>VBSM01000605.1:13094065-13110458 GCA_008086735.1 Cheirogaleus medius
GACGCTCTAACTGGCGGTGTTTCTCGTCCGCCATCTTGCTCCGCCCCTCAAAACCTGCTCCGCCCCTCAAAACCAAGAATGAAGTCTTATCATTCGCAGCAACGTGGATAGAACTGGAGGATATTATGTTAAGTGAAATAAGCCATGAACCAGAAAGTTTAACACTGCAGGTTTTTATTTGTGGAAGCTAAAAAAAAGTTGATCTCATAGAAGTAAAAAGTAGGACAGAGTTCAGTACAGGCTGGGAATGGTAGGGGAAAAGAGGGCTGGGAGACATTTGTTAAAGGATACAAAATTATAGCTAGATAAGAGGAATAAGTTCTAGTGTTCTATAGCACTGTAGGATACTATAGTTAGCAATAATGTATTACATAATTTCAAATAGCTAGAAGGAAGATACTGAACATTCCCAACACAAAGAAATGATAGATGCTTGAGATGATGGCTATGCTACTTACCCTGTTCTCATCCCTATACATTATATGTATCCAAACCTTAATATGTATCCCAAGAATATGTATGACTATTTGGCAAGTAAAAAAAAAATTTTTTTAAAGAATGCTTATGTTTGAACCTTAGTTTGACAAGTTACCTAATGGTTCATGTCTCCATTTCTTCATCTGCGAGATACGTTCAGTGGTTGTGAGGAATAAAGTCAAGCCCTTAGAACAGAGCCTAGCACATACATAATAAGCCCTCAATAAATGCTGGTTATTATTGGTAGTTCAACTTACTGACACCATGTATTCCTCCCACAATAATGATTACTCTAAATCTATTTTTCATCTTTTTCAACATACCTACTTTTGCTGCTCTTCCATTTTTCTTGTTCTTCCATTAACACCTCCTCCATTATTTATCCTTTTAATTTGATTCCTATTAGTATCTCTTTTGCTTTTCATATGTATTTCGCTACCACAGATGTCCCTCAATAAAATCCCATTACCTAAGCTGGTGGTTCACCACTACAGAACACATCCATTGTCTAAGTGGGCTATAGGACTTGCACAAAAATATCTAAGTCTTCCCTCTTCCTAAACTTCCATACACTGCAATTGTGACACGCTAATTCCTACAAATCCTCCTTTATATTACCTACCTGTGGCTGTTTAGCATTCTAAATCATATCCATAGACACTCACAGTTTCCCCTAATAGTCCATTTCTCCTGGCCAACAATATATATATTTAAAATTCTGTCTTCTATGCTCCTGTCTACCAAGGATTTTCCAGCAGGTCTGTATTCTTTTCTCAGCATCTGTGGCCATCAGTGACATTATTCTTAACATGTATAATAAAATATTTATGATTATATATTTTTATATTATAATACCAATAACATATTTGATGGTTTTATGTTTGCATCTTAAAATTTTAGTAGCAAATTTACTCCCAAAAGAATTATATATTTTATGTCCTTAAAACTTTCATGGATTATAAATCTAATAATAGAATGTTTTAAAAGCATGAACAATAAAACTCCTTTTTTTTCCTTTTTCTTTGCTATCATGGTTTACCCCAATTTTTTTTATAAAGGAGAAATGTAGAAACTGATTCCCCAGACCTACTCATCACATCTAACCAGTGAATCAGCTAACAATGAGCCATTTACTCTGTCTCAATTGCATCTCAAGGAAGACTCTCATTAAAAAACAAACAAACAAGAAAATGAACCTAACTGATCATGCATTTACTAAGAGTATATAGGGCAGCTTATCAGCTCTATGAGCCATTGGCATGACGTCACTGGTAAGTAAGGTTAACAGAGTTATCAGTATCTTTTTATGGCTCCTAAAAGGAATTAGAAAAATGATATAGTTTCTATTGTTCTCATGAACATCCTGGGATGTTCCTCCAAGAGGGTGGAGCCCCCTTGATTATATTAGTGCCCTTACAAGAAAAGACACAAGAGTTGCTTCCAACCTCTCTGTTCTCTGCCACACCAAACATAGCAAGAAAGATGGCCATCTGCAAACGAGGAAGTAGGCCCTCACCAGACACCAGATCTGCCAGCACCTCGATCTTGGACTTCTCAGACTATGAGACTGGAGAAATAACTGTTTAAGCTTACGCAGTCTATGGCATATTTGTTATAGTAGCCCAAATTGACTAGGACACTTTGCTAGTTTTGAAGATTATACACCAGTTAATCTGTAGAATGTCCCTCAGTTTGGGAATGTTTCTTCATGATTTACACACTTTTAGCAGGAATACCCCAGAAGTGATGTGCTTTCTTCAGCATCAAATCAGAAGACACACAATGTCAATCTGTCCCATTACCAGTGAGGTTACTGTCATTGAGATTGTTTCTGCCAAGTTTGTTCATTGTAATGTTAAGCCCTAAGCAAATAGTAATACATCTAAAGCTGTTTCTATCTACTTATAAAAAACTATAACTTCACATATACCTCTGATTCTAACCAATCCAACACCACAAGGTTTATTTTATCCTTTTCCCATTCTATATTTGCAACTTCCTTCAAAAACAGTGAGAAACTGTCTCCCGTTATCCAGTTAACTAACAAGTTTGCTACTTTTTTCCTTCTCAATTTGTCTGACATACACATACATCTCCTACCTTAAATATATTTCACAGAGGTCAAAAAGTATACATTACAGAAAAAGAATATGATAGTGCTTTAACAAAAAAAGGTCAACTGATTTGACACTGGTGCGAAATCTAAAAAGAAACAGGTTTCTCGTTGGGGAAAAAAAGAACAGTGTACCAGATAAGTAAACACAGGTTTTGGAATTGACAGAACTTCTGCAACTCGACAAACTTTAAAAAAAAAAGCATTAAATTATAGGTTTGCAGTATCTGCTATAAAATATTCCAGAAAAAAAAAGTGTTGAGCAAGGGGAGGTATACAAGAATAGCACGGTACTCATCATCCTAGTCTCTCAATTTTGTGTATACTCCTAAAATTTTCCATGTTAAAAGGTTAAAGAAAATAAATCATTAGGTCAGGTTAATGATTTGGAGATTCATGTTTGGTACCAAAGAATTTCAGTTCATATTGTAAGTTAATCAGCAAGCCAATTTGGCCATAGGGAGAAATGGGTTTACTGAGTCATATCACAAGTAGGGATGATGAAAATGACTAAATCTAAAAGATACACCATTTACCAAGTGTTGTTTGCTTGGCCCCATTCCCTCTGCTTTTGTTGACCTCTCTCTAGTCTATCTCCTCAAATTCTGTTATCAACTACTATGCCAAATACAAACTCTTTTCCTTCCAATTTATTTTACTACTGGCAACCCCATCTAACTAGAAAACCTTTCCAAAGCCCTATTGCCAATCTGCTACAGTTCTATTCACTTCCATCGACCAGTTAAAATGTGGCTTTAATAAGTCTTACAAGTTTTCTCAGCTTAAAATCCTTCTTGGCTTCTGGTTGCTTAATAAATAAAAATTTAACTTCTCCACATGGTCTTCCAGGTCTTCTGTACTAATGGTCTCAATCTAGCAACTTATCATTTTGATTTTTCTTCCCTCTTTCTCTTACGTTCAGCAAATGTGCACAGGCACTCTATCCTGAACTTTATTCCTACTACTTCCTAACCTTAGAATAGCTAATTCCGCCTAATAGAATCCCACCATCCATCCTTTATTCCCTACTCCGCATGCTTTTTATTTCATTAAGTTTGCTCTTGCCTTTCTGCTTCAACGTCCCCAAACCTACCAGTACCACCCCTTGTCCTCTGCTAAATGGAATGAGGTCTTTCCTCACCTTAAATTTCTGTAACATTTTGTATCTCTATGTACTTATCAAATTATGCCTTATATTATCATCATTACTATTAATCTCAACATCTCCCAACTAAACTGGAAGGTCATGAGGTGGGCTAGCATTGTTCCTTCATGATCCTCATAAAGAGCTTAGCACAGGGCTCTGATTTTGATAAATATGGATTGTATTAGAATAAAAATTATCTAATCAAGTTAAATCAAAAATCTAACTTTTATCTTTATGATTATAGGATTATGGAAAAGCTACAAAAGCCATGTTTTAAACTAAAATGTCATAACATAAAATTGACACAAGCATAATGACTCACTTTCATACTCAATGGATGTTTTTCAGATTAAACATTTTTTACCTTAGATGTACTGACAACATGGTTCTATTTTGAAACCTAGAGAAAAGCACTTTCTTTTTGCAAAGTACTTCTATAGAAGAAAAATACATCACTACCTCTGGCAAAAAGACCTGAGATCAATCACTACATAACATCCAAAATTATTACTTAACACTTCTGTGAGGGTGCAGCATAGTCTGCATATAGTCAGAACAGAACAAATACTCATCCCAATGGCTACAATTTTCAACCTAAGAGTCACTCCTTTCAATTAAGGCAGAGTCTTTAGAAAGCTATTAAAATCCACACTGCCTAGAAATTAACTCATTTGTACATGAGCAGACAGATTAGTTTATCAGTTATGCAGTTCTCACTTTAGATGGGTAACTTTTGATAAAAGGGACTGAGGTGGGGTGGGGAAAGCAGATCTTGGGAAAGAAATGACAAGTACAGAAAACGTTACAACAGCAGGGGGTAAGTCACCAAGCATATTAAGCAAACAACCTTTCTGGTCTGGAAAATTGCAAACATACACACAAACAGAATGAATAGCTTAATGAACCCCCTATATACCCATCCTTTAAGTTCAAAATGTATCCACTCAAACCTTTGTTTCATCTATATCCCACTGATTCACCCACTTGCTCCAAGACAATTAAGAAGCAAGTCCCAGACTTCTTTTTGTTTCATCCATAAATTCTATGAATATTTTTTTTTAAGTTTAGCTCAAACTCCTATGACATGCATCAAGCTTTTGGTAGCAAACTACTCAAATAAATGAATTCAATATTCAGTAATAATAGTTGTCTTCTTTTTATTCCACAAATATACAGTACTTTGCTTTCTTTGAGCACTGGGGGGTGGGGAGTGGGAGATGAGGGGAGTAGGCAATAGAGCAGAGAGCTGTAAAAGGTTACCTGAAAAACAATCAGTAATCACATACACTGCATATTATGCTTTCTACAACTTCTATTCATTGAAGGATGAGGTCAGAATAAAGTGTTCCTGTTAGTCTGGGTCACAAAAGTAATTCAAGATGCATATAAAAATGCTTATTACCATTCAAGTTCTCTAAACCCATTCAACCATTCAGCCCTTTGCTTTCTGATAAGACTGCCAACAACTATGCCAATTAGTGTCAATTGCGATGTTAGATTTTGTAACATCTGCACCTGCCTACCAGTTAGTTTAGTGGGCAGAAAGAAGTGACTGATGGTTACAAGTTCCAGAAATACTCACCCCTGTTTCTGAGTTAACATTTGCAAGTCTACAAATTTGCCAACTTGCTTTTCTTAAAAATATATTTTTGAAAATTAATTCTTATTTCTTCTCTTTGGAAGGAAGTGAGGGACAAGTTTAACCATTATATTGTAAACTAAAAAAAAAGTAATAATTTTTAACCTAAAGTTTTAGAACTAAGAAAAATCTAATCTATAAGAAATTTAGTGAATTGTATATTTAGTTCAAAAATATAATATATAAATTGAAATAAAATATTTAAAATTTAGCAAATGCTAAATTATGCATTTTATTTAAACACATGACTAATCTAAAAATCCACTAATTTATATTTTGAGATGTTTTCCCATTTTAGAATAAGATTTTTAACTAAAATCTCTCTTTTATAATATGCAAATGAAAGCACATATAAATAAGCAAAGTATGTTTGACATGGAAGAAATCAAGAACACCTGAAATTTGATTACATATCTTCATGTTAATTAAAGTGTATTTCATCTTTTTTTATTCTAAATAATAGTTCAGAATTAAAAAGCATACAATACTTTAAAATATCCAGAACAAAATACAACAATTTTTAATTTATTCTCAGACCAAAATGCTTCATTTGGTATATTATAATTAATAGTAACAGTATTTTTAAAAATTTCATAACTGAAGCAAATTGCATGTCTCTGATGAAAGCTATTGGAAGTAATATAGTGGTTAAAGATAGGTATACTAAAGAGAAATAAAAATTGCATGTCAATATCTAAAAGTATGGGAGATGTATATAATGTAGCACATTCTACCCAGTGTCATTACTTAAATTGCTACTTCTCCTCAACAATCCATTCTCCAGCTCTAGCAAGTAGAATAAATGGTAATTTTACCTGCCAAATTTGGCACAAAAAAGGACAAGCAACTTCATTAGCAGAACAATCCATTCAATATGATTTTTTCCCTTTTCCACCCAGTGCCAAATAGAACAATTCAAATCAAGAAATCTAAGCAAAATTACCTCCTCTTGTTGAAGTTTTACATGCTTGAATAAGCAAATGATATATACAGAAATGCTAGCAACAATATCCTCCTAGTAAGTTAGAGTATTTTTTGTATTGCAGCTTAATTATAAGCTGGAATGTAATACTCAACCAAGAATGAAATACCTCCTCATTGAGGTATAATTCTCAGTGTGTGGTGTGGTATGCATATATGATCATTTCAAACCCAATGGAATAAGTTAAACCTAAAACTTTAAACTTTTGATTAAAACATCAATTAATGCACTTAAACCAGTGGTGTGGTATGGAATGAAACAGAACAAACCTTTCTTAAGTCTTTGATAAGTTAAAGTAATGGAAACAACATCCACTATCAGAAACCTCACCAATTATTATACTACCTACTTTCACACTTGGTATTTTTAAGTATCTGGCTACAAATGAAATCAAATTCTTCTAAGCCTTATTTCAAATCTGATCACAAAAACAATTAGAATAACTCTTCCATTAACCACGCTGAGCCTGAATGATTAGAGAGATACATTTAAGGCAGTTCTCAAGTAATCAACACTAGATTTTCAATACTAACTTAAGAACTTTTTGTCCAATTGGGTGAATTTGGTAGCTACTCATAAATTTGTCTGTGGTTATTTACAATACAGGTTTGTGCTCTTTAATCTTCATCTGGTTTCCTTCCTCTTGTTCCGCATGATAGCCAGACATCACACAAAGAAACACAGCAGCTTTTATAAAAAACCAAGTGATAAAATGAAGCAATATCAATAGAAACCCATCACCATGTTGCCATGATAAATACAGCCAAAAGCAAATACAGCCACACACAGCCATGGCCAAAGTCATTTGCACCAAATTTGTGTATTTTAAAATTTTAAGCAATGTCTATTTTAAAAGGTTTAAACAGTTAGAAAACACCATATTTTATGTTATTTCCCCCCTTAGAAATAAAAATACCTTAAAAAACACTGAATCAAAACAAATTTTAATAGTGGTAATCTCCAGATTATGAATGCTCTTGGGCTTTTTTCCAGCTGTCAACATTTTGTTTCTTGTTTAGAGAAATAAGTCTAAATCAAAGAAAGGGAACACACACTGAGGGCTTAACATCAATCGGGTATTTTAATACATATTACACTCATTGAATTCTCGGAATAATCCTAGGACGGAGATGTTATTTTTTGTTTTGTTTTGTTTTGTTTTGTTTTGTTTTTGAGACAGAGTCTCACTCTGTTGCCCCGGCTAGAGTGCCGTGGCGTCAGCCTCGCTCACAGCAACCTCAAACTCCTGGGCTCAGGCGATCCTTCTGCCTCAGCCTCCCGAGTAGCTGGGACTACAGGCATGCGCCACCACGCCCGGCTAATTTTTTCTATATTTTAGTTGCCCAATTAATTTCTTTCTATTTTTAGTAGAGATGGGGGTCTCACTCTTGCTCAGGCTGGTTTCGAACTCCTGAGCTCAAACGATCCGCCCACCTCGGCCTCCCAGAGTGCTAGGATTACAGGCGTGAGCCACCGTGCCCGGCCGGACGGAGATGTTATTAACCACACTGTATAGATGACAAATCGGAGCCTCAGAGAAATTGCTCAAGATGCCACAGCTAGCAAAGTAGCACATCCAAACACAGGTTGATCTGATTACACCTCAACCCAGGCAATTTAGATATTAATATTTGTTGGTTAGTTCATCCAGAAGGAAAATACAACAGCAAGGGTCAATATTTTACTGCAAAGAATGGCCACTCTGATAATCAATGTGGTAAATCAATGATGTCTGGAGTTTATAACAGATGCTCAGTAGAGTGTCCATGGATAAGAGACTCTAAATGGAGAAGTGACAGATCTCCCAAAGAGCAGAGTCCAGTTAGCCATATACCTTAACAGCGTAGGTGCGCCCTGCAGTGGAGGAAAGAAGAACTGCAGGCTCACTCAGGCTTTCCAACCACAGCAGGGTCCTGGCCTCAGAAAGGGGGAGGAGGAGGGGACATCTTTGATGGGTTCACCAGCAGTGCTGGACAAAATTTCCCAAAGTCAATCATCAGGACATGAAGATTACCACTATAACTACTTTCCAGATATTCTGTTGTAGCTTCAAAAAGGGCTCCATAAAATAAATACCAGTCTAACAAAGAATATTAGAATCTTAAAATATTAATCAGTACTGACAAGTCTTACCAATGTATGTTTGTGCATTTTATTTTTAGTCATATTTTTAAACTTTCCACGAATTTTTCATACAATGGAAAAGAACTGCTTGCAAAGTAAAAGCTACTCTAGATTCTTTTAAAAAGCAAAATGTCTATATTTAATGAGTAAGCCAAATGGTTTCTGGAGTGCCACCCACTGTACTGGAGCCATTGCATTAATGTTATATACATTCTCATTTGATTTTTACAAAAACCCTGGAGAATATTATCTCTATTTTATAGATGAGGAAAACTAAGGCTCAGAAAAGATAACTAACTACTACTAGATTCCATAGCCAGCAGTTTCAGGATTGGTATTTATACTCAAGTCCATCTGCTTCACGGCTCTTATGATTTCCTCTATGCCACCGTTTATATAAACACAACTGCAGCAGTGGCTCGGAGAGGTTAAGTAACTTTTCCAAAGTTACACAACTGACAAATGAAAGAGTTTTCTCAGTTTTCAAAGACTGTTGTTTTCAGTACAATGTTATATTATTGTTTCTCTACCACCCCCTTAACTAACCCCAAACTATATCTTGTAGGTAAATGCTAATGGTAGGTAGGTTGATTTTTATAAATTGAAGATAATGAAAGAAGAATATGATTGCTTCTTTCCCTATATCCAAAATGGTTGCTGTTTCGTTTTTAGAAGACTGTTCAGTTTGCGTAACAGAAAATGTGGTCACTGTGATGTTACTTATTAACTTCAACTACTAGAAATAGGGTTTCCTAGCAAGTTGTCTTGCCAATCGATACAAAATATAATTCCCAAGTATTCTGTCCTTTGAGATTTTATATTTCTGCCAAGATTTTTAGAGCATTTACAAGAAATAAAAACATTGTGAAATCATAACACTGTACACTAAAGGCAGAACCACTAAATGAATAATACCTTAAATAAATCATACTCATAATTTTTAAATTATTTAATTTATATAAATGTAATAAAATAGTCCTGAGACATGTCCATAATTCTCCTAATACCAAGAATTTCACAAAATATCCACAAGTCACAAAAAATATCCACATAATCAGGAACACAGAGGTTGATACCCAACTATATATTGGCCCCTTTAATGAAATCTCTTTCAGACCTATTGCTATCATTGCTCAAAATATTTTTTCCCCTTTTATTTCATCATATAATGGGGGTACTGCTCAAAATATTTTTTAAAAAACTTTTTCAGACTTTGTTGATCATTCTTAATATCCTCCATGGTGGTATATCTCTGACCAGCAAGTTTCAGAAACTGTCACAGTTATGTAGTGCTGAGTCTGGTGAAGAGGATGGGAAAAATCAGTTATGGCTAAGAAGGCAGAAATATAAGCCTGAGATTCTACAGACTCTCGGATATTGAAACAAGACACCAAAAGAATTTGTGGGATATACTATAATATTTTGTCTTTTTCAGTGTGATCTGTGGCTTTGGAATAATTTTAAGCTTGAATAGTCTAAATTAACTTTGCCTTTCCTTTAAGGCAAGGAATAATGAGAAGTTTAAAATTTGCTTTTAAGATTTTTATACAAATCAGGATGTTAGAGCCAAGAAATTTTTAAATATGCAAACCTATGCCCATGAGTGAACAGCCCCCAAAACCCCTGAAGCATTTCACCCTACACACAATGCATGAACAGGATTCTGGGAGAGATCACAACCCCCTGAAATGTAATTAGAATTGTGGGCACAGAAGATAAAGGCTGCCTTGATGATGGAGCATGCCAGACCCTAGACACACTAACTAGAAAGAGAAGAAAGCATTATTTTTAGGGTAAATTCAAGTAGTTATTCTAATGAAATGTGAAGGTTTGGGGATAATTTAAAAAATATTAGTAGGGCCAATGTTTTAAAAACATAATTTTACGATGAAAAGTATCTTTTCATTCTTTCAACATATTTGTTGAAAAGCATACTATGACCCATGCACTGTAGGCAAAGTGAATCAAAACACATTTACTATTTGAGTTATGGCAACCCTTGGGAGTTGATTCACTTTGTTTTTGTGGTTAATAAAAGCTTCTGAAACAACTACACCATTATCATATTCAGTTACTGGTTTTTACCTTATATTGGCATTCACATTTTAGGTTTAGGGAATTAATTCACAAGTTTATGCCATATTTTTGGCTCATTCCTCACTTAAGCAAAATATGCAAACACACAGCTGCTGTAATAGTCTGACAGAGAGATCTATTCTACAGATCTCTGACTGCCACCAATAACCAACACTGATACAAAAGGAACCTTGGTGAAGAAAGCTATGTTTTCTTAATAATAACAGTTGTATAAACATAAGGTCTTCTCAGTTAAAGGGAAACCAACATCAAAAAGCAGTAAAACATAGAACCCTAAACCCCTCTTTCTTTGAAGAAACTCGTTTGAAGCGAGGTGTTTCTAGTTATGGGTGAATGAAATGAGAATTCAGCTGCAACAAACGGACATCCAGTCCTATGAAGGACTAATTAAATCCATCTGAGAAGCTGCATCTCAAACTGCCTCACACATTTCAAAGGAAAGCACTCAACTGCTTTTTGCAAAGACATCAAAACATTCAGTCACAGCTGACGCACATAGAGGCTCTACAACAATGTTATTTTTATGGACTACAAAGCTCCATGAAAGTAATGTTAAGAGTGTACAAACTATTGCAATTTAACTTAAATTCAGAGTTAACGCACATTTTTAATTATCATTATTTGAAATTTCTTTCTAGCCCCCAACTCTACAAGACCTCAGAAACAAAAACAGATGCATTAATATTTAAAGTGTTTCATATATTTGTTGAATAGAAGTGGTTAAAAAATTAATAAAAGAATTAGTCATGGTTGCAACACTGTTAACTTTTTTCTGATACATAAAACCAGGATTTTGATGTTCAGTTAAGACTCCTCAGTAGTTAATAAAAGCCAGCAAGAGCTGAAAACTTTAAAAACTTGGTTTGACAGAAATATTCCATTTAACAGCCATCATTTGGACTATGAAGTGGTAAAAGAAAGTTATATTCAGAATCTGAAATATTATCCCAACAGAATAAAGTCATATTAGTGTCTATCCTCCTAAGTCTTTCTAACTTTCTATAATTGGTTAGGGTGAGCTCATATAATCACATTGGGCAATCACAATTTTTGCTTAAAGAACACTATTAGATGTGACAGCAGGTGACAGGCTCCCTAAATAAGAGAAATTCAACACTTCAACATTTTTTTTTCAAAATATATAGAGATCAAACTAATGCCACCTGCCCAGTTGCTGACATTTAGAGCCATCAGCTGAGCCCAGGATGCTGGCTTTTCTGGGTGTGTCACTCAGCCTTCCAATCCATTGAAATGTGTTCTCTCCTGTTAAATGAGGAGTTGGCCTAGGGGAGCCAAATTTCTGTAACTTTTAAAATTTGTGACTCTTTTCTTCAAATGTGAATTCGTGAAAACACACTAAAAAGATACTGTTTGGAATCCAACTTATCAGCACTCACATGATGGAAACATGCTAACTGCTCACTTCTCTGCTATCTCCTCTGCCCCAGGAAAATTTCGGGCATTCCATGACAGTTTGGTAAATTAATTCCAACTCAAAAGATTTCAGTTCAGAGGAAATTCTGCAGCAGAGAATAAATTTCTGGCAACAAATACATACTGCTATATTACTGACAGAGAAAAAAACTGTGATAAAGAGTAACAGATTTTTTTCTCTAAATACTGACATTATCATCTATTTTAAAATATTGTCTGGAACTATACACTCAAGAATTGACATTCAGTAATAGGAATTACTCACAAATGGGGCTGATCTCAGTATTATTAATAAAAAGTGCCAGTTGCAGAAAAAGTATACATTCAATTCATATGGGTACCAATTATAGCACTAGATATATTAATAAGGTATAAAAATTAGAGTAGCTGAAGGAAAATCAAATTTAAGATGCCTTACTATTAATAGATTCAAAACAATAAAGCCTGATATAATCTACTAACATATCTAGATTGCATGGCTTTAAAATTTATTCAATATCAGTGTTATTAATCATTTGTAACTAAATTAATATATAACATATATAAAAAAGGTCAGTTGTAAAAGCTATTAGAAGCTTGGGAAGAGCACTCTGTAGCGATAGGGTTCAGGACAAGCTACCCCAAAATGTGCATCTTAGCATACAGAATATTTTAAGTCAAAGAAACTTGAGAAATGCAGATGCAAAAAGGACTCTCTGACCTTACCCTGAAGCAGGTCATAAGACCTTCATGTGAGAGGCACCCTCCCTATACCTTCAGGAAACGAGTGTCCTTATCTCCAACGGTGGGGGGGGGATGCCCAGAAGAATCTGAACGAACAGGCCTTGTTAACTTTCCCCAACTTACTACTCTAATCTCACACCCCTTTTTGTCCTATCATACTTTTCTGACTCTCTCCACTCTTCATCAAATCTAGCATATAAACCACTTAGGTGTTTGACCACTTCTTTGGGTCTTCATTTCCTTATAAAGGCTCTCATGTCAGGTAAAACTTACATTAAATAAACTTGTATGTTTTCCCCTTGTTAATTTCCCTTTGGTTCCAGGGGCCTCTGCGGAGAACTTCAAAGGGTAGAAGAAAAAGATATTTCTCCTCACTTACAATAGGCTACAGAAAAAAAATTTAGACAGGCAGATAATATATTTGAATGGGCCAGTTGCTCTCCTGTTGCAAAAGTATGCCATATTAATGCTATTCCGTCTTCCTCACATGAAGCCATTACAATTGTGCTCTGCAGTTTCTACTGTTGATTAATTTCTTGGTATCTTTCAAAGTGTTGATTTTTGTCTATGTCCAAATATAATATTAATTTGGGTTTGCTTCTATAGTTAACATGTTTCAAGTCAGATAATTGAAACAAATCAGCTTGAATATAATGTTGCCTAAATTTGCCTTTTAAGAGGTTGAAATCACATTGTTCTTGGTGGGGGGCAAATGTCTCTTAAATTTATTTTGTTGTTGCTTTAAAAAAAAAAACCTTTACATTAACATTTTGCTGTGTTTTCTGCCTTTACCTTTTACAGAGTCTGAGGAAATTTAAAATACCATCAGTGTATTTTAATGAAACCCTTTTTGTATCCTAATTTTAGCAAGTAAATATTTTATAAATTTAAACATTTTTAACTTGTACTCAAAAATGATTAAATAACATTCTATAAAAATGCACTTTCACATTGATAAAGTTAGAATACATTTATCAGAATAGTTAACCACTCAAGTTCAACTAAACTTTACTAATAACTTCATTGAAAATTTAATGAAAAACAAAATTTAAAAAATACACTTTTTCAATGTAAAGATTTTCAAAACTTTCAACCAAAATATGCAACATACATTTATCCTGCACCTAATCTACTTGTAAAAATGTTTTGTTTCCTCAAAAGCACACAACTAGCACAGCAAACAACTTTCTTTTCAATAGAAATGAATGTTTTTTTCATCCCCATCGGCATCTTTCAAGGTGCTGGTTAGAGCTGTTCTCCTCCATGAGGACATGGGAAAGGAGGACACCTCCCGCCTCCTGGAGTTGGGACACAGTCAAATGACCCGCTTCTCCAGTGGAACTGGAGAGGAAGGATGCTCAGAAGTGATTGGAAAAGTTTACAGGTTGAACTACATGTTTGCCCATTACAAGAAAGGCCATAAAACATTAAGTTCTGATCTAGTAACTAGAACAATATATCTGATGGCAATTAAAAATTTAAGTTTTAAACCTCAGTTTATTGTATAATGAATAAAAAGCTAGAATTGTTTTCCTTTTAATAATACTTACAATTATTGCATAGTTTTAATTATGCTCATATATTCACATGTAAATTATATTTGAATGACCTTTCAATTTGGAAATGCATGGAGAAGGCTTACAATTTGATATTTGGAATTACATTTCCTAGGTGCTAAATTTATGATAACTAAAATCATTATTTTCTATAATTATAATAAATTACACTGGCAAACATATTGGCTGAATTTTGATATCCCATCATGCAACTAGTTAAGCATATAAAAGGGCAACTGCCAATGCAGATTTCCCTGCATTTTTTGGAGGCAACATTCTAATTTAAGGCTATTTTTTCATGACCACTAGGAAGTGGTTTTTTAACCTCTTCCTTCCTTCCCTTCCTCCTTCTCTTCCTTCTTTCACCTTTCCACAACTATTTCCTGAGAAGTACAAGGGGTGTGATAGAGAACAAGACTAGGTCCTTACCCTTACAAAGCTTGTATTTTAGTGTGAAGAGACTGAAATTAAACAAGTGGACAAAGAAATAAACAAGAGAACGCAGCATATGATAAGTGCAATAATGGAAATAAACACTGTGAAATGATAGCAACTGACTAAGGGTCACTTAAGAGCCTAAAAGCTGATCCTGCTTTCCTATTTGAAAACAATGAAGACAAAACAAAACAATACCAACAACTCAAAAAACCTTTTAAATTATCAGAATTAGTGACTGAAACAATTTGATTAGATATCAAATATTAATATAAGTTTACTAATTCATGACAATGATCAAAGTACATATTCTACTAATTCTCACAAAATATCAATTTGAACACAACTTAGATTTAAAAAAAAAAATCTGTCAATCAACAGTATTCTCTAGAACAGTAGTCCCCAACCTTTTTGGCACCAGGGACTGGTTTCATGGCAAATAATTTTTCCACAGACATGAGTTGGGAGGGATGGTTTCAGAATGATTCAAGTGCATTACATTTATTGTGTACTTTATTTCTATTATTATTACATTGTAATATATAATGAAATAATTATACAACTCACCATAATCCAGAATCAGTGGGAGCCCTGAGCTTGTTTTCCTGCAACTAGACAGTCCCATTTAGGGGTGATGGGAGACAGTGACTGCTCTGACAGGAGGTGGAGCTCAGGTGGTGATGCGAGCAATGGGGAGTGGCTGTAAATACAGATGAAGCTTTGCTCAATCACCACTCACCTCCTGCTATTCAGCCTGGTTCCTAACAGGCCACAGACCAGTCCGAATCCATGACCCAGGGATTGGGGACCGTAGCTCTAGAACAGGGGTCCTCAAACTTTTTAAACAGGGGGCCAGTTCACTGTCCCTCAGACTGTTGGAGGGCCGGACTATAGTTTAAAAAAAACTATGAACAAATTCCTATGCGCACTGCATATATCTTATTTTGAAGTAAAAAAACAAATGGGCAAAAACACCGACATGTGGCCCGTGGGCCATAGTTTGAGGACTCCTGCAATACTATAAAGTAGAATAAAAGAAAAACCCATGGCTTACAAGACCCTCCAGGACCTGCCCACCTACCTCCATCACTTGTAACTCCCCACCTCTTCTCCCCATATACTCCTCCACACACACAGAGCTTCCCTGTGCCATCTAACCACATGGGTTGATGCACTATCAACTCCTGGTCTACAACTCCAAATGGATATTCAATCAGCTTGGCTCTTCTCCTGTGTTTAAGTCAATACTCCTTCCCAATATCAACAACCACCACTTCAAATCTATTCCATGTTCCACAACCTACTCCTCCTCAGTCTCACCTCCCCTCCTACCCCACAGAAAACCCAGCAGCCAGCATAGGAGGATAAATCACCAATTTTTCCTTCATCTCCATCTTCTCCTTCTTCCCTTCAGATAAAAATGGAACAGAGACCCTTCTAGTTCTGCTTTTTTTTCTCACTCCTTAATCTCTTCAAATATTCCCTTCTTTTGGTACCTACTATCAGCATTTAAGAATGCTTAAATTTATTTCACCTTTAAAAAGTCAATCCCAGGTGGGGAATGGTGGTTCATGCCTGTAATGCCAGCACTTCACGAGGCCAAGGTGGGAGGACTGCTTGAGGCCAGGAGTTCCAGACCAGCCTGGGTAACATAGTGATACCTCAT
>VBSM01000605.1:13115505-13142312 GCA_008086735.1 Cheirogaleus medius
GGCAATATACATAACCGTAATATTTGTACCCCTATAATATGCTGAAAGAAAAAAGAAAAAAGAACCATGGTTCTTACCACATCCCTATAAAAAATCCAGTAACTGTATGATTTATTATTACTTTCTACTCTTTAAGTGGCTTTCTACTCTTTAAATGGGATAAAAGGAACAGAGATTATAATGTAAAATGCAGGTGTAAACTCTTATTGAAGACACATTTAAGATTCTTATTTATTTATTTTTTTGGATGTATACAGGGTCTCACTCTGTCTCCCAGGCTAGAGTGCAGTAGCACGATCATAGCTCACTACAGCCTCAAACTCCTGGGCTCAAGTGATCTTCTCACCTCAGTCACCATGCCCAGCTGATTTTTGTGTTTTGTTTTGTTTTGTTTAAGAGATAGGAGTCTCTCTCTATGTTGCCCAGGCTGGTTTTGAACTCCTGGCCTCAAGTGATCCCCCTGCCTCAGCCTCCCAAAGCACTGGGATTACAGGTACATGCCACTACACCCAGCTAATTTAAAAATTTTTTTTTTTTTTTAGAGATGGGGTCTGGCTATGTTGCTCATGCTGGGGTCTCAAAATTGCTGGGCTGAAGCAATCCTCCTGCCTCAGCCTCCCAAATAGCTAGGACTACAGGTGTGTGCCACCACATCTGGCTAATTTATTTACTTTTTATAAAGACAGGGTCTGGTTATGCTGCCCAAGCTGGTCTCAAACTCCTGGCCTCAAGCGATCCTCCTGCCTTGGCCTCCCATAATGCTGTGATTATAGGCATGGGCCACTGCATCCAGCCAAGATTCTTTATATTAATATTTAAGAACATTAAAAAACTGTTACTTTGTGCACAAGATTATTTATTGGTGTATATTTAAGTTTATTCAATTCCTCATTTTTATGAAAATGTTACACAAAAATATACAAACAGCTTTAATTAAAATCAAATTTTCAAAGTGCTTTTTAAATATCAAAAGAAACTATGGTGGAATGTTTTCTTAGTCAAGAAATCTAGAACAAAATATATGGTAGTAGAACAAAGGGGGAAAGGAATGGTTATGTCAGAGAAAGAAAACTTCAAACAATATATATATAATTATTTCTTATTATGCATCCATATGTAATTATTATTTTTTATTCTTATGTTCATCACCATATTCTTTCTTTGAGAAGAAAAATATAGGGTGGTAATTTCAATGATATGAATACTACAAAACATTTCCCTCCCTCCACCACAGGCATCTACAGATGAGACAATTTTGCATTAACCTAAAAGAACATTATTAAGAAAACAAAATGAATGCACAAACTCTATTAGACACAAAATCTTACCTATCTCAAATTTTACATTACTCTCAAAAATTTCTACCTACTTGGATAAAACTGTAAAAAATCATTGCTAAAAGTCATTCTTTTGAATTTTAGCACCAATTTGAAAAATACATTCAGGTAATAAGATTTTAAAAATGCTTTCTAAACAGCTGCTCTAAGGAGGCTCTCTATTTGGGGGAGAAATATTATGTACATTTTTGTGATTTACTCACATTCTTGTAATGCTTCCAAAGATTCCTATCAATGGTATGACTTGAGCTGTTACTTTCAGCACATAACAAAGAAAATTCCTTTTATCTTGTGACAAAACTATTCAGGCTGGAAATAAATCTATGCTTCCTTATATTAACAATGAATCTATGCTTCCTTATATTAACAATTATCCACAGTCTAGCTAAAGTTCCATGACTGTGCTGCCATCTCACTGAACCTCAGAGCTCTCAAACTCATCTGTGAACTGGAACAAGTAACATCTACCTGTGTTACTACAAGGACTAAATGAGATGATGTCTGTGAAGTACTTACCTCAATGCCTGGGACAATGCAAAAAAAAAAAAAATTCAGTAAATGCAGACCTATGTCATCAGTTGCATCATCAAAATACCTTTGAATAGGCTAAAATAACTATCCAAAGCCACAATGCAACTAGAGAGACAGAGAAACTTTCATTCTATTGTTTGTAAAAAATGAGTAATAGTAAAACTAAGAAAGCATATGATTTGAAAAAAAATCAAAGTTATTATATATGGGAAATGTCTCTGAGTTTTTAACAGACTCTGCTCTACTCCAAGCTACCACATTCCAATGTTTTTCCTCGTCTATGTATACGATGATTTGAGGCAAGTCGCAGTTTATATACAGTAAAAAACATGTTCTAAGTTGTCACTCATTAGTCATCTCTCCCAAATGGAACTTCTTTCATCTTCCCCAGCTCTTTCCCTTCCCCCAGGCAGTTGAGTGCTTTCCTCTTTCTTTCTCATGGATTTAACTGGTTGGAAGCACCTCTATTAAGGCATTTATTACTGTATTTTAATTATTTCCAACTCTCCCTTACTGTTTACCACCATAAATACAGACTGTCTACATGGATATCTCCAAGGCCAACTGCCTTTAATCCATCTTTTTTCCCCAACAAAATATTATGTTTATATAAGCAATTTGTCATTGCTTCCTTGGGATATATAGTTCTAAAAGTAGAATTAGTGGACTAAAGAATATGTATGTTTTTAAAGGCCTTTAATGAATGTTATCAAATTACTTTGCAGAAATATTAGACAAATATATATTTCCATTTAATTCATTTTTGAGTTGCTGACATCTAAGCCAGCAACTATTATTTGGAAGAATTATTTTCTATTTTTGAAAGGTAAAATATATCTACCACAGTAAAAAGGATATACATAAACATTTATTTAAATATTCAAGATTAAATACTAATGATATAATTGAGCCAGGGTTCTGAATAACCAAGATGTTTTCCTTTTGAGGAAATGCCAGACTGTTTTCCAAAGTGACTACACCATTTTACATTCCAACCTACAGCCTATGAGGGTTCCAACTTCTCCACATCTTTGTCAACACTTGTTCTTACCTAACTTTTTTATTACAGCCATCCTAGTGGGTGCAAAGGACTATTTTATTGTAATTTTGATTTGCATTTCCCTGATACCTTATGATGCAGAGCATCTCTGTATGTGCTTATTGGCTATTGTATATATTCTTTGAAGAAATGTCTATTCAGATTCTTTGCTCATTTAAAAAGTGGGTTATCTTTTTATGTTAAAATTGTAAGTGTTCTTTATGCATTTTAAACACAAGTGCTTTGCTGGATATATGATTTGCAAATATTTTTTCCTGTTTGGTGGTTTGTCTTTCATTTCTTATCAGTGTCCTTTGAAGCAAATATTTTAATTTTAATGAAGACCAATGTATCTAGTTTTACTCTTGTTGCTTGTGGTTTTGGTGTTATATCCAAGAAAGCATTCCCTCATGCAAGGTCACAAAGACATTTTAGCTCTTCTATTTAGGTTTTTGATCCGTTTTGGGTTAATTTTTGAATATTAACACAATATAAGGTAGAGGTCCAACTTCATTCTTTTACATATGGATACCCAGGTGTTGCAACACCATTTTTTGAAGAGATTATTCTTTCCCTTGTTGAATTATTTTGGCACCTTTGTCAAAAATCAATTTGCCATATATTGCTGGGTTTATTTCTAGATTATCAACTCTTTTCTATTGATACATATTGGCTACCTTTTTGCAAGTACTACACTATCTTTGATTACAAGATAGAACTATAATCTTTGATTACAAGATAACTGTAATCTTTGAGTACAGTTTTGTAGTAAGTTCTGAAAGGTGGAAATGTGAGGTGTCCTCTTTTTTTTCAAGATTGTTTTGGTTATTCTAGGTCCCTTAAATTTCCATGTAAATTTTAGGATCAGCTTGTCAATTTCTGACAAAACTATTGTTTAGACTCTGGTTAAGAAATGAGTTGAATCTTTAGACTAATTTAGGAAGTAGTGCCATCTTAATATTAAGTCTTTCAATTCACAAATATATTATTATTTCCATTTTTTTTGGATTTTCCTTAATTTCTTTTTTCAAAGGTTTATAGTTTTCACAATATAAATCTTACACTTCTTTTTTTTTTTTTTTTTTTTTTTTTTTTTTTTTTTTTTTTATTCCATCTTGTAATGGGGGTACAAATATTGTTTGGGTTACATACATTGCTTACACTTCTTTAGTTAAATTTATTTCTAAGTATTTTATTCTTTTGATTCTGTGTTAATGGAATTTTTTCAATTTGATTTTGGGATTATTCATTGCAAGTGAATAGAAATACAACTGATTTTTGCATACTTATATTGTATCCTGCACCCTTGCTGAACTCATTTATTAGTTAATAGTTTCTTAATTGACTCCTTAGGATTTCCTATATATAACAGCTTGTCTTCTGAAGATAGAGATTTTTACAATTCTCACTAATTATGGTTGGTTTGCTGGGGAGTAGGTCCACAGATCTCCTTGCATTGCCATTCTGGAATGGATCTCTGCCATTTAACTTTTAATATAAATTTTATCAATGCATAACTTACTTGAAATTGGGAGAATGAAAAGGATCTGATCCTAATATGAACTGCAGCAATGTTTTATGCTAATCAAAAAAGTTTTTATCTTTCTATAAGAAGCAAAAAAATTAAATCTTTTAGAATAAACTAAAAATAGCCTTGAAAACTAAAAAAATTATGTTTGTTGACTATACTAAATGTTATTTTTCTTCACTTAGATTTTCCTTTTTAACCATTAAAATAAAGATTACATTGGTATACCAAAACTCAAAAGTCTAAGGTTATTCTTAAGTAGCAGTTTATAAGGAAGGTCTTTACAAAAATTTCTATCACTGGCTCACTGAAACAACAGATATCTAATTAATATCTAACAACATATATAACTGCTTGCTAGTTTATTAGTTAACATGAAACCTCAGGCAAAACTTTTTTTTAAAGTACATGTACAATGCTCATTTTTTCATCACTGGGAAGGCCAAATTTGTAAGCTAATTTTCTTACCCATCAGGACTATTCTGACATTTTTCTTTGAAGTGAATTACCTTCAATATGAATTTAGTTCTTCATCATCTTTAATAGCTGCATTGATCTTTTCATTTATCATAAACATTTTTTTTTGAGTCTAGGGCTTCCTATGTTGCCCAGGTGCAAGCAATCCTCCCTCCTCAGACATCCCAGTAGCTGGGACTACAGACACGTACCACGGTGCCCAGTCATAAACTATTATCACCAGTTTTGAGCTACACCACATAAAATAGAAATTGAAAACATCTTGGGAATCCAGAAGGGAATCATGAAAATAATTATAAATAAAAATCAGTTTGTTTTTGATACTTTTGCATTTATTATCGTGATAAGCTGAATAATATTTCTACTTTGTGTTCAGCAGGTTTTATACTTAATTCTGCTATTCATTCTGATAGCTGTATTCAGAATAATCAGAATTAAGACCTAAAACACATGAAGTATTTCACTTTTACTAACTCTTAACTTTTATTTCTACCATGTTTTCTTCATTTCCCAGATTTTCCATTCTTCCTACTCTTTAATTTTTCACTGTAAATACTAGTTTGAATTGCTTTGTGTGTTTTTTAATTGTGGTAAAATACACATAAAATTTACCATCTTAACCATTTTTAAGTGTACAGATCAGTGGTATTAAACAAGTTCACATTTTTGCACTACTATCACCACTACCAATCTCCAGAACTCCTTTTATCTTACAAAACTGAAACTCTGTACGCTTTAAATAATAACTCCTCATTCTCCCTCCTCCCAGTGCCTGGCAACCATCATTCTATTTTCTGTCTATGTAAGTGTGATTACTCTAGGAACTTTATATGAGTGAAATCATACAGTATTTGTCCTTTTGTGACTAGTTTATTTCACCAAGCATACTGTCCTCAAGGTTCATTTATGTTATAGCATCTGTCAGGATTTCCTACCTTTCTAAGGTTGAATAATATTTCATTATGTCAATATACCACATTTTCTTTAACCCTTCATCCACTGGTGGACACTTGGGTTGTTTCTATCTTTTGGCTATTGTGAATAATGCGCTATGAACATGGATGTGAAAGTATCTGTTCAAAGTCCTGCTCAATTTTTTTGGAGATATATACCCAAGAAGTGGAATTAATAAAGCATATGAAAATGCTACTTTTAAATTTGTGAGGAACCCCCATACTGTTTTTCCACAGCTGCTGCACCATTTTACATTCACACCAACAGTACAAGGGTTTCAACTTCTCTACATTCTCACCAATATTTTATTTCTATTTGATAGTAGCCATTCTAATAGTAGGGGGTGGTATCTCATTGTGGGTTTAATTAGCATTTCCCTAAAGATTACTGATATTGAGTGTCTTTTCATGTGCTTTTTAGCCATTTGTATATCTTCTTTGGAGAAATGTCTATTCAAGTCATTTGTCCATTTTTAATTATGTTTATCTATTTATTTTTTTTACTACTAAATTATAGGAGTTTTTATATATTCTGAATATTAACTCCTTATCGGACATATATTAATAATTTGCAAGTATTTTTCCCATTCTGTCAGTTGCCTTTTCACTCTGTTGATTGTGTCCTTTGATGCACAGAAGTGTTTAATTTTTTTTGGGGGGGGGACCTCTCACTCTGTTATCCTCCTGCCTCAGCCTCCCGAGTAGCTGGGACTATAGGCATGTGCCACCATGACCAGCTAATTTTTTCTATATATTTTTAGTTAGCCAATTAATTTCTTTCTATTTTTAGTAGAGACGGGGTCTCGCTCTTGCTCAGGCTGGTTTCGAACTCCTGACCTTGAGCAATCCTCCTGCCTCAGCCTCCCAGAGTACTAGGATTACAGGCGTGAGCCACCATGCCCGGTCAGAAGTGTTTAATTTTTATGTAGTCCAATTTACTTTTTGTTTTGTTGTCTTGTCTTGGTGTGTCATATCCAAGAAACCAATGTCAAATCCAATATCATGAAGCTTTCCCCCTATGTTTTCTTCTAAGAATGTTATAGCATTAGCTCTTATATTTAGGTCTTTGGTCTATTTTGAGTTAGTTTTGTATATAGAGTAAGGTAAGAATCCAAATTCATTGACTTTCATGTGGACATACAGTTTTCCCCACATCATATATCAAAAAGGCTATCTTTTTCCCATTGAATGTTCTTGGCACTCTTATCAAAAATCATTTGACCAGATATACAAGAGCTTATTTGTGGGCTCTCTATTCTAGCCCACTGGCCTGTCTTTAAGCTGTACCACACTGATTTGCAAACTTTTGGCAAATTTTGGTAAGTGATTTAAGATGAGGAGTTATGAGACCTTCAATTTTGTTCTTCTACTTCAAGATTATTTTGACTATTTGGGACCCCCCTGAGATTCCATATGAATTTATTTATCGAAAAGGCTGTCTTTTCCCCATTGAATGTTCTTGGCACTCTTATCAAAAATCATTTGACCTAATCCTAACAATATTTGTACCCCCATGATATAATGAAATAAAAAAAAATCATTTGACCAGATACATAAATAAATTTATTTAGGATGAATTTATTTCTGCAAAAAATGTCACTGGGATTTTGACAGAGATGGCATTGGATCTGTAGGTCACTTTGGGTAGTACTGACATCTCAACCATATTAAGTCTTCGAGTCCCTGACACAAGATACCTTTCCATTTATTTGTGTCATCTTCAATTTATTTCAGCATACAAGTCTTTTGCCTCCTAGGTTAAATATATTCCTAAGTATTTTATTCTTTTTGATGCTACTGTAAATGAAATTGTTTTTGCTTTGTATACTTTTAAAATGTACATAAATGGTTCCATTTATTACATATATTTTTATAACTTTCTTTTTCGCCATTGTTGTGTTACATGCATATATATTGAAAGTATAACAACATGTACAAAAAGGACATACAGAATCTTTAAGACAGCTACCACCTTTGGGGAGGAAGAGAGCAGAATGGGATGATGTAAAGAGAGAATTTAACTTTACCTATGTATTTTTTTTCTTTCTTAACAGGACATCTGTATAGAAAATCTGAGCATTTGCTGTACTTGCCTCATTAGAAATATCTTTAAAATTTAAACTTCTAAAAATTAAATTAAAGAAATTAAAATTAAAGAACTCTGAAAATGTGGGGTACCTTAAATTTTTCTGTGGGCTAAATACTTTGCTTGTACTATCTCTGGAGTAATCAACCCAGACCTAGACTGTCGCTTTTAGGCTAATTTTTTCTCAAGGTGGCAGTGGGTGATCTCAGAAACCAAATAAACAATCATAGTTCTCCCCTCTATGACCCTAAAAGCAGATAACAGTGTCACACTATTGAAATATTAATACCAATAAGCCTTTACTTACCCTACACTGTTCAACCTGCCTCCTTTCCTAAGACTGATGTCAAATGAAAGTAGTTCAATTCAAATATGCCTTGGAAAAAGGGCGACACTATCATGAAAATACACTTTTCATGAGACTATTGATGTTTCTGATAATAGCTAAGCCAATAAATATGGGAGGTAACTTTTTATATTATACATTAAGGTGGATATTTTCCAGGGAAGTTTTTAATGTACTAATTTTGATGTGTTTTTAAGCAGCCCTGTTTTCCTCAAAAGCTAAAAAGTGAAGCTAGAGATACTTTTACAGAAAAAAAATTTAAAAGACACCACATACGCAGTCAGGTCAGGGGTCTCTAGTTTTCCAACATGGAATCTAAAACAAGCATAAAGAAGTAACAGTTCTAAGAAATAATATGGGCAGTTTTCTTATTAAGGCAAGGTATTGCTTAGAAAAACATTATATCAAAATATCAGATTACAGCAAGACTTTAGTGGTGACTCAATACAGAACTGAAAATTATGCTGAAGTCTACATTTCTGTAAAGTTAACCTTCCCTCAGGAAAGTACTATATTATAATAGCAATACTCTTTACTACTCAATTCATATAATTTGCTCAACCTAATGTATAATTGTCTACTTATAAAGCTATTTTTTAAAATAATATAGATAGGAGGAATGTAGAAAATCACAAAAGATTATCACAAAATATATCATAAGACTATGGTTTAACACCATCTTAGCTTTCATTTAAGACAAGCTTTAGCAATTTTGCCATATACGATGAGTCACGAAATGTAAAGAAAACCAAGGAGACTACCTTAATTCATGAATTAATATAATTTATTTGTGAGTCTGACTACCACACAAGAACATCAGCTTCTCCAGGGCAACAGCCTAGCACTTATCTGGCACATAGCAGGCATGCAATAAGTATTTACTGAATAAATTAATTCTCATGAATTCTCAACTTACAGTATTTTCTCACTGAAATCAAGAAATTGCCATATCCTACTCCTTAGCCCTCACCAGTTTGTATTTACTGAAATTATTTTGATTTTCATACCCTGTTTCAATATTCTGATAAAAAGTCATTTGTTTCCCCACAATAAAATGACATTTCAATGCAACTTAGCCATGAGAAGAGAAATGTAAAATAAATGTAAACATAGTATTCATCATACTAACTATAAAGCAGCTTCTTTGGGTTCAGGCTGAAAATTAAAAAGCATGCAAGTTAAAATAGCAACTTTTAATGGTATTTTTCTGGTAATCTCAAATCACAGATTTTAAACATATCATTCATACTACAGTATAAACAGTGAAATCTTATTGTAACATTGTTCACTGCCGCTCAGACTTCAAACTAAGGAAGCTCTATCATGGATACTGTCCAAGGGGTTTAAGTTCTTCAAAACAAAAAGAATGTCACCATAAGGTAAACTTAGCCTCAAGAATGTCTCAAAACACAAAATCTGAAGATTATGTTATATGAAGTTTCAGATTACTTATTTTAAAAAAATGGTTATCTACCACAGCTATCATATGTTTGGAATTATAATTAAAGATGCTCTTCTCTGTAACAAAGGCAAAAGTATTACTTCTCAATAACATAAAAGAAAAAGGAATCAGGTATCAGGAAGTGAGTTTAGGATGTGGATAAATCTAGAAATGTATTGTCTAATTAGCATAAGAGGACAAAAATTCTCATTTACATTCAGCTTTCTAAATAAGATGAAACAAGTATGTGGCAATGCTATAAATTCAAAAGATAAGAGTCACTGAACAGGTTAAAAATGGTTTTAAATATTCATAGATAATTTCAAGATTATCAAGAAAATAAAGAAATAAAACTCACAGAGAACGTTGACCCACTGTTTGATGCTACGATGGTATGAACTTCATCATGCAATTTTATTGAGAGCTCCCAGTTAGCCATGTCTGGTTTAATAATAGGCACTCTGAAGTAGAAAGAAAAGAAAAAGTTAATCATTTTAATAATTTTATATTACTTTCTCAAAAAAAAACAACTAATTTTCTTTTGATATTAAAGTACGCAGGGTAAAACTACCAAAAATAAATTTCAGAACATTTTATTTTAAAAAGTTCCATCCTTGGAAAAAAGCTTTCAGATTTAAACTAGAGAGGTTTTTAAAAACATATACACCAGAGACAACAGCAGTCATTCTGGCCTAATTGTGGTGTTATTATCTATTCTATGAATTTGAGTTGCTTAATTGTGACAGTCCTTCACAAATTAAACTTCCTTAAGTAATATTAATTTTTTTCAATATTTGGTTACTGTTCCATCCAGATGTTTTCTTAAAAAATGACAATAAACTATGCCATGCCTTAAATTTCAGAGACTTAAAATGGATTACTGAGTCAGTGTGATTTGGCTTAGAGAATTATTTTGGTTTTATTTTGTTCTTCATAGTTTAAAAGACTAAAAATATGTTAAAGAATGGACCTCCACATGTTATTATATTTGTAAAATATTATAGAATGTTCTCCATAATGTCAATTAGAAAAAAAACTATCTCAGTAGTTTTATAGGATATAATTTTTTTGGTAAAAAGCTATACTTGTTTTATTTGCTATTACTAAAACTTTACAAACTTTTAAAAACTGATTTAAAAATTACTCATATACCTACTTAATATACCTTCATGTAATAGGACAACAATAT
Source organism: Cheirogaleus medius (assembly GCA_008086735.1). NCBI lineage: Eukaryota > Metazoa > Chordata > Mammalia > Primates > Cheirogaleidae > Cheirogaleus > Cheirogaleus medius. The sequence continues at coordinate 13,126,433 of VBSM01000605.1, forward strand.
CATAAGTTTGTTAAAACAAAGCACAGCCACACACACCCACACCCACACACCCCTAAACGACTTAGGAGTTCAACAATACTAAGTGCTTAGCTCTAAGTTTTGGGGCACCAAAGAGAAATAAGACATGACTCTCATCTTGGGAACTTACTATGTCTTTTCTAACCATGGTTTTCCCATTATCTAAAATCAAAAAAAGGATTCCATATCTCTGAATGATGCTAGCCTTACACAGGTGTTTTCTTGCAAGTGATCAGTATTACATGGTTCAGAAAAACTAGGTCAAGTAACTAGAGAAAAAATTTTAGGACACAAGTATGTTTCTTACAATTTTTTAAAGTAATAAAATTTAATGGTTTCAGAATTAACCTAATTTAAGTACTGCATGTTTACATCATTTATAATTGTGAAGTAATATTTACTAAGCACTAAACATTAGTATTTTGTAGCACCTAGGCTCTGGCTTAAGCCACAGTTCTGAAAAAATGTTGCAAGTTATGTTTTCATTTAAAGCCACCAAATTTCAAAAGAATTCTCTCTGTATTCAGTAAAAAAAAATAGTCATAGTTATAAAAACTATGATTCTAATCAAATCACTTCTAGTTACAATGTCTAATGGATGATGATTGATAATCTGGGTGAATATTTGTATTTGGCTCACCTCTTCTTGATTTGTTTTCTGAAAATGAGTACATGTTTTAAATACTATATAAGCAAAAATAAAGAAGAGTAAAAAATGCACCAATAGAAAAGCACACTGTACACAAAGGCCTGGAAGATTCTCTTTTGGCAATTTGAAGAGGGTTTCAGAGGACAGAGCTTCACACAGGAGAGTTTGAAGTGGGGGTGGGGGTGGTAAGGGGGACAAGACATAGGAGGGAGAGAAGGAGGAGGGGAGTAGGAGGAAGAGGTATGAGCAGAAAGGAGGCAGGGAAGAGTGCTTCTGTGCCAACTCTTCCTCTCTTGTAGCACCTATATTCCATAGGGCATTCATGTGTTTGTCTCCTTTTTGGCCTATGAGCTCCTATAAGACCAAGATCATTCCTTATTTTTGTATCCCCAGCTTCTAGCACAGGTTAGGGAGAAAGAAATGAGGGCCAAGGAGAAAAGAACGTGAGGAGCAGCTACCCTGTGTGGAGCACAGCAGCACGGTTGAACCACCCAGGGGAGAGAGCAGGAGCTGACAGATGTCAGAGCAGGAGTGTGAGCACGGGGCTCCTAGACACTCCGTGGTGTGCGTGGACAGGGTCCCCCCTCACTCACACTTCACTTTGCTTATCTGCACATAGGGTCGATGCCCCAAACTCGCAGGGGTATTGTGATCGTAGAAGGAGCCTCGCACCCAGCCAACCACGCAGCCTGGCTTTCTTACACCTCTGCTTCCCTTGAGAATTGTGCCCCTCTCCTGCTCATGACGGTTTTATGGTTTTCTACTTTATACCAAGTTAAATCTTAATTACCTAACTAGTGTTTTCAGCCCCACTCTTTGTAAGAGTAAGGCCCCACTCTTTGTATTCAATTTTGTTTCTGTTTATTCTCTGACTCATCTATCTGATTGGGCCAGACCCTTCAGCCAAGCTAACAGGAGGCAGAGAGTAAGGCACGGTGGTTATGAACTCAGGCCTTGGTGACCCAGAGGTTGGTACAAACTTTTGAGCAAATTGTGGAAGTCTCAGTTTCCTTATGCATCAAATTAAGATAACAATAGTATCTGTTTTGATAGGGATGTACTGAAGATTAAATTAAATAAGGCAAGTAAATGTTAACTTTTATCATCATGATGGTCCCAGCTCTAGGTCTATACTCTTATTTCCCTCCAGAACTGCAACCTCCTCCTTTAAGAAAACTTCGGATTCTATCTCCTCTGATTCTCAAACTAACAGATTCTTCAAGGAGAATATTGCTTCCCTCACAATTTCTCCCTTAATTATAGTATGAATTCAGTGATCTCCCTTCCACTTAACCCATTCTATACGCTGTAGTATTTTTCAAAATGCAGTGGTCCACTGGAGGCAACTCTTTCAAGTAAATGCTGAGGCTCCTGTCAGTCATGTGATGAGCCTCTGCTTCCAGAGGCGTTGTGAAGTTGTCAATCTTGACATCCTGTTCCAACCCAGAATGCATTTTCCCACAGAAAGCGATCTTACAGATGGTGGCAAGATATAACTGCCACTCTCCAGAACCTAACTACTATTTATTTTTCCATTGTTTCATTTTGATCCACATCTGTTTCATATATGTTATAACTTGCCCCAGGAGGGACCTTCTGGAAAGAGCACAGCCTTTTGAGTTAAAACATTGAGGTCTAATCTTTTAGCCCCTTCTCTTACTAGTAATGTACCTGAGAACTCATTCAATTCATTTTTAAAAGTTTCTACACCTGTAAAAGTGGATCAGAGCAGAATTGGACAGGTGACGGGAAGCTGTTGCTTCTTCTGAGCACTTAACTCCTGAAGTAGCACTTTTCTAACAATTTCTTTTAAGGTGGTATGTTAATAGGATACAGGATAAGAGGCCTCACTGTGAAAATACAGTCTCTAGATACCAAAAAGAGTCAAAAGTGTGGAATCTCTTTGAGTTCAGTCTTCTACAAACAAAATTTGCCTATATTCCTTCTGGCTTTACATAAGTTTGAGAGTAGTTTTATTTGGTTTTTAAAGAAAATGAATGAGTTGGGCATATATGCCAATTAGCAAATAAAATATGCTTTGCAGTAGAAATAAACTATAAATAAAAATAACAATATAAACCTGAAGGTATATATGCTCTATTTCTGCAAAATCATTGAAAGTACATTAATAGTTGGTCTAAACACTGATTTCAATTCAATAAGCACAAACATGTTTAAAATGGTAACAATTACCTAAAGTTATATTTTAAACTTTAGAAAAGAATTACACATATCCATTAAATTCAAAATAGTCTCAGAGAAGATTTTAATGAACAACTCTCTGAAAAGAGAGGGAAAAGGTCTTGGAGCTTCATTCAACTCACCATAGTAATGATACACAGAAAACAGTTTCCTTTAATGAAGTATGTTTCTATTGCAAGAGGCTGCCATCTGATCAAAAATTTAATCTGTGCAACTTATTAGTCACCTGCAAAGCTGATGTCAATTAAGCTACCACTTCAAAAAACAAAGAAAAAAACAGTAAAAAGGAATTCACATAAATAGCCATTCACAAAGCAAACCAAATAATAGCCTTTACCCAGGCCTGTCTACTTTGATTATCATCAGCCAGCCAGAATGAATATGCTCAATAAAACTAAATTTTTCTGTATTTTATGGTGAAAATCTGTTAGCTGCTTGTCACTAATGTTAATACTAATACATTTAACTTATTAGAATATTTTACTCAAAAAGGCACAAGAAATACTAACTTAAATACATTGCTATTACATGTTGTTTTTAAAAGTAGATTTTGTATAAACATAAAAACTATCAGCATCTTCAGTTAGCATGAATGATAAGCATCTCAAAACCATATTATCAGACACTCAGAAAAGCTGGTTTTCAATTGTGCCATCATCTCTTTAGGAGTGAAATACTGAGTTAAAACAATGCTAATGGTCAAAGAATCAATCATTAAGAAATGCTTCATCATAACTTTCACAGTGGGTGGTCTGTAAAATGATCAGGAATAATATGCTGCATTCCATAGCCGCTGAGGTCAGTTTCTGCATACAAATCTTTGCAGGAAGAAAAAGGCCTTCAGAAAGTGGGCCATTCATCTGAACCAAGTTCAGAGAATTTCCAGCATGGTGAAAAGATATGTTATGCAAGCACATAGATGTATTCAGTGGGGGTAGACAGAACCAGCTACATGGAGACTACAAAGGAGCCCTCCCATGGCTCATGAATAAGTCGAGGAAATGATCAGAAAAAAAAAGAGAGAGAGAGAGATGTTTAGACAGATGGCCCACTTAAAATGCCTGAGACAGGGCCGAAGCAATTTTAATGAAACTTTAGATCTAGTATATGAATTGTTTCTTATTTTCCCCGTGGGGGGGTGGAGCGGGGCGGGGGGGCAGAAGAAAAAACAACTGCAAGGAAGACAAAAATTCAGCAATTTGCTGAAAAACTCACTTTTAGCAAGTTGAGATGAAGGAAGAGTCACGAATACAAGTTTTAATAGTTTTTAGTGCAATAAATTCATATGAAATTCTGCACAGAGCCATCAGCTATTAAAATGAATATGAAAAACATGGAATGAACAGATTAAAGGAATTTTAAACAGAAGTCTACTGCCAAACCAAACAAAAATCTAAGCCTTATTATGTGAGAACTTACAACACTCCAACATTAAAGTTCATCACTGCAGAAGAAAGATAAAAGCAGCATTTTCAGAGAACCTCTTCAAAGCTAGGAACTGGCATAGAGGAGGATTAGAATTCTGCCTATATGCAATTTAAAATGTATACATTCAAACATATGAGACTGTGTAGAAGAGTCTGTATCACACAATCGTGTTGAGAAATAGGGAACACCCCCAAGTTTGGTGTCAACATTATCAATAACTACAAAAATGACATCTGAATCTAGACTTGAATACACAATGTTACTTGTAATCTTATATATTTTAATATTATGCATACTCCCTTTCCTTCTTCCATCTATAAGGGCTTAAGGTTCACAATTTAGACTTCAGGCATGATTAGTCAGGAAGGCAACACAGTACAGCTGTCACCCTGGCAGGCCCCTGTGTGTCTGTCTGACCAAGTGCAAACCTACAAAAGCTATGTGACCTCCATAATGTAGCTTCCTCATGCCTCAGTTTCCTCATCAGAAAAACAAAGATAGTAAGAATACCTAACCCATATGCTGCTTAAATGAGAAAAATGGTATGTTTAGACTAAATGCTTGGCACATAAATGATAAATTAGACTTAGTTATCAATGTTATCATAATTTATTTGAAGAAATATCTTAAACCCTCCTCTTCTGTTCCAGCAACTGTTACTTTTTACAAATTTTGTTAATATAAATCTGCACACAGTGAAATTCGAAGATCCTAAGTTCCGTCGTTCACCTTTTCAGTAAATCTGTCCTGCAAGCTCCCTAACAGTCAACCATAGAGTACGCCTGCCTGTTCTAAAGTTTCACAGAAACAGACTCCAAAAGTACATACTATCATTTGTGGCTTTTTTGCTCAATATTATGTTTTTGAGGTTCATGTCACTGATAGTTCTTTATTGCTGAGTAATATTTTATTGTGCAAATATACTCAATTCATTCTTCTGTTGATGGACATCTGGGTTGCTTCCAGTTTGGGGCTATTACAAAGCTGCTATCAACATTTTTTGTACAGATTTTTTTGAGGATGTATGTTTTTCTTTTTTGTGGGGGAAAAAATCTAGGAGTGAAAACACTAGGGTAAATGTATGTTTAATTTTATATAAACTACCAAACTCTTTTCCAAAATATAACATTTCTATGCTCCCACAGCAACAGAGTTTCTCCACATCCTGGCCCTCATGTTGTTAGTCTTTCCAATTCTAGCCAGACTAGTGGCTGTGAAACCACATCTTATTATAGATTAATGTATACTTCCCCTATGACTAAATGTTGAGGACCTTATGGTGCTTACTGGCCATGTCTATATTTAAGTTTTTGCCCATTGGTCTTATTTTTTATTGATTTGTGGAAGTTCTTTATTTTGGACACAAGGCCTTTGTCAGATTTATGTATTGCAAGTATTCTCCTCTGTAGCTTATTATTTCTCCTAACAATGTCTTTCCTTCAGAAATCAATTAGGTGGGAGGGGGGAGGATGGGATGGGTAAATTCACACCTAAATGCACACTATCTGGGGAATGGGCACACTTAAACAGTACAAAAGCAATTTATGTAACCAAAACGTTTGTACTCCCATAATATTCTGAAATAAACAAAACAAAACAAACAAAAAAAACAATGTCTTTCCTTTAGCAGAAGATTTAAAAAAAATACATAGACCTTATTTTTTGGAGCAGTTTTAGGTTTATAGAAAACCTGAACGGGAAGTACAGAGTTTCCACATACACCTCCACTGACCCCACCCCCCACACGATTTCTGCTATTATTAACATTTTGCATTAGTATGGTACATTTGTTACAATTGATGAGCCAATATTGATACATTATTATTAAAGTCCATACACTACTTTAAGGTTCACTCTTTGTATTACACATTCTATAGGTTTTGAAAACGTACAATGACATGTATGTACCATGGCAGTATAATACAGTTCCACCTATTTATTCCTCCCTCCCATGAATCCTGGCAATCACTGATCTTTACCTTATCTGTAGTTCTGCCTTTTTTAGAATGTCATATAGCTGGAATCATACAGAATGAAGCCTCTTTAGATTAGCTTCTTCCCTTAGCAATATGTATGTAAGATTCCACCCTGACTTTTTGTGCCATGATAACTCATTTCTTTTTATTGCTAAATAATGTTCCATTGTATGCATGTACCCATTTATTCATCCATTCAAGGACATCTTGGTCACCTCTCGGTTTTGGCAATTATGAATAAAGCTGCTATAAACATCACATGTTTTTCCACTCATTTTGATAAATACCAAGGAACACAACTGCTTGATCATATAGTAAGATTATGTTTAGTTTTGTAAGAAACTGCCAAACTGTTTTCTAAAATGGTTGTACCATTTTGCATTCCCACTAGCAATGCATGAGAGTTCCTGCTGCTCCACATCCTTGGTAGAATTTGGCATTGTTAGTGTTCTGGATTTTAGACATTCTAATAGGTATGTAAGGGTACCTTTTTGCAGTTTTAATGGAAATTTTTAACATTAACAAAATGCAACTCACTTTTTTCTTTTATTCTTAGTGCTTTAGTGTCCTTACTAATAACTTTTTTGACTAATCCAAGGTTCAGAAGACATACTCGTTTGTTTTGTTTTAGAGGATTTTACATGTAGACCTATGATTCATCTCTAAGTTTCTCACTTGGTAGTAGGAGATAGGGATAGAGGCCATTTTAGGAATTTGTAGACCAAGTACTACAACGTCATTCATCTATAAGACTATATTTGCTATCCTATTTGCTTTTTCTTTTATTTTAGCTAGTCAAGTGTGGTTATGAGGGGAGACAATATTAGTCAACTTAACAGTAACCCACAGTCCTCGGACCAACTGGATTGGCTATTCTAGGTCCCTTTGAATCGCCACAGAAATTTTAAAACCAATGTGCCATTTTCTTCCCCCCCTGCCTCCCAAATACAAGGATGATGAATGGGCCTGCATTGAATCTATACATTAATTTAGGGAGAAATGACATCTTAGTATTTTCTTCTCCAGTCCATGAACAGGACATAGCTCTTATTTAGATTTTGAATTTCTCTCAATAAACTGTGGCAGTCTTGAATCAAAGAGATTCAAAGAGATTTGAATCAAAGTTTATGCCTACTTTTGCTTTAGTTTTTTTAGTTGTATGATAGATTCCTTAGAGTTGTCCTTTAAGTAACCAATTAACTTGTCCTGGAAAGATTCCTTTCCAATCCTTATGCTTTATTACTTTTTTCATTTCTTTGTACTCTTACTAGTGACAATGTTGAATTTATTTTGTTAAAGTATTTGTCTTAATATTTTTATGCTATTATTAAATGGAACTTATTAGTTATAGCAATTGTTTTGTAGACTCCTTAAGGTTTTTCTATGTAAATGATTATGTAAACAGAAATGACAACTTTACTTCTTCCTTTTTTGATTTCTAGCCTTTTACTTCTTTTTCTTTCCTATTGTACTGGCTAGAATCTTTAGGATAATATTGAATAAAAGTGATAAAAAACAGACAACTTTGTCTTTTTCAAAATCTTAAGAAGACATTATTTTTTCCAATATTTCTTGGCTCCCTTTACCCTTTCCTTTTGCGGCTCCCAATACATGCTAGTTACACTTACGGTGCCCACAGGGAGTCACTGAACGTCTGTCTCTTCAATTATTTTAAACAGCTTTACTGAGGTATAATTGAAAGAAAAAAAATCCTGCACATGTTTAATGCATACAATTTTATGAATTTGGACATATGCGTACACCCATTATAATCATCACCACAATCAAAGAAATAGATGTATCTATTACCTCTAAAAGTTTCCTTGTGTCTTTTGTGTCTCTTCAATTTTTGAAAATATATTTTTGGGTTTTTTTTTTTCTTCAGATTTTATAATCTCTATTCTTCAATCTTCAAAGTTACTTTTTCTTACTTGTGACATCACCAGTATGCTTTTCAGCCTCTCCAGCAAATTAGCAATTGCAGGTATAATATATTTTAGATCTGGAATTTCCACTTAGTAATGTGTTATAGTTTCCATTTCTGTGCTAATATTCCCTATCTGTTGTCTCATTTTTTTTCTTAAGAGACAGGGTCTCACTCTGTCACCTAGGCCGGAGTGCAGTGGTACAATCCCAGCTCACTGCAGCCTCAAATTCCTGGGCTCAAGGGAGCCTTCTTCCTGTCTCAGCCTCCCCAGTAGCTGGGATTACAGGCACTTGCCACCACACCTGGCTAATTTTTCTATTTTTTGTTAGAGACACGGTCTCACTATATTGCCCGGGAAGGTCTTCAACTCCTGGCTTCAAGCGATCCTCCTGTCTCAGACTCCCAAAGTGCTGGCATTACAGCCAAGAGCCACTGTGCCAGCCCTGTTCCCTTATTTTGATCTTTAATACTTGATAATAATTTTAATAGCTGCTTTAAAATTCTTACCCATGAATCCAACATCTTCATAATCTCATAGTTGATTTCTGTTGACTACTTTTTCTCTTGACTATGGGTCACCTTTATTCTTGACTTGTATGCCAAGTGAATTTTTATTGTATACTGGACTATGGAGATGCTGTAGATACTCTACTAATCATGTTATCATCCACTGAACAGTATTGATTTTTATTACAGCAGGCAGTTAAATTACTAACTCTCCTGAAGTTGTGGAGGCTCACTTTTATGTTGTGCTAGAATATATCCATTGGTTTTCCTCTTAGAAAATAAAAAGTCCAAACCACTTATTCTAAAAACATAGTGTTTTCTCCCAAAGCATGGTCCTTTCAGGGTTCTAATGGAAAGCTCAGGGTGTTTACAAGCACCTCAATTTAATGAGATTCAAATTCCAAACATCATCTCCTTGGTAGGCAATTGAAATTTCAGCTCAGTTCATTCAGCATTCCAGCAGGTTTTCTATGCTGAGATCCCTGGAGTCTTCTTTATGTATGTACCTTCAGATAGGGAGCTCTTCCCTCTGTTGCTCCCTTTTGCCTTGATAACCTTGCTCAATTTCTAGCAGTTCCGACAATCTTGAACATCACTCTCTGAGACCTTAAGCCAATAAGACTATGGCTTACCACATGAGTTCCAGCCATATCTTAATACATGCAATAGTGACTACTCTCAGGGGAAAAATAAAATAAATGTGTACTTCACCCAGTATAGTTTCCTTCTTTCAAGTGTCAGATTTGGTTGTTTATCCACAGCTTTCAAATAACTATGTTTTATATTTTGTCCAGGGTTAACATTGTTATCTGGAGGAGGATTAGTTGAAAATAAGCTACACCATCATCGTAGGAACTGGAACTTGCCTATGTTGTTTTAACTTTACATCACTCATCTTCAAAGGCAGAAGATGAAAGAAAGCATACAAGAATACAGGTTCACATATGTATACCACTTCTACCTTCCAGGTGGTATCCCAGGGACACCTGATCTCTCTACTTCCAAAGGCTATTCTTGTTGCTAAATTGAGAAAAGTCATATAAAAATAAACATATAAACATATTTTACAATTTAAGAAGAAATAGTCTCTGCTGGGCACAGTGGTTCCCAGTGTAATCCTAGCACTTTGGGAGGCCAAGGCAGTAGGATCGGATGGATATATAATATAGAAATATTATATATAAAAATATATAATATATATACATAAATTATAATTATATGACTATATTTTATATATTATAATTATATAATTATATGTAATATAATTATATAATTATTATATAATATTTATATACATAAATTATATATAATACATTATATATTTATATATAAACATTATATATAACTATATATTATAAATATGATATATCCATCCATCATTTAATGACATTAGGACTATTTCCACAGTTTGGCTATTATGAAAAATGTCACTATTAACATTTGTGTATAGCATTTCCCTACCTAGCAGTGAAACAGCTGGGTCGTGGTAAAGTTTAATATTTTGAGAAACTGCCAAACTATTTCAAAGTTCATATCATTATATTCATAAATTCCCACTAGGAACTTATAAAAGTTCCAATTTCTCTACATCTTTCTCAACATTTTCTTATTGTCATCTAGGTTATAGCCATTCTAGTGGGTATAAAGTGGTATCTCATTGTGGTTTTGATTTACATTTTGCTAACAACCAATAATGCTTAGCATATTTTCATAGGCTTATTGGCCATTTATATATCTTCTTTGGGAAAATTTCTATCCATGTCCTTTGCCCATTTTTAATTGGGTCATTTGTCTTTTATTATTGAGTTGTAAGAGTTCTTTATATATTCTAAACAAAAGACCCTATCAAATATATGATTTACAAATATTTTCCCCCACTTTGAGAGATATCTTTTCACTTTTTTCCTTTAAAGCATAAGTTTTAAATTTTGATGAAGTCCAATTTATCTATTTTTTTCTTTTTTTGCTTGTGCTTTTGGCATCTTACATAAGAAATCATTGTCAAACCAAAGGTAACAATTAACTCCCGTTTTCCTCTATGAATTTTGTAGTTCTAGCTCTTACATTTAAGTCCATGATTTTTAGAGTTTATTTTTGTGTATAGTGTGAGGAAGGAGAGCAACTTCATTCTTTTGCATGTGCATATCCAGTTGCCCAAGCAGCATTTATTGAAAAGATTAATCTTACTCACTGAATTGTCTTCACACTCTTGTTGAACTCAATTGACCATAAGTGTAACAATTTATTTCTGGATTCTCAATTCTATTCCAGTAACTTGCCTATCCTAATGTCAGTGCCACTCTGTCTTGATTACTGTGGCTTTATAATACACTTTAAAATCAGGAAGTAGGAGTCTCACAACTTTATTCCTTTATTTCAGGACTGTTTTTGCTATTCTGGTCCCTTGCATTTTCATATTAATTTTGGAATCAGATGTCATTTTTGCAAAAAAAAAAAAAATGCAGCTGAGATTTTGATAAGGATTGTGTTGAATCTGTAGACCAGTTTGGTGAGTATTGTCATCTTAACAATATTAGGTCTTCTGATCCATGAACATAAGATGTTTTTCATTTGTTTAGGTCCTCTTTAATTTAACAATGTTTCATAGTTCTTAGCTTTCAAGTTTTGTACTTCTTTCAAAAAACTTATATTTAAGTATTGTATACCTTTGGTGCTGTTGTAAATATAATGGTTTTGTTACTTTGATTTATGGTTTATATATTGCTACTATATAAAAATTGACATTTGCATATCATTCTTATATCCTGCACACTCGCAGAACCCATTAGTTCTAACAGATTTTTTGGTAAATTCCTTAAGATTTTCTATATACAAGATTATGTCATCTGCAAACAGAAATAGGTTTACTTCTTCTCAATCTAGATGCCTTTTATTTTCAGTTGTGGGCTTATTATAGATGGTCTTCATCAGTCTGGGGAAGTTGCTTTCTATTCCTAATTGGCTGAGTGTTTTTCATCATGAAGGGCTGTTGGATTTTGTCAAGCATTTTTCTGAACTTGAGATAATCCTATGGTTTTTGTCCTTTATTCTACTAATACAGTGTATCACATTGGATGTTAAACCAACCTTGTATGCATAGGGAAAATCCCATTTGGTTATTGTGTGTAATCATTGTATATATTCTTGGATTCAGTTTGCTAGTATTCTGTTGAGAATTTTTGTGTTAGTATTTACGAAGGATCTTGGTCTTTACTTTTATTCTTGTGACATTTTATCTGGTTTCGGTATTGTGGTAATATTGGTCTTATTGAGTAAGTTGAGATTATTTCATTCTTTTTCTATTTTTAGAACAGCCTGTGAAGGACTAGTATAAAGTAATTTTTCTTTAAATATTTCAGTGAATTCACAAGTGAAGCCATCTGGTGCTGAGCTCTTCCTTACTGGAAGTTTTGTGATGACAAATTCAATCTCTTTACTTATGGTTAGTCTATTCAGATTTTCTACTTCCTCTACAGTGTCAGTAGCTTGTGTCATTCTAGGAATTTCTCCATTTTATCCACATTATCTAATTTGTTGGCATACACTTGTTCAGGGTATTCTCTTTTTCTGTAAGGTAGGTAGGTAGGTATCCTCCCTCTCTTATTCCTGATTTTTGTAATTTGAGTCTCCTTTTTCTCTTGGTCAGGTATCTAAAAGGTTTGCCATCTCTGTTAATGTTCCAAAACCAAATTCTGCTTTTATTGATTTCCTCTATTGTTTTTCTGTTCTCTGTTTCATTTATTTCCACTCTAATCTTTAATATTTTATTTCCTTTGCTTGTATTGGTTTTAGTTTGCTCTACTTTTTCTAGTTTCTTCAAGTAGAAGATAAAGTGATTGATTTTGAGATATTTTTTCTTTTTTAAATATATGTGTTTACAGCTCTCAATTTTCCTCTATTGCTTTATGAGCATCCCATGTTTTTCGATATTGTGCCGTTTATATTCATCACAAAATATTTTCTAGCCCCCATAATTTCTTTTTTAATCTATTGTTTACTTAGGAGTACACTGTTTGATTCCACACATTTATGAATTTCCCAAATTTCCTTTGTTCTTGATTTCTAATTTCACTCAATTGTGGTCAGAGAACATATTTTGTATAATTTCAATTCTATTAAATTTATTGAGGCTTGTTTTATAGCCTAGCATATGATATATAATAGTATGGTAAATACATCTATCCTGGAGACTGTTACATGTGCACTTGTGAAGTGATGTATTCTGCTGTTGTTGGATGGATAATTCTAGACATGTCTATTTGGTTTATAGTCTTGTCCAAGACTTCTACTTCCTGAAGATCTTCTAATTATTCTATCCATTGTGGAAAGTGAGGTATTAAAGTCCCCAATTATTTTTGTGTTATTGTCTACTTCTCCTTTTAATTGTCTCAGTTTTGCTTCACATATTTGGGAACTGTGCTATGAGGTACACACATGTTCATAGTTATTATAGCTTTCTAATGGATCAACCCCTTTTATCATTATAAAATATCTCTTTGTCTCTAATAACAAATTTGTCTTAATATTTTGCCTGACATCAGCATTAGTAAAATACTGATATTAATACAAATATATTTGTTTGATACCTCTTTTCCATTCTTTTACTTTCAACCTATTTGTGCCTTTGAATCTAAAGTGTGCCTCTTGTAGAAAGCATATTGTTTGACCTTTTTTTATCCATTCTGTCAATATCTGTCTTGATCAGGTTTAAATCTTTTACATTTAATATAATTATCCACAAGGTAGGATGTACATGTGCCATTTTGCTTTTTCCTTTCTATATGTCAATCTTTTTTCTTCCTCTATTCTTTCATTTCTGCCTTTTTTGTTTTAAATACACATTTTCTAGTGCCCCATATTAATGCTATTGATTTTTCTTTTACTGTTTTTTAAAGTTATTTTCTTAGTGGTTACCCTGGAGATTACAATCAGCACCTTACCTTTAAAGAATATAGTGTGGGTTGGTGCTATCTTAACTGCAATAGTGTATAGAAATTTTGTACCAATATAGCTTTGTTTGCTACACCCTTTGTCCTCTTTTTGTCATATAAATTACACCTGTGTACACTGTGTGCCCATCAAGTTAGATATATAATATTAATAATTGCATTATATATTTTATTTCAGAAAAAGAGAAAAAGGTCTTATGAAGTAAAAAATACATTTATACTGTCTTTTATATTTACCAATATAGTTCTCTTCCCCAGTGCTCTTGATATCTTCATGTGTATTTAAGTTATTGTTTATTGTCTTTTCATTCTAGCCTGAAGAACTTCCTTTCATATTTCTTGTAAGGCAGGTCTGCCAGCAACAAATCCTTTCAGATTTTCTTTACCTGGGAACATGTTAATATCACCTTCATTTTCAAAGGATAGTTTTGCTAGACATAAAATTTTTGGTCAAAATATTTTTTTCTAGTATTTTACATATGCCACCCCTTTCTCTTCTGGCCTTCATGGTATCTGATCACAACTGAGCTCCTAATCTTACTCAGAATTCCTTTTCCATGATGAATCATTTTTATCTTGCTGTTTTTAAGATTCTTTTTGGTTTTTGACACTTTGACTATGATATGTGTAGGTGTGGATCTCTTTGAATTTATCCTACTTGGAGTTTACCAAGCTTCTTGAATGGGCAGGTTAATGTTTTTTATCAAGTTTGGGGAATTTCTCACCATGATTTCTTTAAATACTTTTTGCTCTTTTCTCTTTTTCATCTAGGACTCCCAGCGCATGCATGTTGGTACATTTGATTGTTTCCCATAGGTCTCTGAGGCTGTTTTTTTGTTTTGTTTTGTTTTGTTTTTTAATTTCTGCTCCTCACACTGTATAATCTTAGTTCATATACCTTCAAATTTTAAGATTGTTTTTTCTGCCGGCTCAAATCTACTGTTGAGTGCATCTAATGTACTTTTTCATTTAAGGCATTGTACTTTTCATTTCCAAAATTTTTATTTGCTATTTTATAATTTCTATCTCAGTATTAATGTTTTCTCTTTAGCGATACATGGTTGACACACTGTCCTTTAATTCTTCATATTTCTTTCAGTTCTTGAACTTATTTATAATAGGTTATTTAAGGTCACTGTGTAATAAGTCCATCATTTAGACTTCCTCCTGGATGGTTTCTACTGACTTCTTTTTATCCTGTGTACAAGCCACACATTCATGTTTCTTTGCATGTCTTGTAACTTTTTGGTGAAAATTGGGTATTTTAGATAAAATAATGTGTCAAACCTGGAAATGAGATTCCCTCCCCTCCCCAGGACAACAACCTGAACTTTTCCTCTTTGGCACTCTTCAGAATTGTTAACTATCTATTTATCCCCATTCAATTTTAAGGTTCCTAAAGGACAGGAACTCCATCTTATCACATGGAGTACTCTTTGTTATTTTTGGAATGATCTAATAACTAACTCTGAAGGTAAATGCTTATCATCATTAAAATATACACTGAGGAATTTATTGAAAGAAGGTGGCCTTTGTGAAGTAGATGGTCAGAACACTGGTCATCTAGACCAATGTTATTTATATTTAGGGACATTAGTTTATACATGAGCACTCATGACATCAAATTAGTCTAATACATGATGAGAAACCAGAATTTCCAAAGAGAATCAAATCAAGGATAAGAGAATTAATAAAAATACATATACTTAGAGTAAAACAAAAATCCTTTAAAAAAAAAAAAAGATAGCTTAAAAGAAAAAAAATAAGGGCAGCTTAATTCAGAGTTTATCCTATGGATTAATGTGAAAGCTTTAGTGATTGTACAATGGAATATATAGACACTCAAACAGCTATGATGCCAATAATATCTTTTAAAACAACAATACTTTCAAACAACATGGTTTACTCATCTCTTCTTTTTCTTACACATTTCTTTATACTTAGTATTATTTTCCAAATTTCATAGGATTTATTCAAAGAACAACTTTCACTGAAAGTATTATTTGGGATAAGGCTGAAAAGATAGAGGTAGCTCTATAAAGGGAAATTTAGGTCTATTAAAGTCAAAGAATCAAGATCTAAACATATGCATTTTCTTTTTTTTTATTTCAGCATATTATGGGGGTACAAATATTAAGGTTACGTATATTGCCCATGTCTCCCCTCCCCGCTCGAGTCAGAGCTTCAAGCGTGACCATCCCCCAAACATTGCACATCTCACTCA
>VBSM01000605.1:13142412-13171102 GCA_008086735.1 Cheirogaleus medius
CTGCTATAAACATTCGAGTGCAGGTGTCTCTTTTGTAGAGTGTCATTTGATCTTCTGGGCAGATGCCCAGTAGTGGAATTGCTGGATCAAATGGTAGACCTACTTGTATCACTTTAAGGTATCTCCATATTGCTTTCCACAGAGGCTGAACTAGTGTGCAGTTCCACCAGCAGTGTAGGAGTGTTCCTATCTCTCCGCATCCACGCCAACATTTATGCATTTTCATCTTCACTAATCTATTATTTATTTTAAGGAAAAAGTAATACTAAAATAAACTGATGAACAGATGTTAAAGCACACAATGCCAAAATCGATCTCCCAGAAGAGACCTTTAATCTCACTCTAGTAAATATCATTACTTCATCCATCATCAGATAACTAAATCGTTATGGTCTTTATATATAAAAATAGAGAAGAAAGCATTATACTGAGAAATCAAGCAATGGCTTCAAAATATATCTTTTCCCATCTGTGCCAATTCTATTCCTCTTAAACTTTTTACTTATCTCACTGACAAATCTCTCTAAACCATTTTTAAATCCTTTTTTGGAACCAAGGCTGAACATAAATATATACAAATATTCCTCCATTACCTACATAAAATTCCCTTACACAGATCAGCTAACTTGGATTTTTAATAATAATCTTTGTATTATGTAAATTAATCTTTTGACATTTTATTATAAATGCACTGATGGTGTTGATTTAGTTTCAATTCAAAAATCAAGGATTTCATTATCCTATAAAACATATCCAGAGTTCAAAGTATTTAAGGGGGGTTAAACAAAATGCAAACATTTAATGCAACATTAAGCATGTGAAATAAAAACTTGATTGCCTAAAGAAAGCATGCTATGCTGTTACCCTGGTGACAGGTTAAAAAAGGGATTGTGAGCTGAATAGCTGTATGATATGAAATTAAAATGTTTCACATTGAACAATCCAAAATGAATTGGGAAAGGTTAGAGTAGAGGAGAGAGAAATCAATTCTCCAATGGCAATGGTGAATGGGAAAGAAGTATGAATAGGATTTGCCAGTGGGGTGCAACAGCTGCCAAATATCCTGCAGCCAAAGAATTACAATAATACTGATGAAGTGTGCAAGAGCTTTTGGAATCATTGCAGGGAACAGAGAAAGTCTCCTACAATAATGAGGCTATTCTGTCTTCTAGTCAGCCCTTATAGTAAGGTCAAATAAAAGAAAAATATTTTAAAATGTAATATTTAACAAAAAATATATAAATATGCCATCTTATCCACTATTTTGTGCCTAATCGCACACATATTTCTAAATCATCTAAGACACAGTCATATTAAATAAATGAAAATATCACAACAGAGACAGTAAAACATAAGGCAAGTTTAAAGGACAATGATTGAGTTAATATTTACTCCACACATGCTGCTTTCAGGGGATTTATTTGCTCAAATGGAAGTAAATATTTCCAGAGATATAGTATGGCTATGCATGTTTGTAAATATATACCCAAAGTACTATTTTTTTTATTATGTAGTCAGTTATCAGAACATCAACTTGTCATTAAGTTGGCTTATCTAAAAATATATATGAAACAAGTATGATATAAAATTGTGTTTTATTTTCACTGATGTATAAATGTTATAATTTGACATGTTCTTTTAAATTCACAAGACACGTAAGTAAAAGAGCCAATATGCAACTGTACAACAATACCTGCTTTTCCTTAGGAATTATTTTACATGGTTACTTTTTTCTGTTTCCCTACTTATCTTTCAGCAGTTAAGATCACATTTTAAAACCTTAAACTTTTATCATCTAATTGAAAACTTAACAATAGGTGAATAAATTATATATCTGAAACCAGGAAGGGTCACTATTTTTCAACAGCAAGAAAAAAACCCAGATAATTGTATCTGTTAGGTAGAAATCACTAAAAAATACTGATTCTCTAATTTATCAGAAATCCATATGAGGAAAGAAAATAAAATACAAATGTAAACACAACAACTGCACACAGAGAGTATGCAAGTAATTTCTCATTATGCTACTGTGGCTGAAAGAGCTAAACTGACAACAGGCTGTGTAGCCAGTCAAGACAGCTGATATGTTCTACTAAGTCTGAGCACAAAGTGCTGGTTATACACTGACTCCATACGGCCAAAGCAATCCTCCACAAAAGTAAATGCCTTTTTTTTTTTCTTTTTGAGACAGAGTCTGGCTCTGTTGCCCAGGCTAGAGTGCCATGGCATCAGCCTAGCTCACAGCAACCTCATACTCCTGGGCTTAAGCAATCCTCCTGCCTCAGCCTCCCGAGTAGCTGGGACACAGGCACGCGCCCCCATACCTGGCTAATTTTTTCTAAATATTTTTAGTTGTCCAGATAATTTCTTTCTATTTTTAGTAGAGACTGGGTCTCGCTCTTACTCAGGCTGGTCTCAAACTCCTGACCTTGAGCGATCCTCCCGCCTCAGCCTCCCAGAGTGCTAGGATTACAGGCATGAGCTACCACGCCCAGCCAAAAGTAAATGCTTTATTTGAACCTTTCAGGCTAAAGTATTTTCATCAATATTATCATAGGCCGTAGTGAAGGTGTTTCTTTTTCTAAGTCTTTAACCTCTGCACAAATGTCAAGAGAGAAATTATAAGAATAAAGTAGAAACCACAAAGTACAAGGCTGTGACCTTATACAATTTAAATAGTATCAGAGCTGAAAAGGCATCAGTAATCATGCAACCCAATACTGCCATTTTTCAGAAGAGAAAACTGAAGTCAAAAGTTAAAGCACTCTGCACAAAGCCTGTACCACCTGGCAATACGGCAGTGGAGCTGGGACCAAATCCTAACTCCCGACACTCAGTGCTGGTTCCATTCACTGCACCACGCTCACCACTCTGACAATTTTGTGCTACATGAAGGAGTCAAAAGAACCAAAGATGACTCTAATTTTTCTAGCCTGATCACTGAATAGAGGAAATGCTATATATAAAATAAACTATACAGAATTCAGTATATGCATTTTCAGTATCTAAGAGAATGTGAAGTACACATCTCCCTCTGCAATGCCAGTGACCACTAATATAACATTTCCTAATGTAAATTAACTCTCTGGATTTAGAGAGCAAGATTCTACCAGAGTAAGATTTTCTACCATATGTTAATTTTTTAAAGTACTAATGTTGTATACTCTTTCAAAACCACTTTTTCTAAGAATATTTAATATGGGAAAATGTTGACAACATAATGATGTGTTTTTTTAAAAAGACATCCTTTTAAGTAGCATTGCCCATTTTCTGTAAAAATCAAAATAAGACATAAGACTACTGTATATACACAGAAAAAGACATCAAAAGAGATGCCCATACTTGCAATCACCAATTTCTCTCTTCCCATTCTTTCTTGAAGTCCTATTAATCTGACTTTATCCATCACTTCACCTGTGCCATCCTCTAAAACTGCTCTAGGAAGGTCTCTTGTGATCTCCACACTGTTCCATTCAAAGGTCTACAGGCACTCTTCATCATGTTTGATATATTGCACCTAAACACTCCTTCTTCTGTGCTACCCTTTCTTCATTTGGCTCCCTGAACTCCACCCACGCCTAGTTTTCCACCTATATCCTCTGCTGTTCCTCTCAGTTTCCTTTGCTGGATCCTCCTCATCTTATTAATGTTGGAGTGTCTTATTAATGTTGGAGTGTCTCAGGGCTCAAGGCTTAGGACCTCTTCCCATCACTGGTCTCCCAGTTTATACTCTTAACCCTTTACAATCAATTGCAGCACTGCAGCCAGGAAGATCTTGTTAACACACACTTTGCATCAAGCTCTTCTATATACAAAACCTCACAATGACTCCTCATTTCACTCAGGGTAAAAGCCTAAGTCTTTACAAAAGCCTTCCTAACACAACTCTACCTCCCGCTGCTCTACAGCTTGCTTATTCCTTTCAAATTGCATTGGCTTCCTTACTATTTTTCAAAAATGCTGGGCCTACTTCAACCTCAGGTTCTTTGAATTTGCTGTTTCCTCTGACCTGAAGGGTCTTCCCCCTGATATCCACAGACTCACTCCCTTCCTCCTTCAGGGCTTTGCCCTGATGTTAATCTTCTCGGTGAGACATTACCTGCCATCCAAGTTAAAATCACAACTACTCCAGAATGCCCAATATTCTGTTTTTCCATAACAAAATAACCACAACATTTATCATCATCTCACATACTACATATTTTACTGATCCATTTTGTCTATCTACCCTCCACTTGAATGTAAGTTCCGTGGGGTAGGAGTTTGTTTTGTTTATTTTTAAATCATTTTGTTTCTTGATAAATTCTCTAAATTTTTTTAACTCAAACTCTTAAAAGGATCAATAGGTTCCTTTAAAAATCATGTGATTATATTTAATGTCTATATCTGCTTCTCTTATTCAATAAGGAATGGAAGGATACAGCCTTAATATAAGAAGGAGTATTTCAAACAAATAGCTAATATGCACATTAGTGTTGAAACACTCAAGACATTCCAGTTAGGAGTGAAAAGAGTATACATCATTGCCATTGTCCTTGAAAAAGGATCTTTGTTATTAGCAATAAAGAAAATTGGTGAGGGACACCTAAAATTTAATGGACACGGTGTTAAGTATTTTTTTAGTATATGTGCGGCCAAAGCAAGCACATTGTGTTAGGTATTTTATTAATAGACTCATTTATATTGACAAAAACTCTTTAAGAACTACTATCTCCATATTACAGATAAGGAAACTGATTCCAAAAGATGTTAAATAATTTATCCTAATAGCTAAGGATTGGCAGAACCAGGGAGAAATCCAAGTCTCTGGCACAAAAACCTGTGCTCTTAAACATAAAGTTATATTAAGAGTTCAAGACAGTAGAATATGAAAAGAAAAATAAGTATTATACCTCATAGAAAGGAAGGAATAGAATTATTGTTATTAGATGTCCTGATCACTTTGATTACTCAACCCAGCTTCCACTCTTACTATTGAAAAATCAGTTCAAAATAATGATATTTCCCTTTGCAGTGATTGGTTTAAGAATGGGCAGGTAATTTAATTCTAATCAATGAGAATTGAGAAAAGTAGGTGACTGGCTAACCTCTGAGAAAGGTTTCCTCACTTCTTAGAGACACAAATTCCTTTGAACCATACCTTATCTAGAAAATTCTGCAGCTCCAACGTCTTCAGCAATCTTGCTATCAACCTTATGATGAAGACCACACACAGAAGAAAGCAAAGCTAAGAGAACCACAGAGAAGCAGCATTAGCAATCTAACATACTTGAGCTTTGTCCTTCCTATCCTCTGAACCACTTGTTCAATGTGAGATGAGAACTATCAGTTTGAATCAGGGTTTCTGTTACCCACACTTGAAGCATCCCAGGTGACCCAGGAGGTTGTATGATTGCCCTTCTAGAAATCAAGTGAAAAGTTATTATAATGGATTTTTAAAGGTTAAGAAGAAGAATGATTATGAAAGAAATACCAATACTAAAGTAATCAAACTCACAGAAAATAGAAAGTATAATGGTGGTTACGAGGGGTTGGTGGGGAAGGGGAAAGGGGGAGTTTGTTGTTCAGTGGGTACAGAGATTCAGTTCTATAACACGAAAAAGTTCTAGAGATGTGCTGCACAACAATGTGCATACAGTTAATACTACTGTACTGTAGACTTAAAAACAGGTAAGATGTAAATTTTATGTTATGTATTTCTTACCACAGTAAAAAAAAAATACATCATTAGTATCTCTTTATCAAATCAATCATTTAGAAAATGAGAGAAAAATCCTATCCATAATAATATAATACATAAACTAGATAGGAATAATATAAACATATAAACCACTAACAATAAATAAGAAATGTATGCTTACAATGAGAGAGAATTATAAAGCTTTAATGACAGAAACGAAGAGAGACTTCAATAAATGTAGAATTTAATCGTGTTTTTTTTAAAACCCTCAACAATTGTAAAGGTGTCTATTCTATCCAAATTTACTATAACTTTAAGGAAATTCCAATATAAAAGTGTTTCCAAAGCTTGCCTAGAAGAATGATCAATAAATTCTCGAAGGAAAAAATAAGAAGTTATTAATGGAAGAATGGAAAGAGATACTAGTGGAACTGAACAGAAAACTCAGAAAATAGATCATAATATATTTAAGAATTTGTAGAAGATGAAGGTGACATACAAAAATCACTAAGAATTGGGTGTGGTGGTACCTGTCTGTAGTCTTAGCTAATTTGGGAGGCTGAGGTGGGAAGACTGCTTGAGCCTAGGAGTTCAAGGCTGTAGTGTGCTATAATCACACCTGTGAATAGCCACTGCACTCCAGCCTGAGCAGCACAGCAAGATTCTGTCTCAAATTAAAAAAAAAAAAAAAACAGCAATAAGGAAGGAATACACAGGTCAATAAATGAAACTGACTCTACTGTTTAACCAAATGAGAAAAAAAATTAGATCTCAATCTCATATCATCATGCAAAATAAATTTGAAATAAGAAATGCCAGTATAATAAAGGAAAGCTCTAAAAGAAAAGAAATATACGTATTTTTATAAAATCTTAGTAGGTAAGGTCTTTTGAAGAATGAAAGCAAAATTTAAAAAACCACAAAGAAAAAAATTAATCTGATTCAACAGCATCAAAAACACACTTCAATGTCCATTTGCTAGATTATAAGACATCTCATTATTTACTTCACTGAAGATAACTAGATTCCAATTTCTTCTTTCATGACATATTTTTGTATAGCTACTGGTATAAGAAGGATGCCATTCTTATTTATGATGGTTTTCATTTTGTTTATTCATAACACATTTATTTGGTTTTGTACTACAATATAAGATTCACGTTTTATTTCTTTATAACAAATGAGGTAAAGAATTTGGGCATCGAAACATAATTATTCAGTAACAATGAGTGTCACAAAGACTATGAAACAAAATATATATTATTCTCATTTTACTGGTAAGCTTAAGCTTAAGTTAAAATAATATCTATTAGTAAGGTCTCATTACTAATTCACAGTAGAGTTATGACTAAAATCTAGACTTCTAATTCTAAATTCTAATTTTTTCCACTATATCACAAAGAGTATTTATGTAATATCTACATACCTACTTATATATGGGGAGTATTTGTGTGTGCAAGTACACCCATGTGAGTAGGGGAGAGGGAGGGAGGGAGGGAAGGAAGGAGACAGAATACATATACTCACGTGTATTTCTGTCTTGGCAACCTTAGAGTTATAAATACATACTAATTAGGGGGGTAGGTTGGAATATTTTATAAGTACAGCAAGCTTCCAAATCATAAGAAAAAACCCACTTGATGATGTATACATAAGTGAATTCCAAATGGTTTAAAGAGTTAAAGAGGTAAATGTTGCTGGTTTTTCTAATTCTTTGCTTATAAAATAAGTGTTTATAATTCTGAACTTATGGAGAATGGCAAAATAGGGTGAAGGAAGAAAGCAAGCAAGCAAAAAAAAAAAAAGAGCCGACAAAATTTAATGAATTTACTATGTATCTACAATAAAGGATGATTTCATAAAACCTATACAGTCAACATTTATTTTAAAACATCTTAAAATACATTTAATGTATGAAAATAGATAACACTGCCCACACCTGCCTCAGCCTGGCTCAGCCAGGGGACTGACCTTTAACCAGAAGTCAATGGCTTACTCTGAGCCACTTCCCCTAATTCTTAATACATGCAAAGTAATTGGGGAGCAATTTAGTCACCAGATATTCCATTACCAGGAAAGTTGGCCCACCCAATGCAAAAAATGATTAATTATTACAATGATAAAGTAGATAACTCAGCAGAAAGATAATAATTATGAAATTTTAAGGCTGAGTGATGGAGCATAAGAAAGGATGAAGGACAATACGCTCAACTACAAAACCTAACAAAAGAAAGGAATAGATACAGAAATAACAGAGAAAGGAGGAAGTAAAAAAATTTAGTGAGAGTAGAATGGCATCTTCCCTAGTGTCTAGTGAGATGGTTGGGATGGCAGAGCAAGACTGGGGAGAGGGTCCGTTACCCTGATTCTCAAAAAGCAGAATCTGAATCCAAGAATAATATTCGGATCTATGGAAAACAGAAATTTTGAGCAAAAATAAAGACTACTAGAAGAGACTACATGTTACCTTTACTATTTTTTCCTCCAATCATTCATTATCAGATAGTAAAACAAATTATTATACCAAACCACATGTCAACAAAATCATTTTAGCTTCAAATAATACAAAGTGATTGTTTAATAAAACTTTTAATGATGTATTTCCATCAATAAAATTTATAAAGAAAAGGAACTTCATGGTAAGTCAGCATGTATTTATGCAAAAATATGCATTCATCAAATATATTAATATTTTATAGTCACCCCAAGAAAAATTGCTATTGTCTCTGACATTAACTTTTCTTTTTTTTCTCAAATGTACCACTATCATTTTACTATCCAAATACTATGGGTATGTATTATTAATGTCTTTTTCCAAGTCATAAATGATGAAAGAATGAAGCCCATAGAGAAATTGGGAAAATAAGATCAGCAGCCAGAACAAGCAACACACAGGAAGGGCTGCAGGCTACTGGTCTGGGAGGAAAAACACTGCACGAGTACACCCACAACAGCACTATGGGGCCACACCTGTAGGTGACTTCTGGACCCCAACCCAACCCAACCCAAGCCAATCAGGAAAACATGACTCTGAAGCCAAAATGTGAAGGTTCAAACCCCCTGCAGTGCTTTAATGATATAGATGTCAGGGATTTCTACAGCAAACAAGCACAAAAACATACATGCAATGCTAGCAAAACAAGATTATGCTTTGTCAAGAAGAACAGTATATTTTGCTACACATTATAGGTCTTTATTGTTATACATTGCACCAATTTTACAGTAAACTGGCCTACTAAATAAATGATTAATTCAACAGAAAAATAAACTCACCAAATATGAACAATTGTTCATTGTATTGGAAATATATGTACGATAACCTGGATAATTGAACATTTGCCCTACATAGTTCATTAATATATTTTTTCCAATATATAAAAGTTCAAAATAAGATTTTTTGAATGTAGAAATAATCAAAATTTATAATTTTAGGTAGAAATTAAGCAGAAAACAAACATAAAAGAAGATTGCTTCTTAACTTCCCCTTTACAAAGCAATTGCTCTAAATATTTCACCAACCTCTAAGGAATGTTAGTGCTTGTACTATCCATAACACTATTCATCATAAAATAAAGTGCTCTACTGTGTTTCCCAAAAAGCATTAATTGTAATAATAATTTTTTTCAAAGGGCTTTTAGAAGAAAGGTTTTCACAAGAAGAAAAAAACCAGTTTAGGTAAGAATGAAACTATATCCTGCTCTTAGAGATTAAGAATGCACATCAGCATACAGACATACCTTGGAGATATTGTGGGTTCAGTTCCAGACCACTGCAATAAAGCAAATATTGCAATAAAACGAGTCATGCAAATGTTTTAGTTTCCAAGTGCATATAAAAGTTATGTTTACACTACACTGTAGTCTACTAAGTTTTCAATAGCATTACATGTAAAAAACAATGTACACCATTAAAAATACTTTATTGCTAAAATGCTAACGATCATCTGAGTCTTCAGTAAATCATAATCTGGTGCAGGGTCTTGCACCGCCTTTTTGCTGGTGCAGGGTCTTGCCTCCATATTGATGGCTGCTGACTGATCAGGGTCGCTAAAGGTTGGGGTGACTCTGACAATTTCTTAAAAGAAGACAATGAAGTTTGCCACATTTTCTCTTCCTTTCATGAAAGATTTCTCTGAGCAAGGAAATATTTCATGAAAGGAAGACATAGCATTTTATCCACAGTGGAACTTCTTTCAAAACTGAAGTCAATCCTCTTAAGGCCTGCCACTGCTTTATCAATTAAGTTTATGGAGAATTCTAAATCCTGTTATCATTTCAACAATGTACACAGTATCTTCACCAGAAGTCCATCTCAAGAAACCACTTTCTTTGCTCATCCACAAGAAGCAACTCATCTGTGCATGTTTTATCAGGAAATTTCAGCAATTTAGTCACATCTTCAGGCTCCACTTCTAATTCTGGTTCTCTTGCTATTTCCAACCTATCTGCAGTTACTTTCTCCACTGATGTCTTGAACTCCTCAAAGTCATCCATGAGGGTTGAAATCCAGTTCTTCCAGACTCCTGTTCATCTTGATTTATTGACCTCCTCCCATGAAGCATGAATGTTCTTAATAGTATCTAGAATGATGACTCCTTTCCAGAATCTTTTCAATTTACTTTGCCCAGATCCATCAGAGGAATCCCTATCTATAGTCTTATGAAACGTATTTCCAAAACAATAAGACTTGAAAGGTGAAATGACTCCTTGATCCATAGGCTACAGAATGGGTACTGTGTTAGGAAGCATGAAAATATTACTAACATTCATCTCCTTGTACATCTCCATAAGAGCTCTTGGGTGATCAGGTGCATTGTCAATGAGTGGTAATATTTTGAAAGGAATATTTTTTTGTGAGCAGTAGGTCTCAAAAGCAGGCTTAAAACAGTCAGTAAAAATGCTGTAAACAAATGCGTTGTCATCCAGGCTTTGTTTTTCCATTTTTACAGCACAGGCAGAGTAGATTTAGGATAATAATTCTTAAGGGCCCTAGGATTTTCTGAATGGTAAATGAATATTGGCTTGAACTTCAAGTCACCACCTGCATTAGTCTCTAGCAAGAGAGTCAGCCTGTTCAAAGCTCTGAAGCCAGAATTGACTTTTTTCTAGCTTGAAAGCCCTAGATGGCATCTTCTAATAAAAGGCTGTTTCATGTACATTGAAAATGTACATGAAATTCATCAGTGATCTTAGCTAGATCTTCTGGTTAACTTGCTGCAGCTTCTCCATCAGCACTTGCTGCTTCACCTTGCCCTTTTAGGTTATGGAGATGGCTCTTTCCTTAAACCTCATGAATCAACTTCTGCTAGCTTCAAAATTTTCTTTGCAGCTTCCTCACCTCTCTCAGTTCTCAAAGGATTGAAGAAAGTTAGGGCCTTGCTTTAAATCAGGCATTAGCTTAAGGGAACGTTGTGGCTGGTTTGATCTTCTATCCAGACCACTCAAACTTTCTCCACACCAGCAATAAGGCTGTTTTACTTTCTTATCATTGGTGTGTTCCATGGAGTAGCAATTTTAATTTCCTTCAAGAACTTTCCTTTGCATTAACAACTTGGATAACTGTTTGACACAAGAGGACTAGCTCTTGGCCTGTCTCACCTTTTGACATGCTTTTCTCAATAAGCGTCATCATTTCTAGCTTTTGATTTAAAATAAGAGACATGAGATTCTTTCTTTCACTTGAACACTTAGAAGCCATTGTAGGGTTATTAACTAGCCTAATTTCAGTATTGTTTCTCAGGGAATAGGAAGGCCTGGAGAGAAGGAGGGAGAATCAGGGAAGGGCTGGTCAGTAGAGCAGTCAGAACACACACATTTTTCAATTAAGTTCACCATCTTACATGGGGTATGGTTTGTGACGCCCCAAAACAATTACAATAATAACAGCAAAGATCACTCGTCACAGATCACCCTAAAAGGTAATACAACAATAATGAAAAAGTTTGAAATAGTGTGAGAATTACCAAAATGTGACAGAGAGACACTTAGTGAACACATGCTGCTGGAAAAATGGTGCCAAAAAACTTGACACAGGCTTGCCATAAAAATCTTCAATTTGTAAAAAAATACAATATATGTGGAATACAATAAAGTACAATAAAATGAGGTATGCCTGTATTACAGTCTCTAAGAGGTTTATAACTTTAACAAGGATTTTCCACATTTATTTAAATGCAGAAATATTTTCTTAAGGAATACATTTTAATGTCCTCCCAGAAACCAGTGCTCTACAAAGCACACGTTAAGGAACACAGTTGAAGTCTAGAATTGTGCATTTGATTATTAGGAAAAAAAATATGGTATTAATGACTACTAGAGCATGCTCCAAGCATTCCCTAACAGACTGTCAAAAGGACATGTGTATTATTAAAGAATAGTCAAAAGGACAGAATTTATCATATTGCTAAGCCCTTAGGGGATAAAATGATGGCTCTTAAGGATCTCACACTCAGCTTCCAAAATGGAACTTCTCATCTTTTCCTTTCAAAACTGCTCTTGCATTTGCTCTATCAGGGATTGTACCACCATTCACCCAGTCTTCTAAGTCATTAACCTGACTCTTTAATATCCCTCTGAAGTTTCAAACACAATTTACTTTTACATGTATCTTCCACCTTCTTAACACTACTCCTAATACTCCCACCTCTTCTAAGCCTTTTGCTGGTACCTACTTTTAGACTCTTTTAATAAAAGTTGTATTAAGACATAACTTACATGCATAATATCCATACAGTTAACTGTACGGTCTGATGTGTTTTCAATAAATTTATACAGTTGCACAACCATCACCACAACCCAGGCTCAGAAGAATAAAACTCATCTGCAGTAAATCCTGCTCCCACACCTAGACCCAGGCAACCACTGATCTTTCTTCTCTTTATAATTTTTGCCTTTCCTAGAAATCTTAAATATTATATAGACTTCTTTATCTGATTTGTGTCTCTTCATGTTATTTTTGAGATTTATACATATTAGTGCATGTAATGGTTTATTCGTTGTTACTGTTGAATAAGCTCATTTTATGTATATATGACTTATCCATATACCACTTGATGTACATGATTTCAGTGGGCGTGTAGTGGTATAAACTTGTGATTTTGTGTTTCTCTAATGACTGATGTTGAGCATCTTATCATAAATTTATTTGCCATTCATAAATCTTCTTTGATAAAGAGTCTATATCAAATCCTGCTAATTTTTTATTGGGTCGTTTGGCTTATTTTTGAATTGTATGAATTAATTACACATTCTAGACACAAGTCCCTTATCAGATACATGCCTCCAAATATATTCTGCCATTTTCCTTATATTGTTTTTAATTTTTTTGATGGTGTCTTTTGAAGAACAAAAGTTTTTAAATTTAACAAATTTCAATTTATCAAATTTGCTTTTTATTTGTTCAGGATTTGTGTGTTATACTGCAAAGATTTTCTTGTATTTTCTTTTAGAATTTTTAGAGTTTAACTCTTAAAGTCTGCAATATATTTTGAGTTAATTTTTGTGAATGGTATGCGGGAAGGGTCAATTTTTTTCATGCATATAGATGTGCCATTATTCCAACACCATTTGCTGGTACCATTATCCTTTGCTTACTTAGGCACCTTCGTCCAAAATGTATGAGCCACATACGTGAAGGCCTACTTCTGGACTCTCTATTCTATTGCATTGATCTTTATGTCTATGTTTTACACCAATATCCTGATGACTTAATAAATGGAAATTTATGTTAAGTCTTGAAATCAGGTAGTGTAAATTCCTCAACTCTTTTTTTTCCAAAATCGTTTTGGCTATTCTAAGTTCTGGGCATCACCACATAAGTTTAAACACTGGCTTATCTATCTCAACAAAGGTGTCTCCTGGGATTTTCATGGGGATTGTGTTATATCCATAGGTCCATTTAGGGAGAACTGCCATTTTAACAATATTGACTCTTCCAGCAAATTAATGTTGTATATATTGTGATTTATTTAGATCTTCTTAAATTTCTCTCAGTAATGTTTTGTAGTTTTTAATGTACAAGTCTTGTACTTCTATTAAATGTATTCCTAAGTATTTAATTCATTTTGATCCTTTTTTGTAATTTCTCTTCAGATTATTGCTAGTATATAGAGATACAACAGACTTTTGTATACTGCTATTGCATCCTGCAACTTTGCCAAGTCTGCTTATTAATTCTAGCAGCTTTTTGGGTGATTCCTTAAGATTTTCTGAATATAATCCAAGGAAAAATAGTTTCACCGAAGTATGATGTTGCTGTATATTTCTGCAGATATTCCTTAGCAGATTAAGGAACTACTTATTTCCTTCAAAGTGCTTTTTTTCCCCTAAAAAATAAACGGATGTTGGAATTTTTTCAAATGCTTTTCCTGCATCTATTTGTATGGTCAGATGGTCTTTGTCCCTTGTAAATATGGCATAACAATTAATTTTCAGATGTCAACCTTGCATTTATCAGGTAAACTCTACTTTTTCATATTATATAATCATTTTTATATGTTGCTAAATTTTCATTTGCTAATATTTTATTAAAGAATTTTATGACTTCATATAGAATACAGGTCTGTAGCTTTCTTTCACTGTGATGGGTTTTTTAAATTAATTAATTGATTGAATTTTTTTTTTTTTAAACATGGAGTCTTGCTATGTTGCCCAAGCTGGTCTCAACCTCCTGGGTTCATGTAATTCTTCTGCCTCAGCCTTCTGAGTAGCTGGAATTCATCCTGATGTTTTAAACTGACTTTGTTATCAAGATAACACTGGCTTCATATTAATAAAATGAAAGAGTTGTATTATGTATTTTTTGAAAGATTTTCTGGATTAGTCTTGATACTTTGTGTTATTCAGGAGTTTGTCTATTTCATCTACATTGCCAAGTTTGTTGGCATGAATCTGTTCACAATATTCTCCTAGAATCCTTTTAATTTCTGTAGCGTCTATAATAAAGTTCCCTCCTTTGTTTCTTATTTTGGTATTATAATTTGTTTCTTCTTTCTTGCTTTTCAAAATTGATTTTCTTCTTCCTATTTTATTTCTATCTGCTCTTATCTTTATTACTACTTTCCTTCTATCTATGTTTAATTTGGTCTTTTTCTAGCTCATTAAGATAGAAGCTTAGGTTATTGATTGTAGACATTTCTTCATTTTAATATAAGCAATTAGAACATTTCCTATAAGTAGTATTTTACCTACACCACAAATTTTGATATGCTGTATTCTCATTTTTATTCACTTCAAGATTTATTTATTTTTTTTAGAAACAGGGCCTCACTCTGTCACATAGGCTGGAATAATCACAGCTCACTGCAGCTCAAGCAACCCTCCCATCTCACCCTCCTGAGTAGCTGGGACTACAGGCGTGTGCTACTATACCCAGCTAATTTTTTAATTTTTTGGGTAAAGACAGGGTGTTACTACATTGTCTAGACTAGTCTTAAACTCTTAGGCTCAAGTGATCCTCCCACCTCAGCCTGGGCAGTTCAAGATATTTTTAAATTATTCATATGATTTCTTCTGTGATTCATGTTTTACCAAAAAAAAGTAGTGGTTTAATTTTCAAATATTTTAGAATTTCCCAGATTTCTTTCTGTTGTTGATTTCCAATTTAATTATCTTGTGGTTGGAAAAAACTCTTACATGATTTCAACCACTTTAAGCTAAATGAATTTTGTTCTATGACCCATAATTTGGTCTATCTTAATAAATGTCTCACATCCACATGAAGTACTCTACTCTTGTTGGGTAGAGCATTTTGTAAATGTCAATTAGTTCAAGTGATAGCCTGAAGGACACTAACAGGTTATTTGTCTGTTTTTCTGATCAGGTTTCTATCAATTACTGTAAGAGGAATATTAAAATCCACAACAATAGTGAATTATCTATTTCTCCTTTTAATGAGCTGTTTTTGCTTCATGTTTTGGTATTCTGTTATGTTCATATGCATTTATTTGTTATAGCTCCCTCACGTATTAACCCTTTTATCAT
Organism: Cheirogaleus medius; assembly: GCA_008086735.1. Taxonomy (NCBI): domain Eukaryota; kingdom Metazoa; phylum Chordata; class Mammalia; order Primates; family Cheirogaleidae; genus Cheirogaleus; species Cheirogaleus medius. Next base: position 13,158,073 of record VBSM01000605.1, read on the forward strand.
TATAACATGAACCTCATTTCTGAGTAAGAGTCAGTAGAAAATCAAACTGTAGAATCACACTGACAAAGACTTGGATGTTGGAATTGTCAGATATAGAATTTAAAATAACATTTAATACATTGAAAGAAAAAAAAGACACAACTAATATGTTTTTTAAAGGAACAGAAGACTATAACAATAAACTGCACAGAAGAAAATATTAAAATAGAAATATTAAAAATAAAGAACATAATTGAAACAAGCAAAATGGACAGATTAACCATTATATTAAGCACAGCTAAAGAGAACATCAATGACCTAGAACAAGGGGCTGCAAAACTATGACCCACAAGTTATCACTATTTTTAAATAAAGTTTCACTGGTGCATGGCCACAGTCATTCCCTTACAATTATCAATGGCTACTTCTGTGCTACAACAGTAGAGTAGTCATGACAAAGTCCACATGAACTAAAAGTTTAACGTATTTGTGATCTGATCCTTTAAGAAAAAGTTTGCCAAATCCTGAAGTAGAAAATAATCTGAAAAAAATCACACTGAAGGTAACATGAAAAGCAAAAGGGAGTTGCAGGGGACACTTTCTAGAATGATGGAAATATTCAAACCTGTATATAGCAGTGTGAGTTACACAGAACCATTCATTGTTATGTCTGTACAGGTAATATTTGTACATTTGTGTATGTAAATTTTACCTTAAAAATTAACAAGTGGGAAAAGTAACAAGTGGCTAGAGGTAAAGAGGAAATAGGAAGGTAGATTTCTGATGACTCTTTCATGGGGGTTCATTACACTATTCTGTTTATTTTGCACATGTTTAAAATTTTCTGTAGTAAAAACTAAAATAGAGAAATGCTTCCAAAGACTACTTAATGAATAGAAGAAATACGCACAACGTAATATTAAGTTTTAAAAACTCAAAATATTCCTAGTATGACTCTAATTATATAAAGTATATGTGTTCCATATATGTATATAAATATATACATCCACATACATATGTTAGAGGGAATATATCAAAATGTTAAAAGTGATTATTGAAGAATCGTGAGATTACAGGTAATTTTTACTCTTTACCTTTTTAAACCCTTTTCAGATTCTTCCACATAGTAAGCTAGCACTATCTGAAAATAATCTGCATACATTTCTTAAAAATCAAACCAGTTCATCTTTAGCCACATTCAGGACTTCTGAAATAATCAAAGTCTAAATAACATCTAAAGAGAAAGAAATTAGGACGTGAATATTGCATTTGTCTAAAGAATAATAAAAAAATAATACCTAGTCTGAAATTCAGGTTTTCAAACAAAATCTAGGATCTCTCCTGTACATACCTCTCTCTAGACAATCACTGACCAAAAGAATTTGGTGGAACTAGAACTGCCATGGTAGAAAGGCTCTTTGAGTTGCCCAAAACAGTAGCCACTAACTAGAGGTGGCTACTGAGCACTTGAAGAATGGCCAGCGTGATGGACAGATTTTCTAATTTAATTTTAAAAGCCACATGTAGCTAGTGACTGCCATACTGAACAGCAACAACTGTAGGGGGGGTAAAAAAACAACCAAACAACAACCAGATTCATGGTTCTATGAATTTTCCTCCACTTTCCACTCATTCAGTAATTTACTGATATTCTATACCTTCCCATCTCTCCCCAGATAGCTACCAAATCATACTTACAAAAAGATTGTATATTAAGCTTCCTATTCTTTCTCTTGGGCAACATAACAAATGAAGAGTTATCAGTTACTCTAAGATTTTCTGAGTAAAACCACATTAACCATTAAGATACAACTAAACCGAATTTAGTTCCTCTTCTGTTTAATTCTTCAAGGTTAATTTGAGTTTCCAATTTGTGCTTTTCAGAGCTACTTGGTCAGCTTTTATCTTTTTTTCTTTCGTTTAATTTTTGTTCTTCCTCTTGTAGAAGAGCAAAAAGAAAGGAGAAGAAATTGAAGTAACACAATTTATCAACAGCATGACTCCTTTAAAAGGATTCCTCTAGCAAGTACACACAAATTCATAATAAACAGTCCTCTCTCTTAGAAGCATCAATGTCTGAGGTTTTGATTTTACTTTCCCTGATATAAGGCATGTTTCTCTTTTCACCTGGGTCACTAGGAAGCTACAAGGTATATTTAGGGCTCACAAATAACTAATTCAACCTAGTGTTAATTCCTTCTTGTATCTTATAAACTAGTTTCTGATATTATTTTTTAGCTGCCCATATTTATTCCTAAATATTAATATACTTCTCCCAAAACTTTAAAATTAATAAATACAAATTACTTGAACAGATCTCCCATCAGATTTCAGAATATCTTCTTACCTGTAGTATGTTCAAATTAAAGAGGCCAAGATCCTTTTCTCCTTGCTGAATTTTAAAAACTTGATTGAACAAAATATATGCAATACTGTATTTAAACAATGTGACTTTATTATATTTCTCCAAATACCCATAAAATCTAGAACTGAGACCAGCCAGATCTTTTAATAGCTCTTTCCTGTACTGATTAGATCATCAATATTTTTCTGCTCATTTATTCTGTTTTAAATGGTCTATCATACCTTGACTGTTCCTGAAAATGCTGTGCTCTTAATTGGGATGCCACGAACAATGATGATGCTATTGCCAATAACTGGTTTCTCTCACTCTTGGTTAATGTGTGTCCTGAGGGGAAAAAAATCATCCAATCAATCAATCACATAAATGTTAACATCTGTGCTTCTATCTAATGGAATTACTAGTCATTCAAACAGGTATTTTTTATCAGGTATCTGTCATGGAGTTAGTACTGTACTAGGCACTGTGTTATGCAGGGTTGAGGGAGCAGGATTTAAAATAAGACAAAAAATCCTGCTCACTGAAGTTTTAAAGTCTAATTTGGGAAACAAGATATTAAACAGATGCAAAAAACAATTAAAGAAACTGTCTGCACAGAGATTTCTAGGAAAAGCTTAAGTTTCCTCATATCTGCTTCTCTTTGTCACTCCCCAGCCCAACTTTACTCCTAAAGAAAGTGAGGGAAAAGGGGTGGAAGCTCCAAGCTCCGAAGAAGAGGAGAGCTCTGGTCAAGGATGTGGATAGGCCATGTTCTCTAGTGCAAAGGTCTCAAAGAAAAGAAAGGTGTGATTCTCTTGCCTCTATGCATGTGGTCAGTGCTTGAATCCCAATCAATCAATCAATCAGTCAACGAATCCCTCTCTCCTTCTCTCATTCACTATCTCTTCCCAACATAACACAGCTGGACCTGGAGGCAGGGGGCTAGCCCATGAAGGCCTGAGGAAGACCCCTTGTCTGAGTGCTGTGTAGCAGGGAAACCTCCTCTTGGAAAATTCTTCAAGAAGAGGGGTGTGAGTTAAGGTAGGATTCAGACACTCCAAGCTGTGCAAGTAAAAACATCTCTCGAGAGTTCTGTAATCTCATCACAATTTCTAACACTATTTATTTGCTACAGTACTATACACAGACCACAGATTATTAAATGGTACAGTATGAGCAACTTGAGTGCTTGGTCATCAGCAGTAAGATGCTACCTATACAGTTGCCCTTCTTATCTATGGGTTCTGCATCCACAGATTAAACCAACTGCAGGTCAAAACATTTGGGGGGAGGCTGGTGACTGTGTCCGTACTGAACATGTACAGACTTTTTTCCTTGTTATTATTCCCAAAACAAAGCAGTATATCAATTTACATAAGTAATCCAGAGATGATTTAAAATATACAGAAGGATGTGTGTAGGTTATATGCAAATACTAGTTCATTTTTTATCAGACACTTGAGCTTTTGTGGATTTTGGTATCCAAGGGGGTTTTGGAACCAATCCCCCATCGATACTGAGGGACAACTGTACGAATCAAACAAAACAAAGCATACGCAGTTATCCAAATTTACTTAAAAGAAATGAAATAATTTGAACAGTCTATCTAAAAATCATTCAAAACAAAAATAAAAATAAAAGTATTCTAGGCTGGGCACGGTGTCTCACGCCTATAATCCTAGCACTCTGAGAGGCCCAAGTGGGAGGATCACTTGAGGTCAGGAGTTGGAGACCAGCCTGAGAAAGAGCGAGATCCCGTCTCTACTAAAAATAGAATGAAATTAGCCAGACAACTAAAAATATATAGAAAAAATTAGCTGGGCATGGTGGTGCATGCCTGTAGTCCCAGCTACTCAGGAGGCTGAGGCAGAAGGATTGCTTGAGCCCAGGAGTTTGAGATTGCTATGAGGTAAGCTGATGCCACAGCACTCTAGCCTAGGCAACAGAGCGAGACTCTGTCTCAAAAATATAAAAAATAAAATAAAAATAATCTAAATTAAAATATAAACACTTTCAAGATCTGCAGCACAGTTTTCTACAGGGAGGTGCTTCATGAAACCAAAGGGTAGGGAGAGCACAAGTAATCCATTCCTCTCTGAGACAAACCCAGAAGCTACATAAATCATAAAACAAACATGGGATCTATAAATTGCTTCTGGGAATTCCATAATAGTCCCCCATAAACCACACTCTTGCAGGCTTTGCAAAGTTCCTGATTTTACCCTGACATGTAAGCAGTGATGAAAACATCCCATGTGATTCCATAATTAATTACCCTATATGAGAAGTATTATAGAAATTTGGTCTAGTCTTCCCAAACATATAGTTTTGAGGCATACGGGAGTCCCTAGGAGCCCTCTGAGGGTCCACAAGATCAAAATGGCTTTCTTAATAACGCTAAGATTTGGTTTTTTTAAACTCTCATTTTCTCAGGAGTATGCTGTAGAGGTTCCCAGAGCCAAGGGACACATGACATGTAATGACATCATTGCTCTCATGTCAACACATAATGGATTATCATTACTTTTAAAATGAATTAACAAATATTTTAAAGTTCCTCAGCTTAATTTATAATGGGGCAAAAATATCAATAGATATAATCACAAAAGCTCTTTGGAGTATAAAGAGGACCAGTGCTTCTCAAAGTTCACTGGGCATCAGAATCACCTGGTCTAAAGGCCCATTCCTGAGTTCCACCTGCAGAGATGGAATGGCAGAAGGAATGGGGAAGGAGATAGAAACTGCATTTCTAACAAGCTCCAGAGTGATGCTGATACTGCAGCTCAGCACATCTCACCTTGAATAGAACTTTTAGCCTCACGTTTATCATGCTGTGTAAAGAAATCATTTCATAGTTCATGAAACCAGTTTAGTGGGTCATGTCCAGCAAGATAAATTATCAGAGCACTTTGAACATCATATTTTTCACAAAAATGTTGAGTGTGTTTGAGTGTTGTGTGCATACTAAGGATGTAAAGTGTATTTCTTATTGTGATTTACAATCAAAATACTTTACAATTCACTTCTTTAGACACGTATGCACAGTATTTACCATCAGCAAGGGAAAAGGTAACACTTTGACTGCAAGATGCTCAATCAGTATTTCATTTGGTCTAATCAATCGCCAGCGCACCAACTCAGGCAACAGCAAGACAGCAGGCTCCCAAATAAAATCGACCATCATTCTCTCTCACAGCAAATGGATACGATGCATATCAACTTTAACCCTTTTACTGATAGCCCACTTCAAAAAGGGGGTATCCTACAGGCCCTGTATAAGAAATTTTATCATAACTGACCCATTTTTATGATAATGGTTCTAGCCTAATGCTACTCCTGGTCACAGGCAAGAGTGGCCTTCACTTCTGCATGTTCCCCAGTGGCCTGGTACCCAGTACAGTGTGTCCGCCCTGGCTCTGACCTTGGAGTCCCTTTGAAAGCTCTCCACTGTTTGCCCTTTGGTGGCAGTGTGCTAACTTGGTGTAGAGTCAGGCACACCTGCACTCATTCTCAGCTCTAGGCTAGTAAATTAAGGCAAACGTACTTCATTCACTTGTCTGAGCAGGTTCTCATCCGAAAAGCCCTCCCAACGAGGGGAGCTGCAAATGCATGCTGACTGCTGACCCACTGGAATGCAAGTCCCATGAGGGCAGCAAATTCTTCTGTTAACTGATGAACTCTGGGGCACAGTATGGACTTAAATGCTCTGATTTTTCCTATCCCTTTTTGCAAGTGAGAATGTAAACTAACAGAGCACTGCAATCTGACACTTGTTTTCACCTCTCCCCCAATCCTGATTAAGACTGAGAAGCAGTATTCTGGGTACATGGGGCATACAAATAGTAACATGGCAGTAGGATTGAGAGCCTCCAGCCTGGCACGCAGGACACACACAGCTCCAGCACTCTTCAATAGGAGTAAGTTGCCCCTACTTATTACAAGTACAGCTTTGGCCCAGGTGAAGTTCTAAGACTTTCTCGAACCCAGCTCTTGGAACCTTCCTGGCATTGAGGCTTAAAATGTCTACTGTGATGTCAGTGAAGAAATGGCTGGAGAACATGGCAGCTGTTGATTTAAGGAGCCTTACATAGGCTTTTTGACATAATTTGGACTCTGTAACCCCAAAACCAAGATCACTCACTACCTTTGACCTGACAGGCTCTGTATATGACTTAAAGTTTTTCAACTTCCTCCTCACAATTAACCCTTACCTTCTTAAGCTTTTGGGGGAACAATTTCAAACAAAGCCCCAAACCCTAAAACACTGCTTATTATCTCCCCCCCTTTGCTCATTAAACCAGTAATTACTGGAGGTCAAAACCATGCGGCAGCACCTACAAGCTTTGTGATATGCCACTATAACCTCATGCTGCAAGCCACCATCATTTGCATGACACAATTTGTAAGAAGCCCAATCTGTGTTCTTCCCAAGTGGTTTCAGTTATAGCATTTATTTTCAACATTCATGTGGTGGTTCCCTTTAAAGGCAGAGTTGTACTAAATAATGCTGAGAGGGGTCCTGATTGTGAGCCCTGCATTTTCTCTCTCTGAGGGCTCTAGCTTTCCTAACCATTGGCTTCCTGTGTAGGGTCATCTGGCTGGATCACTTCGTGGGGGAATCTTTAGGTCATTTCACTAGGCTGGTTAGATCTCTTGGAGAAGGACATTCTACTACTGTGCCTAAGTGCAGCTGTCTGCCTGTCAGCATTCTGGGAACCAACTGGGAAACAAGGGCTGGGGGAAGGGCATCACCACATTCAGTAGCTCCATGTCCCTCAACTCTGTCCAACTATGCGTGGTGTCTCCCGGTTTTCTACAGAGAATAATCTCAAAGCTTTTGCCAGGGTGGGATGAAGAGAGTGAGAAAGAGGATGCAGAGAAAACTTTACAGAGATTTTAGGCTGATGGTCCTAGCTTCAGGCATTTCCCAAGGTACCTGGAGCTAGTAAGTATTGAGACTTCTGAAGGGTTCTGCAGTGACAATGGGGTTATTAATATTTCTCAGTGTTTCCCATTGTCAGCTTAGGATTCAACTTTCTTAGGTTACTAAGTCAGTTAAGAATCATTTTTCAGTTTTTCATTTTCCAATATGCTATTTCCTGTCTTTTTCCTTGTGGGCTTGTGTTCTAAAAAAATTCAAGTTAGTGGGTTTGGGGGGTAGAAAAAATGTGTATATTTAAGCTACCATCTTTACTTCATAACTGGGTAAAGTACTTTCATCAGCAATTTCCTCAAAAAGGGTAAAATGTTTCTGAACTCCTCTTTAATGAAAAACTTTTTTTATATTAACAAATGAAGATATCTTAGTTGGGGATAGTACTCTTGAGTCAAGTTCTTTCCTGCATAGCAGATATTTTAAGGTTTTCTAACTTCTAGTTTACAAAGTATGAAGAGGTTCCCACAATACATTCCTTGTTTATAACTTGTTTTTTCTTCTAGATGCTTTAAATTATTTGTTCTTAATATGCCTAGAGGAGTTACTTTTTTTCCATTAATCCTGTCTGAAACTCAGCAAGTCTTTCCTACAACTCAAGGCTTTCTTAAGAATAATAATAAAAAAAAACCTCCCCTATCATTTCTTTCAAAATTATCCTTCATTTGTCCATTTTCCTTTTCATGAATCTCCTATTATTCATTTACATGTAAAATCTTTTAGATCTTCCCTCCGTATCTTATCTTTTCCTTCATGATTTCATTCTCATTACCTTTTTACTACATATTTTGAGGTACTTCTTCCACTTATTCCTTTGGGTCACTAATTTGGTTCCTAGTAGTGACCATCCCATCTTCTACTTTGCTGAAATGTTGTATTTCTCAAAATCACAGTGTTTAGTTCATTAAGTCTTTCTCCGCTAATTTAATATCCTTAAGTGTTCTTCTTGTTCTTCAGTAAACACAGTCATCTGCCTCCCATACCAACAGTTCTAAAACTGAACATCACCTCTTCTCAGGGATTCTTCCAGGTCTTCCTCCCTAAATGGGTAATTCTTTTCCTTTTTACACTAGTGGCTCTGTTTGCTGTCAATACGCAGGTCAAAGTGTTAGGCAGTGGTTTGCTGGTAAATGCTTCACAACCAACTGGGGTGTAGGGAAGAAGAAACGCCCCAATGTGTAGCATTTGCCAATTTCCTTACAGTAAATTCTTTCTCAATGGCTAATTTCAAACATCAACATTACATCAAAGAGGATGGTTTATGAAGATGTGCACACACGGCTCTAATAAGCCAGTATGGCACCCCCAGCACCCACAGACACAGTCCTTAGAGAGGTGCTGCAACAGTCTAAAACACAACTTCATCCTTGAAGCCGTTATTGACTCCCTAAATTGGAATTGGTTTTTTTCTCTGCTCTCATGCTACTTTGCTTATATCTTTACTTAGCGCTTACTTTACTCTGCCCTGTAGTGCGGTTAGTTCTTTACATGTTTATTTCTCTCATGATGTTAGCTTCTTAAGGGAAGGGAAAATATAGTAACTCATCTTTAATTTCCTTCTACAGCCTATATCAATTATTTGTTGAATGACTTTAATGACTGAATTCAGTCCAAATATACTAGTACTACTTTTATTTTTTCATTTTATTTTTATTTCTTTCCCATCCTCCCTCCCTCTCCCATGACACTACTTTTAAAGGCACAGAAATACTTGATTAAATTCAGTGGAAAAAGAGAAGTTTCATTGTGCACTTTTTGTCCTGGATCAAATATTTACCAAAAATCTGTAACTTTTCAGAAGAAATAATTCTGACAACCCCTCTCTTCCCCTCCCCTCTCCTCTCTTTTCTTTTCTTTTCTTTTCTTTTCTTCTTTTCTTTCTTTCTTTCTTTCTTTCTTTCTTTCTTTCTTTCTTTTTTTTTTTTGAGACAGGGTCTCACTCTATTGCCCAGGTTAGAGTGTAGTGGCATCGTCATAGCTCACTGCAATCTCAAACTCCTGGGCTCAAGTGATCCTCTTGCCTCAGCCTCCCAAAGTGCCAGGCTTACAGGTGTGAGCCACTGCACCTGGCCTGACAATTTATTTTGATGGGGCTAAATGTTGAAGTACAGCAAGGTATCACAGAAATAAGTCCAAAGTATTCATTACAGGCCAATTGAAATTATAGTTCTTAAAATATCTTCTTCCTCATTTTCCATTTATTTCAGAATAAAAATATCTTCATTTTCCATTTACTTTTCATAATCAAAGGAAAACAGCTTTTCAACATCAGAATCTAAAAACTTCAAAAGAATAATTACTTGTGCATCCTATTTTTAAAATTTTAGAAACAATCATTTTAAAGTTTAAGTCTAAGAATCTTTAGTAAAACTTTCCTAATCCACAAATAAATTTGGGATAAAACATATAATAAAAAATTTTAAGGCAGTCATAAAAATAGGCACTTGCCTGTGAATTGTGCCTAGCATAGCTGGACAGATGGGAAGCAGATGGGTAACCCCAAAGGGGCAAAATGACCTGGCCTCCAACATATGGAGAAGACCCGGGATTAACTTCAGTTGCCACTTCCTGCTGTCTCTTTTGGACACATATATCAAACAGTCAAAGATGATACAGTTTAATATATCTAAGATCTGATCTGGGGGACACATAGGAAAGGAGAAATAGAGTAATCTGAAGAAGAAGAATGGGAGATAGTAGCCGTGACTATGTGAGTCATTTTATATACTAAAACACTTTAAATGGATAAAAAGAACAGTTGAAATTTGTGAGAGAATATCTAACCCCTCATATTCCCTAAATTCATTAGAAATGAATGTAGAGGCTTCTGGCTCTCACCTAACATTTGTATTAACATTTCTATTAAGTCTCATCTAAGTCTTGTTGGTCTCTTAATATCATGTGTTAACCATGTTTTCAATGCTCAGGGTTTTCTCCATCTCTCTTGATTAGCAATTTTTCTATTACATAGAAACATTTGCTGACAACTTCGAGGTGTTAAATTTCACATTCTGCTCATTACTTTATTCAAAACTTCATTTTTCAGAATAAAAACCATTATCATCTTCTTCATTATCTTCACTTTCATTAACAGCACTGGTATCCAGTTTTCTGAAATTTTCAGTGCTACTTTTCATAAAGATAACTTTTTTTTAAGTCATTAAAGAAGAGTTCCCGCTTCTGTTCCTACCAGTATCAGTAAAAAATAAAAATCTGACTTGACTTTCAGAAACCAGAAAATCAGGTAGGCTAATGATCTGCCTATATGTTTTGCTTCAAAGTGCTAGACTCACAGAACATTCCGCATAGTTGAATTCCTCACTCCACAAAAAATTGCAGATTACCACACACATGAGTCACCCATGAACACTCAAAATCATGAATATCAATAATCTTGGATACTCTAAGAATTCTAATACATCAAGAATAATTTCAGCCAAAAGGCCTTAATTTCAAAATAGAAAAAAATTATGTATTAGGATAAAGTATAAAAATAACATCTTTAATACACCAAAATATTTTATGCATACAAACCTTTAAAGCCATCAGGATATTCATCAGAGAGAAATTTAGTGCTGATGTCTCCTTTTACAAAGCGTGAGTTGATTATCACCTCTCGAAGTAATGCAATATTATGTGTAACACCTAAAAACAAAATGATATCAGATTGAGTTGGAGAACAATGAGTCAGTGAAAAATTGAATTCATATAATCTAGAGAAATCTATCATCAGTGTCCTATGACCTAGCACAAACTATGTAAGATTACTTATCTCCTTGACTTCAAGTAACAACAAAGAATATCTTAACTTGAGGTATTAATAAAGCAATAAATATAAACTTAAGAAGCTTCTTATTGCTGAGTCAATTCAATGGGGATCTAAATGCCTTTTCAATAAATGGTAGAAGAACAATCAGCTATCTATCTGAGCAAAAAAGAAAATGAGCTTCAATCCTAACTCACCACATAGACAAAAAATTAACTCAAAATGGATCACAAACCTAAATGTAAAACCAAAAACTATTTTAAGACTTATAGAAGAAAATATAGGGGGAAAAAATTGTTACTTTGAGATAGGGAACAGATTCTCAGATAATACACAAAAACCATGAACCATAAAAATATGAACAAAATGTACTGCATCAAAATTTAAAAGTCTGCTCTTCAAAAGATACAGTTAAGAAAATGAATTGGCAGGCCACAGATGGAGATAAAATATTCACAATACATATATTAGACAAGGAACTTGTATCTGGAATATATAAAGAACATATACATAATATAATTATAACATGATAAACAAACCAAGTTAAAAAATGGGCAAAAGATCTAAACAGACATTTTACAAAATGTCCATCAACAGGTTAATGGATTAACAAAATCGAGTTTGTACAGTGGAATTCTATTCAGCAAGAAAAAAAAAAGAAATGAGTCACTGATATAAGAAATAACAAGGATGACTCTCAAAATAACACGTACTGTATGAGCCCATTAATATAAAATTTTAGAAAATGCAAACCAACCTGCAGTGACAAAAAGCAGACCATATGGTTACATAGGGACGGGGTATAGTGGGGGTGAATTGCAAAGATCATACAGAAACTTCTGGAAGTGATAGAAATGTTCAGTTTCTTGATTGTGGTGATGGTCTCACAGGTGTCAAAACTCATCAAATTGAATACTTTAAATATTAGAAGTTTACTATATGTCAAATATACCTCAATAAATAGGAAAGAAAGAACAAAAGAGAGAAGAAGAAAGAAAGAGAGAGAGAGAGAGAGAGAGAGAGAGAGAGAGAGAAAGACAGACAGACATGCAATCTAGTAGGAAAAAATTGAGCCTAGTACATAATGACTATTTCAAAGTACAGGACTATTGAATAACATGGGGGGGTTAGGGGTACCAACTCCCTCGTAGTCAAAAATCCACAAATAACTTTGACTCCTCCAAAACTTAAATACTACTGTTGACTAGAAGCCTTACCAGTAATAATAAATTTACACTTATTTTGTATGGTGTATTATATACTGTATTCTTACAATAATGTAAAATAGAGAAAATAAATTAACAAAATCATAAGGAAAATATATTTACTATTCGTTAAGTGGAAGTAGATCATCATAAAGGTTTTCATCTTTGTCTTCACACTGAGTAGAGTGAGGAGGAGGAGAGGAGGGGTTGGTCTTGCTGTGGCAGAGGTATAGGAAGTGGAAGGAGAGACAGGGGCGGCAGGCTCATTCAGTGTAACTTTATGGAAATACATTGTAATTCATGTGATTCTCGCTTTCTCATTTCTCTAAAAATGTTTCAATGCAGTAACAATCCTCTTTCCACCATTTGCTTTAATTGGGCCCATATGATACAAGGATCCATGTCATAAAAGAAGTCAAAAGCAGTCTTTAATAATTGGAACCCTTCTGCCAGACTGTCTAATGTCAATCTGCTTTCTGGCTCTGCTTCTTCTATGTCTTTTTCCTCATCATCTGGCACTGGTTCAGAAGCACTCATCTCCACCAAGTCATCTTCCATTAATTCCTTTGGAGTGGTGGCTATTAGCTCTTGAATTTCTCCAAGATCCTTATCTTGAAACCATTCACCGTCCCCACCACCACCACCACCACCACCTTTTTTGTCATATCCACAATCTCTTTCATGATTTCCTTGACTGGCTCTGTCATCAATCCTGTGGATTCATGCACATCATCTGGGAACAGTTTTCTCCAGCAGGAATTTGTTGTTTTGGACTTGATGGCTTTCATGGCTTTTTTTTTTTTTTT
>VBSM01000605.1:13171202-13215978 GCA_008086735.1 Cheirogaleus medius
AGACATTGGCCTAGGCAAAGAATTTATGAAGAAGACCCCAAAGGCAATCATGGCTTTTTCTATAACAATGACAGCACCTTCAATGGTGTAATCCTTTCAGACTTTTATGTTCTATCAGGGTTCCTTTCCATACTTTGTTGGCATTAAATTCTCCAGCTTTAAATCCTTCACCTTCCTTTTGCTTTAAGTTGTCACATAATCACTTCACTTTTTTTCAAATCATATTAGAGTCTATAACTATGCCTTTCTTATGTCAATCCTGTACCCACATAAAAGTTGCATTTCAATAAAAGATACAAAGGTATTTTGCAAAAAGTACAAGATTTTCACACCTTCTAGCATGGCTGCAACAACTAATTCACAAATTTCCTTTTTTTTTTTTTTCTACTATGGTCTTTACACTGGATTAATTTATCTTGAAATGATGGGCAACTGTAGCTACAGACCTCAATCTATGGTATATATCAAGCAATTCAACTTTTTCTTATAATGTCATGACTTTTCTCTACTTCTTGGGAGCACTCCCAGCATCACTAGTGGCATTTCATACGGGTCCAGTAGTGTTATCCAAGGTCTATGGCATTGCACTATAAACATGATGAAAAGTACTCAAGAACCAAGAGAGATCACTTTTTACTGAGATATAAAATCTACTATAGGGATGAACTGCTCACACAAATAATCACATCACATGGTGTTTTGAGCAGATACTTGCAACACTTGAGCTCACTTAAACAGCAACAGGAGGTGGCTACAAAATTATTACAGCAGTACAGTATGTATACAATTTTATGCATTTATGATTTAATACTGCATCTTTACATTTGTTTACATTTCTCATGTGAATGGCACAATGTATGGTCTCTGTGTGCCTAAGTTTTGATAAATATTAAGTTTTAATAATAGATTGTATATATTGTATGGTAGTAAATGATGAAATAGACTAGTGTCTACATGTGTTTTATGCATTCATGACATTATCTTTTTCTTAATTTTTTTGATATTTCTAGGCTACATGGTTTGTCAGTCTTTTCAAATTGTCACTAATCTCCAAAAAGTTTTTCATTTATTGAAAAATATCCACAAGTGGACCAGTATAGTTTAAACCTGTGTTGTTCAAGGGTCAACTGTAAAATCAAAATAGGTAACTGCCACAAGAGGGATGTTAAAAATGTTGAGAAAGTTCTGTGATACCGAAAGGCTCTATCAGGAATGGAGTATTTAATCTTGGTCATCTTAATTACAAAGATGTTAAATGGGAATAAAAGGAAATGTGAGGAAGCACATAACAACCGGGGGAAGGCAGGAATTGCATCAGGCTTTCACAAGAAGAGTAGGTGACTACAGCACAAATGAACTGAAGAGGGAATAAATATTAATAGAAGTTTGTTCATTCCTTCCAATTTCTTTGGCCCACTTTTGTATGGTTCTAATCTGTACCACTATGCTGCATAACAAACCTACAAAGTCTGATTTTGCCATTCAAGTCTCATGGAATCCCCACTTTTACAACAATAATTACAAAGTAAGCAGAGAATCAGACACTCAAGTTCAAGTACTGGTCTACCTCTTATATTCTGTATGTATTTAAACTCTCAAAGCTTTATAGTTTTCTCATTAGTAAACTGTTAACAAAAGAACCTATTTTGCACGATTGTCAGCAGGATAAATGAGATAATGCTAAATGTAATTCCAGGCACTCAAAAAGGTACATTACTATCCTTTTACATGGGAATAAACACAGAGCATAAGACAAAAATGTAATTAATAAAACATCAGACAGAAGTTGTACTGCATCCTAAGCTTCAGCACTGACATACTTAACTAACTTCCAGGTTCATGCTCTGTTAAGAATGGAACTTCTCAAATCTAGGTTTATACTATTTGTATTTAGAGGGTATAACTCTCTTATAAGGCTGGAGTCAGCAAAATATGGCCTGTAGGCCAAATCTGGCCTACTACCTATTCTGTAAAAAAAGTGTTCATAGGGATGTGGCGAGCATTGTCGGGGGAAGGGCAAACCTCTAACCCTTCTTAGGGAGAGGCAAAGTTATACAATGTATCCAAAATGTAAAAAAAAAAATATTTTGTCGGATGGAGGGCGGGCGGGAAGGGGAAGGAAGTGTAGAGTTACATAATGTGTGCCGTGCGCACCACCTGGGGATTGGACTCGCTTGAAGCTCTGGCATGTGGGAGGGGAGGGGTGGTAGGGGCAATGTATGTAACCCTAACAATATTTGTACCCCCATTATATGATGAAATAAAAGAAAAAAAAAAGTGTTATTAGAACACAGCCAGCCTCATTGTTTGCATGCAGCTAGCTGTTTTCGTGCTACAACAGTAGAGTAGAGCAGTTGTGACAGAAACCGTATGGCACACAGAGTCTAAAACATTTACCAGCTAACCCTTTAAACTGAGCAAGCCAATCGATCTATATCAACATTTATTCTACACCTATTACTCGTGCAGCAATCAGATATCATGGTAAGGAAAATGAGAATACACAATATGGTACCTGCTTTTGAGAAACTTTGAGTAACCAGTTATAGAATAAGAAAACTACAAAGAACAAAGGGACCATAAAAATAAGAAAATTTTGATCTAGAGAGACTGAGTAAATTACCTAAAATATAATGCATTATATATCACAGAAGTTACATACATAAACAATTTTTAAAATACAGAGATTTATTGTGATAGATTGCTAGTTTCTCCTAAAACCTGCTTTTCGTTTTTCCACAGTAATAGAGTTCTAGATGAGCAAAAGACCAGCCAGACACAGACTCCATTTTTCCATCTAGCTTATGGCTAGACATAACAAACTCATTCTGAGACAACGGAACATAAGTTAAAGTGATGTATCCAACTCCTGAGTCACTAACTTATTAAAAAAGTCCCTTGCTCGGACTTCCTTTCTTTCCCTCTTACTAAGGGCTTCCTGATGTAGCAGGAACTCAGCTTTAGCAACGCAAATGAAGTGCAGCATCAAGATGGGTGTGTGTGTGTGTGTGTGTGTGTGTCAGTCTTTGAATGACCTTATGAAGCTCACTTGGCCCCCATGAGCAAGAACCATGACTGCTACATGAGCAGTACATTTCTAAATTATTTATACCACTGTATTCATAAATCTCTGTTACAGCAGGCAAAACTGTACCCTAATGTATGAGCATGGGGCAGAAGGGCATACCGTTTCAATATGACTTTCTACCTCTTAGCTAACCAATGTTTACAGTTTAATATGTACATCCTTCCAGGATTTTTTCTATGCATCTCTTTATACTAGACTACATTTGCAACTGTATGAAAAATTTTGAGTATCACTGTTCCTGATTCAGAAGACACTATGTATCTAAATTTTATAAAAGCCACTTCTCAATCTATCCAAACTACCACAGATCATTTAGAGAAACTTCCAAATTCAAACATTAATGATATTCCTTTGGCTATACAAATATTCCATGGAAGAAGTTATCACATATATTATATCATAATAGACCATTAGATTACATACATATCACAAATTATTTCATACACACACATCCGTTTTATAGCACATGCCTGTGGGAAATGCACAACTACCTTGAGTTTGTTCTATGGGTAATAAGTTAGCCCATATCTAATAACTAATGTTTCTAAGGGCTTTTTATAAATAAGTATTTTTTAATGCAGAAAGTACTGGAAAGTGTAAGAAACTTCTAAAGATACCAATATACCTAAGGAATCATTGGAAAAAATGTGGCATTTACCCATATTATAGGTGGCATTTGGACAGATAAAAATAAAGAACAACTGAAGGCAACATGTTAGGATGTTTAGAAAGACAAATAAGGTAGGCAAAAATGTTAAAGGATCCTTGAAAGAGGTCAGGCTATAAAAGGGAAATTAATCCCTTGATCATATGTTTCACAAATAGACAAAACTAAAGCACTTTTGAAGAAGAAAAGGGACATGGTTTGCCAGAGAGGTGCACATGCATAGGAAATGGCAGCTGTGGTGTTTCAGGAAGAGGAAAGCATTTATAACTTACGCAGATTTTCCTGGCTGGGAAAGAAACCAGAGAAAAACAAAAGGACCCAGAGATGAGTAGTTGAGATTTGGGCACTATTATGGAGGAACTTAAAGTAATTAAGAATTTTCACTGTTTTAAAAAGCATACGGTCACCACCAGGTACTTCTGTGGAGAAGACTGAAAGGACACCATGGCTTAAAGGTAGGAGCACAGGAGAGTGGTACTAGATGCAGCAGAAAAGACAATGGTGCATTCAGGGTCTGACAGGCCATACAAAGGTTTTACTGTCCCTTGAAAGCAACCAGAATGACTGAAGGAGGGCAGATATGACTAGAATTATGCAGGAATCATGCAGGCTGATATATGGAAAAGGGATTAGAGAGGGGCAAGAGGAAAGACAGGGGAATTCGTTGACTGACAACTGCAGAGACATGTTGAAAACAGGAAGGTGGGGGTCCACAGGACATTGACAATACAGATGGGAAAAGTAGCTGGACTTGAGAGAGATTCAGGAGGCAGACGGGCTGATGTCAAGGATGGAGAGATGAGCACAGCACCCAAATTTCTTGCTCTGTGACATGAGAGAAGGTGCCATTTGCAGAGAAGAAAGGTGTTGAGAGGAAAACATCACACTCATGGGCAAGTTAAATTTGAGATGCCTGTGAGATGATGTCTGAATGATTAGAGATCAGAAGAGCAGACAGATTAGAAGGTACACATCAGAATCCAGACGTTTTCTGACTATAGGGGTGGACATCCATGCAAAGGAACCCACAACAGAGTGAGAAAGTGGAAATACAAAATAAAACCAGCAATATGCAATTTATTCACATAGTATAATAACTGGAGTTTTAGAAAAAATAAGATCCTAAGGGAGGGACTGGAAAGGATGAAAGAAGACCAAGGTGCAGCAGTAATTTCCAAAAAAAATTGTCATTGTCCAGGCGTGGTGGCTCACACTTGAAATCCTAGCACGCTGGGAGGCCAAGGGGGGAGGATTGCTCAAGGTCAGAAGTTCAAAACCACCTTGAGCAAGAGCGAGAACCTCGCCTCTACTAAAAATAGAAAGAAATTAATTGGACAACTAAAAATATATAGAAAAAATTAGCCGGGCAAGGTGGCGCAGGCCTGTAGTCCTAGCTTCTCGGGAGGCTGAGGCAGAAGGATTGCTTGAGCCCAGGAGTTTGAGGTTGCTGTGAGCTAGGCTGACACCATGGCACTCTAGCCCGGGCAACAGAGTAAGACTCTGTCTCAAAGAAAAAAAATAAATAAATAATAAGATTTTCTGATGCTCAGTGATCAATTCATGACTGATGACATCCAAAAAATTAAAATGCATGCAGTTTTACAGGATAAATGATCTGGTGTATTTTCACTCCATATTGAAAGTTGAAAAGAAGTACTGATTGTAGAAAATGTAATTCACAGGAACTATAAGCAAATGTTCATTTACATTTAAATATCAAAGAACAGAGCCATTCAAGCACATAAATGAAGCATGGACTTTAAAAATCTTTCTACTTGATTAATAAGTAGAGCATGAAAATACAGACTTTTATCTCACTAAATGTTTCAAAAAACACAAAAATATTTTCTTTAATGTTCTCTGAATAAAAGATTACATATTACTATGCAAAATCAAACCATTATCTGTTTTTCTTTCCTAAGAACTGTATAGTGAAATAATGGTTCATGACAGATAACTAATATCTAGGTGCCTCAACTGACTGCTCCAAAAACTACTGTACATTAATTCTAAAGCCAAAATTGGAATAATCAGAAAATTATTTTATACCTAAAAGCACAAAAGATCAGACAGCTAGGAAAAATCATTGAACTATTAAAAAGAATTGTATATATTTGAAAGTTACCATTTTGTATTTGGTTTATTTCTTTCCATATCCCAAGAAAGACAACGCTATTTGAACAGATCCTTGTTTAAACAGTAAGTGGACAGTGGAGGTATTCTTTGAGAGTTAGTTTACAACTTCAAGAATATTATTAATCACATACTCATAAAAATTATGACTGGGAGTTTTAGATTGGGAATTGAGGATGACCTCTGCCAAAGTTCACCAGGTCCCATCTGTATGGGAAATCATGACCAGGCCACAGAAGAGAGGCCCCTAGGAGCAGCCTTCTCCTGACTACCTGCTGGTTCCAAAACACTGCCCAGACATTAGCTACACATGCTGCCAGGATCAAACAGGGGCCAGAAAGCATTGCTTATTTCATGAGGACTTAGAAATTAACTTTACCCAAACTACATTTTTGCTCTGAAGTTTCTCTATCTTAAAAGTTCACAATCAGCTCAGGAAAAAGATACTCACATTTGAACACTTAAGCAGCTACCAAACAAGATAGTAAATTGTCATTCCTTTCCTGCCCTTCATAAAGCAAGTTTTTAACCTGTCTACCCTTTAGAATTAGCCAGATGAATAATATACAAGGAAAAATCTCAAGGGCTTCTCTGTTTTTATTCTTCAAATGTTTGGGGTGGGAGGAGGTGTTCTTCCATTTTAAACTTTTTATTTTGGAATGATTTCAGAAAAATTTTTAAAAATAGCACAGAGAGTTACAGTATATCCTTTACCCATATTCGCCAAATGATAACATCCTACCACATTTATTTGCTTATCACTAATTTTCTCTCTGTGTATGTATAATACAAATAATTTTCTTTCTTAAACATTTGAGGGTAAACTGCACACAAGATGCCATTCTACCTTTAAATACTTCAGTGTATGTTTCCTAAAGGCAAGTTTCTTCCATAATCACAGTACAAGGATCAAAATCAGAAAAGTGTAACACTGATATTACCATTATCTAATCTACAGACCTTATTCAAGTTTCACCAATTGTCCCACTTATGACCTTTACTACAAAAGAAAAACATTTTTTTCTGGTCGAGGATCTAACGCAGGATCACACATTGCATTTAGTTGTCATCATGTCTTTAGTTTCCTTTGATCTGGAGAAGTTGTTCGACTTTTGTGTTTCTTGACCTCGACACGTTTGAAGAGTAAAAGCCATTTATTTTGTAGACTGTCTTTCAATTTGGTTTGTCTGATGTTTCCCCATAATTATATTCAGGTTGTACATTTTTGGCAAGAATATCATAGAATTGATGTTGTGTTCTTCTCACAACATTCTATCAAGAGGGACCTGGTGCTGATTTGCCCCATTAGAAGTGGATTAATTTTGATCACTTGGGTAAGTTGCCAGTCTTCCCTTTTGTAACAGCACTCATTTTCCCATTGTAATAAGTATCTGTGTGGACATATTAGGAAACTATGCCAGTATCTGTTTCACATATTTTCACCTGCTAATTTTTGCATCCATTCATGATTCTTATCTAAACAACTTGGTGCTTGCCAAATGGTGATTTTCTACATTTATTAGTTAAAAATCTACTAGAAGGAAGAGCTGTGCCTTTTTCCTCCATTTATCTCACCAGTCTATGTCAGTATTAACTCATGAACTCTTAGTTTATTCTATGGATTATAATCCATTAAAAGCATGATTTATTTTCTTGCTGATGGTTTCCCAAATTTGGCAAGTGGGAACTCCTTTAAGCTGGCTGTGTCTTTTTGACAAATCATTTTTCTTTTTAGCATTTGCTCACTTAAACATCATGTGTTTAGGACTCATCTTGTGCTCTTCCTGAAATGGGCCATTTTATCACAGAACCTTGGTTTCATTTACAGGACAGTGGTATTTAGAAAACAAGATCTAGGTTCTTGGTGTGCTCAAAATATGGGCATCAATGCTAGTACGACCTCTCAGAAGGGCAGCAATCTCAATCAAGGGGAATTTGTCCCGCAGGGGATGTATGGCAATGGCTGGAAATACTTGGTTGTCACGACTAGACACTACTCTCATTTAGTGGGTAGAGGACAAGGATGTTGATAAACATCCTACAATGCACAGCACAGCACCCCCAACAACAAAGAACTCTCTGCCTCAAAATGTCCTTAGGGCCAAGGTGAAACCCTTAGCTAGAAATCATATGTATACACACACAGACACAAACATGTACACAAACATGTACCTTACATACTTACCAGTCTAAGTTAAAATTCATGAATTCACACTAATGACCCCAGTCCCAATCCAGCACCACAGGGTTCATTATACCCTTATCCATTCCCACATCTATAACTGGCTTCTCTAACACTGAGAAACTTGGCTATTATTATCCACAATATATGTATTTATTTCCTCAATACCAGAATATACATAAACTGGCTTCAAAACTGCTAAGTCATAAACTATGAAAACCAAACCTACTAACTAGAGTTTAATTTTTGTTTCTATATATTTTGTCTTGGGACTAAGGATACACAGTAAAGATACTGTTAAAGTTATTTTGATTAGTTTTATTTTTTTCCTCTCCCTTCATCATGATTATATATTCATCTGCAATATACAATAGTCCTGTCCATTTCTTTCTGTTTGTATTTCATTTTGAGTTTCCCCTGCTAAAATGCTGACAATTTTATTTATTTATAAATATTAACATGGGTCTAAAAGAATCATATGAAAATATATAATCAAAGAAGTCTTACCACTTCATCCCCATTGACCTTGTTCCCCTCCCCCAATCACTTCCAACACAGACACAGACCACGGCCTGCCCATGAAGGTCTGCAGGTGAGCAGATGATGCTGCCTTAGAGCAGTGAAAACAATGAAGTAGGGAAAAGAGGGAATGAAAGAAAGGGGTATACATGAGTCCTTAGAGGGACTCATGCTGGATTTTGCAGACCATGTGAAGGCAATGGGAAGATACTAAAGGGTTTTAAGCAGGGAGGGGACCATGATATTGTGACATAATAAGAAATATATATTTGGTCTTTGTCCCCAGTTTCTGGGAAAGAGCTCCTAAAACCCTTGAAATTTCCTGATTGAGAGGAATGAAAGGAGTCTTTTGTTCATCACAATAAGCTCCTTTCAGACAAACCTGAGGTTATGCTAATGAGATGACTCTTGGAGGGTGGGGGCGAGCTGCCAGAGGAACCGATCTGGTGATTAGAAGGCTTCAACTTTAGCCCTACCCTCCACACCTCAGAAGTGGAGAGGGGCTGAGGAAGATTTAATCACAATGGCCCATGATAGAATCAGTCATGCCTGCCTAACGGGGCCTCCATAAAAAAATCTAAAGGGCAGGGTTCAGAGAACTTCTGGGGTGGTGGGTCCATGGAGCTGTTGAGAGGGTGGCACACCTGGAGAGGACATGGAAGCTCAGCACCCCTCCCCCACACCTCGCCCTGTGCTTCTCTTCCACTTGGCTGTTCATAATAAAGCAATAATAGAAAGTAAAGTGTTTCCCTGAGTTCTGTGAGCCATTATTGCGAACCGTCAAACCTGAGGAAGCAGATGTGGGAATTAACAATTTATAGCCAGTCAGAAGCTGAGGCAGCAACCTGGGACTTGCAATCGGCATCTGAAGTGGGGGCAGTCTTATGGGACTGAGCCCTCAATCTGTGGGTCTGACACTACTCCAGGTAGACAGTGTCAGAACTGAACTGACCTGAATTGTAGGATACCTTGTACATGTCTGCAGAGAACTGCTTGTGGGGGATAAGGGGGACTCCACACAGTTGGTCTCAGAAGGGTTGAGAATCAAGAGAAGAAAGTATTTTCCATTATAATAATTAGTTCATCTTATTTAGATGAAGTGGATGGAGGCATTCCCCTCAGAATGCCTTTGAGACCACTTTTCCACAAGATACTTCAGGAATTCTGCATCCATCACCGAAAGTACAAGTTTTTCTCGTTACCCCTTATCCTTGAAACCTCCGCTGGTACCCTCACCTCCCTGAAATACCTCTTCCCTCTTTTCCAAGCCATTCTACACTATCTGCTGAGATTGCTCCTCCATGATTAGTTAGGTTTACAGTTGTTTGGTATTGTCATGGAACATTCCATCCACCTCCTCCCCTCACCTAAAAAACTCAATTCCCTCAAGGACCTAAAGACTTCTCCCACAGCCCTCAGACACTTTCTTGCAATCCACTGCCACTTCTAAAATATTGCCTCTTCTAATCCTTAAAGAAACTTCTTCTAACCTTGAGGCTCATTTTATCCGGCTATAAAATCTTCAATTCCTTGTCATTTGTCGACATGTATGCCACAACCCACTATTCATTAACTAATTTGTTACCTGACCCACAATCTTTCTTCCAATCCTAACTCATGTTGTCACCTGTGTGGGTGGCCCATGCAACATGCTCAGCTCTCAATTCTTTGGATCTCATCCAAATATTCTAGTCCCATTCTCACATCCTGAAATCTTCTAATCTTCAATAACCGGGCCACACTCAAAATCACCAATTCAAACAATACTTCATTCCAACTACAACCCCCATCCTTCAAGTTACTTCCCAAGTGCCTTCAGCTGGACCAACACTGACACCTGCAATCTAGAATGTGGGACATTCTACAAATCAACTGCCCAGACTCTTCTAAAAATTAATGAAATGAAATACAAAGAGGGCAAGATACTAAAGAGACCTAACCAAAGACATTGTGTAAACTTTAGACGACTAATGGGGTTAAAAAAAAAAAAAACATTAAAAAGACACTTTAAGGGACAACTGGGGAGACTTGAATATGGACAATACATTAGATTGCTATTAATTTTCTTTGGTGTGATAATAGTATTGTGGTTTTATGGGAACATGATCTTTTGATTAAGATGCATGGTGAAGTATTTAGGAGTGAAGTATCATGATGTTTGCAACTTTCTTTCAAATAGATAGAGAAAAAAACAGAGAAGAGAATGGAGGGAGGAAAACAAGGAGGAAGAGGAAGTGTGAGAAAGAAGGAAGAAAAGGGAGAAATGGGGAAACAAAACAAATGTTGAAAGTTTAACCATTAATCTAGGTGGAGAGTATATAGGTGTGCACCATACTATTCATTCAACTTTTCTCTAGGTTTGAAAGGACCAAAAACAAAAAGTAAGTCCAGGGGAATTGTATCAAGAAAAACCCTAGGCCGGGCGCGGTGGCTCACGCCTGTAATCCTAGCACTCTGGGAGGCCGAGGCGGGTGGATAGCTCAAGGTCAGGAGTTCGAAACCAGCCTGACCAAGAGCGAGACCCCATCTCTAAAAAAAAAAAAAAGAAAAACCCTATTTGATAAATCCTCTGGGATTAATAAAAAAACCAAATCTGATGTGTATACATTCACACCTTTCTCTGTGCTCAGCCAAACATAATTAAAAGTATTTTAGGGTAGAAAGGGGGTTTAAGTAATATGAGAAAGATTATTCTGCAAAATGCTTTTCTACTTTAACAATACATATAGGGACATGTCTCCACATCACAGCTACACAGTATTTTATAGTAAAAAATGCACTGTAATTTATCTAATCATTCATGCAGTTAGTGGACACTGTGGTTGGTCAGCATTTTGGCTGCTACAAACAATGCTGTTGTAGATGTCCTGGTGGACATCAACTCACAATTCTGCCTTTTAACTCTATAGGAAAAGATTCCCGAAAGATGAACAGCTGGGTCGAAAGGTATGTACTTTTATTTGAACATCTAATGCCAGATTATTTTCCCAAAAGACCACAGCAAGTCACACTCCAAAGATGCCCATCCCCTTTATTTCACCTGCACGGTAAGTTACCAGTCTTTTAAAAAATGCTGTCACTCTGCAGGTCATTTGAAGGCAGCACAAAGTGAGATACTCTTAAAAGTCACCTGTGAGTCCTAAGTCAGTACTCATACTCCTTTCAAAGGACCAAAAGGGAGAGGAGAGAAAAGAAAGATATACTACCCGCCTCCTTAAACTCCCACTATATTTTTTCACCCCACTATTTCGGCAACTACAAAGTGATATGATGCTTCTTTGTTCATGTGTTTCTCATACCACGTACACTAAAAACTCCTTGAAATCAGGGATAGGAAATCACTCACTCAACAAACATTTATTAATCACCTACCATGTGTCAGACAGGCTTAACATTAGGAATACACATGCAAATGAGATAAAGGCCATCATCAGTGCCCCCATGCCATGTAACTAATATTCTTATATGATAATCCAACATTCGAAGTTAATTACACAATTAATAATACTTTATTGTAGTGGTGGTAAATACTCTAGAGAATTATTGGAGCAGGGTGCAATGAAAACACAGTACTGGAAATGGCTTAAAATGGGCTTTCAATATTATTTATGTATGGTTTAATAAGTTTTGTATCACTGATTGATAATGTGATTTATGAAATATGATTATTAAATATGTGATTTTACAATTATAACATGAGAGAAAAGAAGATGGGACTTAAAGTCATTGAACAATATAAACCAGTATAGTGCCAAACTCTATATATACCTAATCTCATTTAACCCTCACCACTAATTTATAAGGCAGAAACTATCACTCCATTGTTAAAACATGGAATATGAGATTCACTGAGACAAAGTAATTGCACAAAAATCACATAATTACTAAATGGTGTCAGGACAGGATATGAACCTAGGTCTGCCTGGTTTCTTTCTCCTATATCGCAGTAATTCAAAATCAGAATTTCAGAATAAACCTGGAAAAAGCTATCTGCACAATGAAATACATTTTTTTTTTACATGTGATGCATATAAAGTTAGGATAATAATGGCAAGCCTACTTGGTATTTAAGTCACTTAAAAAATATAGTAACTGATGAGCCTATATGTATAGTAACTAAATTAGTGGAAAACATGGTCATTTAAGTATAACACTTGAAAGTATATTCCGCAAATATGATAGGATATTCCTTTCAGAAGCCAGAGTTGAAGAACAGCTTTTAGTTGGGACCAATACTAATCTAATATTTTGACAAACTGCCCAGATGCCATGCCACTATGTTGTCTTATATCAAAGTTTAACAGAGATGTGACTTGACAAAATATTCTTCCTCAGTCTCAAACTCATGAATTTATTTTTCAAGCTTATTAGAGTAACAATTTAAACAAAAGTCTAATAATTCAACAACCACAAGAAAAAAAAATCAAAGATAAAAAGGAGAAAACCCCCATAGAATATGCTTACAGATACTTTAAAGTCCTCCAAGAATAATCTTCCCAAGTAACTTATTTATGTCTATGTATGTATAGTTAAACGCACATAGATAGACAAACATCCAAACTAGACATGTGTCCCAAACATTCATTAAAGTGACGTTGGGGTAATAATATTTCTGTAAGAAAATAGACTCTTCAAGGCTTATATAACCAATGTACAGAGAAAATTTGTATGTTACTTAAAACATCAGAAACAGCAAAGTTATAATGCCCAGTACATACTCCATAATCAAAGCTAAAAAAGGAAATAGAAAATAAACTAGAAAAGAAGGAAAGGGAATTTTTCAAATTTTTAGATGCTCTGGATATTGATTTACTGGTTTTTAAAAAAATTATATCTAGGATCACTTAAAAGTTTATTATTAACATTTTCCCCTTTAGTGGATTGGGATGAGTCACTAGCACATGAGATTATATAGAATCACCATGACTTGTTAGTTAACAAATGGGAAGAAAAGGGAGTGATGCTGAAAGGGAAGGAAGGGAAAAAAATTTCTCCTGATCTAACAAAGGAAAAATTGGAGGAGAAAAGATGAAGAAAAGTGTGGATTACACAATTTAATTGTTATTAGATGAAAATAAGCAGGGAAAGGTAGATGTACAAAAACACTCACTAAATGACCCTGAATGCTACTGTACAGTAATACGTACTGTTCACCACACAAAGGCATTTGGCCAAATGGGCAAAGCAAGGGCTTGACAAGCTCCATGGCTAAATTGGACTTCCTATTGCGGAGCAGTATGTGCCCTGAGAACAGAGCACTTTTTCTATTTCACACAAAGCTCCAGTCCATCTGCCAAGGACCTAAAAATGTGTCAACTCCAAGAGAGGCCTTTTGAAATTTGCATAAAAGCTCCATTTGGTCTTAAGAGGGCTGTGCAGTCAGACTCCACAACTGTTCTACCTCTTCAGCCTCCAAATCTAGCCTCCCAGCCCCACTGTTCCATCCAGTGAGCCATGAGGAAAGAACAAAACTGTGCAGTAGCCAGTCTTTCCTATGGATTCTCACACCCATGCTGTTTATTCATAATTCAAAGGGAACTTATATTTTACACTTTGACTTTGATATTAAAGTCCACTATTTTATGATAATTTATGTTGGGCTAAAGTAATCTTTTTATTACTAATGGAAAGTTGCTACTAAAATTTAGAATATCATTTACTCCTTAAAGGGGATAAGCATAATTTTGCTTTAATTATTTGTCATGGCTATTCCTAATTCAGTTCTCTCTATACACTCTAAAGGCTAATAGAATCACATTTTGTTAGGCATTAGAATTATCATATTTCCCCCTCACTGCTAAATTTGACTGGCTTAAAAAAATAAAAAATTAAAAAATAGAATTATCATATTTGTACATGAAGTAATAAAATTGCATTTCCTAAAAAATAGTCTATAATTTGCTCTAATCATAGAAACAAACAGCTTTTCCTTCAACCCCTAATTAATGAAATGTAAGTTGCTATGCTTTATATCACCATATATTTTCAAATCTTCTACTTCAAAAAAAACAAACAAACATACGAAACAACCCATCAACAATAATACAGCAAAATTGCTATGAAATTGCACTGGCCAATGGTTTTTTATTCTGAAGCTTCTCATTTCACATGCAATATAGAGCTACAAAATACTAGATGCTCATCTAGGAAAGATCATAAATCATAAGTTTAACTAAATAACTTAAGATGCATATGTAAAGGACTGCAAAGGAAAATGAAACACCTATACTTAGTATGTCAGTTTAAGTAATTCAAGCTTTTCTTATTTCTATTTAAACACATAATAAGGAAATGTTCCACGGACTTCTCTCATTAGTAAATCTTGAGGTTGTTTCCTAGTACTAGATGCCATATATAATATGGATCAGGACTGAAAATGTTTGCTTTTACCTCGAATAACATAGTTATCCAGTGCATCTTCCATTCTCTTCAGTGCTTCAGTTCTATCAGAGCCATATGTGATTAGCTAAAAGCAAGCAAACAAATATATCTATATATTTACGTCTGTCTATATGCTAAATGATTCATTCTAGTAAAAATTTAAAAATTTCATAACAGATTTCCTAAAATATCTTTTGAAATTTCACAGTGGTTCAGTTTTTAACAAAAAAATGTCAATTAAATTTTTTTAAGTATATAAATATTAGAATCAAGCAATTTTAGGCTTTTCTTCTACATTTCATTATCATTGCAAACAGTAATTTGACAAAACCAAATAATGTAACAAAAACAAAAATTTAAAAGAAAATGTATCAAAATGTAAGGCCAGGCACCGTGGCTCATGCCTGTAATCCTAGCACTTTGGAAGGCCAAGGCAGGAGGATTGCTTGAGCCCAGGAGTTCTAGACAAGCCTGAGCAATAGTGAGACCTCGTTTCTACAAAAAGCAATCTTTTCAAATTAGCAAGGTGTGGCGGTGCGTGCCTATAGTCCCACCTACTCAGGAGGCTGAGGCAGGAGGATGGTTTGAGGCCAGAAGTTTGAAGTTGAGCTATGATGACACCATTGCTCAGGGCAACAGAGCGAGACTTTGTCTCAAAAAAAGTGAATAATTGGGAGAGTATATGAACATCTAGGGTAGTGGTAGTGGATTCGATTTTTTTAAATTTTTCTGTTTTTCTGTGTTTTCCAAGTTTGATACCCTAAATAGCTAACACTTCCATAACAAAAAGAGTAAAATTTTAAATATTATAGTAAAAAAAAAGAAGACTATCTTAAGAATCATTCACAGTGTTATACATAATATAGCCCAGAAACAAAGGGTACTTGTATTAGGAAAACAGAAAGGTCTTACTATTCTATATGATTTAATGCCTATTTATATGTATCTCATATAACTTAGCAATAAAATAATACTATTCATTAAAAATTTTTCTGGTGGTTACATTAGTCAATTTGTAGATTGGAATTATTTTAGTATGTTTTATTAGCTCTTCAACACCAAGCCAGTTTGAAAATTAATTTGTGGGCCATTTTTATTAACAGAAATATATTAATCTAAAAATGGAATCACATCTATTTAAAAATCAATCTATAATGTTTTTATGTATTTTAATTTTTAAATTAAATCATGTTTCCCTAATAAACAAAAGACCCAAAGTTTATTTTAACAATATTAGAGCAAAAACTTGAATGAAAAAGAAAGATAAAAAATGGTTTGTTCACTAACTACATGAAAAAGTATAGTTGGGGAAAAATCACCATCTTGAGAAATAGGGTTTAATAAAGAAATTATTCCTCAAAACATGTCTAACATTTCAGAGAACACAGGATTTCCTAAATAAAATCTATAGTTTTAACTACTACAGTATTTTACATTTTATAAGGTCTTAAGACTTTAAAGATTTTAAAGATCTAAAAATTTAAGTAGAATTGTTCATTTATATTGAAAGTCAAACTTCAAAAAGACAGGTGGGCAAAACACATCTCTTACTCTCACATAAAAGTTATGTCAAATCTACTTAATTAGTAATTGGTAAAAATTGAAGAGAAAAGGTCAAAAGTACTCTCACAAACACTGCCTATCAGCCCAACTTCTTGATATTACCTGCCATTCATACGTTCATCTCAGGCAATTTTCAGTAATGGCCAAAAAGGCAACTTAATTCCTTCTCACTACAATGAGTTGGGTTGGCACCATTGGTTAAATGTTTATCATTATTATCATTGTGTGTGTGCCTGGTAGTATGATTTGATTGGGGAGGAGGGAATATTACAAACTAACACGATGCTGGATTTTCTCTTTCTTAAGGAAAAAAATGTGCTCTGCTTTCACATTTACATCAGTGCATAATTAATTATTTAATTACAGCACATGACTCAGATTAAGGCCCAATTTCAGACTTTTTAAATATGTACATTTTTTTTCAGAAGATAACTGAAAGAATCCATTAAGAAATCAAACTAACTTTTGAAATCATAGGATCATAATAAATGCTAATATCACTTCCTGGTTGGATGCCACTGTCAACCCGGACCTAGGAGAAAGAAAGAAAAAAAATGAAAGTGATTCATATTGTGCAGATACTTTTTTAACCACAAATTTAATTTCCATGGAGAAAATGGATAGAAAATTTCAATCTCAAATAACATTTCAGCTTCTGAAAAACAGAAAAACAACCTAAGAAATAGAGAGAGACCAAATGATCTTGATCTATTAATATGCAATACAACATGTATTTTTTGTTCTGCCACTAAATGAAGAAACTAAGAAACAGCAAAAACCAAAACAAAAACCAACTTTCTGCATCACTATGCCAGGATGCCCAGGATGCGTTTGTGGCTCTCTGATGGTGTCTTCCAGCTGCAGCAAAGCATGGATGAGGCCCCTGCTAACCACACTCCCCACCTGCACTGTTCTGAGAGCACAAGTGAATCCCTGGTGGAGCCTGCTCCTCCCTCCATAGGAACTCAAGCCTGGGTCTTTCAAGTCTGCAACACTTTCCTTTTTTGCCTCACCCTCTCAACTGTAAAACACTATTTTCTGTTACTGTTAGTCCCCCGAGGCTTTAATGTTTACACAGCTTTTCCCACGGCTTTGCTTTATAAGGACACAGCCCCAATTAGAGTTCTCATTTTGCCATTTTCATGGGGGGAAAAATAGCACGAGTTCAAAATATTCTTTTGAAGAGCCTGATTGCTGTTAACCAGCCAACAAGTTAGTTAGTACATCGCTGATTCTTGTTTTCATCTCCCAGTTTGATACCAGCAGTAAGGCACGGAGGTTAGCCATGTAAAACTTTTCAAATGAGCAGTTGCCGAGGACAGAATATTTATTAAATTATCATGAAGTTTTGGAATCTGAAGTATTTAAAAGCTAATCAAAATACTTAAGACTGCCAGGCATATCCTAGGGGTCTGAGGATAGAGGAATTGAATCGAAGCTGAGAGAACAGCAGGACTTTGATGCCCAACATTGTAAAGGGGTGAGAAGAAAAGAGGGGAAGCTCACGTAGCTCTCCACCTGTGGGAAGAAGCCTTCCTAATAAACAGCAGCTCATCTGTCTGCAGCAAGGCAGAAAAAGGTCAACACAGAGGCTGTTAGGCCTTTAATATTTTAATTTAGGCAATTATCAAGGGACCACATGTAGAACCTCTTGTCTAGGATATCCACATGAGGGTATGATGATGGCTTTATTATATGGTGACATCAGAAGATGGGCCATAGTTTCATTCTCTTAAGAAAAAAATTATACTACTATTATTCCCTTTGTAAGGTTGTAAAAGGTAACATTATTAACATACCTGGAAGGCTTTTGTTTCTGTATTTGTGAGCACAAAAAAATGGATATCTGTATTTGTATTCATATTTATATACAAAAATCTTAATTTTAAATGAAAGTCATTCAGCACACTTACAAATTATCTTGGCTTTATGTGTATTTAAAACATATTTCTGGACATAAACTGAAGTTCTATGGAATACACAGTGCTGATAAAAACTAGAAAAAAATTAATAGAGAAGCTTTAAAAGCAATAAAACCACAATCTACCTTTTCCTCGCATTTAAATAGCCCCAAAACAGTAACTGGCAATCAGGTTACATAACAGAAAAGATACCTGTGAGCTTTCATTTTCTTAATTTTGGTACCAAATAGTTAAAGAGCTAATTTACCACCATGTCATCTTTAAAACCATAACATGCTTGCTAAAGCTATGTTTAAAACTAAGATTGGTACAAGTTCTAAAACTTTTGACTTTAAAAATATCCTATCATTTGCTACATAAACTGCTACAAAGCTAGTGAGGAACTTTGATGTTCAAACCTCTAGTAAAATAACATAGACAATAAGAATATTACCTTCTCCTATAGTTCTTAACTTAAAATTTCAGTTACCTTGAATAATACCATCCTAAAAGTTAAGTTACTTAAGGCTTCTAAATATGTCTTTGTTATTTACTAAAATTATGGTGACAGAAGATATGTCATTTTAATTTAAAAACATATAAGGTAAAATCAAGATGTATATAATCAACATATATCTTTGTATAAGCAAATCAACATTTCCAAGTTAAAATTGTCACAGAGCATGAAAACTCTGATTATTTACTATTTATATAGTTTTTTCCAAAAAATAATCAGCTGTATTTTAATGTTTAACAACAAATTAAAAGTCAAATCAAGTCTCCATTCCTCCATGGAAACAAAGGCGATACACATTTGCATTAAAAGCCTTAAGAATAAAGTCAAATGGAGTTGGAACCAAATCTCTGAGAACAAAATTGTGGTCTGAAAACCACAAATTTACAAACTACGGTGATCAAAGATCAAAAAGAAAAGCTTCATCTTTGCCATATAAATAAATTTCAGGCATAATGAAGCACATGAAAAGTACAAACCACAAGTTAACTCTTAAGTATGTCTTCTTGTGACCAAAAAAGGTAAGAGCCAAAAATGGTTTCCTAAGGTAAACTGACTGATCGAGTTTTAATAAAGCAAGAAGGAAAAACAAACAATAAAAACCACAACAAAAACACCCAAGCACCTCTGTATGAGATTCTCAAACCACTGCTCAGAAACCTCTAGCACAATTAAAATTTCCTTCTTCAGTACCACAGTGGACCCTGTGAAACTACCACGCGTCTCCCACCCTTCATTCTCAATTCACCTCTCTCCCTAAGCACAACTCCCAGCCCGCCATGTCTACCTGACAAGTGACAGCCCAATCTGATTAAATGCTTCCAAGGGAGGGGACTTGTGGGCCTCCATGACAGGCCAAAAGTGATCACCATGGAGATACATAATTACAGCTGTCAACGCATCTACTGTCCTGCTGACATCAATTTGATCGCTCCCAGCAATAATGATAGACAAAGCTTAGTGTGCACTCTCCTGCACCCAATCACTTTATCTATTCCTTGGTCCATTTAGCTGACATGCAACATTCACACAAGCAAATAACAGCAGTAAGCAGAACATTTAAGGCATTTTAATTGTTTTTTCTTTCTATGGATGGCTCACAACTGCAAATGTTATTACATAAAACTCCTGCTGCAGCATTAATTGAAGAAAGATTTGGTGGGACAAAGACTGTAGGGGGTATAGTTTGTCCATTATCACTTGTACTTTCAACAGGTCTCACGTTTGAAAATTGCAAATTGCAAAAACTTGCGAGGGCAAAATGTTTGACATCCTGTTAGCTATTACAACATGGTGAAAACTTCTAACAACCAGAGTAATCATTATGAATTCTTATTTAATACTTTTTTCTTTGATTAAAAAAGTGTTTAGATATGTCCCTATGATACTTGTTTTCTCATCTGCTATTTAATGTCACATAATGCCTGTTAAATCTTTACAATTTTTTTTCTGCCTTCAGGCTTTGAACACAGCATGGAGTCTCCAAGCCTAGAAAGGGTCAAGTCCCTTTAGAAAGCACATGGGCAAAAACAATTTAAAAAGTGAAATAAATCATATATCCAATAACATCTTCAAATTTAGAATTCTTCCTGTAATCTTTCACCATCTTCATGCCAGTAATCAAACTGAATAATCATATTCACAGATGGTACAGCCTTGTCATCCACTAGCTAACATAATGTCATATAGATACGCACTTATTACCTTGATTAAGAGAAAGGGTATGTCCTTGTTCTTTTTATACAACAAAAACTATTTAAAGAACAGTTATTAAATACAGAAGAACTATGCAATGAAGTGGACAGTGATTACTTTTAACTGATATAAATAATATATACTTCTTAAAGTCTGAGACACTTAACAGAATGAGGTACATTTTGTTTTCCTTAGTCCTTTTCAATTAACGAGCTGATTTTGTGCTTGAATTTCTTGACATGCGACCATATAGGGGAGCTAGATTAGATTTATTGAAAAGATTAAATTGTAACACAAAAAAGTCATTTCCCATTCTTAAGATTCATGTACTTTTTGATTACAATTTTTGAAAGAACTGGGAACATTCTAAATTATCATTAATATCATCAGATATCTCCAGACTTCCCCTGTCAAGTAAATCCCGACATTCCTGAACACTATAAAATACCAAAAAAAAAAAAAAATTGTTTTAAACAGAAAACTGTGATTCCCCATGAATTTCACTTGTCCTGCAATTTACACCCTTTGGTGTTGACATGCTTTAACATAAAAGTATAACATAAATCAAGATTTTAACCCCTCAGTTGGTATTACAGCTTAATGACTTACACCAGGTAGATGTAATGGTTCTTGGTACTGAGACAATCTCCCAATAGACGGTAAACCAAAAGACTTGTAGGGGTCCTGAAAGTTCAAAGGAAAGGAAGCACAGTCTTTGAAATATAAATCAGCACAAGTAAGGTTAAATATTTATACAATGAATAAGCATTTATAGGTTTATTTTCAACATATGATATTTACCAAATCACAGATTTCAGAATATTACTGTCTTATACTCTAGGCAACTTAGAAGTATACTTAAAAATGAAACAGAATTGTAAGCAGAATTTAGCCTGACCTTGATCATACTCTATTGAAATTGGTAAAATTCCAACTTTTTATAAAGCTTCTTAGAATGCCTTGGGCAAAAATAAAATAACCTAGACCCTACATCAAAACATACTCAAGTTCAGAACAACAAATGTGGTGCACTAAAGATATTTTTTTTTCTTACTTCTCAAAACAGCTCACATATGGTAAAACTTGAGAATTTGTGTTCTTCAAATAAAGACCTGAAAAGAAACTTTGCACGTGCTAGTAGATATGCACTTCATTTGTAAATATCTTAGATCATCAGAATAGATGAGTTCAGTGTCATAGTAAAAAAGGAATACCACTTAAAATATGATAAAAAACAAGAGCAATATCACCATGCCAAATATGTATTTAAGCTCCTTAAAAAAGATTTAGAACAACTTTCAGTATCTGTAAACATAGATACTGATTTTTTTATTTTGACAGACATCTTTGATGCCTAAAAGTAAAAGATGGCACAAAATGTTACCTTGCATTTTTGCTTTAATCATTTGAAGAAGGGATTTTTCAGATGTTGACTGCTCTATTGTCTGATTTATATAGTTATAAAATAATATAAAAGTATTGGCCTGAGAGTTTCTGAGTAAAGCCCATAATAAAGATTATGAATTAAGTATGTTTTACCAAAAGCTTTATAATTTAAATTTTGTTACTTTCGTATAATCATAAAGGACAAAATTATTTTTTTAACTGTTGGAAAAAAGTTTAAGTAAATGTCAAATCAACAGCTAACATGTACCCAAGGCAGGTGCTTAAAAAAAAACCCACAGAAATATTAATAAATGCTATTTCTTACTAATATGGTTTGAAAACAAAGAAAAATCAAACGAAACAAAAATGATGGTCTGTTCAAACTCAGGAATATTTAATGCTTTGTTGCCTCTTAACAGATTAATAGCTATTTCCTTATCCGGAAACACATGAGAATTAATTAAACCCAATTATTTAAAGCTATTTTGAATTATGTCAAAATTATCTAATTTTTTTCTGGTTTAATTATGGATTACATAATCAAATACTTGACACAGGTTATATAACCCTAACTTTAGCTTGTTGTTTAGCTAAGCCAGGTCTCAAGACTCTGGACACAACAACCATCCTTCCTCCCAACATCATTCACTTTACCTCCGCATAAACCCGACATTCAACTGCCCAGCCGTTGATGGGAATATCAGCTTGTTTGTGCCTGAGAGGGTAACCCTTAGCAACACGGATCATTTCTTGGACTAGGTCCAGGCCAGTAATGCATTCTGTGACAGGATGCTCAACCTGCAAGGCCAAGATCTGCCAGTCAATAGGTGTAGAAAAAGGTAATGCAAATAAACAAGAAAAATTTCAAAAGTTTTTGGGTAGAATGAGATTAATTGTATTTAACATTTAATCATACTTGACTGAAAATCTAGCTAGGAGAATAAAATGAAAAAAATAAACACAACACAGTACACAAATCATGATACAAAAAACTAGTGCCTAAAAAGTATTTTTAAACTGTTTTACTTTTCCCAATTTTGATTTACGTGGTTCAACAAAGTCTAATGATCTTAATTCTGAAACTAATTCTTAACTGACCACATTTACTTCTCTGCAATCCTCAACATAGCTGATAATTAACCTATTCTGCTACACTTAACATGGCATCTAGAGGGGCAGCTTATGATTTTCCAAAGCGCTGGTCTACTCTGTCTCACCCACTTGCATGCTTTCACTAACCTGTCCTGACAAGCAGCCAGATTAGCGTAATCTTGCATCAATGCAGTGTAGCAGAAAGGAGCAGATGGATCCTTCAGGTTGCTTTCCCTCCAGACTGACTTGGGGAGTGCTTAGCATGCACAATAGCAAAACTGAGCTAGTGAAATCACTCTGCTCTCTCAGCAAACTGCTGGTAACTACTTTGTCTGATGCTGTCATGGGACTACCTGGCTTTCCACACTAACACATGTGATACATACGTACAAAAACGTGCACTGACATATAAGTACATGAACAGGGATACATGTCATTATAAATTTGATCGATCATTTACAAATTCCTAAACTTGAGTTAAAATAAAGTCACTTACAGCACTGGAAAACAGCAGATAATCTGTCTTTCATCTAAAATCTTGAATAAGTTTTAAAAAAACAAATAAAACTGTGGCCACATCTGCTGCTTTGATAATTTTTTTTCTCTGTAAAAATTAAGTATGTTCTAAATGTACTTCACAATAGTTTCTTTATCATGACATGTCATATTTCATATACTCTGACACAGGAAAAGGTCAGTGAACAAATGAATTGTCTTCCCATCTTCAACTACACTAATTGAAGGACAGGACTTAGTCATTATAATAATCTTGAAGCTTATCATAAGCAGACAATGCCATGGTCTTAAAAAAAAAAAAGCTTTGTAAAAATAAACAGATGGTATCCATAATTAGCTCTGTGTGTGTTATGAGTTTGTTTACAGTTTCGACAACATTTTAAGACATTTTGACATAATTTTAATGACAAATCATCACTAAAATAAGCATCTACCCTTTGTAAAATAAATGTGACACTAAATAAAGATCTTATTAGTCAAAAATATATATATTTGAAAATAAATTATGGTTTTACAAGAAAAACTCTATATAAATATATTAATAATAAAGCTATAAAGCCCCTCTAATATTGCTAGAAACCAATTTCATATGAGAAAGCATCTCAGCGCTATAACTATTCAAGAGGTGAACCTACTATGCACCAAGTGCTTTACTACATATTAATACCAATACACCTGTTAGGTGAGAAAACAATTTTAAAAGTTAACATTTCAATTTCCTCTTTCCATAATCAGTGCCCAAATAAGTACATATTATATACAAGGCAAACAAATATATATTGAATGATTGCGTGAATGAACAGCAAATCCAGAGCCACCCCTATATTAAGTGGTAGAGGAAGAGTTGGAATTTATGTCACTATAGAGATGACGTTTTCTTCCTGTTCTTCCTCATGGAAAAATGTACATGAAAGCATGTAAATAGAAACGGCTATACAATTATGCACAGTTGTCTTTCCTAAAACATATTACCATGAAGGTTTAAAGATCCAAATTTATTATGAGGTTCTATTTCACCTTTGAAGATGTCTCTATAACTGGGTAGAAAAATAAGTGCATTAGACCCACTTGGAATGGGATCCAAAAACAAACCCACTTTGTTCCAAACTTAGAGTTATATAACAGGAACAGACCACTTTACAATCTAAATTAGTGAGCTACAAGTAATTAAAAATAAAACTAAGTGAATAACTAAAATAACCAGCTGTTAAAGGTAAAATGATTACTAACAGAATTTTTTTTAAATATCCACTTATTGACAAGGATTGTCAATGTCCACAAAATAGTCTAACTTGTTTGAATTTATCAGGTAAGAGACATATATATTCTTTAAAGTAAAACTTACAATTTTAAACATTTTTTTAAAAAATATTTCTAAATACACAGAATTCCAAAGCTATTCCACAGAACACGTGAAACATTTCTTTTAGGCCCTGTAGTATTATTATTATCATTATTATTATTATCAGGAATCTTATAAGCATAACATTGTCTAAATAATCACATACCACCACTCCCAAGAACATTGCAATGGTTTCCCCCAACAAGTTAAACTCAATACTTAAGAGGTCAGAACAGAAATATACAAAGGAACAAAATGACTCCCAGGCCAAAATATCATTCAAGAGGAAGGGAGTGAGGTGAAGATAGTTAACTAGAAGAAAAGATTATAAAGAAAAAATAAGAATGAAAAATTGTTGTCTGGTAAACCAACAAGTTCACCTTGTTCCACTTAGAAGAAAAATGTAAATAACTATTATTGATGCTAATAAACATCTGTTTCAAGCACTACTGTGGGAGACGGGGTTGTGTCACTTCTATTTGAGAAACACTGGGTTAATTTAAATTAAACAAGTTTTTTATAGAAAAACTCCTCAAGTCATTATATGTCCATATGCCTTGTTATTGTCTAAGAAGAGGATCTTGTACAGTGCTTCTCCGTCCTTTTGCAGAGAGTATCTTTAAGAGTTGAGAAGTCCACGGAACACATGCTTTGAAACAATGCCTTAAACATTCCAAATACAAAATGGAATTCCTTTATTGTAACTCCATCTTCACTAGGTGAGTTTTTGAGAATCTGGCTTTATATGTTTTTCCTACCCACCAGAAATGTACTTGCTTCAAGAAACACATGAATCATGGATCCACCCACCAAATAAAATTATTTTACATTATAGATGAATACATTAGTATTCAAATATATAAATCCTGTGATTTAGTCAGCAAGCATAAGCCCTAACAACAACAAAAAAAATTCACACACACAAAAAAGGAGTAAGCCTAACCAAGTTGTAATTTCCAAACCCTCAAAGACAAATTTCTGATTGGGATATATTCATCAAGGTAGTGCCACACTTCAGGCTCTATTAGTAGTTGATAAATCCATTTCTATTGGCAATAATACCCTTAGCTCACCATAAATCTTTTTTCAAACAGGTACAGAAAACTACAATCACCAAATGTCATATTATGGAACATAATCATGCTTGGGGACTAGAATGAATATGTATAGTTCTATATGCCTACATTAGATGGTCACAAATGGCTAGCTTTTTATAGATCTATTTGTTGCTTTAATTTAGTTTTGTCTTCTTAGTTACCACCAAGCTGTCATTATCATTTTGTCTAGACCTCTCTCCACTCCCTCTTACTAATCTGTTGCCTCAAATTTATCTCCCAAAAAATAACTAAGCATGTCAAATGCAACATGAGGTAAATTAGGTTTTGCTTCATCTCTGAGTACTTAACTTATCAAATTTCAATAGTAATAAACTTAGACCTAAATATTTCTGGTACTGTGTAGTCATTATGTACCTTCATGATTCTAAAAATTATAATCATAAATTCTGACACTGCCATCGTCATCTTTAGCCTATTCCT
Organism: Cheirogaleus medius; assembly: GCA_008086735.1. Lineage (NCBI taxonomy): Eukaryota > Metazoa > Chordata > Mammalia > Primates > Cheirogaleidae > Cheirogaleus > Cheirogaleus medius. The sequence goes on from VBSM01000605.1 coordinate 13,197,720, forward strand.
CATTGAGTACAAAACTAGGAAGTATGCTAAAACTAGCGAGTGAGCATAGGATAGGATGTTTACAGAGTCTCAAAATTATCTCCCCGTAAGATACTTTATTAAAGAAAAGGGGAAAATAGTCTATGGTGGAGAACCACCAGAGACACTACCTTAACCAAGCCAACGTAACCAATAATGGGAAAAATAGACATCTTGTTATTCCTATGTGGTGCTCAGAGAAGGACTACATCATTTCTGTAATATTCCTGCCCAAAATACAAAGACTGAAACTAGTCATGAGAAAACAGACAAGCCCAAAATGAGAGACACTGTATAAAATAAATGGCCTGTGCTCCTCAAGAAAGTCAAGATCATTACTGACAAACAAAAAAAGGCCAAGGAATTGTTTCAGATTGAGAAAAAATAAAGGGATGTAACAACTAAATGCAATGTAAGACTCTGAGCAAGAATTTTTTTCTTTGACTGCAAAAGGCATTAGTGAGATAAAGATAAAAATTTGTATATATGGTCTGTAGATTTGATGATAGTAATATTTTAATGTTAAAATCCTGAGTTTGATAATGCCACTGTGATTATGTAAAAGAATTTGCTTGTTTTTAGGAAATACACACATATTTAGGAGTAAAGGGGTACCAACTGTGCAATTTACTCTGAAACGTTTCAGGTAACGAAAATATAGATACAGATGGAAATACAAAGCAAATGTAGTAAATGTTAGTGAAGGGTGTTCAGACATACCTTGTAATATTTTTTTGCAAATTCTCTGTAAGTCTAAAATCATTTCAAAATAAAAGTTAATAAAAATAAAAGCAATGTCACTAGAAAGACTTGTTTTTCATATTACAAAACATTATTAAAGATATCTGACTTGATCAACATTCTTTTCTCTTCAGTCAGAATCCTCCCACTGTGTTAAATAAAAATAGTTATCTGACAGCGGATAATTTGTTCAATATGTTTTCTCTGACCTAAACTTTTAAATATTTCAATGTGATAGTTATCTAATAATTTCTAAAACTTTAAGAATAGGTAACTAAATAATAGGCAAGTCTTCCCCAAGGGCAGGAAGACTCGGGCAAATTTTAATTATATATGTGAGTTAACTTTGAATGAAAATTAACACTCAGAGAAGTCTAAAAGAGTAAAAAGTCACAAAGTATGAAAAGAATTTGGATGCAATGTGTGTTAACTTGGCCACCGTGGACAAGGAGGCTGATGAGAAGTATTCAAAATTCCTTGAATGGAGAGATGCTTGGGGCTGTAATTGTTTGGCAGCTAGTGAGTGGTGGTCAAAGCAGAAGGTGCTCTCAAAAGTACAAGATCCACCACTCATAATGATAACTAACATCAGCATGGCACTTTCAAATTTATACAATCTCTCCTCATGCAGAAACTTGTTCAATACTCCAATGTCATTAAAGAGAAGGTACCATGACATACTCACAAGATGTACATGGTGAGAGAAGAGTAGGAATTTTTAATATCCGAATAATGTTACTTTAAATTAACATAACTTTAGGTAACATCTTTATGAACTACATCAAGTCTAAACTGGTCTGTGAAAGCTATCTTTTGTAAGCAGAATTTGTTGGACTCAACTCAGCAAAACAGTTTAGGTGTGATTACCTGTTGAAATATGAGGAAATTGTCCTGTTATATAAAATTCCGTTTCATAATGGTGTTTGGCATCATAGGCCTCTTTTTAGTTTGTTGTTATCCCAGCCTGAAAGGATAGCTGATGCCATTATTTTTGGTTCTGCTTTTTCCATTCAGAGAGATCCTTTGTCCAGAACAGAATCTAGCATGTACCTATTAAAATTCTGAAGCTCTACCTCCTGAGAATATAGGATTTCAAAATAGATTTTGATCCATAGGACACAAAGATAAAAAGCTTGTTGGGAAATAGGCCCCAAAACACCATTCCTGTAAACTCACCTTGAAAATAATGGCTGTATTCAAGAGTGGTCATGAAAATGGAACAGGTTCTATTATAGAGCTCCCCTGTTAGCCCCAACAAGAATAACCAGATAAAGAAAGGATAAGGGAATTCTCACAGGCTGAATTTTATCCTCCCCAAAATTCATATGTTGAAGTCCTAACCCCCAGTACATCAGAAAGTGACTCTATTTGGAGACAAGGTCTTTAAAGAGGTGATTAAGTTAAAACGAGATCATTAGAGCAGGCTCTAAACCTACATGACTGATGTCCTTATAGAAAGAGAAGATTAGGACACCGAGAGCCCACAGGACAGAGGAAAGACCATGTGAAGGCACAGGGAGAAGATGGCCATCTGCAAGTCAACAACAGAGGCCTAACAAAAGATACCAACCCCATTGACACCTTGATTTTGGACTTCCAGCCTCCAGGACTGTGAGAAAATAATCTTTTGTTCTTTAAGCCACCCGGTCTGTGGTACTTGGTTATGGCAATCCTAGGACACTAATACGAGATCAATTTAAAAATTAAAATGTAGATAAAAGAGTCCAGAACTCAGACAGCAAAATAGTTTACAATATGCTTTAAAACAAAACTCTTAGGTGCCTGACAAGCTTGCCTATGCATATATGTATACCAAAAACATCTTTCCCTCAGCTTTCTAATGAGAAGCAGTAAACTTAATAAGGGAAGGCATGACATTCCCTGCTTGCAGTGCTTGGTTTCCCAGGAGACAGACTGACTCCCAGTTCTGGCTTACTCCGGCCAGCCTGAGAACTCTGCCCTCTATAACTTTAAATCAAAATGGTCTTTTGCCCAAATCCAAAAAGTCCCTTTGCACAAAAATGAAATTTTACAAATTAGTCACAAATCCATTTCCCACTAATTTCTCTTCAATCTTTTGATCAAATACTTCAACTCCATAAAAGACCAAAATCTTTTAGTCTAAAAAGTCCAGGAATATTTTTTAAATCAAAAACTGCTCTGATAGGTTAAGTGTCCATTGATGGATAAATGTATAAATAAAATGGGGTATGTATACACAATGGAATATTATTCAACCATAAAAAATGAAATCCTGCCATTTGCAACAACACAGATGAAACTGGAAGACATTATGTTAAGTAAAATAAACCAGGCAAAGAAAGATAAATACTGCATGTTCTCACTCACATGTGGGAGCTAAAAAAATAATGGAACTCATAGAGATAGAGAGTAGAATGATGGTTTCCACAGGCTGGGAAAGACAGCTGGGGGGTGGGGGAGTATTAAAAAGGGGATGGTTGGCCAGGCGAAGTGGCTCACGCCTGTAATCCTAGCACTCTGGGAGGCCGAGGCGGGAGGATCGCTCAAGGTCAGGAGTTCGAGACCAGCCTGAGCAAGAGCGAGACCCCCATCTCTACTAAAAATAGAAAGAAATTAACTGGCCAACTAAAAAACATATATAGAAAATAAATTAGCCGGGCACGGTGGCGCACGTCTGTAGTCCCAGCTACTCACAGGGCTGAGGCAGAAGGATCACTTGAGCCCAGGAGTTTGAGGTTGCTGTGAGCTAGGCTGACGCCAAGGCACTCTAGCCCAGGCAACAGAGCGAGACTTTGTCTCGAAAAAATAAAAAAAATAAAAAAGTGAAAGGCAAAAAGGGGATGGTTGATGAGTACAAAAATACATTTAGAAGAAATAAGATCTACTGTTCGGTCGTACAATAGGAAAACTATACCTTACAATAATTTATTACATATTACAAAATAACTGAAAGAGTGGAATTAGAATGTGACTAACACAAAGAAATGATAAATGCTTGGGGTGATTACCGTGATTTGATCATTACACATTGTATGCCTGTATTAAAATATCATATGAACCCTATAAATATGTATAACTATTATGCATCCATAATAATTAAAAATAAAACATTTAAAAAATAAAACTGCACTGAAATTAGAACATTATATTTGTTCAATTATGGTCAACTGTTACAGACCAGATTTGGGGTTGCAAAAATTCTTAAATTTTTTTATTTATTTATTTTATGAGATGGAGTCTCTCTCTATCATCTAGGCTGGAGGGCAGTGGTACAATCACAGCTGACTACAGCCTCAAACTCTTGGGCTCAAGAGACACTCCTGCCTCAGCCTTCCACATAGCTGGGAGTACAGGTACATGCCACTTCACCTGGCTTGTTCTTAATTCTTAAACTAATGAAAGAACAAAGGAAAAAAATCAAGTTACTACAACTTTCTAAAATCCTTCTGAAATATAAAGGTTCCATATGATGCAGAATGCTCTCTGATGAGATTAAAGAGTGGCTGGCCTTCATAACAACAATTCTACTGTACTTTTCTTTCCACAGCAAAAGTAGATTCTTCCTTCACAATATAAGCAACTAAGATCTAACAAAACTGGAACAATTCATCTGTCTGTTCTCAAAGACATGGATAGCCAACTGACCATGGTTGAGCATTTAATTATTTACTTTTCAAGATTTTATTTGAGAATTTTCTAACTCCTGTAGTCTTTGAAGACCATATAGCAGCTGCTTTTCCAAAAACCTAAAATCTAAAAATAACCTAGCATTTGGAAATTAATAATTCTACATAGCATAGAATTTGGAAAGGTGTAGTCAGGGTCCTAAAATTAATCTTAGCACAAAAGTCTAAGCAGAAATAGTTTATCAATGTAGCAAACACTTTTATCAGTTTCATTTTTAGAAGATTTCTATCTCCATATTCTTCCCAGACTCTTATATAAACATCCTTAGAAGAGAAAGTTATTATTTAATTTGTGCCTCAGTCTGACATCTTTGACTACTGACAGGCTTTATTAGTAATAACAATAGTAACAGTAAAAATGTTAACCAAGTTTAACAAACATAACATGCAAAAATATTCTTACAGCTAGAGAAAGAAATGAGTGTTTAGTATAAACCAGGTACTATTTTGAGCATTTTAAATATATTAACTCATTTAATGCTCACAATCCTATAAGGCAAGTGCCATAATTACTGTCATTTTACAAATGAGGAAACTGAAGTTAAGGAACTTGCTAAAGGTCATACAACTAGGAAGGAATGGAACCAGGATTTACTTGCACTAAGTGAAAACAGTGGATGTTTGCAATTAACACAAACAATGATTAAATAAGTTCCCTATCAGTCACCTGTAGTTGTTCTAAACCATTTTAGGGTTCAGAACCTGAATTTCTCCCTAGAAAACCATGCATCCAATTTCAGTGCATCCATAGACTCTACTCCCCTAAAGATCACTAGAGATCTCTAGATAGCCCAGGTTAGCTATTCCTGCTCTGGGACACTATCAAAACCAGCCTCGCTCATGACTGCTCCACTCCAAACTCTATGCTCTTTATTTCCCCAAAGCTGCTAAGCAGCTGAGGACATAGGAAACACCAAGATCTGAGGGAAGATGAGGGCCAAGAACTGAGAATGGACTCCTCTCCCTTGCTGACTGACCTGGAAACCTGCATCAAAGAACTCTAGGGAACAATGTGAAAGGAGACAGCTGGGCTTGCAAAGATCTAGGGACTTCGAGGAAAAGTCAATGAAGTCTCCAGAAGGGTCCACAGTCTCTTTGCTAAGGAATCTAAGTAGTCAGTAAAAGTTAGCTGAATTCTGTCCTGGATATGATGAAAATGCCAGGAGACATGCTCTTCCAGGCCTCCGGAGTAGATACAGTTATATCTTCAACCACTTGAAGGACTACTGCCACTTAGAATATTACAAGCAGAAATCAGTACTGATAACCCAAAATCAATCACAGGACAACCATGGTATGGAGTTTATCAGCCAGCCAAAGAACAAGCATTCAGAACAATGATTATATAGGCCAAGTGAAACAAAGTCGCTGAAGGGTGGGGGAGAAAAACCAATTTTATCCAAAAAAGGGGGGGGGCACTTAAAAAACTTAAGAGTAGCAATGACCATGCATGCATGCAAGCACAAACATACACCCCCCCAGTTGTCTCTTGGTATCCCCAGGGGATTGGTTCCAGGACCCTCAAGGATGCTCAAGTTCCTGATATAAAATGACGTAGTATTTGCATACAACCTATGTACATCCTCCACATACTTTAAATCATCTCTAGATTACTTATAGTTCTTTTTTTTTTTTTGAGGCAGAGTCTTACTTTGTTGCCCGGGCTAGAGTGCCGTGGCATCAGCTTAGCTCACAGCAACCTCAAACTCCTGGGCTCAAGCAATCCTACTGCCTCAGCCTCCCGAGTAGCTAGGACTACAGGCACGTGCCACCATGCCCGGCTAATTTTTTCTATATATTTTTAGTTGGCCAATTAATTTCTTTCTATTTTTTAGTAGAGACGGGGTCTCGCTCTTGCTGAGGCTGGTTTTGAACTCCTGAACTCGAGCGATCTGCCCGCCTCGGCCTCCCAGAGGGCTAGGAATACAGGCGTGAGCCACCGTGCCCGGCCTCTTATAGTTCTTAATACAATGTACATGCTATGTAAATACTTGTTTTTTTAATTTGTACTATTTTTTAGTATTGAGGGGTTTTTTTTAAAGAGATGGGGTGGCGTCCTGCTATGTTGCCCTGGCTGGACTTGAACCCCTGGGTTCAAGTGATCCTCTCATCTCAACCTCCTGAGTAGATGGGACTACAGGCACATGCCACCATGCCCAGGTGAATTATCATTTTTTATTGTTTTCTAAATATTTTCAATCTGCAGTTGGTTGAATCTGCAGATGTAGAACTCCCAAATACAGAGGGCCGGCTGAACATACGATTACACTTTCTGAGATAAAATAACATGATTTCTCAATTATACAATTCAGTCAATACTTAAAAGAGAGGACAATCACTGTTGCAACCCAAATTAGTAAACTGGAAGATCAACATAAATAATATCAAGAAATAAGACATAAATACAAAATGAGAGCTATCATGACAGAAATGTATCCAGTATACCTAACCTGCAAAAAACCGGAGTTCTAGAAGGAGAAAACTAATTGATGAGCGAAGAAAATAGTTAAATACCAGAAGAAACTTCCTTTGAAATGAAGAAATACTTAACTCTGCACACTGAAAGAGGACATGGAGTAAAATGCAGGGTTGATGGATACAAACACATACATAGGCATATGCTGGTTGGAAAAAAAATCCCCAAATTCCAATGATTAAAAGAAAATTGGGTCAGCTTTCAGATAGCAAGAATATATTACCTACAATGGAGAAGAAATCAGAATGACATCAGACTTAACACTAGAAGCTAGAACACAGCAGAAATTAATAAACTCCTGAAAGACAAGAACTGAAACCCAAGAATCCCATACTCAATTAAAATATCTTTCCCCTTTCAGGGCTAAAGAAACATATTTGAGAATGTGGCATTTCAGATCATATATTCCATAGAGTCCAGCTGAGGAAATTTCATAAAATAATGCTCTGAACAAATGAACTAGAGCAGAAATCTCAAAGAAGAGGAAAGATGAAGAAAATATAGCAAATAATGAGAGATGTGTCTGGGATATACATAAGAGCTAAAAAAAGGACTTTGGAAACAGAAGAGATAAACTACAAGAGAAAGTAAAAAACAGCTTAGAAGTACTAAAATATCTTAGCAAATCTTTAGTGTTGGAAAGTTGAGGGAACTAGTTATATCATCTTTACAAATAGAGAAAATGTTTGAATAAAAGGATAAATAAAATTTTAAAGGATGACAGAATTTCCAATTTATCAATGGGGAACAACAGGAATAATCAACAATTTAATTCAAGTAATAAACAGAAGAAAAGGAAAGAAAAAGCCAAAAAATAGAAAACAAAATTAGAAAAAATTTTTTAAAACATATGATGAAATAAATAAAATCAAATATTTAAAAGGGAAGGACTGAATTTTTACACTAAAAGAAAGAGTGTCAGATTGGGTTTTTAAAAAATTGTTTCCAACTAAAAAAAAATTAAAATAAGTGATAAAGGCAGCTTTAAAATAAAGGAACAGACAAAAACAAAAAGAAGGTGATGCAACATGACATGAGTCAATGTGGGATTTAAGATTAAAACAGTTAAACAGTTAAATATAAAGATATTATATACAGACAAAAGACATCATGTAGAATAGTCACAAACCTACACATACCAAATTATATATAGATAAATATACAAAAATATATATTAATATTAAAAATGCAAGGAAAACTTAAAGATGTATACTGAAGTAACAACATGAAATTATATAATGTCTGGTATTTATGTTAAAATACTCCAGACAAGAGAAGAAAAAATGAAGAAAAGAAGGCATACATGGGAAAGTAAATATGAAGCTAGGTTACAGATTCACGGGACTTTGCCATAATATTCTTCCTATTCTTAAGTACTTTTTTATGTATGAAAATTTCCATGAGGAAAAGAAAGTGAGACAGACACATGGTGGAGGGAGGAAAAGAAAATAGAAGGGAGGGAAAGAAAAGAAGGAAAGGAAAGGAAAAAGAAGAAAGATGGAAAGAACCAAAAAAAAAAAAAAAAAAAAAAAAAGGAAAGAAGAAAAGAAATGCAAAGATGTCTTAGATGCAAATGTTTTTAGGGCAGTGAAAATACTCTGTATAATACTGTAATGGTGGATACATTTGTCAAAACTCAAAAGGCTGGGCACAGTGGCTCACGCCTGTAATCCTAGCACTCTGGAAGGCCGAGGAGGGTGGATCGCTCAAGGTCAAACCAGCCTGGGCAAGAGTGAGACCCTGCCTCTACTAAAAATAGAAAGAAATTAACTGGCCAACTAAAAATATATATAGAAAAAACTAGCTGGGCATGGTGGCGAATGCCTGTAGTCCCAGCTACTCAGGAGGCTGAGGGAGGAGGATTGCTTGAGCCCAGCAGTTTGAGGTTGCTGTGAGCTAGGCTGATGCCACGGCACTCTAGCCCCGGGCAACAGAGTGAGACACTGTCTCAAAAAAAATAAATAAATAAAACAAAACAAAACAAAACTCATAGAATGTACAACACAAAGAACGAACCCTAGTGTAAACTACAGACTTCAGTGGAAAACTGTGTATCAATATTGGCTTATCAATTGTAACAAATAAACCACACTAACACAATGTTAAGTAGGAAAATGAGGCATGGGGATGGAGGACATGTAAGGACGTATATGGAACTCTCTGTACTAACCATTCATTTTTCTGTAAACCCAATACTACCATAAAAAACAAAGTTAATTTTAAAAATTAAATTATGATTAAAAACTTCATTTTTCTTTCTTAATCAAAAAGATTCAATTTTTAAAAAGAAAGGAAAAAAGATATAGGGGAATAAAACAATTTTAATAATCTTGACTTTTTTTTAATAGCTGGCATTCCCTCATAAAATATTGAAGATCTACAATAGAAAGATGTTTAAAGTACTACAATTGTGAAAGACACCAGTATCAAATGATTCACATCTGAGTTCTAATTTTAAAGAACTGATAATGCTCATTATTAATTTAACTAGACCCTGGGAAAAGAAATGATATTCCCATAATTAGTTTCAAAAAATACATACAACTATTACTTAAATCTGGTAAAGACAGTATTTTTAAAATGAAATAAAAATTCAATGTAAAATATTAGCATACAAAATCCAACAAAATATCAAAAGGAAAATCACTATGTCTAATTAAATATTTATTCTATGAACACAAAGAAAATGTACCAAAAGGGTCTGTAATGTTAATAAATTAAAAGATAAGATAAAAGCCATTTTTCCTTATCAGCAGTAGTTGGTAGACAACTAGCAGTTTTGGCCACAAGTAGTGACAAAGAGAAGATCTTTTCAAGAAAGAAATTTTAAACAAAGAATTGAGTTGAAAACAATCCTGGCCAAACTAAGACTATATAAGAATAAAACTGCCTTTCATGAATGAAGGCAAAATAAAGTCACTGACTTATCAACAAAAGGAGTCGGTAACAAATGAACCTCTAAAATAAACTTTTAGAAAAAAATTAAGAGAAAAGAAAACGTTAATATGTGGGTAGAATGAAATGAATTGTGACTATTTAAAACAATAAGAGAAATAGCCTGTGAAGGATAATTACACGTAAGTCAGGAGATAGGAAATAGAATTAAAATTTTCTAAGCTCCCTGTACAGTCTGGTGGGTCAGGTGAAAAGATACTAATTGATACTAGATTTAATCAGTTAAGGAGGTATGTTGTAATCTATAAATTCTACCAAAAGATCAGAAGTGTAAATAACCCCCGAACTAGTACAGGAAAAAAATTAAATAATAAAAATTGCAAAAGAAAGAAAGAGAAGGAAAAAAAACAGAGGTAAAACAAAAAGCATTTTAAAAATTATAAATTTAAACTCAAATATATCAGAGTTTACGTTAACTTTCTACAGAGCTAATGGTCAAGATACAAGACAAAGATTATCAAAGTCGTGGAGCATGTCTGTAGTCCCAGCTACTCTGAAGGCTGAGGCAGAAGGGTCGCTTGATCCCAGGAGTTGGTGAGCTGCACTCCAGCCTGGGTGACAGAGTAAGACCCTGTCTCAGAGAAAAAAAAGGTGGGGGAGGGGTGAAGATTATCAATCTTGGCTAAAAATTTATACACTGCTTATAGAGACACATGTAAAATGTCTGAATATAGATAGGTCAAGAGTAAAAGGATGAAGAAGATATACCATGCAAAAGATAACCATCAGGAAAAGGCAGAGAACCATCTGAAAGCCCAGACCATTAGATTCCCTACCACTGAGGGAGAGGCAGGTCTACTGAGGAAAACCCACCCCAAAGTTCCAGGGACACAAGGACTAATACCAAGGCATAAAGACAACAGACAACACCACTTCTGCCCCCATCAGCAGGCTAACAAGGGTCCAAAGGAGTCTACCTCTGGAAAAGAGGCATGACCATGAAGACACAACTTCTGTGAAGCACAGGACCAGAGGAAAATCCCAAAGCTAAGGGCAAAATAGCGAAGGAGAAAAACCCTCGGGCAACCCAGTGGTACACGAAGGATAACCACAGTACCAGGAAAACTTAAGCTCTACTCAGCTCATGCCTGAAGTAACTCAAACACCCCATCTCACCTCCTCACCCTCAAAGGCCTAATGGAAGAAGGGCTGACCCCATTCTCAAATGTGAGTATGCTTTTCCTCTGTCTCTCCTGTGGTACTATCAGCCCACAATCCCCCGCTCACCTGCCCCAGTCTTAAGACAACCACTAATTTCTATCTCCATAGCCCATATTTGTTTTCTGAATGGTGTACTAGATTGAATAACGTTCCCCCAAAATTCATGTCCACCCAGAACCTGTGAATATGACCTTATTTGGAAATAGGATTGTGGCAGACACTATCCAGTTATGATGCGGTCATACCGAAATACAACAGAGCCAAAATCCAATATGACAGGTGTCATTATAGGAAGAGGAAACTTTGGACACAAAGATACATGGGAAAAGGCCATGTGACAACTGAGGCAGAGAATGAAGTTATGCTCCCATGAGCCAAGGAACACCAAGGACTCACGGCAACCACCAGAGGCTAGGAGAGAGGCATGGACATTCTCCATGGAATGAACCAAGTCTGCTGACACCTTAAGGTTAGACTTTGGCCTCCTGAAATGTGAAAGAATAAATTTCTGTTGTGTAAAGCCACCCAGTTTATGATCATTTGCTATGGTACCCCTAGCAAACCAATACAAATTCCATAAAACTGGAAACAAAGTATCTATAGAAATTGGATAGATAAATAAATAGTGGCATTTTCTTCAAAGGAGTGTCATACAGGAGTTACCTGGAACAGCATGAATCTCACAAATATAACACTGAGCAAAGAAGCCAGAGGCACAAAAGAATATATACTGTATGATCCCATTAATAATAAAGTTTAAACAGGCAAAAATAATTGTGCTATTTAGGTATGCATAATTCAGAGGAAGAACTATATGGAAATGCTAGGTATTGGCAATTCAGTCAGAATAGGAGACAGCTCTAGGTAAGATGGAGGGGAGTAACTGAGAAAAAGAAAATGAGGTTTGGGGTAAAAAGGGCTGGCTTTTTTATACTTCTAGACCCAGATAATGTTCACATAGATTTATAGTAATATGATCAATAATGAACTTGGGCTCTAGGAATGCTTAAGGAGGAGGGAAATAAAGTCACCAGTTACAGCACCAGTAACTTCTTGAGATTAATTGGCACTAAGGAAGGATTGTCCCTAAAGTCAACAGTTCCAAAGGCAGCCACCTGGTTTCTCAGCCTCTTAACTGTGGCAGAGGCAGCAGTTCCTCTGGGAGACTGGCTGGGCGGCATAGTTGTAGGCGTCACTCCTGGAAGTTTACTCTGAGTACCCTTCCTTCTTCTATCCTCCCAAAGATTTTGTAATCACTTAATCCTTTTCTATTTATAATATCCAGAGTAGTTTCTCTTAACAGCACAAATATAGTTCATCCAGAAAGGTTCAAGAAAAAAAAAACAAAGTGGAATTTCCAACATTCCAAGTAGAACAGTGACAAAGCAGAGGTCTAGACATTGAACTTTAAGTTAGTGGGATACTTATCCCTCATTCCGAATAGATGTCTTAGCATGAGCATAAAAGCTAAATATTTAGTTAACAGTTTATGGAGTTGATTTTTAACCTTCATAAAACAAAAAGGATGGGTAAGGAAGGGTAAAATATAGAGGAATGAAAAACAGTATTTGTTACCTGGAGTCTCGTATTCATTTCCAAGAAGTAAAAATTCTTCTTTGAATCCACAAGGAACTCTACGGTTCCAGCAGAGGAGTACTTTACTGCTTTGGCAAGAGCTACAGCTTGTTCTCCCATTGCTCTTCGAGTTTCAGCATCCAAAAAAATGCTATAAGCACAGAAAGAGTATTAGTCTATATTTCAGATAAAAATCAAGTTATCATTTGTGTATATTACATAAAAGTGTTCTTAAAGTTTACGCAGATACACATCAACTATATCAAATTAAGAGTTCATATTATATGCTTTATATACATTTTATAATATATGCTGATTGTACTATTAAGTATAACATGCTTAAATAAATCAACCTTGGATTTTTATAAAACTAACATTTGAACTTTTCACATTATACTACAACTTCAATCTACTTATAGGATATACAACAACTTTTCAACTTGTAAAATTTAATATGTGTATTCAAAATTTCTTTAAGCTAAAAACTAAGAGAAAAATAAATTCTTAGGAACTAACATTGCCCATGGATTCCATATGTGCAAATTTGCCTACTTGCTAAAATTTATTTGTAACCCCAAGATCAATACTTAAGGCACTCTCATGGTCATTCATGAACAAGCGCAGAGAGTTAAAAAATTTGAGACTCCCAAAATGCTGAGGTTGAACAAGGTGATGCTCTGCCTTCTTGTTCCAATGCTCATACTATAAACAAGTGTCCTTTTCAAGGTCTATTCAATGCCACATTTTTTACATTTTTGGGCTTTATGCGTGTGTGATTTCACTGTTTACAATGGCCCCTTGAGCTTTGTGCTTAAGTGCTGTCTGGTGTTCCTAGCACAAGAAGGCTGTGAAATGCCTTATGGGGAAACCGTGTGTGAGATAAGCTTACTCAGACATGTGTTACAGTCTTGTTGGCCAGAATTGTGAGTTCACTAGTTATGAATCAACAATATTAAATAAGGTGTCTTTCAACAGAAAAACACATAAAACAAGGTTATGTACTAATCCATTGACAAAACTTTTTACGAGCAGAGGTTCAGAGAAACCTAACCCTGTATTTCCCCTTGGCGCAATTGTCCAGTATTCACTAATTTAGTGTTCATGGCACCTTTATAGAATATAACTGCCACAAATAACAAGAATCGACTATATATCTAATAAATCCTAAAACTTTTGTTTCAAAATACCAAAATCACCTTCCAGCAGGCATTTTAAACTAAAACAGTTTCAATAAACTCCGAAAAAAATATCATCAAACCACTTCTGCATTTTCACAGATTCTTGCTTCTATCTAAAAAGGCTCTAAGAAACAAAACTTAACTATTTTTCTGCTTGTGGGTTAAAATTATTCCAAATGAGTGAAATTTAGATGATATATTATAAAATTTTTATTATTAAACTTGCATGCACCTGTCTCCAATAAGTAACAGTTATTAATATTATATATAGCCATTCTGCATTTATCTATGCTATGTGCCCACTTCTTTATCAGGCCCACCTATTTTTTTATTTTAAAGTAAATCTCAAATTAGGTATCATGTCACCTGTAGAAACTTCCATATCTGTTTCTATGAGATACATACTCTTTTGTAACACAACCACGCTTAAAAAATTAACAAGAACCCCTTAAAAGCACTCAGTATCCAGTCTGTATTCAAATTTCCCTGAATATGTCATAAATATCTTTATAAGGTTCAAACATTGCATTTGATTGGTCTTTGCATCTTAAAACTCTTAATCTGTAATGTCTTCTTACTATTTTTTTTTTTTTTTTTTTTTTTTTTTTTGGCCAAGGCTGGTCATTTTTCTGTCTCATTCTTCACATTCTTGGTTTAGCTGCATGTAAACCCACAGTGTCTTTTAACATTCGTATTATATTTCTACTTTGTATAAACTTCTAGTTAGAGCTAGAGCCCTGAACAGATTCACATTGGATTGGGGTGAGGGTGAGGCACAAGAACACTTCACAGATGGGAAGTATATTTCCTACTGTCTCCTTTTTGGTGATGTCAGGATGGGATTGGATATTATGAATCTTACTTACCTATTACAAACATAGTCATGCATTAACCTAATATATAGGCATAGATGACATTTCAGCAATAACTGGTTGACAAAACTAATGCAACCAAAAGAAGGAAACCCAACTAAAGATTACTATCACATTTGGAGAATCTCAGTATAGTTGAGTAAACTCTTTTTTTTCTCAGTTTGGTCTTGTCCTTTCCCTTGTCATAACTCTGCTAATGATACACAAAGATATGAGCAACCCTAGCACTGCCCTCAAAGCACAGTGGTAGATTCTTACTCTAGGAACTGAAAACTATATATTTCATTTATTTTAACATTTCGCAGTGCAAAAATACATATCCAGTCACTATTAATAATCAGTCCTAGTTTTTTCATTTTGATTCCTACTGCTTTAAATATTTTCTTCTAAATGAATAGATATTGATATGAAAAACTTACATTTCTAAACAGAGAAGAAACAAATAAAAATCATGATTCAAGTTCCTAGCGTGTGAAGGATTTCTATACAAGATAAAACTTAAGTAGGTTTTAAATAAAGAGAGAAAGTTAGTTGAACTGGAAGTGATAAGGTAGGCAAGAAAACACAAAATTGCAAAAGAAATATCTACTACTATTCTATCAGAATCCTTTCTCTCCTTCTTCCACCCTACACTACTAAAATTTTAGTTGAGCACATGGTTGCTTAAGGAAAAAAGACATTTCTAAGCCTCCCCAGCTAAATGCCCAACTTCAGATCAATGCAAAATAATCAACACTGGCAGCTTCCTGTGTCCTCCTAGAGAGTGGATTCCCTTTGGCCTTTTCTTCTTCTTTCCTTCATATATCCTGATCCTAGGCCATGAGATAAAGGGTCACATGCTGTGTAGGCTACAGTGGGCAGTTCTTCATAGCACACTTATAAGTGCAAGTGTCCCAAGAGACAGGAAGTGGAAGCTGGCAGTTTCATAAGGCCTGGTCTGGAAACTGGTACAGCATTTCTGTGTATTCTATTGGTCAAGCAGTCACAGAGCACAGAATCAAAGGGAGTGGGTCACAGACCCCTCCCCTCACTGCTCAATCAGAGAAGTGTCAAAAAGGATTTGGGGACCATCTGTTAAAACTATTATACCATATTTTTTAAAAATAATATAACAAAATAAGATTTAATTTTTAATCATGATTCAATCTTTAAAAATGTACTCTTTTTGTACTCATATTAAAAATAAAAAATAAAATTTTAAAAATTCACTCATATTCACACCTATTCTTTGAAGAAACTATACCCACATTCTATTAAGACAGGCTGGCTATACTGATTAAAACTACAATTGGCCATATCTCTTAGTGCCTGATAATTAAAAATAACAACGTAAACTCAACTAAGGATTTTTAAGAACAGAGAATATCAGAATATATAACAATACCAATCTAGCATCAAAAAAGAAATGCAACTTCATGAAATTGCTACACCAGACACATACAAAGTAGCCTAAAGAAGTACCCAAAGTGGCTCTGATAAATCAAGGAATTTCCAATAACCACACCCCAGAAGCCCTTTCATGGTAGGATAAATTCAGGGTCAACTTTATTTATTTTTTTAAGAGACGGGGTCTGTTCCGTAGCCAAGGTTGGAGTGCAGTAGCATAATCATAGCTCACTGTAACCTCGAACTCCTGGGCTCAAGGGATCCTCTGGCCTCAGTCTCCCCAGTAGCTAGGACTCCAGGTAAGCACCACTACATCTAGCTAATTTTTTAAATTTTTTTGTAGAGACGGGGTCTCACTATGTTGCCCAGGCTGGTCTCAAACTCCTGGCCTCAAGCAATCCTCCCACCTTAGCCTCCCAAAGTGCTGGGATTACAGGCCTGAGCCACTATGCCCAGCCAGGACTAATTTTATGAAACCTTCACCAACATATAGGAAAATCAACTCCTCCTTTTATTTGAGGAGTTGTCTACTCAACTTTTTCCTCTAACAAAAACGTATTTATTTTTCAAGTATTCCCACACTTTTACATACTAAAGTACTAAGGAAAATCAAGTGACAAATTCTTGTAGAAATATGCACTAATAGAGTCTGTGTGAATATTAAAGCAATTTTAGCCAATAAGAAAAAGAAACATAAGAGATACATAAAATCAGGCAATTTTATAAATGTTCACTGGAAGGGACTCTTACCTTGGTGCCTCTTCCACCACCTTCTGATTTCTTCTCTGAACTGAGCACTCTCTTTCATTAAGCCACAAAGCATTCCCATGTTTGTCACCTAAAACCTGAAAGAGAAATACCATTTGAAAAAACACATAGCCACAGCCACAGAGTATGTGCCCAGTGAATATTTTCCCCATGTAACATCTCTTAATTTTTAATACTCAAAACTTATAGGACATGCGTACCTCTCAAAACATTCTTTCGTTTCATGTTAATAGAGGAAAACTTTATATTTACAACACCCAAACTCAATAAGACATTTTTATCAAAAAGATTTGAGGAAAAAGTTTTCATATACAATGAGTTAAACACCAGAATCAGTTGTACAAATTTTGTGAAGGGCACAGAGTATGAGTAAAGGGAATACAGTTCTGTATGTCAATCATGCTTAGGGGAGCCACCAGTGTTATTACAAACATCTGTTTGTTGTTAACATTATTAAATGTCTATTGTTCAGGAAATGATATTTTATGCATTTACATCCAATACATAGTCCGTTATTTACACATGGATGTCTTTACTGTGGTTTATTTTTGCTATAGGAAACTTGGAAAAGGCCTGGAGTTAATATATAACACATTATAATTTTCCCATTTGTAATATAGGTTGAGCATCTCTAATCTCAAAATCTGAAATCTGAAATGACATCATGCTCAAAGGAAATGCTCATTGGAGCATTTCGGATTTTTAGATTAGGGATGCTCAACCAGTAAGCATAAATTCAAATATTACAAAATTCAAAGTAATTCAATACCCAAAACACATTTGGTCCCCTGCATTTCAGATAAGAAATACTCAACCTGCAATGGAAAACAGGCTGGAATGGCCAGATGAAATACAAGATACCCAGATAAATTTGAATTTCAGGTGAACAATGAATAATTTTTTTAATAACTGTGTCCCAATTCCCACATGAGACACACTTTTATTTTTTTTAAAAATCACTGTTTATGTGAAATTCAAACTTAACATATGTATTTATCAGCTAAATCTGGAAACCCAAAAACAAGCTCTTTATTAAAGTTTTTGCCTAGAATATCTGATTTTCAGAAATGGAGTAATGTATTTTCAGGATTAAGTAGTAAATGTATATTTCTGAATGCATATCTTCATATCTTTGGTTCACAGAGGTTAAGACCTATTTTAGAAGCCAAAAGACTAGGCTATAATTCTAGATCCAAACAGCCATGCAACCTCTCCAGACAAGTCATTCTGTTTCTTCACACATAAATAGCAGATATTATCATCATAATATTTTACATGGCTGCTGGAAAAAAAATCAAATCAAAAAAGATCACAATTATAACAGGTATAGTAAGCTACAAAATGAATAGTTAATATATGACTGCAAAGTTAATTTTTAGGGATAAAACCTTTTTAAACCTCAAGAATGATTTTAAGGCCGGGCGCGGTGGCTCACGCCTGTAATCCTAGCACTCTGGGAGG
>VBSM01000605.1:13216078-13273694 GCA_008086735.1 Cheirogaleus medius
AAAAAAAAAAAGCTTCACTATAATAGACGATATCATGTAAAGCAAGCCATTTAGCATCCCTGGACCCATCCCAGGAATTGCCTGGTTGAGAAACACTTGTTTAAGCCACACAGAGTGCTGCCATTCACATTGCTAGTGCAGTTTCTGTATGGAAAAGGACACGGTATGTGATAACTCACATAAAAAATAATAGGTGATATACATATATATACTACATCGAATATGTATATAGGGATACTCTAGAAATAGTAACAGTGCTTGCACGCAGGGATAGAACCAGGGGACTTAGACACAGGGTAAGAGGGATGCTTACTTTTTCTTGAATACCCTTTATCATGTGCACAAATCACCTAATATAAGTAAAAAACTAAAACTTAAAGAAAAGTAAATTTAAAAACTTTGCAACTATAGATCAAATAGGAGAACATCTGTGTTGCCTATTTAAGCGTGGGGAGACATTTTCACTTTGTTTAAAAATATCATCCAGGCTATATGCCATGGCTAAATAAGCTAAAAAGCTGGTGTAGATATGTAATTACTCAACACAAACTAACAAACATTTATTGCATATTAGTAATGTGAAAGACAATGGCTTGGTTGCTGGGAACAGCAAATGGATAAGATCTATTCTCTGTCCTCCAGGACCTCATGGCCTATTAGAAAAGTCAGATATCTAAAAATAAAATACAGTAAGTGGTCTTCCAGTAGCATGAGCAAGTGCCAGATGGGGAATATAGTAAAGAACAAAACTATTCTGCTGTTAGGACCTTACAAGAAGAACAGCCCAATATCCCCCCTAAATTACAAATTTAAATATCCAACTGCCTACTCAACGGCTACACTTTAATGTCTAATGGGCATCTCAATCTTGATCTGCCCAACTTTATAACCTGATTTCCTCCCCAAAACATACACCTCTCATAGTCTTTCCCATCCATCTCAGTAAAATATGGTTCCATTCCTCTTATTTCACAGGCCAAAACCCTAAAGTCATTTTGATGCTCTATTTTTTTCTTACACATCACATCCATCTATTTGAATATCTGGTCTACCTTCACAAAATATCCAGAATTCAATCACATCTCACCACTTCCACTCCCTACTGTGTGGCCCAAGCCACATTCATCTCTCACCAAAATTACTCCTGCAAGAACCTCCTAAGGGATCTCTCAGCTTCCACTGCTGGCTTTCAATTGCTAAGAACCAGTGACTACTGTGTGCCTCCGTTTTCTAACTCCATTGAATGGGAGTTATTTATTGCTGTGTAATACCCTTTTCTCATCGTTGTATGTTGGATGAGTGAATGTCGGATTGGCTTTAAATTCAGAGGTCTGCGTGCCAGAAGAACTGCGTGTGAGGGACCATAAACAGAAGTCTCATCCAGATCTGGACCAAGTAAAAGATGAGATCCTGATCTTGAAAGGAAGGTGTGTCTATCCTGTTTATGTGAAAATGAGATCACCGGGGGCCAAAGAATGGGCTGTGGTAGCTAGTAACCAAAGATGACCCCAGTACAACACACATTCTGGTATCCCCACCCACGTATAATCCCATCTGGCAAAGATTCTAGGCTGGTCAAGGAACTTGCAAAATGCAACAAAAGTCATTCTGTGCCAGTTCTGAGCCCAAACCATAAAAAGGACAACAGCTATTTCAAGCAGCTCTGACCAGTAACTTAATAATTCTGGATATCCTTGCAGAAATAACACATGGAAAAGCCTTGTGGAGATGCCCCAAGACTTCACAGAGACAAAGAGAGAGTGTCTCAGCTGAGCTCAGTCTTTACATTCCAACGCACCTAACATTGGGTGTTCCAAACCAGGCAAGACCCAACATGACCACTGTCCTGGAGCATAGACACCCTGTGAAACAAGAGAAGTGCCCAGCTAAACCCAATCAACCCAGATAATTATGAGAAATAGTTAAATGTTATGTGGAGTTTTTTTATTGTCGAAAAATATACAATAACATAAAATTTACCATTTTAACTACTTTTAAGTGGCATTAAGTATGTTCACATTGCTGTATATCCTTAAATGTTTTAAATTATCACATTTTGGGGTGGTTTATCACTCAGCAAAAGGTAACCAAAATATGCAAACAACTTAAAAAAATAGCAAAGATATTGGAGTCAAGGTCCATATATAAAAATCAACTGTATTTCTATACACATGCAACGAATAGGTAAATAAAATTTAGATAATAATATTTGTAATAGTATCTAAAATAATCAAACATCTAGGAATAAATCTAATAAAAGACACACAAAACTTCTACACTCAAAACTACAAAACAGTGTTGAAAACAATGAAAGAAGACCTAAATAAATGAAGGGATATTCCAGTTCATGGATTTAAAAATTCAATATTAAGATACCACTTCTTCCCAGAATAATCTCTAGATTCAATACAACCCAAATCCAAATCCCATCAAGTGGGGATGGGGGAGGCAGGGGAGACAGATTGATAGGTGAAGTCTAAAAATTTACATAGAATTTCAAAAACCTAAAAAGAGCCAAAACTATCTGAAGAAAAATAATAAATTTAGAGCGCTTACAGCATCAGATTTCTAGACTTACTTTAAAACCAAAATAATTAAGACAATTCCCAAATCTCAATTTATAACAAACAGTCACACAGTAATAAATGATGCTGAGGAAATTAGGTATCAGAATAGAAAAATTGACTCTGACTCTACACCAAACAAAAAAAATTAATTCAAGAAGGGTAACAGGCCTAAATATCACACCTAAAACAAACAAGCTCCTAAGGGTAGCAAAGTGGACTTCAATAAAATTCAGACTTTTGTTCCTTGAAAGACATTATTAATAAAATGAACAGGTAAGCCACAGGAAGGGAGAAGGACACATTACACTGTACATGTATCTGGTGAAGGACTCATAAGCAAAATAGATACAGAACTCAGACCACCCAATAATTTTTAAAACTCTAATTGGAAAAAGGAAGGCAAGGACGAATGTCTTGAGCAGTCACTTCACAAAATAAGATATCCAAATGGTCGATAAATTTACAAAAAGGTGTTCAACACCAATACTCATCAGCAAAATGAAAATTAAAGAGATAGCATCAAAAGGACACCAAAATAACTAAACACTTAAAAACTTGAGAATAACAAGTGTTGGAAAGGATGGCAGCAAGGGAAACTCTCATATATAACTGGTGGGAACATATGTTAGTACAGCCACAGTACCTACTAAAACTAAACACAATCTTACTATATAACCCAACCATGTCTCTCCTCAGTCTATCAAAAAGAATATATATATATATCCATAAAAATATAACAGTTTTATTCATAATACAGAAAAGCTAGAAACAACCCAAAGATCAATAGGAAAATGGATAAATTACAGCTTAGGCAAACAATAGAATACAACAGAACAATTTTTAGAGGCAAATAACAAAACCTCATAGAAGAATCTCAAAGATATGATTTGCAAAAGAAGCCAGACCCACCCAAGTATATATGATTCCATTCATATGAAATTCAAGAATAGACAGAACTAATCTATGAAGTTAGATGTAGGAACACCAGTTACTTTTGGTGGCCATAGTTAGGGACTGTAAAGTTGTGCCAAGAAATCTTTTAGTGTCATAGAAACATTTCATATCTAAATACAGATGACTGTTACACAGTTATATGTGTATGTGTAAAAATTTTATTAAATTATACACTTAAGATTTGTGGATTTCCAACTGATTATGTAAGTTTGCGTATTTTTCCTACTTTGGAAAATTTAAGAAACTACATGAGATTTTCTACCCATACGTATGATCAATGCCCACATTCTCACCTCAAAAAAATCCCACCACCCTCCAAAAATTAAAAATAATAATATCTATGTAAAGTGATCACTGAACTTAAAAAACAACTGACAGAATCTAGGACTGTTATGCCCTGATCAAAAGTGATATGACATTTTATTTAGTCTCCTGGTTCTCTAGCTACACCAAATTAAGATAAAAATATACTTAATATTTAAAGCTTTCTACTTGATGTTTATTTTTATCAATTTTAATTGTCATATATCAATTCATAGTCATAATATGTAAAATTAGCACAAAGGCATTTCTGACAAATGAAAATGTCAACAGACTTGCCTTCTTCCATTATTTTATTTCATAAAATCTATTTTGCTTTGCCAAAATCCACACCCTGACAACGACTTTAAGGACTAATATCTTAATCTGAATAGAAAAAATGATTTATTCATCTCTATAAACCAGCTCCTAGCAGAACTCCTGTCACAGCAAAGCACACAGACATTTGGTGAATTCAAATGATGCAAGAGCCCAGTCAGGCACTTTTCTTTTAAAAATACCCCATAATGGCCCAGTCTTGGAAGGGGACTAAGTGATTCTGAAAGTAGAATATATTTAGCCTAGTCAGATATCTTGGTACTGCTTCTTCACAATCATTCTAAATGGAAGAGGAGGATGTATTTCTAATAGGATTAAACGATAAAACATTTTAAAGTCATAATAATTAAAAGGCATCTTAAACATACCAACCTGGATTTCTATATGACGAGGGTTATCAATAAATTTTTCTATTAGAAGTCTATCATCACCAAAACTAGAAGCAGCTTCTTGAGATGAAAATCTAAAACCATCCCTTGTAAAGGAAGAAAAAAGAAGGAAGAACAATCAGACTAACAAAAACAGCTGTCACTGTAAAAGAATAAAAAAATCAATTAAATATTCTGAACATAACAGAAAAAAAATTCACTCAATATACAAATAACTAAATTCATTTTGGTTGACCTGCAACTCTTCCACCCACCAGCTCTGTAACATAGAGTGAGTTATTTAGCTTCCCTGATTCTAGATTTTCTTTTGAAATAGCAATACGGATCTTACCTCACCGTAAGGTAAGGTATTTAACAGACAGAATCTAGGACTGTTATATTATGCCCTGATCAAAAGTGATATGACATTTTATTTAGTCTCCTGGTTCTCTAGCTACACCAAATTAAGATAAAAATATACTTAAAATTTAAAGCTTTCTACTTTGATGTTTATTTTTATCAATTTTAATATATAAAATTAGATATAAAATTTAATTAAATATAAAATTTTAATCAACCAGAGCATATAAAATTAATTCCATTTCTTCAACCATAATACTCCCTAATTCCACTAATAAAAAATATAAAAATGCATATCCATTTGACTCAGAAGTGAGAAGACGCAAACAAAAACGTAAACTTGCCACCTGCACAACTGGAGCAGAAAAACGGCAAATATGCTAATTGAGACTGAACATACAATAGGAGAATTCTCAACAACATTTCCTAATATTTTAAATACACACGTTGAAATGTAAGGCATACCCCACACACCCACAAAGGTCATTATAATTTTATCTTCTTTAAAATTGTTTAAAATTAATAATTAAAAGAGAAAAGTACAATTTGTAAAACTAAAAATATGGATCTAATTATTGCTTTATTTCATTCCCAAACTATAATAATTTAAACCATTATTATTAAAATATGCCTATTAACCTCACATAAAATGGGCCCATTTGACCGGTCCATGAAAAACTCAAACTTGCATTCTAAAACTGAGTATACTATTTTCCATTCACTGATATATTGAGAATATAAAATTTAATTCCTTTTATACCTAATAAACAGTTTCTTAATCTTTAGATTAAATACCTATATTTAATGTACAACATTAAAACCAAATCCTTCCAATCCTTTAATTTGCAAAGTCTATCTGGTAATTTTAGAAATAACCATCTGTTTGTTTTTGTGCTTGAAACATACAACATTGCAGGTAAACACCAACTAGAAAACAAATTTCAAAACACTGCAAAAACCTCCTATTTCTCAGAAGTCTCAGAGGAAAGGTATTAGATTTTCTTAGCCCTCCATTACCTCTTTGATTTAGAGGAATGGAGTTTAGGTCTCAGGAGACCACAAACTTCAAAGAAACTAAGAAGCACAATGAATCAGTTTTTGATACCATATAACCAACTTTTTATTACATGGGACGTAATAAATCACAAAGAAAAAACATAGCACTTTATAGTTTGTCTCTGTTGTAATGATTGAGAGTTTTCATTTTGTATTTAAACCAAGAACACCAAAAGTAAAAAATCAAAGTCATCAAAATAAAATAAGTATTAAGTTTGAAAGCATCACCAGCATGTTTTGGAACTCATGGAAAACTGTATTAGGAATATCATTTGTCACATTCAGTTATATATATTCATTCAATAACTACTTACTGATCACCAAACTTTATGTCAGGTACATAATTTAGGTGCTGGGAATACAAAAATAAAGCAGAAACTGCCCTCACAATGCCTAAAGTCTGTGGGGGTATTAAAAAAAATGTAGAAATGATCAATTTTCCATTCATGCTATACATTTCACTTAAATTTATTTTTTTTTAGACACCCAAATCTCTTGTATTAGGGGAGAAATGGGCCTCTTGGGGGCAGGCCACGGGCCGTCACTGCACGGCTTGTTCATTGGCGCCGCTTCCTGAGTCCTGGGGCTTCATCACATCTGGCAGCGCTGGCGGGCTGGAGAAGGGCTCCATGCGCAGGGCTTCAAAGGCATCATCTGCCCTGAAGGCCAGCCCCACTGTGGCTGGGGCCTGTGGCCGTGCTGTTTGGCTGGTGAAGCCACACTCGCCCAGCGTCTTGCCATCATCCAGGAGTTGGTCGTCTTTGTATAGCCGCTGCTAGTCGGGCGGCTGCTTGAGGATGCCCTTGACAATGCGCTTTAGCTCGAACACGGTGCTCGACTCCTTGGCGTCGGTGAAGATGGCGGTCTTGTGGCGCTGGGTCATGAGGAACACGTCCACCTCAGCGGCTGCCTCTCCCCTTGACGCGCAGGCGCCGACGAGCTCCGCCCAGTTCCCAGCAGCCCACGTGCGACCAGGCGTGCCCCGCGCGCCGCGCCGCCCCGCCCCCATCCTCCCACTTAAATTTCAATAGTGAAAAAAAGCCAAAGATGATTATCTAAAGTCTACCTTTAACAATTTTCATAATTCTCACAATTTATTATATAGTAGTCACAAACATTATTCTTTTAAAAAATCTTTCAGATGTTCTACAGATTATAGACAATTTATAGATCCTACTTCCCTGAAAAAGCTTAGGAAAGATGCCACAAGAGGAAAACACTCCTTAGGATAAAAGAATAAGGCAATTAGTGGCTACTAAATTTTCCCTTGCATTCAAACAATGGTAAAATTTTTGTGGGTTATACAAAACAAAATTACTTCTTCAAGGAGGGAGAGAGGAAAGGAAGAATTGCATGGATGAGTTGTGGCATGATGTTAACAGTTGGTGGCTCTAGAAGACAAATATATAGGTGCTTGCTGGACTGCTCTTTCAATTTTTCTGTAGTTTTGATTTGTCCAAATGAACAGAGTATATAGAGCAACTTTTTTAAATGAGGAGCATTAAATCAAATAGTGTCACACCTTTATTAATATCAACAAGCTTTCAGAGACGGCTTATTTATCAAGGTGAGAGTAATATTTTAGATAGAAAACTATTTATATATTTTTATTAATTATGTGAACATATTTTGAATCAATGTACTATTTACTTGCCAATAAAGGGTTAATTTACAAAAGGATGCCCAATATATGAATGGATATGATTTCTGAAAATACTAAACTCTAAATTAAAATTCATAGATCAACAGCAGCATAGCAAACCTCACTTCCAAGAAACTATAAACAATAATCCCCACCATAAAATGTTACTGACAGTACCCCTGGCAAAATGACTAAAAAATCTGAGATTTGGCCAGGTGCAACAATTCATGCCTATAATCTCAGCACTTTGCGAGGCCAAGGTGGGATGATCACCTGAGGCCAGGAGTTTGAGACCAGCCTGGACAACATAGCAAGACCCTGTCTCTACAAAAAGGGGGTGAGGGGGGAGAAAGAATAAATAGCCAGGCCTGTAGTCCTAGCTACTTGGGAGGCTGAGGCTGGAGCCCAGGAATCTGAGGATATAGTGAACTATGATGATGCCACTGCACTCCAGCCTGGACAAGAGAGCAATACCCTGTGTCTCTAAAACATAGAAATAGGGAGAGGGAGGGGAGGGAAGAGGAGAGCAGGGTAGGGGAAGGAGTGAAGTCATGAAATCATGAAGGAGTGAAGTCTATTCCCATCCCACTGAATTTGAGCAGAAGCTTGTATTCACTGATAAATCAGTAGAAGACAGTGGAGGGGAACCTGTGTGACTTCTGAGATTGAGTCACAAAAAGTATTCCATATTTACAAGAGAGCACTGCATATAAACGACACAGTAATTTTGAACTCAGAAGAAAAAATATATTTCACACTATAAAATTATCAAAGTAATTCACTACTTTTATGGATTAGCAAAGGAAGGCAAGTACATATGAGGTAATACATAAACTCTCAATGAAATTATGACTGCTTTTAAATATAGTTGGTTCAAATCTTTAGACCACGTTCAGAATTATACAGCCAAATGTTAGCAATTTATTCCTAGAAAACAGAATCATGACTTTAATTTTTAAAAATACTATAAAAACAAAAAGAAAATCCTTTGTTAACACTTAAAATAGTAAAAACCTTTCTATAATAGGATAGTCATTATCAAAATATAAATAAGAAGGGTTTATGCATAATTTTGCATTGCAAAGAGTAAAAATTAGATTGTTACTGTAATTATTCCATTATGCTTTTGCTATCTGTTTACCTGTCAGTTTAACAAAACTCCAGTAACTGCAATTTTCATCAAAAGTGTATTTTGGACAGTCTCTCACCTGGTCTCTTCATCATCCCAAGCGATGCGCATGCCTTTCCCACCACCACCTGCTGAGGCCTTGATCATGACAGGGTAGCCTAACAGCAGGGAAGAATTAGACAGAAGTTCAGACTTTGATCATTTGGATGTATGAACATGACAACTGACCACATGTTCGATAACAGAGAAGACAATAACTAATTTATTTAAAAGTTCCTTTCCTTAGAGTCACAAAAATAACACCAGTGTAATGATCTTGTATATATTTTAAAAATGAGAGTGTGACCAAAAGAAAAAAAAAAGGCTACTTACATCAATAAACATAACATTTTCCCCAGTGATAAAAGCTAAGGAAATATAAATAAATTGACAGTGGATTCCAAAAACAGAAGTAGATACAGTATTAACTAACCAAAGATCTAAGAAGCAACCTATATAGAACCAAGAAACATCCCCCAAAATGTATCAGAAATTAAATTCCTTTTTCAAGAGTGATTTTTAGGTATTTGAGGTATTTTCATCCGAATAGTCACAGAAAACACCTACAGCTTTTACCAGCAAGAACTGACATGATAGTATTGGGAAAAATCAAACATGGCTTTAATATTATGGGCTGGAGCAGAAGATCCAGGGCTCACTGATATCAATGAAGCTATTATATTACACCGTTCCATACACTCAATGGGGTATTACAAATATACAAGGTAAGATCCTAAACAAAGGATATTGACAGCTAAAGTTTTATAAGAGAAAATAAAATCATAAAATTGTTGCTAGTTACATGATTGTTTAGTTATTGCACAGTAAAATTTGACAGAAAGAGTTATCTATAATCATTTATCAAAATAAGTTATAATTCTCCTATACAGATTTTCTGAAAACAAGGTGCAGATATTCATATGTCTGAGATCATTTATGTATGATCTTTTCTGAAGGAAGAAGAGGTCAGTGAACAGTTAAAGGACATTCCCAGTCTGTGATGCTCTAATAGCACTAAACTCAAGTCATAGGATCTTTAGAGGAAAAGGGAAGAGAGGACCAAATGTCAAAGACTTTTGACCCTCAAACCACAAAACATCACCCTCAACTTCAACTTAGTTAAAATGGCACTTGCTTCCTAAATGTTTCATAATTAATTCAACTAAATATTTTTATGTTCATTATGTTTATGTGGGATTTTTAAAACATAGCATTTTTAAAACAATGCTAAGTACAGAGAAAAGAAGAAAGATAAATATGTTGTTCTTACATTGGGGGCCTTATAATCCAGGAAGAGAGAGGCAAAGGACCCAAATAATCCTATCATTAGGGATTCAGAAGAGAAAAGAATCATAGGAAGGTAGAAAGAAAAGGGATTAAGAAAAGTGTATTATAGAAATGGTCATTTAAATGAGGCTATGAAGGATGAGCAGGATTTGAACATTTCAGGCAGGAATAGTGGAAACAAAACAGAGGTGGGGAATCATGAGACAAGCTTAAGAAATGACTAAAAGAATTCAGTTGAAGTACAAGAATGTATTTTAATATGTAAGATGGTAGAGGATAAGAAAACCGAAAACACAGATTGGGGGCAAAGTGCAGAAGATTTTACATGCTTTGATTCTTTTTTAATTTTTTTTGTTTCAGCTTATTATGGGGGTACAAATGTTTAGATTACATATATTGCCTTTGCCCCACCCAAGTCAGAGATTCAAGTGTGTCCATCTCCCAGATGGTGCACACTGCACCCATTAGGTATAAATATACCCATTCCCTCCTCCCCACTCCCATCTGCCCGACACCCAATGAATGTTATTACTATATGTGCACTTAAGTGCTGATCAGTTAATACCAATCTGATGGTGATACATGCTTTGATTCTTCATCCTGCATGAGATCATGCATGATTTTTGATCCTGCATGAGAATAGCTAAAATGGTATTTTGTCTCATTCAGTGCTGCAGCCTTGCAATGAATGTCGCATAAAGGAATTGGAATGAAATCAGTAAATGAGACTTAGCCTGTTTGGAGAGAGTGAAGAAACACAATCTAAAAGTTCAAAACTGGCATGCCTGCAAAATCCTGTCTACGACAGTTTAATGGATCCATACCTGCCCCACCCCAAAAAACATGTTATCGATTCACCATGAAAAATGATTTGTCCATGCACCAGGAAACCACGAGAGGTGTCATATCCATAGTCCATGTCTCTATGATATTCATTTCCTTCTGAAGATTCAAAAATTTGAAGTTTTTCTGATTCTAATACTAATCTCATCTTAGTCATTTACTATGGATCTTAGACTATACAGTGATTTTTGACTTTCAAAATAAGATGGGGAAATTGTCCTCGCTCACAAGGAACAAGCTGGGGAAACAAAGCACATAAAATAATTCGTCAACAAGAAATTATTATATGTTCAAAAAAGTGAGATGTCAGTAAAGGACAATCCGTAATAAGGCAATACCGTCTGCCAAAACAGAGCATTAGAGAATACGTGTAACCTAGGAAGGCAAGGTTCCCCGACAAAAATCTAACAAGCCAAATAAAAAAAGGTTGGGAGGGAGGAAGAAACTGATAGAAGTTAGTAACACTAACTCTTAATCTAATCTTTGAGCTATATTCTGAAATAATAAAAAGGTAAGGGTTTCTACTAAACTTCTTATGTCAAACAAGTCATTAGTTTTGGGGCAGTACATATTTTCATGCTGTCACCATACCACAGAGAAACAAGACCTAGACATTTAAGAGGAGGGAAAAGAATATTCCACACAGATGATGTTAAATACAATTAAACACTCCAGTCCCTCATCCTACTTTCTTGTTGTGTCTCTGCCATACTAGCTAAAGGTAAGTCATGGGGTGCCAGGAACAAGAAGGAGGAAAAAGACTCAGCCAAAAGTTGGCATTCCTGGAAAAATCGGAAACTGTCAACAAGTTGATGGTTATTGCTACCCCTCACTTACCTACCTATGGACATGAAATTTCCACTAATGTTCTCTTACATTTTCTTATCCACTAGAGCACTTACTCCTTTTAGCTTTTGTCTATAATGCATTTATTTGATTTTATATTCTTCAGTTGATATATGTTTGAAACAGAACCACCTTCCTTAAAACACAAATCCCACAAGGCTTACTTTACAAAAGGAGGCAAATTTCCTGGTCTAAAGAGATTGGTTTAAAAAAAAAAAAAAAGCAGATCCTAATGCTCCTCCCAAGTTTTTCCTCACCTTTCTTGTCATCTCATTGGATGCCTACTGCTACTCCCTCAGACACATATGTGACTCACCTACTGACATGCCAACTCCAACATGCAGAAAGTCTCCATTCCTTATTTCCCTTCTACATAATAAAAGAGAAACAAATACTTCCAAAAAGAAATCTACTAAATACTACGTGAGAAAAAATGTTAAGACAACACAGAAACTTAGGTTACCAAAGTACTAAAAGGTTTCTATTCCTCCTTTTCTGGACTTAACTTTCAAGGGCAGGTTTAACTGCAGGACAAGACATCCTCTCTGGTTTCCTTGCCTCCCAGCAATCAGCATGTCTTACTTTCCACCACAAAATAAGCAGTCTTCTTTCTAACTCTACCATCAAATTTTAATTCATAAGCTCAAAAATGTTTACTGAATATATACTATGTACCAAGTCTGATCTGACTCTGGGGGATACAAAGACAAACAGTTCAGAAAATTCCCTGCCCTCGTGAAGTCTGCTATCTAATCTAAGAAAACAATATATAAGTACACATGCAACTAAATGCATGTGTACATATTTTATATGTACAATGTGAGATAGTGATAAGTGCTATAATAAAAACAGAGATATGTGACTGAGAGTGATTAAGGCTACCGTTCCTTGAAAAGACTTCTCTGAGAAAACTGATATTAAACTGAGATCTGAGTGACAAGATAGAACTAGCCCTCTGGAAATCAATGATGGAGGATGATTCCTCACAGAAGGAACAAGCTAGAAAGTGTTACATAGAAGAGGGATGTGACCTAATAAAGTATTTTTAAGATCACTTTGGCTGCTATGCAATGAATGACTTGTCAAAGGGCAAAGGCAGAAACAGAGAGACTGACTAGGAAGCCTTTGCAGTAGGTCAGGTGACAGGCTGTGACTTGGAATTGGTTGCTAGCAATAGAGACAGAGAGAAAAAGACTAGAGTCAGCAGTTTGGATGTGTAAGATAAGGGAATGAAGGCAGACTCTAAGAGCTTAGGAAATTTTCCATTTAGTTATGGATTTCAAGTCAAAAAGAACTATCTTTTTTGACCAACTGATAATGATGGCATTGTCCATCATTTATCTACTCAAGACACAATAAATAACCTCACTCTTCAAGCAAAATCTACTCCGCACAGGGCAGCCTACCCTGGTACCACAAAAGCTGATAAAAATGACATCATGATACGACAGTCATTAATTGTATAATAAAGAATTTCATGTCACTTTTTTCACCTACAGCTTCTTAAATAAAAATTTCATAGAATAACTAAAGGAGAAGGACAAGTAAAAAGAAGAGAAAAGTAAATATTTATTAGGAAATGTCCTATTCCTAATTTAGTGGTACTAGTCAGAAATCTCTCATGGATCAAAGAGAAGGTATGATTTGGGGAAAGGGATGTTCTCTTAAAAACAGTTAGGAAACACCTATAATTAACTGCAAAAGCTTTTATTCCTAAAAGAAAGGTTCAAAGTAAAAAAGAAAACAAAAGATATTTCAGGGAGTAGCTCAGTCCTCTAGATGGATAGATGCAGAAAAAGCATTTGACAAAAATCAACACTCATTAAGTTCAGCAAACTGGCAATAAAAGGAAACTTCCTGCACTTGATTAAAAATATCTATAAAAAACCTACAGCTAACATCATACTTAATGGTGAAAAACTGGATGCTTTCCCCTAAAATGAGGAATGAGGCAAAGATGTCCCCTCTTACCACTCCTAGTAAATATCCTACTATAGGTCCTCACTTTTGCAGTATGTCAAGAAAAAAAATAATAAAGGGTAAACAGACTGGGAAAGAAGAATAAAACTATCTTCATTAGCAGGTAGCATGACTGTATATGAAAAAAATTCAAAAGAATCAGCAACAACAAAACTCCTAGAACTAATTAGCAATTATAGCAAGTTTCAGGATACAAGTTAATATGTAAACATTGATTGCATTCCTATATGCCAGCAATGAACAATTGCAATTTGAAATTAAAACATAATCCTATTTACATTAGCACCAAAAAAATGAAATAGTCATAAATCTAAAAAAATACGTACAGTATCTCTATCAGGAAAACTACAATACTCTGATGAAAGAAATCAATGAAAATCTAAATGGAGACATAATCCATGTTCACAGACAGGAAGATTCAGTATTAAGATATCAATTCTCCCCAACTTCATCTATAGTTTCAATACAATCTAAATCAAAATCCCAGCAAATTATTTTTGTGGCTATCAACAAACAAATTCAAAAGTTTATATGGAAATACAAAAGACCTAGAATAGCCAACACAGTATTGAAGGAAAAGAATAAATTCAAAAGACTGACATTACCCAACTTCTAATCTTACTATAAAGCTACAGTAATCAATACAACATAGTATTGTCTAAAACAGACAAATTAATCAGTGCAACAAAATAGAGAGCCCAGAAATAGACCCACACAAATACAGTCAACTGAACTTTGACAAAGAAGTAAATGCAATTCAATGGAGATAGTCTTTCCAACAAATGGTACTGAAACAATTGGATATTCACATGCACACACACACAAAAAAAACCTAGACACAGTCCTTATACTTTTCACAAAAATTAACTCAAAATGGATCTTAGACCTACATACACAATGCAAAACTATATAAAATTTCTAGAAGAAAAATAGGATAAAATCTAGGTGACCTTGGTTTAATAATGAGTTTTTACATGTAACACCAAAAGCACAATCCATTAAGAACATTTGATAAATTTAACTTTATTAAAATTAAAAACTTCTGCTCTACAAAAGACACTCTTCTTAAGAGAATGAAGACACAAGTCATAGACTGGGAGAAAATATTTACAAAACACATACCTGATTAAAAAAAAAAAACTTATAGCTAAAATACACAAAGCTCTTAAAACTCAACAAGAAAATAAACACGCCAACTAAAAAATGGGCAAAAGATTTGAACACATACTTCAATAAAGAAGATACACAAATAGCAAGTAAGAATATGAAAAGATGCTCAATATCATATGTCATCAGGGAATTGAAAATTAAAACAATGAAATACTGCTACATATCTCTAAAATCCAAAACACTGACAAGACTAAATCTTGGTGAGGATGAAGGACACCTGAAGGACTGCCTCAAAGTTGAAATTTCTACAACAAACACCAAAAAAACAGAAATAGAGTATAAAATTTCCATCACATTGCAGGGGGCTGAGAGGGGAAAATGGAATAAGAACAAGATATATTTTTAAAATCATCGTCAAAAAGAAGCCAAGAAATGAAAGAACATAGAATCCAAATGAAAGAACAAACAAACAAAATATAGTAGTAAATACAATAAATGTAAATGGACTAAACTCTCCAGTTAAAAGACACCAATCTGAATAGGAAAAAAAAAAAAATCCATATACTCACAAGAGATACACTTAAAACAATAGTTCACTGGCATATGGAAAAGATGGAGAAGGATACAAGACCAAAACAAGTTTGTTTGGGCATATTAATATCATATAAAATCAAACTTGAAAGCAAAATAAAAAATTATTCACAACCTTTTGGTAAAAGTAAAATTAGCCAAGGAGACACATGTTATGCTGTAATACACCTATTAACTTATCTTTTTTTTTTTTTTTCTGAGACAGAGTCTCACTCTGTTGCCCGGGCTAGAGTGAGTGCCGTGGCGTCAGCCTCGCTCACAGCAACCTCAAACTCCTGGGCTCGAGCAATCCTCCTGCCTCAGCCTCCCGAGTAGCTGGGACTACAGGCATGCGCCACCACGCCTGGCTAATTTTTTCTATATATTTTTAGTTGGCCAATTAATTGCTTTCTATTTATAGTAGAGACGGGGTCTCGCTCTTGCTCAGGCTGGTTTCGAACTCCTGAGCTCGAGCAATCTACCCGCCTCGGCCTCCCAGAGAGCTAGGATTACAGGCGTGAGCCACCGCGCCCGGCCTATTAACTTATCTTAACAGAGGCAAAACCTGACAAGCAAGAAAAAATTGGGAAATCTACTTTTTCAAAAATGTATCCACCAAATATCCAAAAAAGTCACTAGGAGAGTTGAATACACTAATAGGTAGGCTTAACCTCTTGAGTCATTTATAAAACATGGCATACAATAATTTGAGAATATACAATCTTTTCAGGCACACATGGAATATATATTTAGAATGACTTATTCCTTAGCCATAAAGCAATTTTCATCAAATCTGAAAGATTCTAAATGAAAAAGACAATATTCATTGACCACAAAGTAAGTTAGAAATCAATAATAAAACAAAAAGCTGGTTTTTCTAAGTTATTTTACAGTACATCACTAAAAAACATATGAGTTAAAAATCATAATGGAAATCTGAAAATACTTAGAAATGAATAATCATGAAAAATATATATCAAAATTAGGAAATGCAGTTCTCTGTCCATATCACCAGTTTAGGACATTCTCTTAATTTCTGAAAGTATTCGCAACCAATAGCTGACTTGTCCTCAGCTTTCTGCTGAAGGTCCTGCCCCTTCCTACAAGCAGCCCACACCCAGTGGTTAGTTGATATAGGTATATAAAGGCTCAATCCCCTTGTCTCAATTTGGGACAACTATGAAAAACCAACCAATATTCAGAGCTCTCTGAATTATTAGCTAAGGCCTTTGTTGAGACAGAATCTCAACTCAACTTCTCCCTCTTCCGGTTTCCTTCACCCCTCCACAGGTGTTGGTCCCAAGAGTATTTCCCCCAGTAACCTTCCAATTCTTCCAGAGAATTCCAAGCTGTAATATAGGAGTATGTTTGGAAGGCTACTACAGTGATACAGCCAAGAGATGACACTAACTTCAACATAGAGAATAGTAGTAGAAATGGAGAGAAGTTGATAAATTCAAGAAATATTTAGGAGATGATGTTAAGGATCTACAAATTGAAAAACCACATGAGATATAATAAGTGATAAGTTCATGATGAAGAAATTCTCATTGCTGATTATCAAAATTAAGACTTCTCTATGTCCTGCCTCTGTGATCTGTGATATTATTATAGATGGTGGAAGCTCCATCAGCCTAGGTCACTGAATAAGGATAGCATAGAACAAAACTCCTCCTTCCCAACCAACAACCTGACCAATGGGAAGCAAACATGCTAAATGAAGAAAAAGTAAATCTTTTTTTTTTAAAGTCATAGTGGGGGTTGGGGAAGAATAAAAATGTGATATACTTGAGCTCTGATGAACTAATGATAACTGCACAGACACAAATAAAAATTAGCACATTACTAGAGTCCTTCAAGGAATCTAACTCAAAATTTGCTGGGAAGTAGCATCACATAGCTACTTTGAAAAATTCTGACTATAGATACAAACAAGGAGATAGTTTAAATCCAAGCAAATTAGGGAAATAAATTGTATTATCAATGCATTACTCATTCTGTCTTTATCTGATCATAATTTTCTACTGATTTTATTGCTATCTTTAAATTACAAAATAGTTATATTTAGCTTAGTTGTATCATTACCAATTTAGTTTTGGTGTACCATTTGGGTTGGCACGCTTTAGACTGAGGTGAAGCACATTGGCATCAATACTATTTGATGTCTATAATCATCCAATAACTAGTAAACATATGTGTTACAATCCAACTATGAATGATCCACATCTCTACTACTACGGCAGACATATATAGGTATATAGATATATACATGGCCTTTCCTCAGTTGGTCATACACATATATAAATACATAACTATATAAATATATTTAGTTTAAATAAGAATGAGTCAATGTTGTACACATAAAGATATAATCAAGATGTGTTATAAGCTAAAAAAAAAATAAACTGATACATAACACTATTTGGCAGAGAAAGGCAAAACTGATCTTATCTGCCTATTTCCTTCTACTTAGGCAAATAAAAAATACTAGATCCCTAACTCTGCTCCAGGAATCGGTTTATAGATTAGAGCAGAAAGCTTCACAGATGAGAAGCTTCCAAACAAAAACCAATGTTTTTTCACATTAGAATGTGTTTCCACCTTATTGCTTGGAGGTTGTGTACAGTCTTTTGTGATTAACAGAAAAACGAAAAAGTAACGATATACAAGAATGAATAACAATAAAACAAGACAAAAGATGAATGAGAGAATATGGAAAGAGAACTTGTGAAATTATGCTTAAACACAAATGTTTATGTTGGAATAATGAAAGAAAATACAGGCACCCAACTGATGGTGGAAAAGAAAAAAGGAAAAGTCCACAGAACACACATTCCCATCTCCCAAGGAATATCATTCTAACCCCCAATAATCACATTACTTCAATAATAGGAAAACAGCAAAATAAACATCTCAGTCTTTAATGGATTTCAGAAAGGGTATTTTAACACCAGTGTAAAATAATAGTAAGGTACAGTAAAAGATTCTCATACATTTGAATTTTAGATTCCCCAAAACTTCCATTAGTCCAGCCTGGTGAATACAAGGACAGTCTATAAGAACTGATACTAGTATTGTCACCCCAGCTATCTTTTGGTTACTATTTTCATGGGATATCTTTTTCCATCCTTTCACTTTCAACCTATTTGTCTCTGAATCTAAAGTGACTTTTTTATAGACAGCACATAATTGGGTCATATTCTTTTGATCCATTCTGCCCTCTGCCACAATAAGATATCGCTTCACCCATACTACTAAGGCAAAAAATATTTTTTAAAAAAGGAAGAAAATAACAAGTGGTGGCAAGGATGTGAAGAAATGGAAACCCTCATAATTCGTACTAGAAATATAAAATGGGATAGCAGCGATGAAAACCAATTTGGCAATTCCTCAAAATGTTAAACAGAGTTATCATATAACTCAGCAATTCCACTCCTAGGTATATACCCCCAAAATTGAAAATGAGTACTCAAATACATGGACACACATGTTTGTAGCAGCACTATTTACAATAGCCAAGAAGTAGAAACAACTCAAATGGCCATCAACAGGTGAATAAACAAAATGTGTAATATATATACACAATGGAAGATTATTCAACCATAAAAAGGAATAAAATAATGGTACATGGTAGAACATTTATGAACCTTAAAAATGTTATTCTAAGTGAAAGAAAACAGACATAAAAGTTCGTATATTGTATGATTTCATTTATATGAAATATCATCCAAATAGGTAAATCCATAGAGAAAGAAAGTATATTAATTGTTGTCAGGGGCTAGGTGGAGGGAGAATAAGGAGTAAATACTACTGGGTACAGAGTTTCTTTTGGGAATAATAAAAATTTTCTAGAATTAGACAGTGATTAAGGTTATACAGCCTTATGAATATATCAAAAATCACTGAATTGTATACTTTAAAAGGCTGAATTTTATAGTATTTAAATTTTATTTCAATTTTTAAAAATCTAATCTTTAGTATAAAATTTAGAACAGGCTACCTCCAGGGCTGGAGGTTCATGAGAATTGACTTGGAAGAAGCATGAGGGAACTCACTGGGGTGACAGAATATTCAACACCTTGGTGGGATTTGGAGTTACACAGATGTATACATATGTCAAAATCAACAGATACAGACTTAAGAGTTGCTCACATTGTATGCAAATTTTGTAACAAAATAACAAAACTGTATATACATACTGAATTCAGTTAACAATCTCTGTATTGCGGTATTTATTGGGACATGTACTGGTACGTGCATTTTACTTTGGAATACAACAAAAATAAGATGGATTAACCTGGATAGGTAAGTGATAAAGCAAATCTAGCAAAAGATTAGTAGTGGAATCTTGGTGTTAGGTATACAGGTATACATTGTAAAATTCTTTCAAAATGATTGAAATTTTGATTGAAATTTTTCAAACTAAAATACTGGGGGAAAAGTTAATGACAAAGAAAAATATCTGCAAGTCATGAGTACTACACAGAAATTTAGAATATGGTTACAAGACAAAATGACTAGGTGGCAATATTAGAGCATCTTCTCTTGAAGACATGATATTTAAGCTAAGCTATGAAAGACCACAAGGTGCCATTTATGTGAAGATATCAGCAAGGGTCTTCCAGGTCACCCGTTTCCCCCGGCACCCCCCAAAAATCTAGTCCTTAGGCCCAGAAATTTAGTGTGTTCATGTACACCAATGTGACTGCAGAATAGTAGGCAAGGAAGGGAGTAGTATAAAATGAGATTGGAGAGAAAGGCAGGTACCAAATCACATGGGGTTGGTAGTTGGGTAAAGAATTGTGATTTTATCTAAGCACAATGGAAAGTCATTAGAGGGTTTAAAGCAGGGATGGGGTGGGATGAGATGAGGTGTGTCCTTGTTCTTTAAAGTTTTAAAATAAAGCACTGTCAGCTATGTGAAGAATGGCTTTGAAGTGTTTAAGAACAGAAGTAAAGAAACTATTGTCACAGTCTCTGCAAAAGCCAAAGGTAGTTTGCAGCAGGAGAGTGCTAGGAGATAGTAAGTAGTGAATGTGGAATACATTTTGAATGAAGAACTGACAGTGCCTACTGATAGATTTCAATAGGATGAGGAGGAAAGGAGACATCCAGGATAGATCCTGGGCTTTGGTCTGACTGAACCCAGCGACATTTACTGAGATGTAGAAATTGTGGGAGAAGCAGGTTGGTAGTATGATAGACTTGAGAATTTAAAAAGTTTTTCTTATTTAAATTGGGCATGATTTGTGACTGTGAGAAAGACAAAGCAAAGGAAAAGAATCAGGAAGTTGTTAAAGAACAGGTTTTAGATTTACAATTTCTTTTCAAGAATCAATTTTCACTTGATTGTATTAAGGACTTTTGGTCCAGTAAAAAGATCAAACTTAAATGGAAATCAGGCTCACTGATTACTGTTGTCTATCATCAAGGTTAAAGATAAACTGAGGATCAATAGCCCTGCACCTCTAAACTTAGACAGACCAAAGGAAAAACTAAGAAGCAAGAATGAGAGAGACAAAGTAGTCCAAAAAACAAATACATAGAAGTAACATATTAAGTCTTAACTGTCTCTCACCTCATCAATGATAAGAGATGTCTGTTTCTTTAATTCCATGTATAATATGCTAAAGTACCTTACAGTATTTTACACAAAGTAGTGGCTCAAATTTTAGCTCTTATCCTCTAATCCCATTAGTTTAGCCAAAGTATAATGAAAAATCCATGGTCTTTGGAGCCAAATAAACCTAGATTTACTGAGTGGGCCCACCACTCAGTAGCTCTGTGAACTTGAGCAAATTACCATTTCTAATCCTTAGTTTCCTTAAATGTAAATGAAAATAATTAAACCCAAGAATTAGCATTAGAAATAACATTTCCAAAGTGCCTGGGACATGGAAAAAATGTTCCATAAGCAGGAGCTACTATTATGTAAAAGGCACATAATACATCAATGTTCAATACAGTTAGTTTCCTACTTCAGCATAGCACAGATTCCTGTTTCCAGAAGACATGAGATGGGAATCATATAAAACAGGATCAATTTCATTTTTACCATGTAACACAGAAAGGAGGAAAAGAGAAAACTCTATGAATTGAATGACACATGTGTAATCAGCAACTTACAAATGGATACGTTCAAAGGTTTGATTATAATTCAGTTGTTTGGAAGTAGAAACACATTTTTCCATGAAATCAATATTCAGTTTGCCTCTTAGATAAACTCACAAAGGCCCATCGAAATCATACTATAGTTAAACTGTGGTATATCTCAATAAAATTAATAGAAAAAAAATGCTGAATTACCAAACAAGACAGAAAACCAAGAGACTTTAATAATATGTAATTATTAAAGCTAGCACTTGTAGCAAAAGGTTTTATGAGAGGTTTCTGTGGTGATTCAGAAGGGGTTTTCAGAGAAATTCTAAAAGCTTTATAAAAGCTGATGACCCTGGTTCTTTATTATGTTTTATTTTACCACAAATTTTATGGCTTCCCTTTCTTTGAGTATAAGCAAAACACTAGCACTCTTATATACTTAATAGCCATGATTGCTATCATTTATTTCACAAATGAAAGGGAGTAATTGGGGAAGAATTGGAAGAAATATAGGAAAGAGGAAGGAGTCATAAAGGGTGCGCCCAAGTATAAAGAAAAGAGGTTTAGACTGAATTAAGTAACTTTAGTAGAAAAAACCTGAAAAGGTGATAAAGCACAGCACTGAACTATTGAGGGAGGAAAGCAAAGGGATGAGAACTTGTCAGAGAGAGCCCATCACAACTCACTGGTTATCGTAAAGGTCATAGGTTATAATAAAGGTGGAAGAAACCGGCAGGAAAGCAAGCAAAGCAATCTGCAGGCTGCCACTTATACAAAGGAAATGCTCACAAGTTGCAGATTCACAATTCAAAATGTAGCACCTCAGTGTAATTGTAGATTTTCTTCTAATCCACTTTCATTTCCCTAAATTCCTCCAAATATTGTCCTTTTTATGTAGATACTATTACAATAGTACTATTATGTCCAAGGAGATGGATGATAATATCTAAACTAGAACTAGACAGAGGACTTTTTAAATTTAAAAGTATATGGGAGAATAAATCTAAACTGTTTTAGAAAAGTCTTCTCAAAAACCAGTAGGTATGTTACATGCCTCTTAAGCAATGAGGAATGCCAGTGGTTTCAAACCACAGATAGAAACTTTTGATTTTTCTCAATAAAGAAACCACAGAATCACTTCCATGTGGTCTGATTTATTTAGCAATCTAGCAAATCTTCCTGTGAAGTATTAAGATGATTTTTGAAATAATGTTGATTCTGAACATATAATTAATGAAGAGATGTCATAATCAGATAAAATAAGATTTTCTATGGCCTAATTTTAAACCCAGGACCTATAATCAATAAGAGAGATTTCTACAAAACAAATAAAATATATTTAATAATAAGAGCCAAATAATTTAGCCAGACCCAACTAGAAACGGAGGATTTATTACAAGCCAAACTGCTTTTCAGATCATTAAAGAACTGCTAAAGCTAGCCTGTCCCATTTGCAATTAATATATTTATTAATACAAATGATTACTTTCAGATTAATAAGATATTTCTACGTATCACAACTACATAAACTTTACCGAATCAAATGCTCTCCAAATGTAGAAAACAACTCTAAATATTCAATCTTAATGAGAACACAGGACTGTAGAAATGTTAGTGTAAGGAGCTGAAAAGCTTGGATGGAGGAATATATGCGCGCTAAGAAAATGCTGGGAATCCCTGACTATCAAGCATTGCCTAATTTCTCTCACCTGTCTACAAATTTCTCTCAAATGTATACAACTGCTGATTTGATTAATAAAACTGTAAAGTTATTTAAGAACATTGCTAACCAAGAAAATAGCATGCCCTTACACATTTTCTCAATTAGTACATGTCAAAAATACAGTAGCTCTCATGAGCACCAGGAATATTTTTAAAATTAAAAAACTGGGAGGCACTGCCCCAACACATTTATAGCTAAAACAGTCAAGTAA
Organism: Cheirogaleus medius; assembly: GCA_008086735.1. Taxonomy (NCBI): domain Eukaryota; kingdom Metazoa; phylum Chordata; class Mammalia; order Primates; family Cheirogaleidae; genus Cheirogaleus; species Cheirogaleus medius. The sequence continues at coordinate 13,239,502 of VBSM01000605.1, forward strand.
AATAGCCATTAAAATGTCCCTCAGTTTACCTTTTACTCTAATATAGAATAGTCAGCTCCAATTTCCCATGTTCTATTTTCTCTTTCCTACCTAGCAAAATTGTTAAGTTGATCCTAAGTTTCCTAAGTTATCTTAGGAAAAGGTAGAACCATTCAAATATGATATCTTCATTTTAATCACCTATATCCTTAACTTTAACAAACCCCATTCAACTACATAAATATAAATTTGCATTACACCCAATCTTAAGCATTCTTTAAGACAATTCCTTTTTTTAATTAGCCAGTGATTTCACCTTACAAAACAGCTATTAAGTATTAATTAACAGTGATTAAGGCCAAATCACTCTTTAAAGTCTCCTTTAATAATAGAATATGGTAATTCAACTGATAAATTCTTCCAGAGCAACAAACAGTAATCAAAAACCTAAAACTATTAAAATATTATTTGCTCTATGGGAATTACTTATTATATGTTTACTCAACCGTATCTGCTGAAAGACATAGAAACCCTACCAAAGTTAATTTAAGAACTTACCAATTTCCCTTGCAATTCTGACAGCTTCATCTGCATCCTGTAAAAGCAGGAAATGAGACTCAACATTAATCCCATGAGGCATTGCACAATGTCTTTAGGGCAGTCATATATTGCACTACTGTCTCCTCTGATTCATTTAATGTTCAATTTTACAACCTTCTAACCCTTTTCATTCAGAGAAATGTAAAATTAATACCATAAGTGGAATGTAAATTCTACCTCATCATTATTATATTAAGAAACTCAAAGCAGTTTGAAATGAGCTGGCAGGAAGCAGTACCAGAATTGCCAATGATTTGGTGCAGTTGCCGGAATTTAATGGCAGAATTTAGATGTTTACATTCAATACTGAATCATAAATCAGATCATTAAAGCTTGTCCACAGCCAGCTTGTTTCTGATATTTAGGTGTCATGTTTTCCTAGATTCTGTCAGCAGGGGGAGTTGATTCTCTATTGTTTGGGAGGAGCTCAGTGGATTTTCTAGAAATAAAAAAGTAAATTTCCAATATCTACAGGAATTACTAATTGTTAAAAAAAAAATCCCTTTGGTAATCTCCATTACCTTTTCTGTTTTATTTTTTATTTCATCTTTTTGTCCAGATACATATTCTACCTTTACAATTGTATCTTGTTATATAAATTAAAACCTTAATTTCAATGAATCAACTAGTAAAGGGGAAAAAATGCTGAAAGCCAAGGAGAGAAAAAGCCTTCCCAAACAGCATGAAATAAGAGTTTATCAACGTAAGGATTAGTTACTGCTAAATATCAACCAATGCCACGTGTGCCTCTAAGAAGCTAAAAAGACAAAACTTCCCTTGAATCTAAGTCATTTCATTGATCATTAACTTTCACCTAACACATTCAACAGAGGACACACTCCTCATACATTTCCCAGAATAACAATAAAGAGAATGTTGAAATCAAGCCTCCTTCTAATTATTTTTTTATAATTCAGTGACACAAACTAAACTATCACAAGGACTAACAATATTGTTTTAAAACCAAAGCTGGTAAGTATACCTGAATTATTAGAAAACAACTTAAAATATTGAAGTGAAGCCCAATGTTTAAGATTTTCAGCTAATACATTTAAAATGTAGAGCAACCATGTCAGAATTCTCCCCTAAAAGTGGAGGAGGAGGGGCAGAGGGATGTTTATAACTGGTTCATTTATGTCTAATAAAAAAAATCTTCCTTAAAAGTCTTCAGTACCTAATAACATCCCCTGAATAAGGAGGTTGGCAGGGGAAGTTGTCAGAAAAATTTAATTTCCTTTCATTAGCCAGTCTGCTCCACAAATAGGTGCTTGTTAAGTTCAAAGCAGTCCTGAAAGCGACATCAGTTTTAAGTCTTTTTTTTTCCTCGAAGCAGTCACATCTGCTAATGAGATTTTCCAAATAACAATTGTTTTCAAGTCAGAGATAAATCTATACCTCCTACCCTAGCCCTCCAAAATCAAGGTTTACTGCTTTATTACACCTTGCTGTTTTCACTGACCCTACATTCTCCAAATTTTAGCTTAAAGGGATAAAAATCCATGAAAAGGGTCATTTAAGAATGTTAGTGGTTTCCACACATTGAGTTGGAAGGTTCTTTGTTCCAGTCAGTGACAGTTATTGGAGAATACTTCCCCTTAATAGCCTCTCTGTCAGGAAGTGTTAAACCTGCCAAATGCGAACAATTAGTGCCTCTTGAACAAAATACAGGAAGAGTGATGGCTGATGAAGACTGGATTATAATAAGCCTAGAAGGAAACTTTTAACATTTCTTTCAAATGCTATGAGAGAAAGTAAACTGCTATCTAAAAAGTTATCTTGAGAGAATAGGCAAGTTTTAAGGGATAATTCATAGAATTCATTAGTCATATTTTATCACTTATATATACACATGTTATAGATCAGTTGTGTGTATAGATGTAGATATAGATGTATATATACACATAGTAAAACTTCTCAACATTCTGTAACTGTGACAAAACCAACACTTCTATAAACAGCCACAAAACAATCTTACCTTTTAACTAATCAGTGTGCTTAAGTTTTCTTACTATGAAAATCAAATTCTACTAAATGAACTTGCAAGTAAAATCAAATTGCCTTAAAAATTAACTTTTCACTTGTCACTCATTCATCCCAAAATATTTTATTGGGCACCTATTATGTACTAGACATTAAAAACTCTATTATCAGTTACGATAATAAACTACTAAATACACTCAACTCCAATATGGTCTTTCAGCACATTTAGTTTTATTATTGGGCTATATAAAATTATTTTTAAAGAGATAAAAAGCCCCATATAGCTCCAAATTCAATGGCACTGAATGACATATCACACTGTAAAGATTCCCTATAATGTCACAGGTACAAAAGTTTTTCATAAAACTCTGAAGTAACTAGAAAAATACCAACAATCACTAAGAAAAATGGGCAAAAAGATTAAATAAGTTCACAAAAAAACAATTCCAAAAGGATAATACATTTACCCTTAGTCATAATTACAGAAATAGAATCTAAAACAATGAGATCCCACTTTTTATCTAGAAAATTAAATTTTGATAATGGCTAGGAGTGGTGACTTAAAAGTAAACAAACACTTCTCACACTACTAGTGTTGTAGAAAATGGCGCAATCTTTTTAAAAAGAAATTGTCAATATTTATAGAGTTTGAGGACATGTTATCTTTTGACTCGGCAATTTTCCTCTTGGCAAGTTATCCAATGGGTATACTCACATGCATGCACAGAGAGACTTATAAAGAAATTTATTATTTTCCATTTGTTGGTGGTGTTTTAATAAGAAAAAAATCTGAAAAACAATTTAATAGGCCTTCAATAAGGGACGGGTACCACATATGGTACATTCATAAAATTAAATATTACATAGTCTTTAAAAAGAATGTGGTTGATCCATATGTTCTTATTCATCCATTTATACATTAATTCAATAAGTATTTACCCAGCAATATGAAATACAGTTTCTGCCCTCATAGAGCTTATTTCAGCCCAATGAGAAAAACAGAAAATAGAGTAAACAAACATCAACTGAAAATTAAAATAAATGTTATATGGAAGCAAAGAGTACTAAGGCAGGGAATGAAAGGTAGAACCTGTTTTAGACAGACTACTCAGAAAGGGCCTTGGAGTAAAATTTTAAGCCTAAGGCTAAAAACAACTAACCACCACGGAAAGATTAGGAAGAAAGAATTGTAGACAGAGGAACAACATTTACAAAAACCCTAGATTAGGAAGGTACTTAATATGAAAGAAAGTTCATGAGGCTAAAGTTGAAACACACTAAGATGTGGCAGAAAAGCCCAAGATGAGTGAGTAAGCATGGGGCATGGCCCTGTTCTGGCCCAGCCTTATGGGATATGGTGCAGGTATAGCACCCCAAATGCCTTGGTTCTATTGGCTAGGAGGGTGATGAGCATGGGGGTGGGGGGTGGAAATAAATCAGGTTTTAAAAGGATAACTCTTACATTTTAAAGATATGCAAAATATACATGGGTGGGGAGTTGTAGTTCATATAGTACAACCTTATCTACATTAAGACAGAAATATATATCTGAATGCACATGAAAGTTTACATATGGACAGCTCTAAAAAACTCTAGTTACTGCTCAAAAGTAGGATTGAAGAGCTGGTGGTTCGTGCCTGTAATTCCAGCTACCGTACTAGGGAGGATGAGGTGGGAGGATCCCCTGAGCCCAATAGTTGGAGACCAGCCTGGGAGATATAGTGAGAACACCCCCCTCCCAGCTCAAAAAAAAGAAAAAAAATGGGATTGAAAATGGGGGAAAAAGAGGAATTTTTTTTAAGACTGTATACCCTTACATACACACTGAACTTTTTTACCATAAGAATCATAATTCTATACTTCATACTTCCGTAGTTTAAAATTTAAATCAGTCATGTTTGAAGGTGTCTAATTAATGATTTCCAGAGCATTTAATATTATCAAAATAAACTAGTACTCCCCAAAATCCATTTAAGTTTTTCATGACTTCCTATTACCTCAGAACCAAATTCAAACTGAGTAACTTGGTTTCAATACTTAACCCTACCTGCCTCGGCCACCATTCTCACCCCAGTTCCTGTTCACTTCACATTTTACCCTCCACTCTGAGTCCCAGGTACTCTCCCCAGCCTGACTTAGCCAGGAACTCCCGCGTTTCAGTTTCACCTCCCTTCCCCAAACCAGCTCTTATCACAACAGGCCATGTATCAGGCCCTGACAACACAGGAAGGCACAAGAAAGGTACATCCTAGCCATCAGGTAATTTACAGGCTAGTGGAAAAGACAAACCTTAAATATCACTACACAGCAGCTAAGAAATGACTATTATGATGCGTGTTATGTAGAAGTCGTGAAAAGGGCATGTGACGACAGGGGATCTCTGATTCAAAAACAGATTCCTGGAAACCTTCTCAGGCATGGTGACTGAAAAGAGACCTAACAAATAAAGCAGCTACAGAGTCAAGCAGGGAATCCCAGGCCACATGGAAGAGACTGAACTTCAACAAGGATCAAAGCCTCACTCTAGCTGCATTCTGAAGAATTTTGGCACATTATTTACTTATTTATCATGTGTACTGTCAACCTTCTGTATCTCCCTACCCCATTAAAATGTAAGTTCCATAAGGGCAGGAATCTGTACAATTGGTTCAGTGACAGATTTCAAATCGCTAGAACAATGCCTGGCACAGTGTTATTTAATCAACAGTTGTTGAAGGAACGAACAAACGAATGAGTATCTTGAGAGGCAGTTGGGAGGCAGTAGTCTAGTTGAGAGAAACATTATCATTTCCTCTTACAGTCAGGGGTGACTTGCTTTCAGTTTCACCTAAATGCCACTTTCTTTAGGAACCCTGCCCAGTTCTCCCACACCAGGCTAGGTGCCACTGCTGTGTGAGCACACACACGGTGTCCAGCAATTATGACAGCCCTGATCACACTTCATATCCATGAGGGCGATGACCAGCTCTGTACTGCTCTCCACTGAATCCCAGAGCTTAGCAAATTGACATGATCAACACATTATTTGTTCAGTAAATAAACAACTATACATCAACTTTCATAAAAATAACTCTTTTAGGATAAGACACAAACTCAAATGCCAGTGGTACTACTAATCTACAGAGCAGTAATTTTATAAGCGGATAAAGTTCCATCCAAAGGCAGTGAGTGGGGTCAAAGTAGGGACTTAAGAACCAGGCATGCTTCAGTTTTGTTTCAGCTTAAAACAAAGTACATTCAATGAAATATTGCTAACATTGGCAAAACCAAGCACAATATTTACCCTTGCCTCTGATTACTCAATCAAGCACTTTTTTCCATCACATTATGCAACTTCAGAAGTTTGAAATTTAGGTTTCATAAAGCCTATTCTTATTAAAAAAAAAAAAAACCATAGTGTTACTCTATCTATAATTTTTAAGTAAAGTATTTCATTAAGCAAAAAAAAGAAAAAAAAAATCAAACTTTACAGGGCAGTGCATTTTCAACTTGAAAGGCCATAAGTTTAAGTTATATTAAAAAGCAACAGAGGCTGGGTGCAGGGCCAGCCTCACACCTATAATCTTAGCACTCTAGGAGGCAGAGGGCAGAGGATCACTTAAGGTCAGGAGTTCGAGGTTGCAGTGAGCTATGATGACACCACTGCACTCTAGCAAGAGCAACAGAGCAAGACTGTCTACAAAAAAAAAAAAAAAAAAAAAAAAAAAAAAAGGAAAAGAAAAGAAAGAAAAGGAAACAGGTTCATTTCAACTTATAGATATTAAAATATAATGAAAATATAACATAAATATTAAACTTTACCAAGTATACTTTGTTCTTTATTTATATAAAACAAATCTCTTTTAAACAAAACATCATTACCAGCCAGGCACAATGGCTCACCCTTGTAATCCTAGCACTCTGGGAGGCCAAGACAGGAGGATCACTTGAAGACAGGAGTTCAAGACCAGCCTGAACTAGAGTGAGACCCCAGTCTCTACTAAAAATAGAAAAAATTAGCTAGGCGTAGTGGTGTACACCTGTAGTCCCAGCTACTAGGGAGGCTAAGGTAGGAGGATCACTTGAGCCCAGGAGTTTGAGGTTGTTGTGAGCTAAGGTGATGCCACGGCACTCTAGCCTGGGTGACAGAGTGAGACTCTGTCTCAAAAAAACCATTGTCACCCCTTCACAAATCCAACATGGCAATATCTGAAGAAAAAGCATAGCTGATTCTGCTTAACATTCTTTCTTTAGAACATTTTTAAGACAGTTTTCACATTTATCAATTATATGATATATAATAAATGAAAATACTTAAAGGGCTTAAAACAGTAGATTCTGTTACAGTACTGTTCAACATAGTAATATTTTAAAATTAAAAGAAAATTTCTAACAGGTGTGATAATAATCACCCCAAAATGGAAGAAAAAGCCAAATACAACAATTTTCCACAGAATAAGTCAAATTTGATGCTACTCATTCCCTTATACAACTTTCATTTGAAATGTTTAGAATATTTTTACTTTCATATCAAAAGTAATAAAATTGAGAAAATAAAAGTACAGAAATAAGTGATATTTTTGTCAGCAAAAGTGCTCAGATAATAACATTCTTGATGGTTTCAAATCAGGAAGTAGGAAAAAAGAAGAGTCCAATGATATCATTTTATTTTCTTTTTCTAAGTGAAAAAAATCCCTGTGGTCTATTCTTTCTGTAATCCCAGCCTGTCCTGAAGGAAGGCATTCAGGTTCTGAAGTTATCTGACTCTTGGAAGGACTGATGAGGAAAGGGTTAAGTATGTAATTCCAAAATAGCAGTCCAAGAAATGGAGAAAGACAAAAAAAGCCAAGGGAACCAGTACCTATTTCTTTTATTCCTGTTATGACAGGACACATTAAGTAAGCTGTATCACCTAACCCAAGAACAACAACAGTAAAAAGTGCTATTTTACTGTGGATGTGATAGGAGGGTGTGAATGATGCTATCAAAACCAACTACATAGATCACAAAAATGTAAGAAGAGTTAACAAAAATCAGATGTCTTTTCTGCAAGCCTAATTTATTTGTTAATACTCTAGCAGGGGTCCTCAAACTTTTTAAACAGGGGCCAGTTCACTGTCCCTCAGACCGTTGGAGGGCCGGACTATAGTTTAAAAAAAAAAAAAACTATGAACAAATTCCTATGCACACTGCACATATCTTATTTTGAAGTAAAAAAAGAAAACGGGCAAAAACACCCAGTGGGCCGGATAAATGTCCTCAGTGGGCCGCATGTGGCCCACGGGCCGTAGTTTGAGGACCCCTGCCTAGAGCATCCACCTTTGAGGCCACCAAGCCCCAGCAGTTAAGAGTGCAGGCACTAGAGCCAGAAAGGCATGGGTGCCAATACCAGCTCTGTGACTGTGATCTAGTTACTAGAGTCCCTCTCTGATATTCAGTGTCCTTGTCTGTAAAATGGACAACAACAACAGTATCTACCTCATAGGATTGTTGAGAAGATGAAATCAGTTAAGGCTGAAACACACTAGAACAGTACTTAGCCCACAGTGGGCACTCAATTAAAGTTAGTAATCTGTGATAAAATGAGCCATCCACCACCCCAAGCCACCAAGTTTGTTCCCTCCCAGCCTGGCCTTAGGTGTTATAACTTGTGTCATTCATTACTCCCCCTCTGAACCTATACATAGAACTAATACTGGCACTATTATACTGCAAAAAGCATGCACTTTTCATAACATACTGGATCAGATGGATCTGTTGAACCCATTGCTGCTGATGAACAGGGGAAAAGAGCAGGGAAGGGCAGGAAAATATACATGAAAGACAGGCAAATTCAAATCATTCTCCCCAGATGCTAAATACCCAAAGTATTTTTATGGCAATGTTAGCATCAAATACTGACTCTACCATCCATGATTCGGACTACACTTCTTTCTCACTTTCTACAGCCTACTTACCAACCCTTAATTTTCTACTGTCTGGATGAGAACCCTGCTACTCATTCATACAAATGCTATGAAGCTCACTTTCCTCAGCTAGTTTTTAAAACGAAATCAGCAACATAGAAAAAAAAAATCATTGCTTCAAGACTTTACCACACTATGCGTAAGAGCTATCTCTACAACAAAAAAGTAAATCCTCAACTATTCTGCATTCATATATAAAGTAAAGCAAAAGTTTTCAACAATCCTGGGCTCAGGAATGGCCTCCAGCTGATTGGATTCTCCAGTTAACTCAAAGTCAAGCAGAAGACTGTTTTAATGTGCTTTCAAATCTTTCTAAAATTTAGTATACTTTTCTATAATTGTTAAAACAGCACAGTAAATATAATTGAGTCTTTTTTCAAAAATATAAAGCCTCTGATCTATCATTAGGAAAATCAATTATTCTTGGTTTCGCAGAGACAAATGTTTAATACTATACTGGCATTTAATATTGTACTTCCTAATTGCTAGTACACAGCTTGTTGCTAATTTTTTGGTTTTTGCCTCTTTTTAAATGATTTCCTTCACACTAGCCTTTTTATTATTTGCCTCCTTCTGCTAAAGCAAGAGGACAGTTTTTAAAATCTGGCTAATTAGGTGATAAAAACAATATACTTTAAATCTACACTGCATAATTTACAAAATTCATTGAAATACATGACCATACTCTGCTCTATGGTGTGAATGGATATTACTATTTCCTCTCAATAAACAATCAGAACTCAGAAACATTAAGCGAATTTCTTCCAAAACTGGCATGCTGATAGGTATCACAACCAAATGCAGCAATATAATCATGGTGATTCCTTCCTCTGCTTCACACGTGACATTGAACAGATGACAAAATCCTGTAGATTTCCACTTCCACTCTCTTTCTCAAAATCACCTACTTTGCTGCATACTTTATTTTAGGCCCCTGTCATTTCTTGCTTGGCTTAAAGGAAGAGGATCCTAATTTGTCTATCAACCTCGAGTTTCGCTGTGCTCCAATCCATTTTCCACACAGCAAACCAAAATGAGTTTTCTAACTCTATAATTCTGTCATGTTAACTCTTCTGCATGAAACTATTCAGAGACTCCCTCAAAGCCACAAGAATAGCCTCCAAAATCAGTTGCACATCATTCAAGGCCATACATATCTGGATCCTAATTTTCTCTCTAGCTCCCTCTCTCACTACGGCCTGTCACACTGCACATTTGCAGTTTTCTAGAGCTCCCACAGTCTCTCTCCTCTGAGCTTTTGCAAGAAGATGTTTTCACTGACAATACAGCTGTGTCTCATCATCACTCTCACTTTTTAGCTAACTCATAAGTACTCAACTTCGGGAATCACTGAGCTATCATTTTCATTGGTAAATCTGCAGCATCACCCTAAAACTAGGTTACATGTTCTTCCCTGAGCTTAGCATTATTAAAATGTATTAAGTTGCCTGAATATTTGTAGGTTTCTCCAAGGGGAATTTAAGCTCTTCGAATTCAGGGTCTGTGGCATGTTATTCTTTGCTTAAAAATAAAAAATGAGCTGGAATTCTAATTCTTGTCTTCCAACATCTTCACATACACACTTTTCACTCTGCTCTCAAGTTCTCAGAGCAAGGTAATAAAATGTTGAATAGAACTAAACTTTCTAGCACTCTGGGAGGCTGAGGTGGGAGGAATGCTTAAGTTCAGGAGTTCGAGACCAGCCTGAATAAGAGCAAGACCCCATCTCTACTAAAAATAGAAAAATTAGCCTGGTGTCGTGGCATGCCTGTAGTACCAGCTACTTAGGAGGCTGAGGCAAGAGGGTTGCTTGAGCCCAAGAGTTTGAGGTTGCAGTGAGCTACAATGACGACACTTCACTCTACCCAGGGTGACAGAGTGAGACTTTGTCTCAAAAAATAAAAACTAAAAAAACTAAATTTGTTAAAGACAAATACTTGATACTAGATGATCACTTGAGAACTATATTTTAAAACATTAGTTTCTTTCTATTAAAAAGGATGATTCAAGAACTGAATAACATAAAACAGTTCTAGAAGACCACTTAAGTACCTTGCCTGGCTAATTTTTTCTATATATATTTTCAGTTGCCCAGCTAATTTCTTTCTATTTTTTTAGTAGAGCTCTTGCTCAGGCTGGTCTCGAACTCCTGAGCTCAAATGATCTGCCCACCTCAGCCTCCCAGGGCGCTAGGTTTACAGGCGTGAGCCACCGTGCCTCGCCTACAGCATAATGTTTTAAAAGGGGAAAGAAAGTAGAATATAGTCACCAAGAAAAAGAATTTAGCCTTAAAAATACTTAAAAATACAAACTAATTTTAAAGAACTCTATGGATTTTTAAAAAGCTAGATTTATCTACACTATAATTAGCATATGCATCTTGCCAATGCAAAACTATTATTAATACAGTTGCTAAAACCACAAGATATTTCAAAATGTTACACTATTTATTTTCATCTGCAAACTCTATCTGTGTAGATACTCTCAAAAATAATCTTCTACCCAGTAAATCTAAATTACAAAAATAATCTTCTACCCAATAAATCTAAATTACAAAATATGAAAAGCAATATAGTTCCAAATGAATGTAGAGTTACTGTACAAGAAACCTAACCTAATAATTTAAAAGAAAAATATGTATATCCTCTTGAAATAAAAACAAACCAGAAATAAAACTAGTATTAAAGGTTATTTCCCACAGAAATAAAAGGACATTTTTTAAAAATCACTTTTAAATGCTTATCTGAAAACTATAACCTGCAGGTTCAGTTGTGGCTTAACAAATTAATTCAGAAATAGGTGTTAAGAACCATGTACCATGGGCAAAGTTAAAGATAATGAGAATCAATCATTATTTGAGAGTGTAATAGGATGTTACAAATCATCTAATGCATTCAAGGAGATAAACTGAAAAGATAAGCAGATTTCTTTTCTTCTATTTTCTACTTTTCCATATTTTCCAAATTTAGAAAAGAGACTACAAATTCAAATGCAGCCTCCTGGAGAAGACAACCAAAATAACCTGTTGAACAAGCAAAACCAAGTTTATTACCTACTACAGTAACAAACACCATCCACTTTTAGGCAACCTCATACATTTCACTGAGATCTGTTCAAGACCCACTAATAGCCGCAGTTGAAGATCCTATTAATAGATTCAGCACTTGCAAGGTCCTCTGATGCCCACTGAGCCCCCCACTCAGGGGTCTCCCAACCACAATGGTAAGTTGAGTCTCACATTGGGTAGAGCTCCAATTTCCTTTAAAGGAAGCCTAGGAATGAGGAATCCTTTGATTTTCTGATCAGATTTGAAAACTGATCAATAATATTGGAGGAAACCTTTGTTACTTAATGTACAAAATGTCCTCCACACTTTTTGTCCTAAGTTCGTAAGTCAAAGTTCACATGGAAGAAAACAGGCATAGGCCCAGTATGTATTCGTGCAGGCTTGAAGTGCCGGTGAATTCTTAAGATTTCATCAAATCAGCATTCAAACAAAACAAAATTTACCTGGGAACCCTCAGTACTTTCTTCTGTCTTGTTTTGTCCATAGAAGACTGGGTCTAGGAGAGATCTTCTCTCCAAATTTTAAACCAGCAAGGTATTACATACTGTCAGATTTGCAATTAGAGATGGCCAACTATTAGGTTGGGAGCCCAAGATATGAATTGCACAAACAAGACATTCAATATGCCATTATGAGATTTTCATGGGTTTATCTCAGGCTAAGTAAGTCTGTGGTCTCTCTGAGTCAGATTTCTGCTCTTTAAATGCATAAAATTTGTAACTCAAACTCATGTTTTTACCTTTCTAAATGGCATCATTTCACCAACGAAAATTTAGAAGAGGGGAAGAAGAAGGGGAAAACAGGAAGACCTATTAGAAGAGGGGAATAGGATGACCCTGAGAGTGATTTGAGACCACAAATCACACAGAAAGGCAGGGAGGTTTAGAAAAACTGTAAATGTTGCACAAGGTCTTTTGGAGGCTACCACCAAAATCTTTCCTATGAAAACAGGTAACTCTAATCCATTTGTGGTAGCAGAGAAAGGCTAAGCCCATTGGAGACTTCCAGGATGGCCTCTTTACTACCTTCAGGCAGTAGGCCTTGAAGTAGTTGACTCCGCTCCCTCCTCATTCTTTTGTGAGCAGCCTTAAGCCAGAAATAGGAAGTTTTATAAACAAGCAAAAGCTAGCTGGGAGGGAGCCACATTGTCATACTACAAAACTCCATTCTATACATTTGAAAGAGCCTGCAAACCGAAGCAGTATAGGACTCAGAATAAGCTGATGACCTTACAGATAAAACCATTAATGGATGCTCCCACTCCAGAAACTAAATACCTCCCTTTCGATAAAGACACTTGCAGATATTATAAACATAAGTAACAATGAAAACTAATTGCTTTATATTACCCAAGAGAATCAAGGGGAAAGAAACTATAGTAGACAACATTCTAACAGCAAATCAAATATCCATTTACCCTTCAACTCACAAGAAAAATTTTCACTATTAAGAGAAAAAGTAAATATTTTATTGATACAGCTGGTACAATATTAACCTCAATTTCTGCCACTGTGACACAAGCTCTTTCTCAGAATAAACAAACTATTCAGTCAATAGGTATCGATAATACTCCTCACATTTCCCATGTCCAAGCCCACAACTGACACTTTTGGACCTTTAACCAAATGTGGCTTGAAGACACGTACAATAAAATTTAGAGTAAAATAGCTTCTCACCTTGACTACTCCATCAAAGCCAGGGATTGTGTTAACCTTTGCTTTCTTAGCTAATAATTTGCTTTCAATCTTGTCACCCATGGCTTGAATAGCATGTCTGTCAGGTCCAATGAAAATGACATCTTCTGCTGCCTGTGGAGAAAAACAAGTTGAAATTTATAACAAAAACATTATAGAGCATGATATAGAGTCACAATTTTACAAAAAGAAAAACCCATCTATATAGTTACTAATTATTTATATGGCAAAAACAACTTAAAAGTAAGCACTAGGGGCAACATATTAAAATATATAATACTGTATTGCATGTAGTACATGCATGGATAGATACATGAAACAAAGTTAAAGAAAAACAACTGAAAGTAATGAGGAACTCCTGCTTGATATTAACAGTATTCTTTGGAAAAGCAAGTTCTATGACACATTTATATATAATATTCTACCACCCAATCTAAATAGTAAGTTCAACTTTTAAATCACCTTATAATCTTTGTATTCTCAATACCCTGTGGCATAGTGCTAGTACAATACAAATATCCACATTTACTGGATACTAACTCTGTGCCAGGCTCTGAGCTAAATGTAGGGGTAACATGGATAACGGCCACAGGATATTGATGAATTCCAGGGAACACAAACAGATCACTGATAACTCAGAGAAATAAACAAAATAGAGTACAGCGTGTTTACAACCTGTGACTACAACAGATGAGCCAACAATACAGTGGGAATTTTACCAGGTAGAGTTATGGTTTCAATAAAAAACTACTCTGTACAAAAAACATTTAGTTTCCTGACAATGGATCTACCTCTCTGTGTTTATGTCATTATAATAAACAAAATGCTAATGAGGTAAAAAGAATTAGAGACAAAACAAAATATGATGCAATTAGCTCCACCACTGGCTATGGTCTAGAAAAGTAAGGGAGGGGGCTGCTGAGATAAAGAATGAGGCATTATGTGAAGCTCTCAAGTTAAACATAAAGGAAGAGCCAGATCTGTATGCTGGGCAGCAGCAAAGTAAGGTGCCTAACTGTTGATTCTCCTACAACCTTTGGACAGAGTTGGTATAAACAATAAATCATATATTTGTATATAATTTTTACATCACCTATTCCACATGTTAGCATTGCTGCCTGCAAAGAACCTTGGCTTGGGAAAGGAGCTTCGTTCTCCTGATGACCAGAACAGCTATGGCAGCATGTCACTTGGACTGCTCTCCTGGCCATTATGAACCAGGAAGATTAAACCCACCCAGAGCAGGAAGTGGAAATAGAACTGGAAAGCAGCAAAGGCCACATATGAGGAGATAAATGCTTGGGAGATGACATAATGATTTCAACTTTGCACAAGCTGAGTTGAGAGGCCTGTGGGACAGTCAAGTGCTCATGTTCAGGAGGCAGATAGACATTTTAAGACAAGTTCAGGATGAGATACAGATATTTAAAGGCTTCCAATATAGAAGGGAATTAAAAGTTAGGGATTCAGAGAAAATGGGTAGTAAAGTCAATGCCTTTAAATCCAAGATGTATACTTTCCCTTCTGCCCAAAAGCAAGACAGAAGGGAAATTTTAGACTCTGAGTCTAAAGCTTCTGTTTCTTTGAGTGACAATGTGGATAACAGCTGCCTTGCAAGTTTGATTGTAAAATTAAATAAAACAACATATGGGAGGAAAATTATCTTTTCCTTCTACCCTTCTAAGTTTATAGCTGGGCACCTATTACAAAAGACAGATTAACAAAAGAAAAACATACCAATTTATTTAATATAAGTTTTGCATGACATAGGAGCCTGCATAAAGAAATGAAAACCCAAAGAAACAGTTAAACTTGGGTGTTTTTTACACAGGTTTGCTGAGGAGTGGTCAGTCATGAAGAAATGAGACAGCTAAGAGTATGTGTAAGTGTAGTAAACTGGGGAAACTTGGTTCGGCCTGTTTGTTCAGATTCCTCTCTGTGTCCTTTCATCTTGGAGATAAAGATGCTCCTTTTCTCCCAATACAGAACAGCACCTCTCACAAGAAGGCCTTAGAACTTGTTCCAGGGAAAGTTCAGAAAATCCTTCCTAGGTGTTATGATCTGCTTCAGATAAGAATAGTAGGGGAAGGTCAGAGACATTCCTACTTTTGCTGTTTTCCCCAATTCCTTAAACTTAAAATATTCAATATGCCAAGGTGCCGTATTTTGGAGTAACATGTTCTGAACTCAATCAATGACAACATAAAGCACAACTCTTAGTTTTTGCCTGCTATGCATAAGTCTTAATAAAAAGAGAATACTAGAATAAGAAGACAGGACCACAAGACCTCAATATTTATTGTGTAGGAACCCAAACACCTACAAATTATCAGTGTTACAAGAGGCAGAATGGTAGACAAGAAACCTCTTCAGCCATAGCACTGGTTTATAAAGCATCCCTCTATCAAATGTCAGTATCTAGTTTTAATAGAAACTATTTTCATGAAAAAAATCATATGCAAAACCCCAAAAACATAAAACCCTTGAAAAGTGGAGGTGCTCTGTGTGAGGAGATAATAGTGGTAGGCCTACACGTCCATATACTCTCTCTCCAGCTTGATAATCATTTCAGACCAGGACAATAATCATATTCATTTCTCTTTATCCCATACCTGCAACCACCAAACACTAAGTAAAGGCAAAAGGAAACAATCATGATTCAACTATCAATTGTCTTTCCATATTCTCATTTTACTTGCTAAGATGGAAGAATTTTATTATAAATGCTGTTTTAAAAAGCACTATGCCAGGCAGATGTAATCAAGTAATCAGAATATCCATACAGACAAAGAGTTGAAGAAATAACATAAATGAGAACATCCAAAATACATTATGATTATACAGTAAGACTTCTGATTAACAAGAGCCCAACGACCTAGACCACTGATTAACCAGATTTTTCTCATGCATTCTAATTTGAGGAAAATTACTCACCCAAAAATGCAGAATTGTCAGGAAAAAAAGCTTAAATGTCAAGTATTTAGTGACTATTTTTTTGTCCCATTCAACACAAAAGAAAATAGCTGGTAGTCTGCTAGATAACTACTCAAACAAATGTTTCAGTGAGCTAACTTTCTTTTCATCAATATGTTTTGGAAGCACTCACTAAGATGGCCTTTAAATGTAACTAAAGCAAAGTGAGAAAGCAGCACCCTAGGCTCCTGACTCCCAGAATTCTGTCATCAAAAAGCAAGAATGGGGTAGTATGGTAACTGAATGGAAACTGCAAAGTGATGGAGCATGTTTCAAAAGTTTTGAGTTCTTGACAAGAGTCAGTTGTGTGATTTAGAACTTGAAGTCAGATTTTATCTACCTTTTGATACTCTTCTGTTAACCCTGTATCTTTCATTAGCCATCTAATTATCAGTTTGCCTTAATCACCAATAAATCTTTTTGATATGCCATAGCAATAAAACTTCTTTCTAAAAATATGCTTTTTAAGGTCCTTTTAAATTTATCTTGAATGATAAATATAATTCCTGAATGCAGATAAATGTTTTATGGTCATGAAAAAAGTGGGTATTTTTCTATCATTACTGGAAAATACTTTAATAGTGATTCATAAAAAAGAAATTATGAGCTGGGTGTGGTGGCGCACACCTGTAGTCCCAGCTATTCCGGAGCCTGAGGCAAGAGGATGATCGCTTGAGTCCAGGAGTTCAAGGTTGCAGCAAGCTATGATCCCGCCTATGAATAGCCAGTGCACTCTAACCTGGGCACTATAGCCAGACCTTGTCTCTTAAGAGAAAGAAAAATTATGAAAAGCTGAAATCACTGCTGTAAGATTCCATTCATTTTCTAAGTTCTGTGGTTTTACAACTCTGGAAAAAATGTGATAGAAAAACAGGAGAAAGGGCTGAGTTTGAGCAGTAGTTAGGGAAGTAATGAGATTTCATTTACATCAGGCTTTATGTTGGGAATGAAGGGTGAAAGAACTGTTACCTGTAAAAATTAAAATGTATGATACATATTTTATCCTCAGAAATACTACAAGTTAATAAATTGCTGTGTTATGAATTCATATTTTTAAAATGTATACACTTCAGGCTCACCAAGAGTTGCTACTTGGATAATTATAAAACCAAGGCCAGACAAGAGAGAACCATGAAAAAAACTGGTGAATTGCCCAAAAGACCCAGATTCTGGTTTTCAATATTATATTATTCCCTGACAAAAGAAAAAAGAGTCTCTGACAGAAAAGGCCAGTTCCAGGATTAATGCAGGGAAATTAGTACATGAGATAAACTGAGTCAGCAAAAAGCTTTCAAAAATTAATATACCTATGTCAAAAGACTAGAGTAGCAGATAGAAAGGGGTACTCACTGAATATAGTGATGTTAATATGAACATCAAAAAGAATAATGGGGAGATGACAAGGTGAATTCATCTTTTCAACACCTCAGAATAAACCTTTTTCTGCTGTCTCTATTCAAGTATTTGGACTTCTTGGACATGTGTTACTGATTTTAAAATACATGGCTCTTTAAAAAGCAACATAGAGGGAAACTAATTTTATACATGAAACTAAGCAAAATAAAAGTAGCAAAGTAAAAATCCAATATAATGTTTGGGGTTTTTTTCTTTTTCTTTTTAGAGATGAGGTCTCATTTGTCAGCCAGGCTGGAATAAGTGGTACAATCATAGCTCAGTGCAGCCTCAAACTCCTGAGCTCAAGCGATCCTCCCACCTAAACCTCCCAGGTAGCTGGCGTTACAGCTGAATGTTTTTGTAAAGGAAAAAAAGGGACCAGAATAATACCCATCCAGGAGGAAAAAAGCACAAGAGAAAGACATACCAACACAATAAATTGAAACTATTGCCTACTATTTAAAAATAAGCTAAGACATTTTTAAATGATACAAAACATGAAATAGCATAAATCATAATTACAAAAGCTCAGAAATGAGATGACAGAAATCAGGATACTACTAGAAATGAAAAAGAAAATCATTTCAGAAATGATGACTAAACTAGAAGGAACATAAGAGTGAATAAAGAAAATAGATAATGCGTTATGAGAAAAAGAAAAGATCTTTTTAAATTTTAATATCAAAAATGAATTAAAAATATAAGAGAAAATGACAAATATTGAAGATAAAGAACATCCAACATATAGATAGTAGGAATCCTTGAAGAAAACCAAGACAAAAAAAAAATACTAAAAACTATAACTCAAGAAATTTACTTGAATTAAAATACATATTAAAAGACTATACTGCAACATACTTGAGAAATTCAACCCAGAATGACCAGCACATCAAGATACAGTATAGCAATAATACTTAAGAAAATGGGAAATGAAAAAAAAGAATATGTAACTTACACAAAAGAGAAATTTAAATTATCATCAGACTTTGACAGCAAATACTTATGCCAAAAGAATATGAAATAACTTACTTCTTTGAGTAAGACTCAAGGAAAGAAAGTATGAGGTAAGAATTTTTTTTTTTTTCCTAAAGGGACAATGTCTTGCTCTGTTGCCCGGGCTATAGTGCAGTGGTATCATCATACATAGCTCACTGCACCCTCAAACTCCTGGGCTCAGGCTATCCTCCCGCCCTGCCTACCAAGTAACTAGGACTACAAGCATGTACCACCACACCTGGCTGACTTTTTCTATTTTTTCATATAAACAGGGTCTCATTTGTTGCTCACGCTGGTCTCAAACTGCGGGCCTCAAGCAATCCTCCCACCTTGGCCTCCCAAAATGCTGGGACTATAGGCATGAGCCAGGGCACCTAGCCTTCAAATAGTTTTAAAAGAAACCGTAGTTATCTTGAAAAGATGGCCAATTAAAGGCCTGGAGCAGAAAATGTAAAACATGAGCATAGATATAATATCTTGTCAGATCAGACAGCAAGGAGGCTATCCAAGAGCCTGAGGTCAAGTCAAAAATACTCATGGGCCAATTTAAGCCCCACTGACCATGTGAGTTTCACTAAAATGCCATCAGATTTAAACCTATAAAATAAGTTTAAGTCTGTGACTTCATGGCAATGTTTGTTTAAAGAATTGGTTAACTTGGAAGGATAAGGAACCAATTTATTACCTCAAAAACTACTAAATAAAGAATTAAGCATTTATCTTGTTTTTGCTATATGAATTGTACCACTGGGTAACCAAACAGTAAATGAAGGGAAGAGTCTCTTTATAAATATTTTCCAATGAACTAACGAAAAAAAGTTAGAATTAAAATACTAAATTTTACAATCCAATGAATTACTAGATATGGGTGGTAAGCATCAATGACTGCTTATATCTTAAAAAGAACTAAGATGACATTATGTGCCTCCTACAGTCTTGGCCAAAGGGATCAAACCTGAGTCTGATCCCATCTCTGAAACCAAGTCCAATTTGTAGGAAATGATAAGAATGGAGGAAACAATTGACCTCCACCATCATTATACAATCATCAAGGTCAAGACTGAAGGGAAACTCTACAGATCAACCATCCAAGTACCTCAACAGATAAACTGCAAGGAAAAGAAGGTCCAATGGAAATGGACAAGGACAGATTTAAAAGACAAATCAAATTTAAAAATAAATGGACAAGATAAATCATGGTGTCTAGGGTTGCACATTTGGGGAAGAAAATTATTTTAAAATGCAAGGAAATGATTACTATAAAAGCCAAAGTAATGGGTATGTTCAGAGAGAGGACGGAGGTTAGGATTGGCATGGGTCACATGGTCAAGCCTTCTAGGATTGAGGGCATGTGTCTAGGCCTATATAATGATTTAAAGATTGTTTGCCCTATTATACTTTATGAAGCCTTACATTTGTTTTATGTGGTTTTCTGTATCTCTCTTTTATTTTACAATAAAAATCTTAAAACAATTTCAGAGTAGCCACCAGCTTATAGGAAGGAAATCAACACCTGGACTGGAGCAGCTGCAGCAGCACCCATGGCCAGTGAGAGGTTTCTCAGGCCAGTTTGTCAGCCTCTTCTAGGGACTTTTTGGCTTTAAATAATAGTGAGGTTTTTTGTGTGTTTTTTTAAGTGCATTCTCATGTTTGACCGGGATGCTTCAGTAAAGACAGACATTTCGTACAAAGTGAAGCATGGAGAAATGTTTACTTCCACTAAAGGTTAAATATGGAAACTGTAAAGTACAAAAACACTGATTTCGCTGGCTTAGACTTGGACAGCCAGAACAGGACCCAGCCTCTGCAGCATCACTACTTTCAAAACACTCAAATTTTGCTCTTTATATGAACTAGGCCCAAGAAGACCTCACACTCAGGGATTCCATCTTATTAGTGTTTGCAAATAAAAGATAAGGTGAACATTTAAACACAGTGAAGGGAGAAACATTCCTAGTGTCATCTTCATGATCATGAGTAAACACCAGTCCACTGGGTAAGGATGAGCATTACTGGTGTTCAACATTGTCCTGGAGGTCCTGCATCTGGGCAATGTGACAATGCATGATGAGAGGAAACTAGAATATGAATGCTAATTCATTTTTCCCAACATGTCTGTGGGGCATCAAGGAAGGGAGGAGCAGAAAACCTGGAAGAGGGTGCCTTCAGCCCCAACCTATGACATCTATAGGAGTCATTTTCTTTAACTGCTACCAGTTCACTATAAATTAAGAATCTAATTTATATGGTTCATTAGGATAAGAACCTAAAGGAATTTGAATATTATGGAAGATGGGTAGTAGAAGGGGGCAAAGTTTCTATTCATTTTAAAATTCTAAATAAAAACTTATAAACCAACACAGTTTTTTAATTCATGTGGGATGCTAATAGGAAGTTCAATTGAAATCCACTGACATACTTACAAACTGTATTGAACTTATGGCATACTGTGTATACTGTGACTTAGTTTAACCAAAGGAACCTGTGTCTTTCTCTTTCAATATTACTAGGTTGTATTTCATTTAGCCTAACGTATATTCTGTATTAAGTGTCTACTAGGCACAATGCATTGAAGCAATACTATTACTTCCAGATGATAGCCATGTACAGTATACAGTGAGGGAAAGAGAACAGTGGTAACTTTCCCCACTGTAATTACTGGCAGAAGTCAAGTTTCCTAGTTAAGTATATTTTTAAGGAATATAGTTAAATATAAAGCCTTGTTTCTCATGTATAGGTAGAGAGTAGGCATTACAGGAATAGAGCACTCTCTATTTCTAATATTTGGCAATGGGATGATTTCCACTTCCACTCGCTAATATTAAGTCAGAAAGTTGTTAAATTATTTTTATTAAATGTTTCGAGTTTTCTCACAAAGGTCCTTGTGGCAAACAAGGTTTTTAGTACTTATTACTTTAATAAACACTATTTAAACAAACAAAACTGTAAATCTCTGAATATCTTTGTACTTTGTCAGTAAGCTTTTCAAACTTATGGAGTAAATATCATACTTTTTAAAATTTGAATTACTATATTGTATATTAATTTTAGAAATGTTCTTTCCATTCCTAGAAGACTAAGAGTGAAGTTTGTTAGAATTGGCAATTTCTTTTGTGCATATCTGATTTCTTTTTATTTTTCTGTAATCAGCACTGATATCTACTTCCAGAGTCTCAATGATTGTAAAGAAGAAAGAGACTGGGCAGTTAAGCTTCAACATTCTATACTCTTTGTGCAGATCTGGATCCTCAAAAGATATAAGTTAACATAAGCCAGAGTGGGTTATTAACCTTTTTTCTTCTCCAGAAATGTAGGTGCAATAACATTTCAAGATGAAAGACTCATTCTAAGTTCCTAACGCTTAAAAATGCAAACAAAGTATTTTGTCTTCTCTGTGCCTGGAGGTGTTCTGTGAGAAAATAGAAAGATGTTTCTAGGATTAGTTCCACAGATTTCCTTTATCATGTAAAATCTTAGACTGCTTGCACTAGCAAGAATCAAAGAAAAGCAACACAGAAGATATCCAGAGAAAATTCAATAACTTGTTTAGCAATAACATTGAGAAAACTGGAGTTAACAAAAACATCAGGCAGTGGGATGAATTTTAGCCTCCTTCCTTTAAAGAAATTCTAGTTTTAATATTAAAACATTAAAGAAAATACATTGTCAAATATTGATAATCAGTTATAACACTAAATTCCCTTGGAGGAAATTGCTACCTTGCATTTCTAAGATTTTTTTCTTTATAATAGTGATAATGTTAGTGGCCTCTGAGAGGAGGTTTTTCCAGGTTCTTGGTGATTGTTGGGAGAAAAGAATTTCAGATGCACCACATAAGCCAAGCAAGTGACAGCTTTTTACTGAAAGCAAAAGTACACTCTCAGGAGAGAGCAAGGAAGAGTGGCAAGGGAAGACTTGAAAGAAAGCAGCTGCACTGGGAAGAAGTGGGTTTTGGTCTTTTGAGGTCTTACTAATTGAGAGGAGGAACAACCAAGGCTAAGGGGTTGGCTTTTACTAGAGTTTGTGTAGTAATTCCTAGAATTGGGTTCCCTCCCATATTCATACTTTATATGGTTGTTTCAGAACCATCATGGTGATTTCAAGGGTAGAGAAATTTTAAAACTACAATGTAAATGATATAATTAGCCAAAGTTCATGTAAGGTGGCAGAGATAGCTTTTAAGCTGGTTCTTGTCTGTGGTTATCAGCCCTTCTAGTTAGCTTCTGCTTGAGGGTTGTTTACTTTAACACCTGCACCCAATCTTCAAGCCCCTGCATCCAGTCTCAGCCCTGTCTCCTAGTCTCCTAACAACAATGTTTTAATTAAAGATACCAATTCAAATTTGAAAGTTTTAAGAAAATGATGTAAGTTTCATATTTAAATTCAATATGTATTGCTAAGACTGTGGTCCCCAACCCACAGGCTGCAGACCGTACTGGTCCCCGGCCTATTAGGGACCTGCCACAGAGCTCCACCCCCCCCACCCTCGTCTGTAGAAAAACTGTCTTCCATGAAACTTAGAAATGGGGGGTAGGGGGAGCACAGCAGGAGGTGAGTGGCCAATGAGCAAGCTTAGCTGCTCCCCATCGCTTACATCACCGCCTGAGCTCCACCTCCCCATTCCACTTCCCCAATTATTCCACCATTCATGGAATAATTGTCTTCCATGAAACTGGTCCCTGGTGCAAAAAAGGTTGGGGACCACTGTGCTAAGGCACTCCTAAGGCAAACTGATGATAGGAATTATTTAATTTTGAAGTTGTAATTTCTTTTATACCTCATATAAATTAATTTCATTTTATATGCCTACAATTTGGATATTAAAAATGAGCTGTTTTCATTTCTTCCTGATCCATTCTTTTTAGTGTTTCGTGAATACTAAAAGTAATTGGTACCTTTTTGGTTGGAAAATAATATTTTTCCAGCTCAACTTTGGAATACAACTCATAATAACTATGAATTTAGATTAGCAATTTTATTAGCAAAAAAAATGAAGACTTGATAACAGTTCAATTAGCATGAAGGGATGTTGCTATAAATACCTAATCCCACCCCTTCCCTGTTCATGCATCACAGGCCATTCATATTTATTGAACTGCTAAAGTGAATAAGAGCAGGAAGCTGGTAAACTGGTGAGAGGCAAGAGATCTTTTCTTTAGTCCAAACGTCGGATATTTAAATTTAATTTTACAACCTTTTCATTTGGCCTAGGATATTCTCCCAATTGTGTACTTTTTCTGTTTCCTTTGAAAATACTTATAAATTTCTTTTAAAGTTTATGACAACTCAAAACCCTTCCATGTGCTTTGCTTAATACTTCTGTAATACATCAAGTTTTCAATCCCACTGTTTGGTAGAAATAAGAATCACATGGTTTTAATAAAGCATGCTCTACCTATAGTTGGAATATTTCTTATTAACACACTTAATTGCTGTGCTCTAGTATAGCCTACATTTATAAAGCTTATTTCAAATATTGAATGGAAAATTAAAATAGCACAGATCAGGATTTCTAATTAATTGCCTTGAACAACTGAATAACTCCTCACATTACTCGGCACCATTCTAATCCTACAACCTGCTATGTTCACCCTTTATTCTAGTTAATAATAATGATATAATGACGTAAAAGTGAAAATAAGATGTAGTGGAATGACCAAGTTGAGATTTATTTTTCTGTAGATAGGAAACTTTTTTTTTAAGTTTAAAGAAAGTAAAAGAACAAGGAATATAATAATACTAATAATAACTACAATATTTATTAACTTATTTATTTAGCACTATTTATTAATACAAACCCTTGTGTTAAAGCTCACTTTATCCTAAAAACCATTTTAAAGATAAACATTTCAGTCATCAGATTCTGGTTTGTTAACAAAGTTAGACAGTCTTCAATTTATTCTAGAATTATATAGTAATATCTATGACACTTTACAGTTTTAAAAGGTGTCTTTTTGCATCATTTCTTCCTCAAAAACAAAAGGCCTAAGAAACCAGCAGAAAATAAATAATCTCTACTTACCAATAAAAGTAAAATGAAGATATGCAAGATGAAATGACTTGCCCACAGTCCCTAGACAGGTAAAGTGACACAGATAAGACTAAGGCAGAGACCAAAATTTGTATCTGTGACTCCGCACCTTCTCATACCCAACTCACCTGCTTTAAACAGGTTGCAGGTGGCCAGTGACAGGTTACTGGGAAGTTACCAGACATCAGGTTTGCCTCGCATATCCTTGGACACACCTATTACCCCAGCATCCCATCTGATTAACGTCCCTTTTCACTCTCAGAAGTAGGCTGGTTTGGGTAGACATGATTTTCACACACAAGGAGATTGTAGTTTAGTAGAATAAATAATAACATGCATACGAACCCTAAAAATCATACATGGTAGAAAGTAATCAATGCACTAAAAAAGGTAAAGATCAGACACTTACAACAACCAGAGTGTAACATGGGAATCAAGGAAGCCTTCATTAAAGAGGCAGCATTTGAGTAGAAAAAAGACAACCAGGATTTGGAAAACTAGCATTGGAAAACAAATGTTTAAATATACAGATAAACACCTCTCTCACTGATCAGTAAGCACTTCTTTGATCATCAGAGAATAATGATGAGGCCACCCACAACCAGTGGTCCTCCAAAGGAACTTCTCTCTTTTTAAGTCCTACGACAACCATATCTCAATTTTATACTTCTGTGTCTACTTAACACTTAAAGTCATTCATTCATTTGTTCTACAAATAGCTGCCAAACACCTACTCTGTGTCAGACACTGTGTCGAGTCTAGGAATTCAATGATGAACAGGACAGAGATGCACAGTTGATCTTGAGTAGTTGACTAACTCGGAAGGCAAAACTACAAGCAATTAAAATACAAATAAAGCATGAGTACTACAGTAGAGGAATTATAGAGTACTCTGAGAAACTAATAATGGCAATTGGACTAAAGCAAGGATGAATAGAAACTTTGTTAGCCAACTCAACATAAGTTTACTACAACAATATCTATACATGTGAAGTGGCAATATTGCAATTATTAACTGTATAAATAATAAAAGACAAAAGGAATTCTTTCCAAGATACAAATTCTCTCCCCTTTGCTTCAGAAAATTTCTCCCTTCAATTCATATTAACTGTTGTTACTATTTAACATGCTCAGATTGCCTGCCAAGAAATAAATGGCAACACCTCATATGATGGCAACTAATTTGAAATACATTCTTCTGTCCTCTATGCTACCAATAACAAAGCCTTAAAGAGATTTAGCGCTTTTCGAATATGGCTGCCCAACCTAGTAGTAAAGAATTTTCAAATTAACAACATGTAAATTGATTCAGGGTGTTTTTGGTGAGAGGACAGTATAGAAATGATCTTAGGCTGAAAAAAGTGCAATTTTATGGATTTAAAATACACACTATTGGGAAACAATTAAAAATTATAATCACTGTTGGCATAAGTAAATGGCCAAGATATAGCAAGAAAATAACTGTTTCAAACTAACTCATTTGTAAATTTCTAAATAAATTTTTTAAAAAGGTTCTTTAAAATAATTTAAATCTATATTACAACTCTGGAAGATGTCACAGGTCACCCAGAGACCATACACAATATATTATCCCCACCTTGTGGTCAGCTTCATGAAAATAAACAGACTAAAAATAGCACCATTTCCTCCTGTATCTGCCCCAAAACTTCCCTAATATATTGCCAATGCCAACTGACTTTTATTTCCAGGAATTCCTTCTTTCCATGTTAGTCTCAACATGCAAAGTTATAATTCTGGTTCTTTCTTACAGTGGTTACTCTCTCCAATTTTTTAAATCACAAAGGATAATACCAATCTACAAACTCAAAATTTAAAAATCAACAGCTACAAATTTATTAAACACCCATATTTAATAGAATGGGGTGTTTTAAAACTTCTTTGTGCTTCAACTCTGCATCCATGAGGCTGCCAAACCCTGTACCAGTATAGCTATATTTAGGGGAGGGGAAGTGAATCCCTTGTTTCTTCTAGAGCAGAATTTATAAATTTAATCTAACACTAATGTTTACATAAGTTACTATATTAGACATATATTTTGTCATTGCAATTCTCAATTATCCATGGAAAATTTTAAATTCTGAAAATAATTTTTCTACATTTCTGAATTCATTGTCCACATTCTCAATTGCAATATATTAAAAAGAATGTAAATTCAATATTATTAAATATAAATATTAGGCTATATATATTTAAACTACAGAACACATTCTCAGATTTCTTCCATATTGTCCTATTTTGTATTTTCCATATTACTATACACTCCCCATCCATTAGCAGAAATAACTGTGCCGAGTGTTTTTTGGTTTTTTTTTATTCACATGGTCACCCAAAATCTCTTTCTGGTAGCCATAACTAAATGTGTGCTTATGGACAATGTAAAGAAATATGTATTAAACAAAATATATCTATCTGTACAGATGCACAGCTTTTCAAACACCAAATCCAAGCCATTGAATAGTCAATTTCTGTCCAACTAAAAAGCCCTCCTCTGCCTTTGGCCATTCCCTAATGCTGCAGCGCTGGTACCAGTCCATGGCCTGTTAGGAATCCAGCCGCACAGCCAGAGGCCAGCGGAGGGTGAGCAAGCAAAGCTTCACCTGTATTTATAGCCACTCCCCATCGCTTGCATCACTGCATAAGTACCACCTCCTGTCAGATCAGCAGTGGCATTAGATTCCCATAGGAGCAGGAACCCTACTGTAAACTGCGCATGCGAGGGATCTAGGTTGCACGCTCCTTATGAGAATGTAATAATGCCTAATGATCTGAGATGGAGCTGAGGCAGTGATGCTAGCACTGGGGAGCAGCTGCAAATACACATTAGCAAATATAGATTATCATTAGCAGAGAGGTTTGACTGTACAATAAATGTAATGCACTTGAATCATCCTGAAACCATTCCCCCACCCCAGTCTATGGAAACACTGTCTTCCATAAAACTGGCCCCTGGTGCCAAAAAGGTTGGGGACCACTGCCCTAATGGACATTTTTACTAAATACTTGGATAAAGCTAAACAAAGACAAATGATTGCCTAATTCAATGATGCACCAAAGTTGAAAAAGAAACACAAAATATTAATTCAAAGCTACCTGAACTAGTCAGAATGATAAGACAAAAGTCAAGGAGAAAACTGAATAATTTTGAAGACTCAAATCTCTAATAATAAATATAGTTAAAAATGTACAATACTTCTAAGCAGGAACCTAATAAACATTACTGAAAGAAATTTAAGCAAACCTAAATCAATGGAGAAATATACTGTGTTCTTGGATTGGAACACTCAATAACATAATGATGTTATTTTCCCCCTAACTGATCTACACTGCAGGGGTCCTCAGACTTTTTAAACAGGGGGCCAGTTCACTGTCCCTCAGACCGTTGGAGGGCAGGACTATAGTTTAATAAAAACTATGAACAAATTCCTATGCACACTGCACATATCTTATTTTGAAGTTAAAAAACAAACGGGCAAAAACACCCGCATGTGGCCCATGGGCCATAGTTTGAGGACGCCTGATACAGTTTTAATGAGGTTCCAATCAAAATGTCAACAGGTTCTTTTCACGGAAATCGATAAGCTGGTTCCGAAATTTATTTCGGGAACAAAAAGGTCCAAGAATGGCTAAAATTATCTTGAAGTAGAAAAAGAGATATAAAGCTTTAGTAAATTTGACAATGTAACACTGACATAAAGACAAATAGACCAATGGAATAGAGAGCACAGAAATAGACCCATGCATATATGGACACTTGGACTATAACAAAAGTGTACTCTAGAACCATGTAAGAAGGATGGTCTTCTTTTTTTTTTTATTATTTCAGCATATTATGGGGGTACAAATATTACGGTTATGTATATTGCCCACGCCCCCCTCCCCCCTCGAGGCAGAGCCTCAAGCATGACCATACCCCATACATTGCACATCTTGCTCATTATGATTGTATATACCCAAGGGATGGTCTTCTTAATAAATGATTCTAAGCAACAGGATACGCATATGGAAAAAAATTAACCTTGATCCTTAACTGAAAAATATATCAAAAAAATAGGTTTAGGGTGATCTGAATGTAAAAGTAAAAACAAAAATGATTTTTAAAAGAGAACATAAAGGGCGGCACAGTGGCTCACACCTGTACCCCTAGCACTTTCAGAGGCCAAAACAGGAGGATTGCTCGAGGCCAGGAGTTCAAGACTAGCCTGAGCAAGAGTGAGACCCTGTCTATACAAAAAATAGAAACAAATTAGCCAGGTGTGGTGGTGTGTGCCTCTAGTCCCAGCTACTCGGGAAGCTGAGGCAGGGGAATTATTTGAGGAGTTTGAGGTTGCAGTGAGCTATGATGACGACACTGCAATCTAGCTCAGACAACAGAGCAAGACTGTCTCAAAACAAAAAAATAACATAAAAATATCCTCATGGGTTTGGGTAAAGAAAAGATATTTTAAATAGGACATATAAAAGCAGTCATATAACGAAAAAGTGCAATACATTTTAAAACATTGAATAGAAAACTTCTGTTCAAGAAAATGAGAGTGAAAGGTAAGCTACAGGGTGGGGAAAGATATTTCTAACACAAAAATCGACAAAGGGCCCATATGCAGAATATATGAAGAACTTTTACAAGTCAATATGAAAAAGACAAAAAAAGTCAGTAAAAAACAGTCAAAACATTTGAAGGGACACTTGA
Organism: Cheirogaleus medius; assembly: GCA_008086735.1. Classification (NCBI taxonomy): domain Eukaryota; kingdom Metazoa; phylum Chordata; class Mammalia; order Primates; family Cheirogaleidae; genus Cheirogaleus; species Cheirogaleus medius. The sequence continues at coordinate 13,268,870 of VBSM01000605.1, forward strand.
CAAAAGAGGATTGCTAAATTGCCAATAAACATATGAAAAAGGATCAATTTCAAGAGTTATCAGGAAAATGCTAATTAAGACCATACTGAGATATTAGTATGAGGCTGACTTCATGGATGTGCTACCTGTGCAGTCACACAAAGCCCTGCATTGGGGTTCATGCTCTGCTGTATTCTTCTATAAGTCCTTAATTTTTGAACAAGGAGCCCCACATTTTCATATTGTACTAGGTCTCCCAAATTATGCAGCAAGTCCTAACTACTACATACATACCAGAGTGGTTAAAAAAGAGACACAATATCAACATTGGCAAGGATGAGGAGCAATAAGAACTCTCATAAGCCACTGGTTAAACTTTTGCATACATTGTAACTCTATAATACTACACCTTGGCAAATACCCAATAGAAATGTATGCAAATACAGACCAACAGACTTATATGAGAATGTGTTGACTGAAGCATTGATTATATAATTGTCAAAATGGAAAACAACCCAATGTACATCAATAGTAGACCAAATAAAACAATTGTGATGTGTCCCCACAATAGAATATTAGAGCAATGAAAATGGATGAGTGGAGAGAGAAGAGGTGGGAAAATATGGGTACATGAATGGATGAATTTTTAAATGAATCCCACAAACATTAAATGAAAGAAGCCAAAAATTATTTGAAAGTATATGGCTCTAGCACAGCGCGTCATGCCTGTAATCTTAGTACTTTGGTTTGCCAAGGCAGGAGGATTGCTTGAGCCCAGGGGTTCGAGGCTACCGTGAGTTAAGAGCGTACCACTGCACTCCAGCCTGGGCAACAGAGCAAGATTCTGTCTCTTAAAAGAAAAACAAAACAAAACAAAACCATATATGGCTCTATTTATATAAAGTTCAAAAAATAGGCAAAACCAAACTATAAAATGATAGTATGCATACTAAGATGGTAAAAGTATAAAGAGAAGGAAGGAAATGATTCCCATAAAAGTCAGAATAGTAGCTCCCTTGAGGAGGAGGAGTATCATTTGAAAGGAACATACACAAGACTTCTAGGATGCTGAGATACGTCCTATTTCTTGATCTAGGTAATATTATGTGGGTGTTCACTTTACAATGTTGTGTTAAGCTGTATATGTATATTACATGCATTTTTCAGCATATATGTTCTATTTCACCATACATAGTAACAAAACAGATAGATTTCCTGTTGATATAACAAAGAATTTTCTAACTATTAAAGACAGAAAGGCCTGTATCAGGTATTCACAAATTACAGCCCAAAGGCCAAATCTACCCCACCACATGTTTTTGGAGTCTATAAGCTAAGAAATGATTTATATTTTTTAATGGTTTTTAAAAAATCAAAAGCAGAATAATATTTCATGACATGTTATATTACATGAAATTCCAATTTTATATAATATTATAACAATGATAGTATCCAAAAATAAAGTTTTATTTGAACACAGCTATACCCATTCATTTACCTATAGTCTAGGGCTGCTGTCACGATATAATTGCAGAGTTGAGTAGTTAGAACAGAGTTGAATAGTTGTGACAGCATAGCTCACAAAGCCTAAGATACTTATTGTCTGGCCCTTTACAGAAAAAGTTTGCCAAACACTGGCCTATATGATAAAAGGATTTAAGATTCCAGTCATCATAAACTTAAGCAACAGCTGAATAGTCATTTTACAGATACATCTAAGAAGCCATATCTATATTTATAAATGTCTGCCTACTACTTAAGAGAGAATTTAGGGTATTAAATCTGTCCATGAATGACCTAAAGTAAAGCTAGATAATCCACCTCTTATTCATGTGTTTACTAAACAAACATATATGAGCCAGACACTGTTCTGGGCACTGGGAAAAAAGCAATGTTCAAAAAAGACAAGAATTCATATGGTTGTGCAGGTTATATTCCAGTAGGGGAGAAAGACAAACTAAACAAATAAAATATATATCAGGCATCAATAACAACTATAGAGAAAAATAAATTAGGATACAGAAATTGAGAGTGTGAGGTAGTAGGAATGTGGTAACCTGGAATTTTAAATTGGATAGTAAGGGTAGGCGTCCTTGAGAAATGACTTTGAATAACAGCCTAATAAGAAGGTGAGGGAATGAGCCATGTCCATATCTGGAGATACAGTGATCCAGACAAAGAAATTAGCAAGTGAAAAGGCCCAGAGGTTTTAAGTATATGTGACCTCAAGAAATAGTTAACACAGTGGGAAAGAGTAAAAGAGTAGGTCAGAGAAGGGGGTGAAGGAGGCCTTGCAGGACTGTGGGTCTTACTCAGAATAAAATGGAAAGCCATTGCAGGTACTTTGTTGTTTGGTTTTTAGCAGAGAAATGCTATGATTTCAGACTTACATGCTGGCATACCACTCTAGCTGAGCTTTGAGAATACCCCTAGAGCAGGGGTCTGCAACGTATGGTGAGTTGTATAATTATTTCATTATATATTACAATGTAATAACTATAGAAATAAGGTGCACAATAAATGTAATGCGCTTGAATCATCCCAAAACCATCCCCTCACTCCTCAGTCTGTGGAAAAATTGTATTCCATGAAAATGGTCCCTGGTGCCAAAAAGGTTGGGGATCACTGCCCTAGAAAGAGATGAAGATAAAAGCTTGGAGACCGGCCTGGCGCGGTGGCTCACGCCTGTAATCCTAGCACTTTGGGAGGTGGAGGAGGGCGGATCGCTCAAGCTCAGAAGTTCGAGACCAGCCTCAGCAAGAGCGAGACCCCATCTCTACTAAAAATAGAAAGAAATTAATTGGCCAACTAAAATTATATATAAAAAATTAGCCGGGCATGGTGGCACATGCCTGTAGTCCCAGCTATTGGGGAGGCTGAGGCAGTAGGATCACTTGAGCCCAGGAGTTTGAGGTTGCTGTGAGCTAGGCTAATGCCACAGCACTCTAGCCCAGGCAACACAGTGAGACTCTGTCTCAAAAAAAAAAAAAAAATGCTTGGAGACCAAATAGAAAGCTAAAGAAACAATGCAGAGAGAGACACTGGTAAATGGAACAACTGGTAGTACTGGTAGTAGAGAGAAGTGGTCAGATTCTGTTTATTTTGAAGGTAGGGCCAAGAAAATGAATTAATTGTGGCCTAATGGCAAAATCAGGTAGACAAAGATGATACCAAATTTCTTGCCATTTACTGAATTGAGGAAAATGGCAGGAAAAGCAAGCCTCACACATCCTGATCCCCTGAAGCATTTTAATGTTCACATAGGTTTTCAGAAAAGCTTCAGTGGTTTAAACTAATTCAAGCCCAGTACTCAGGGCCCTTCACCGTCTGCATTTACTTTTAAGTCACACTTGAAGGTGTGTCAAAGCTCACTATACTAGGCAACGCTCCTTCTTTTGCTACACACGTACCACCACTCACACTGCCGTCCCTTCCTGGAACATCCTCTCCACCTTCCTGTCTCCATTCTTCTCTACCATCTCCTCTGTCTAAATAGTCCCTATCTTCAAGGCCTAGTTCAAATGCCACCTCCTTCATGAAACCATTCTAGACACCCCTCCCCCACCGAAAGTGATCACTTCATCATATGACTTGCCCACACAGCCAGCTGTGAATCTCCCAGGAGTCAGATAAACTCCTCCCAATATCTCCTTCCTATTTCAATTCCCCCTATAAACTTCTTCAGGGTAAGGAACCTGCTTCATCTCTGCATTCAGCAGAATCCAGCACATCAAAAGATATATATGTCAAACAACTTAGATAAGTTCTAAGGTTTTTCTAACTGAAAAGTCCATAATTTTCTTCCATATATTCATTTTTGTATACTTTACAACTCTGATGTTACCACAATTATGATACTTAGCTTCATAGGGGCACAGAGTTTTCATGATAGGAATAAATTCCTAGGGAGGAAACCAATTCCTATACAAATACAAAACACTCTTCCTCACTAATCCTTTCATACACACGCATGCATGTGTGCCCCTTATTTGAAGTTTGACAATTTTCTCTTTCAGCTGTACCCAACCCCCAACCTACCAGAGTTAACAACCACCTTCGTGCAACACCTACACTAGACGTGTTTTGATTGCTGCAATTATCACACTGCCCCATAATTATGTGGTATAAGAGACATTATGTGGAATAGTTAGCCAGCTCACAACTTTCCTGAATTGCCCTTTTCCCAAACACAACAAAAGAATCCCTCAACTGTAGCCCTTTTGGATGGCATGATCTTGCTCCCTGAACACAAACAGCTGTAGCAAAAGGCAGCTGACCCAAACTAGATCTATCGGAGTCCCCTTCCTAGGAATGGGGACAGAGAGAAAAAGAGGCTTTCCTCTCTTCAGTCCTATAGCACTTAAGCTCAGGAGCTATGGAGTCAGCATGTTCCACAGGGCCATGTGAGCCTAGGAAGCAGAATGACTTGCAGAAAGAGTTCAAAGAATGAAGCATAAACACAGGGAGAGGTAAGACCTGACAGCTGGCTAGTCTCTGTTTCCAGTACTTTCTTCAAGCCTAGTTTTCTTCCTACTCCTGGATTCCTCAAAACACCTATGTATAACATACAGATAGTTCTGATTGCCTAGCAATATTGTTAAAAGGCAAATCCCAGTCCTAACATTGGCTCCATAATAAGCAAGGTCTAATACGCTTTTAAGTACTGGGTTTTTAAAATTTTAAACTGAGTACCCGTAACTGAGTGTGCTTTCAGTCCCCAAATCCAATATAAGGGACAGTTACAGAAGAAATCAAAACCCAGTACTCATAAATTTCCTAGAAAGACTAGTTATTTTTTTTTCTTTATTTCAGCATATTATGGGGGTACAAATATTATGGTTACGTA
>VBSM01000605.1:13273794-13288424 GCA_008086735.1 Cheirogaleus medius
AAAAATTTCTGTTCATGTCCTTTGCCCACTTTTTGATAGGGTTGTTTGATTTTAGAAAGACTAGTTCTGTGTCCTGCTTTATTTTTTAACTTGGTGCCTAGCACAATGGGAAAAGAAATTCATTCCATAAAAATCTAATAAAGAGCAAAATGCTGTTAACTCATTAAACATCCCAGCTCTCCTCTCCCCATAACACCTACCCCACCAACACTTTTATTTTTTTTATTTTTATTTTTTTTTAGAGACGGGGTCTCGCTCTTGGTCAGGCTGGTTTCGAACTCCTGACCTTGAGCTATCCACCCGCCTCGGCCTCCCAGAGTGCTAGGATTACAGGCGTGACCCCACCAACACTTTTAGACAGAAATTTTCTTAAAAACACATCTCCCAATTCTGGACTTCTTTGGCATTCTCTCAGATTTGCTTTAATCTGTAAATCAGCTTTTTCCTTAGGCTAGCTTTCCTTATGGTCACAATATGGCTGCCAGCAACAACCAAGCCCTCTTGTTCACAAAGGGAGGTGGAGGGAAAAGGTGAGAGAAAATAGCTTCCAATGCCTCTCTCTTAAGAATGAGAAAGTTCCTTTCTCAGGAATTCCAAACAAGCCTCACATCATGTTTCACTGACTCACATTGGCTTAAGCCTTAATTAATCCCTGAATCAATAATTGTCAGGGAAGATAAGATGATCATGACTGGCTTCGGATAAATCACCTGCAGTGGAAAAGATGTTGACAAACTGTTCACTGGAATGTGAGTGTATGTGTGCAGACAAGAGTCTGTATACAAGCCAGCCCATATGCAAGCATTCACTTAAGCACAGTTGTGTGATGTAACCAACACCTACAGACAGAAAGTCAAAGATGCATATCAGTAATTAACACTGGGGGAAAGATATCAGAGGAGACAGAATTTAGAGTGCCCACCTTAAACTGGAATACCACATATTCCCTTTGTATCCACACCTACCCCTAACAGTTCTTAGGACTTGAAGCGTCAAAGGTTCCCATGGGTTGTCTTTCAGGGTGATTTTCAAGACTGAATAATCCAATCTGAGGGAAATATTGTGGGGAAAAAGAATCTTGGATCTTGGCATTAGATTAACCCTGATAGGCAAGGGTGAAGTTTACTAAAAAGTAGATGATTTGCAAAGTATAAATGAGAAGATAGCCTTGTTTTCAAAGAGACGCAATTCTAAGAACAGTAGAACAAAAGTAAGGAGTGAGGAAGTCTACAGGTGGATGCCTGTGAGAGTTTAACTTCTTCTAGGGCACTGTTTCTGTTCATATTTAGTATATAGTTTAAATTTTTTCTACTCCTATATAATAAGTGCATTAAACCACATAACTCTTCAGTCTGATATGCCTTGTTCTTACAGTGATACAGAAGTACATCACACCATGTCACTACATGCTTAAGACTCCAACAGCACCCCAACGCACTCAGATTGAACTCCCAGCTTCGTACAGTGGCCCTACCTGAGCTGCCCTGAGCCACCTACCTTTCCAATCTCATCTGATACCACAGGCCTCCCCATTCATGATTCCTCTGCCACACGAGTTCCTTTATCTATATCCAACAAGCTAAGCTCACTCCTGCCTCAGAACATTTACACCTGCTATTCCCTCTGCCTGTAGAGCTCTTACCCTACACATCTACAAGTGCTGGCTGCTCCCCTCACCTTTCTGTTATCAGTTCAAATGTCACAACCTTCTCAGCACCACAACCATCATCTACCATGCCCCACACACACACACAGACACATGCACACCACAGGCCAATGACACTTTTATAGATGATTACCTTCAGTCAGATACTAATCTCTGATCCAATCAATTGTCAAGAGAGTGACAGGATGTCATGATAAAGAAAGCATGGTAATGTAAACAACAGGAACTGCATGCAAAAAGGCAAAATGGAAGCAAGACTATAAGTAGCAAGTCAAGTATTCATGACCAAACTGAGCTGAAAATCCAGAAATGATTAACGAACCAATTTTACCATGACTTCAATTCTACCATGACTTCAATTCCTTAAAAGATCTTTTGAGCAATTAGGGGCAAAAAACTGACAGATTATTGCCCCAATTCAAATACTAGCTGTAGGTTTTAGTCTTCTTTCCAGTAAAATGCAGATATTATCTGTTTCTCTTGTGCTTTAAAAACACAGCAAGCATGAAGGATGACATGAAAGTCATTTTGAGCACCTCTAACAGAAAACACATTTGGTGTAAATACTATTCACCAGTATATAAATTATATTTACTTATAAGATCAAAGTTATTTACAGAAGCAATAATTAATTGTATTAGGGCACTTCAAGGTACAAATATTTAATTTTACTATTCTTTTATAAAATTCAAGATTAAAAAAGGGCTATTCATACAAGCATAAATTTAAATTAACCAAAAAAGGTCTCTTATGTCTAAATTATTTTTTAAAAGAAAATTGATAGAAAACAGTAATTCTGTATCAAAAAATAGAAAACCACAAAAAAAAAGGAAAAAAAGAAAAAATCCATACACCATAGCATATGCCAGAAGAAATGCTGCCTGAACCTCCCATCCTTCTAAATTTGGTGCATCTTAAGAGATTCTGTGTCAGCAATCGAAGCCATTGCTGAAGCACAACTATAGCAGTCCCACTCTCAAAATTCTTAAAAACCCAACTGGGACTTGTCGGTGGGGGATAAATCAAAGCCTTATGTATTGAGAAGCAAATAATTTGAAAAATGTACAGGGGCAATGAACCCTGAAGTTATCAGGCATCAAAATGACTATAAAAGTGTTTTGTTTAATTTAGCTAAAAGACCTAAAGTTTCTAGTTTTCAACTATTTTCTAAAAATGTAAAAGACCTGCTAAACTTGGCCCTCAGGTTTAAGATGCAATTTATCAATTGTATATAAACCATTAGTTCATTTGCCCAAGCCCCTTTTCTATTTAAGTTGAACAAAAATCTGCAAGACATCCAAGTAACCATACAAGACAGATTTCCTAAATCAAATTAAATAACCCAATGATTTTCTTGTAGCAAGAAATGCATTACTACATAAAATATTTATCCATAAGTGGAAAGCAAAAAAGGAAACCTGAAGTAAACTGAAGTCTGGTAATACTGAAAAACTATTCTCAGAAACGTTGCTACAAATTCTAACCACCTTTAAAACAGAATTCTATCTCTAATATACAGAACTGTTCAAATAGGAAAAAGAGAAATCTACTTTGATATTAATTATTTTCAAAAAAAAAAAAAAGATCCCCTTCACAATTGAATTTCTAAAGACATACTTTATATAAAGAGACTACCTTAGCGCCATGTTCTAATTTTCAGTAACTAGAAAATTTAAATATAATCAGTATGATGCGAATATTTTCTTTGGTCATTTTTAGTTCTGAGAATGTTTGAAGTCTTGAGTTATTTTTACATACTCTACTTGAAGCTACTAATTTTTTTATCCTATGTTTTCTATCTTAAATGTTTTATAAATGGTAAAAACAGAAATAATCAATTTTCTTTTTCAACAGGCGGCCCATGTGCTTTCTTTGCCAAGATTCAAACAGATATTCTCTTCTCAACACAGGATGAACATGTATAAGAGAATAAAACTTAAAACTCACTCTTAGACTTTTTTGACTTTTTTTCCAATGTTCTACTAAAATGAATTTAGCTAATATATTTACTAATAGACTAGAGAAACAGAAGAATTCTACACTTCCTTATATGACCCTGTGTTTACTAGACCAAGTATCACTAAAACTAGTTAAATGCTCACTATACAAGAGGCAATTTGTCAATAATTGGGAAAAGCCTGCAAAATTAATAAATGAATACTATTCTGGCACTAGAAAGCTGGCAATGGTTATATAAGCTTTAGCTTTCTAAAACCTAATCAGAACTCTGGAAGATTAGTCAACATTTTAACACTTTCCGTCTGTACAAATGCTCAAAGTAGTGCTTACTGTCACTTGACAAGTTGCTTAGCATTGCAAAATTTGATAATTCATGTCTTACTGAATTTTTACTGACTTGGAGGAAAATAAAACACCAATTAAAAGCAGATGTCACCTTTAATTCTTACTGGCTGGGAAACTTTTAATTTTTTCACCCAATGCAGAGACAGAATGCATGTAGATGACAGTTTGGACAGTTAAATATTCAAAGTCACTGATATCCCCCACAAATTTGCAAGTGATTTTCCAGAACTTAATCCCACAGAGCTTTTATCTGGCAAGCATCCAAATAGAATAGTTTCAAGTAGTCATCTAGAAGGCAAATTAACATTTTTACAAAGGCTACAAACACTGATCAGAACATTACTAAATATTCTCAAGATTTACATTTTTATCTCCATACATACAAAAATTTTTCAAAAACCAAGTTGTTCCATGTTATTCCTCTGTTAAAATTCTACCTAATAAAAAAAAACTAATATAAAGACTTACTAAACTGTGCTTAACCTGCCTTTATATTTAAAGATCCAAGTGCTAAATCACATCTAACTGGATTTATCATAACATAATAATCCAACTTGATTTCTGACATTTTTTCAGTATTTGTCAATACTGTATCGTTAGTCATAAATTCATTCACTCACTTTTCTAAATCACAGATTCTGAACAAAACTTCTTAAATTGAATGTTTTGGCTTAGCACCACAAAAATAAAAAAGTAGATTGATAAGATAGATGGACAGAAAGAAGATCATACAAACACATACAACTGGCAATACTTTCTTGCAATAAACTCAAATTTTCATATATATGTAAATAATTAAACTTAAAATGAATAAAGAATAATATTTTCTGCTAAAGCTAGGTAGGCTAGTATTTTCTAATGCTACTCCATCTATGCATGAAGAAGCTTAAAATAAAATCCCAAGTTCCAAAAATGCTTCATTGTAATACATCAAGTTTTTCTACAAAAAGAAAATTTCTGGATTTTCCCAAATGCCACAATTTCAAAAGCAATATCAATATCAGTCCTGTCCCCATTCCCAACAACACTGACCACGGCCTCCACAGTTACCCTTTACTGATCTATGCAAGTTTTCAAAAGCCAGAATAAGCTGGTGCCTACCAACTTTCCCTCTGAGGCACAGAGGGAAAACAAATGCCATAAGGAATCATCAAAAAGATCCTAATCAAACTCATCTGATCCCTAGGAGATGGGAAGCCTAAACCCTTTGCTTCTGAAGACTCACTGTGTAACAAGCACACTTGTAGCTAGACGGGGTAAAGGAACCAGGTTGATCCTGTATTGTTCACCTCCTATGTCTAATACAGAGTATTTTCACTTGATCAGAGAGCATGCCATGAAAAAAAGAATTTGGGGAAGACGAAATGGAAAGGTAGTCACAAAAAGAGGATTTAAGGGGAGAGCTTACCTATAACAACTTTTATAGACCTCATCTTTGCATTTTCATCTTGCTTTATGCATTGCTAATCAGAGATCCACTGGAAGCTTCAGAACTAAGTGAAAGGCCTGGCAGGGTATTTGGCTTTCAATTCTTCTACTCTGTTTATTCCCAATATATATTCATCAGGCTTAGAAACAACTCTTGAACAAGGGCAGCCTCTCCGCAATGAAATGTAAATTACTGACATGTGCTGAAACCTGGACTTGCCACCACTAATGAGCACATTAAAGGAAAATGCTCCTAGATGACTGCAACCTTTTTACTTAACCCTGTGTGCACAGAAAGCCACACTTCAACATCAATTAAAGACACTAGCTGCAAAACAGTAACAGAGCAGCCCTGTCACCACTCTTAATATCTTATAGATGGAAAGTTAAGACAAATATAAAATGGTCACACTTCATCAACAAAATATATTGTGCAAAATATTATTGTACACGTGGTCAACTGTGGCCAAGATTTGTGAAACTTGTCTAAAAGTTACCATTATTTCAAACAGTTTCCTAAGAGTGCAAATAGGATCTCTGGTTGTGAAAAGAATAATCAACAAAGTACCAATCTATAGGTTTAGTCAATAAACTCTGGACTTTGTGATCTAAAATTCACCAAAAACTTGGCAAGACTCTGAAAAGTTTAGAAACTGTCAAGAAAAAAATTACAGATTATAAAAACCAGTGATTTAGATAACAAAATAAGCAAAATATCTGACTTAGATGAGCAGGGCTCAATTACTGGGCACAGAATATATGGAGTTTAGTCAGTTCACCATAATCTAATCTGCAACTTACAGTTGAAAAATCTAAAATGAAATATGAACAGACATCTAGTATTTATTAACTTTAAATGATTTTCATAATCAAGATAAATTTTTATAAAAATTTCAAAAATGTGGTAATAGAATAAGGATATCACTAATATGTCATCATGTTATAGTTATTTTTCCAAAGAATTCTATAAATACAACTAAGCACTCATAATGTTAGCACATCTGAATTCAATTTTATCTTTTTCTGATGACCTAAAAGCACAATAGATTCTTACAGCCCCTAAAAGAGTAATCACAACAAATATAATAAAACATTAAAAACCTGGTTATTTTCTCTGTGTGGATTCTGACTACATTTAAATTTTCCAGATAATGGTGTAGAGTTAAACTCTAGCTTTTTAGAACCCTCACGGCTTGTAAAAAACAAGTTCAATCAAAAGAACCTGAGGTGAGAGGATCAACTGAACTCAGTTCATGATCAGCAGAGGCAGCTTAGCAAGAACTCATCTCTAAAGAAAATTATTTTAAAATGTATTTTAAAAGAATAGCTCATTTATTATTAACAATTAAAAATAACATTTTATGACAAATTCATTAGGAGTGGAAATGTTTTACATTTTTGCAAATCTCCAAACATCTAGTTTAATAGAAGACAGCTGCCTACTAAAATCTGACTAGCTGAGCTCTACTCCCAGTTTGCTGATCACCTGCCAGTATGTGATTAGGAAAATCATTTTATTTCTCTAAATATTATTATTTCTTCATAAATAAGTTAGAGATAATGATACTATAAGGTACTTACAGATTTTTTAAAGAACATGTGAAACCACTTTTTACATATTTGTATATATAAATATATTTATATACATTTTTTATATTTCACAATCCCCCAAACAAGAGAATCACTAGTTCACTAGGAACCTGGGTCCTCATCCTTTCACTATCACAGACCCAACTGATGCCACCTTTTCTCTTATCCAGAAGTGTACCCGAGTATACATCAGGAGTTCAAGAGCTCCTTCTTTTACCTTGGGAAAAATGTACACCTATCCAGGTAACTTCCCCAGGGGATAAAAACATTTGTCTACCTTCTCTAGGACAAGTATTTCTGCATTAACAGGTTACTTTTGGGCACCTCAGAGAGAACTGTTTTGTCTTCTATCTCTTCTTATTACTTACTTGATATCCTTCAACATCTGCAGCTCATTATCCTTACTGTTGTTTTGAATCTCTACCAAATGCTTTTACTGCCATTCCCTACACACTGATCACTAAAACTATCCTGACCAAGGCATGTGAAAAGTGAGTCCTCCAACAAGTGTATTCTTAGTTGCTGATATGGCTGCCACGTACCAACTCAACCAGAACTACCACGCCACAGACTCTACCACAGATCAGTACTGCTTCCCACTATTCTCCTTCTCTGTGCTTGTCATCTTATCTCTTCTACTTCTTCTTCCCACTTCTAGCTTTAGGAAGGAAAGTGGAAGTTTTACAGACAGCTCTTTCTGTAGTCCTTTCAAGACCTTAAAATGGTCTACAAGCTAGAGATACCAAGAGGCTGAACAAGTTATAGTCTTAAAGGAAAAAAATAAGGATGGTTGAGAAAAAAAGAGAGCTGAAAACATTTTAAGGTTTTGTGTTGCCCCCACAAGTTGTACAATCTCTTCTTCAGAGGTAGTGATGAACATGGGTAATGACTGGGTTCAAATCCTTGCCCTGGCACTAATCACCGTGTGACCTTGAGCAACTTCTGCTTCTTCACCCATAAAGGGAAGATACTACCCACTTATCAGAGCTGTTATGAAGAACAAATGAGTTAGTACTTGCAGAGTGCCTGGCACACAGGAAGTACTCAAAAAAAGTCAAGTGTCATCCATTGCAATCATGACCACAAGCAACCTAGTTTTGCTTGTACTCTTATTTTATCTAAGCTCATTATTTCCTTTTTGTTTTTCTCCACTGTTCACTTTTTATATTGCTATTACATTTAAATGGTATGATAAAGGATGATGATGGCAGCAACAATAATAAAAACCACAATCTTTATATACTACATTAATACAGGCCCAAATTAAAGCTCCAGAGCATAAAGATTGCAAAAACAAATTTATCACTAACAAACATGAATGGAAGACAAAGCCCTATTACATATACTAAAAGTCATTCACAAAAATCCAATATATGATTTTTTCATGCAAATGAAATAGGGAATAGATCCTAGCAAATATTTAAGTTTTTAAAAAGCTAAACAAAAATATATTCCAAATTAGTTTGCGGTGAATAACAAAGAGATTAAACTTCCTTCAAAAGGTTGCCTCATGTTTGGAAATGTATATAAGGAATTCCATTGAAAGGCAAAGCATTATTAATGATTATAAGTAAAGTAGTCAGCAACAGGGATTCAGAGATGAATAAGTAAAGGTGCTTGACTCAACATGGAAGTAATTACACTAAGGCCAAAAAAGAGTGTGGAAGTGGAGTAGGGAAAAGTAGTCACAAGAAGCTTGCTCATGCTTTCTAGAATGATTTTCCTCCACTAGATCCCAGCTTAAAGACCACCCTCTCAAAGGACTGTCCTCATCATCTAAAGAGGCCACCCAAGCACCTTCCAGCACACAAGTGCTTATCCAACATTTTGGGCTCAGAATCTCTTTATAGTTTTAAAAATTGACAATCTCAAAGAGCTTTAGCTTGATGTGTGTTGTATCTATCAATATTTACCATATTAAAATTAAGAAATATTTTAAATTTATTTTAAAACAATAGCTCATTTAATATTAACAATTAAAAATAATATTTTTGACCAATTCATTAGTAAGAGTGGAAATGTTTAACATTTTATAAATCGCTTTAACATCTGGCTTAATAGAAGACAGCTGGATTCTCAAATCTGGTTTCTGCATTCAATCTGTTGTGATAACATACAGCTGACCATGTAGCTGCTGGAAAACTCTACTGCACAAGCCTGAGAGAATGGTGGGGTGACTATTACAGAAAACGTTTACTTCAGAGTCTCTGAAAGAATCTCAAAGGCCCCCAGGTGCCCCAGAACACAGTATTTTCTTTATGGCACTCATCATGATCTGACTTCGTTAATTCATTTTATTATTAACCTCACATATTAGAAAATAATTCCATGAAAACTCGGACTTCATCTTGTTCACCATTGAATATATCTAGTACCTAGAATGGGATCTGATGCCTTCCCACTACAGGACAGGTCTCCGGATGAACTTGACCCAACTCTTTTCCCCTTGTCTGAAATTTTTGGGCAAAGTATACCAAGAATGCAACATCTTGAAATAAGGAACCATCAGGAACAGCCCAGGCTTTGTCCTGGTCCCTCCTGGAATAGGATGCCCTGCAATGCTTCGGCCCAATGAATGCCCTTGGCTATAATCAAGTGGCCCCCTGGTTATAAAACCCAGAGTGAAGAATTTTCAGGGTGCCTCAGCTGCAGTGCACAGTAAGGCATGTGTGGACAAGATTCCATCTGCCCTGGGCAGCTTTCCTGATCCTTGTGAGACTGGCCTGCCATGGACCCTAGGCTTTTGTCTACCCTTGCTGCCTGTGAGTAATAAATGTGTTTTGCCTGATGCATTGTGCAAATGTTCTGTCTCACCAGACTCACCCCAGTGGCTCAGTTGGTGTAAAACCTTCTGCCAGATCTGGGAACCTCTGTAAATCTGGCAGGGTGTTTAAAGTCTTCCCCTGGGATTGGTAACCAGTACACAGTGAGTCCCTCCCCAGGCTTGACACTGGTGCATGGTATATTCCTGCTTTTCACCCACTCACACCAGAGAGCAAGTGATGAAACTCTAATGTAAATGAAATAATTGTCTTTCTTTGATGTATGTAACGCACCTGAAAGCAATCCACATAGATTTTTACCCTTTGCTAAGTGAACTCAAGTAAGTTCACTGTTTGGTTTCTTGCAATTAATACACACACACACACACACCAGCAAGGGAAGCTGGTCATCCTACCATGTAACATCACTTTTTCAAACTGTGCCAAGTGTTCACAGATATTTTGTTGTGTAAGTTGCAGGTACCAGGATGAAATCACTCTTGTCAGACCCAAATGAACTGGAGCCAGGAAAGTACAGAGGAGAGCTCATGCTTATAATGTGTGAGGTGGAAACTGTCTCAAAGACTTCCTAAAACAGGCCGGGCGCGGTGGCTCACGCCTGTAATCCTAGCACTCTGGGAGGCCGAGGCGGGTGGATAGCTCAAGGTCAGGAGTTCGAAACCAGCCTGACCAAGAGCGAGACCCCCGTCTCTAAAATAAAATAAAAAAAAAAAAAGACTTCCTAAAACAACCCCACAAGGAAGTCCTTCACATCCTTCATGCATCTCATACTTTTCACAACCTATGATTTGCACATATGCACATATTTCTATGTCCAGGTTTATCACTAGACATTCTTTAGGACTGCAGCAATTGAGGTAGCTATCAAAAGGACACTTGATAGCTATCATCTCCACCAACAAACTGACACCAACTCTGGTTTTTACCTCTAAAACTAATGAACTCTCTTTCTAAGCAGCTTATGTGAACTTCTCCTTTTTGCCAATAACAGTGTCCCCTTATTCACCCCTCTTTGGTGCATCTGGATTATAATCCTTTTTTGCTTAGTCTCAAATAAATTCATTATATTAGGGGTTATTTTTCTCTGATGTCTTTTCTTAGGTCGACACTGTGAGAACCAGTCTAAGTCTAACACACCAAAATAAGAACTTAAGTTCCCAAATTGTTATTCTATTCTAAACAAAATGCAAATCAATCAAAATGTAATTATTTTTGTAGCAACTAATCTGCTCTGGAGATAATTTTGTCTACTAAGCACACATCATAAAAATGTAGCATGGTAAAAGTTCTTTGACAGATGTAGTCCTACGTAACGGTTTTAGCAGAAGTAGCTTACCATCATGGGAAGTAAAGCTTAAGTACTTTAATGTTTAATGTGATACCTGGAATTATGAAGTTACTGCTTACTGCTCTAGATTAAGCTCTTTTAACAAATGCATGGGGAGGGAGTGTTAGTTAACAGACACCACCCAGGAGGAGGTTTCCTCTTATATCTTCCCTCTAGTCTAATAACCAGTTTATATACATAAAAAGAGTACTCTTTACTAATTCTTTTTATGGTGACAATGACTGACTCAACATGTGATAAGCCAAGATGACCTGGAAGAAGTTAGTGTTTTTAGATAGAATACTTTCTTTGACTTAATTGGATTTCTAGTATATTAATATTAAAGCGTAAAGATAAAAATTATCTTTCTCCTAGTCACAAAAATGTAAAATATAACAGATGAAGAAGAGTAAAAGCAAACATCTTTGATGACAGATGAACATTTCAAAGACAATGGCTGAAATGCCCTGATATTGGATATAAAAGAGCGGTCCAATGTTTCCAAGTTCAATACATTCTCTAAGACAATCAAGTTAATGCTAAATCCTCTATACCCCATGACAATCTGGCATCTCAGAACAATATAAGATATAAAAACATACTTCTGGGGTTAATGCATTTCCTTTTATAGATTTTTTTAATGAAAAATTTCAAACATAATAAGAAATACAACAGTATAATGAATCCCCAGGTACCCATCACCTAGCTTCAACAATTATATTAAAACTGATTTAAATTTGTATTTCAGCAGTACTGTAACCAACTTAGTCTTCTAAATATTATGCCCTTACACAATTAATAATATCAAATGCTGAGCTAATACATGATACACTGGTAAAATACATTGTGTATATATTACATAAATATATAACCAATTCCATTTTTTACATCCAATATATTTTCTATAAATTTTGGCTTTCTAATTTGCAACAGTGTATATATAAAGATCATTATTATTAATCAAAATATTTCCTTATAAATAAAATATTGTGGCTAATATATGCAACACATTATTTGTATCAAATGATGCGTTCTTATTTCTCATGACATCTGCATTCAATAAGCAACTAGTATGTAAAAGACTGAATAAAAAGTTAGGAACACACACGTGCATACATTATAAGTAGGTTGGGAAATGTGGACACACACAAAAAAAGAAAACTTTCCACTTGAAACATTAGCATATCACATCCTGTGTATCAATATGGTGCCTCAGAAACTTCGTAACAGTATCCTCAGATAAGCTCCAATCCAAAAAACAAAGCTCCAGCAATCTTTTAATTATTTCTGCCTCTTTCCCTGTTTTAGAAAGCTTACTTAAAAGTTTAATTTTAGAATGAATTTGGGGGCAATAAGAATTATTAACTATATGTAACGGTGATAAATAATGTTCATTTAATCCAACGAAATCCCCAAACCATATATTAATATTACCTTTGCTATAGCAACAACAAAAAATCTTTCCTACTGAATTCTAAGTTTAGGGGTTACATACAAATAAATAAATGGAAAAATTTAAAAGGCCAAAGTTATTACAGGTTAAAAATAGTATTAGAGCATAAAAATACAAGGATGTGTCTCGAAATGTCCTTTCTACATTTCCAAAATTCCAACTTTTAATTCAGCTACGTCTCTCACTGAACAGAATTAACAAGCACATACTGAAGCTTGAGTGATGCAAAAGAATTAAAAAGCATGATTTCAGCCCTCTGTTTGCATACAATCAAAATCTACATATACTGTCTAAAACAAATAAGAAATGCTAACGAGTGAAAAACAAAGATGACAAATATATTCAGCATTCATACTTAAAGGAAAAATGGAAAAATAACCAAAAGTTATCTTATTTGGATCTTCTAGTCAATGACAAGAGACCAATTCTTACATAAATTAAGGAAAATAAAACAAAAATCTCAACAACAAAATCCCTCAGTTCACAATGGTTTAGGTAAAAAAATTTTTTATCCCACACAATGAAAAGAAACTTTCCTGCAAGCTCCTTCACTTGCCAGGAATTAAACTGGACCACATGCCTACCCTAAACCAGTCATTGGTAAGGAAGGGAGATTGACTTTCACAGTCAGGATTTACTACTGTGACTCACAGGGAAAGGATGGCCACCTATCTCAAAGGTGACACAGATAACTAGGCAGAAAAGGTAGGTGGTAACACCAACAGGGTCTGTTACATTGTGACATTCCAAAAAGGGGTTCAAAGATCATCTAGGTGTAACTTGAAATGAATATTTTCCCCTAAGACTACCATGAGAAATAGCTGATGTTTTTCTTCAGTTCTTTTAGCCTCGGCTGCACTGCTTGGAATGCATGAATACTTCAGAATCAATTCCATGAATTGTACAAAAAAGGCCAAAAGAGGAAACTGTCCCCACACCATTTCCTTCTTTCAAGGGTACCTTCCCTTCCTGCTTCTGCCTAACTGTGGCTGCTCTCTAGTACCTTCAGGTAAGAACCTTTGTACATTTTGCCCAGAATATATAGTTGGGAATCCATGGAAAGACTGGTTTGCTAGGAGCCATTCCAACCATTATCAAAAACAGAACCTTCCACTAAGATATATTAATATTCTTGTTCACAGCCTAATTTATCCTAGACCTTGTGAAACTAATATCTGACATCTTGTATACTGTTAGTGGCTGGAACAACCTCAAACTCCATCCTTCTGTGGGAATGAGCTTCCCTTACCCATGGCTGGTGTGTGTGGAACTGGAGAATGAACATTAGCATCCTCCCTCAGGCTGCGATTCGATTCCTGAGTAAGCCTTGTATAGGTGTTTAAATTGGATTGTTAAAATAAGGAAGTTCTGAGAGAGAAGAGAGGGAGTTGGTGGTGAGGGAGTAGGCTGTCAAACCAATGTGCCATCAGTGGGATCAGTGATATATTGAAGTAAATGGAAGGTGGTGTGGACAAAGTATTTTCAAGAGAGTTCATTATCTGCAGCTGTGTTTTGTTAGTGGTCATTAAGTCCATTCAATGGGCTAAAGCTAAATGGATATACCGGGTCTTAACCTCTGTAATATTTTTCCCTTTAGAAAACAAGAAAATCTCAAGGAGGAAAAAAATCTTTGTGT
Source organism: Cheirogaleus medius (assembly GCA_008086735.1). Classification (NCBI taxonomy): domain Eukaryota; kingdom Metazoa; phylum Chordata; class Mammalia; order Primates; family Cheirogaleidae; genus Cheirogaleus; species Cheirogaleus medius. Next base: position 13,287,982 of record VBSM01000605.1, read on the forward strand.
CCTCATTCCAGTATTCATCTTAGTGTCCATCCCTACTGGTCATCTATCCTAGTGAATGTGTGTCATGTATTGTGAATGATACCCTGAATTTAGAGACCTAAACTCTACTATGTTCCTCTCAAGAGTATTTATTTTTGTTTGCTTTGGCAGCCAGTTAACTCATCTTGACTCAATCTCTCCTAACTCTACATTCAATTCAATCATAATCAAAATTCCAATGGGTTTTTTCTGGAGACATTAATAAATCGATTCCAAAATCTATATGGACATATGAATGAAGTAGAATAGCCAAAACAACATTGAAAGAGAGCAACAAAGTTGGAGGACTTGACACTTCTTGATTTCCAAACTTAGGAAGCTAATCAAAACAGTAATTAAAACTGTATGGGGTGCTCGCTTCGGCAGCACATATACTAAAATTGGAACGATATAGAGAAGATTAG
>VBSM01000605.1:13292404-13304327 GCA_008086735.1 Cheirogaleus medius
TGCAACCTCCATCTTCTGGGCTGAAGCCATCCTCCTGCCTCAGCTACCAGAGTGGCTGAGACTACAGGAACAAGCCAGCGGCCCTGCCTAATTTTCCTACTTTTTGTAGTGATGGTATCTCCCTCAGGCTGGTTTCAAATTCCTGACCTCAAGCGATCCTCCTACCTGGGCCTCCCAGAGTGCTAGGATTACAGGTGTAATCCTGTATACTCGGCCCCAAATAATCATTTTTTAATGACTGAATAAATGTATGAATGAATATGCTGGCCATATCACTTAACTTCCCTGAAACTCAAATATACATCTGTATCATGAGTTCCCAAACTTTTTCTATGAAGGATCATATAGTAAATGGCTTGGCAGGCAGGCCAAATGGTTTTTGTCACAACTACTCAAGTCTGCTATTGAGCAAAAGCAGTCATAGTCAATATGCAAATTAATGAACATGGCTGTGTTTCAATAAAACCTTATTTACAAAAACAGGCAGCAGGCTGCATTTATCCCATAGACTGTAGTGCGCCAACTTCTCATCTATACAAACTTAAATTTAATGCATTACATGCATGCTTTTTAAATATAACCATTTAAATCATTTTTTTATAATGACAGAACCTCAGTCAAAATTCCAAGGAAGATTTAACAGGGGGATGTATAAACAAGAAAATAAGGATATGCTGCATAAAACCTGGTCAATCTAGACCTTTGGATACTTCCACCTAGTTTGCCCTCTCCAGACACCTCTTCAGGCCTTAGTTTTTAATCCATAAAGTAAGTTGGTTAAAACAGATAATTCTAAGCTAGAATTCTATGATCTTAAGAATTGTTCCAGCCAGGCGTGGTGGCTCAGGCCTGTAATCCTAGCACTCTGGGAGGCTGAGGTGGGCGGATCACTCAAGTTCAGGAGTTCGAAACCAGCCTGAGCAAGAGCGAGACCCTGTCTCTACCAAAAATAGAAAGAAATTAATTGGCCAACTAAAAATATATAGAAAAAATTAGCCGGGCATGGTGGCACATGCCTGTAGTCCCAGCTACTCAGGAGGCTGAGGCAGAAGGATCGCTTAACCCCAGGAGTTTGAGGTTGCTGTGAGCTAGGCTGACGCCATGGCACTCTACCCTGGGTAAAGAGTGAGACTCTGTCTCAAAAAAAAAAAAAGAAAAGAAAAGAATTGTTCCAAGTTCCACTTATAGATTTTTAAGTGGAACTTTCATCTAGAAGATGATTAGTACATTCATAAATAATTTCAAATCCATGGAAGAACAAAATACAAGTACAATCATGCCACAAAACAACATTTTGGTCAATGAGGGACCATATATATTATGGTAATTGCCTAATGATGTATTTCTCAGAATGTATCCTGTCGTTAGGTAACACATGAATATATATCACAGAAATAAAAAAAATAATGTATCAGAATAAAGATAATTTAATACTTGGCATAATTGATCTAATAACAAAAAATTTTACAAACATTAATCAAAATCATATTTGACTACCTAAAAACTAAGGTTTCAGTACCATCTTGAACGTAGTTATAAATAAACCTGGACAATCAATTATATAACATACATAGATTAATGTACCTAACAAGAATGGTGATTTGAAGAGGACATTCAGATCATTAAAAAAAAATCTTTCGGCCGGGCATGGTGGCTCACGCCTGTAATCCTAGCATTCTGGGAGGCCGAGGCGGGTGGATCGCTCAGGTCAGGAGTTCGAAACTGGCCTGAGCAAGAGCGAGACCCCCGTCTCTACTAAAAAAATAGAAAGAAATCAATTGGCCAACTAAAAATATATAGAAAAAAATTAGCCGGGCATGGTGGCGCATGCCTATAGTCCCAGCTACTCGGGAGGCTGAGGCAGTAAGATCGCTTGAGCCCAGGAGTTTGAGGTTGCTGTAAGCTAAGATGATGCCACAGCACTCTAGCCTGAGCAACAGAGTGAGACTCTGACACACACACACACAAAAATCTTTCCCTAAAACATAAGATTTGATCTCACATGCCACAATATGCAATAAAAGGGAAAAATATATAATTCTTCTGACTTCACATACTATGCTCATGGTATAATAATTAAATCACAACAATAACTCACTAAACTCCTTGACATAGAGTTAAAAATTTGAAGTTTTTAATTGTAAAATTCAAAGACCATGTACTATATAATAAAACCAGGTGTCAAACATCAGGAGCAATAGTGATTTGATAACTCTTCCATTTTTATAATTACTCTTCAAATCAAGACTTGGATTATAGAATAAAAACTCTTTGCTTTTCACAATTTTCAAAGAATTGTTGGGTCAATTACAATTCTATGATTCATCACCATCCACATTTACAAAACCCACGCCACTACATTGCTTTCTGAAATATAAGTTAATAGTTTTTGGTACATTACCAACTTACCAAACATCTGGCAAATTCTTTGTTTTCTGAAAGGAATCCATAACCTGGATGTACCTTAAAAATGAAAGCAAAAAGTACTTTCAATTTTATCATATTGCAAACCCTTTATAAGCAAAATGTACAGTGCATTCATGTGTTTATTATTCAAGAGCCCTAAAATAAGTTTACTTCTCTCACACATTGATCAGTTCTAACTCACAGTTCTGAGTACAGAATCAAATTCCAATAAACTGCCTATTATATTTACTTTCCACATACTACCTTTGTCCTGGACATAATTGGGGCCATATACCTCCATGTCTTCCTGCTCACCTGGGTTTGTCCACACCATTCAACACAAATCTCTCTACTTTTTCTGAAGCTAACTTTGGCTGCAGATTTGGAAAACTCTATAATGGCTGGTAAGTCAAAGAATTGTGTTAAAGGAACCTTTGGCAAGATGGATAAAAAACTCTAAATTCCCCTTTCTTTACAGTACCAGGAATTGCTACTTTCCAAAACCCAGCGTACTAAGTCAACTAACACATTTTATTCCTGATGACATTACTAATACTCAGCCACTATCCAATGAGCCCTTTCTGTCAACTTGAACTAAAATGGAGGTTTGGTTTTACTTTTACTTTGTACACTGAATTTTTTTTTCTTCTTCCTCACCCCCAATTTAGCCATTTACAACTATTTTATGCTATCCTCACCCACAAACAACATTGCTATTATCTCAATGCTATCTGTTCTAACCATGTTATTTTTGACTAACACACTGGCCAAAAATAAATTTGGCTACTCCAGTATGAGTCAGGTAGAATATATTCCTAATAAAACAATTCAGCTAAAAACAAAGTCAAATTTCTGAAGGAGCCAATGTGATAACCTAGAAATAGCTACTTATCAGAGATTTTTAAATGCTGAACTGAGCTTTATGAACACAGTACAGAGTAATATAAACTACTGCATCACGGGAAAAGAGTTTCATTCCACCAATTTCATTTTATATAAACATTAAACTAAAGATTGTATCCTGACAAGCTATAGTTAAAAGGTTAAAAGAGTTTTACCTTCATTAACTGTGCTAATAAACTGTAAACATCTATAATATGGGTTCATGAATTCAGTTTTTTTATTTAAACATGCATCTTACTAAAACATTTCTTTCAAAAGAAATGTGAGCACTAATTGAAGCGCTCCAGGCTAATTGCTGGTGTCGGCTGCTTCCATCCAATTTTGGAGATAACTCGGCATAGTTTTGAACATTATGTGTAATTAGTTCTCTGATAATAAAAAAAAAAAGCGAGGGACACTATTCTTGATATCAGAAATTAGTTTTTTCCTTGGATTCTATTTAAACAGAATTGGGGGTGGAAAGAATTATTGATTTATCCATATAAGTTACAGGCATTCTAATGACATTAACAAACTAAAATAATTACCAAGTGTACTGTTTTTACTTCTGGAAGTGTAACTAGGTGTATATAATTTTTAAATGATTAAAATTGAATTTAAACAGAGTCTTTTGGATCCTATTTATAACACAGAATTTTTTTAATGCCTTTATTATACTGAAAGGGTTAATTCTCAAAACTAATTGGGATTTCTTTTTGCCTAGCAAATTTGGAAATGAACTGAAACTGCTCCCTGGTGTGAAAGCTGAATCCAGCAGCCACCTGCAGGATCAGCGACCAACACTGCCAGATGCTACAAAGCCTTTAATTTCCAGTAGCGAATTCGGCCACATTTAACTCATGTGACATGAACTAACTGCAACAGCATTTTCAATCATTCTTTCTTATTTTTTTTTTTAAATACAAACTCTAGCTTTCTGCTCACTACATATGAAACAGCTGCAGTAGATAGATTCATTCAGACTCACAGCTTGCGCCCTGGTTTTCTTAATGGCTTCCATGATGGCATCCATGTTGAGGTAGCTTTTACTGGTGGGAGCTGGGCCAACACAGACGGCCTCGTCCGCCATTTTCACATGAACCTGAAGAGACAAATCTCTGCATTAACAGATGCACCCAGCAAAAAGAATTACCATCATCTGCAAATATACATAAAATTGCAAATCTGATTGTTCCACTTATCATGTATAAAGTCATATTTCTTTTTGAATTTGCACTAAAAAAAAACAGCAATGCAACAAATAAGCTCAGGAACTATACCACCCATGATTTCATTTATTATAGCCTAATCCATTGTCTAACCAAATAATTTCCATAATATCCCCTATTTACGTAAAAATCACAGCAAACAACTTTATCTTCCTATTCTGTTCATCTAAACATAAATCTGATATCAAAAACTACCTTTTTACATGTATTCAGGGTAGCCCAATATTTTAATAACAACCACTCATGCCCAGTTCTAAGCAAGCTCCCCAGGAAGTTGGGATAATTAGAGGGACTGAATGGAGGGATGCAGTGAGTGTCCCTGCACAGCATCAGGTCAGCACCAGGCACAAATTAAAGCCTAGGACGAAAGAGTTCAATATCACAACATATGAACCAGAAAATCTTGAGATTCATTTAAATACTCTTGCATTCAATCCTTGTCCATTTTGCATTTATTCCTAAAAGAACTGATATGTGTATTAAGTTACAAATCTACTCAAAATTCAGGAATGTATGCTCCAATTTTAAGACTACTCATTCTACTATGTTTAAATCTATTTATTTTTGCTTAATAGAATCTGAGCATTCAATATGGAAAGAACTAAGTTGTTTAGTTCTTAAAGGAATCTATTCTTTTAAAACGATAAAGAGATTATTATATTTTTGGAATGGCTTTTCCTAATAGTTTTCTAGTTTAAGGAATTCCCAAATCAGATTATAATTCTTTTACAAGACAGAAATATAAAACTGGAGGACAAACATATAAGTGAACATTTATGACCCACTCCCACACTAAAAAAAAAAAAAAAGTCTAAGGTGGTAAATACTTTTGAGTATTTCTAAGTTATAATCTTCGGTTGTGATTTTTTTAATACTTTGTTTTAAATGAGGTCTAAAAAACAAAACCAAAAAAGTAGTCTTTCAGAAAGCTCTGAATTCTCTATCCATTCAATATTTTCCAATTGAGTAAAAAATTATATTAATACTTTGCATTGAAAAGTAAAAGATACCCAGCCCAAGGGATTTTCAGGGTGATATCTTAAGATAAAATATTCAAATATATACCCTCTGTAATTCCTTTAAATAACAACAATTGCAAGGAAAGGCAGCCCTGCTTGCAAAGGGTTTCTAAATATTCCTACATTAAAAGCAAGGCTCTACTCACAGTTATTAATATCTTTGCCTGGCTTATACCCAACCTCAAGGGTTGTTCTTCTGCCCTCAGACCAGAAAGCCCCCTCCCTCCATTGCCCTCTGCCCATTTCAGATCCTGTTATTGTCAATTTTGTTGTGGTGCTTGTGGTATTTTTCTGTAAGAAAGAAATGGAATGCTTAATCTTTTAAAACTGACACATTAGTCAGGTGAGGATAAAGTCTTTATTTAAAGTTAAATCCACACTTATTCTGAATATTTTATTTCCCTCGGATATTACCTATTATTAAAGATGCACTTAAAGTTTCACTTCTACCACTGGATCTTCCCCAAATACTTCAGCTTTGGATGAATATCCTTCAATCTGAACCCTGAGACTACTTCGTACAAATTTTGGCATTTAGTCACATCCTACCCAGCAATCTCATTTTAACTGCTTTTTAGACTGCGTCCATTACAATTTATCACTCTCCTCCACAACATCATAGGTTCTGGAGGACAGAGACTATGCCTTAAATTCCTTTTTTTAATCTCAACTAACCCAGTGTTAGGTGCTAAAAACTTATTAACTCACAGATACTCTCGGATGGCAGTTTATTTAGTAACTTTCATTATTAAATGCAAAAAGCATTGTCGTTGAGGTACAAAAAAGTTGCAACATTACATCACTGCCTCTGAGGCAAAAAAAAAAAATCTAACTAATTACACCCAAATAAAATCTTCTCAATCTTAGCAATATATATGGCAGCTGACAGTTGCATGAAAGAAAAGAAATTAAAAGATAAACAAACGTCTGTGTTTAATGTCCAAAATTTCTATAATGAACATGCATCAAAAGTAAAAAGAAGAGAGAATCCTAATAGTATTTTGACTTTTTACATCCAGTCCTCTCTAAATATACTTTCATGATACTGCATATATAATTTTGTATCCTTTTGTTTTTTAACTATCATAAGAGATATTTTCCCATGTTATCACAAACTCTTTATAAACTCTTTATAAAGAACGAGCTCAGAGCCTAACATTTTATCAGGTTATCAATATTGTTCTAATAAACACTCAAATAAATTATACATCAAAAGCAGGTCAAACTATTTACAGACTTTAAAAGAGGAGCTAAACACAAATCCTTTCTAAAGGATTGGTTGGTTTCTTTTATTTCTCAGAAACAAATCTTAATTCAGGGGAAAGGGTATATTCACATCTCAACAAGCCCAGAGTCTAGCCCAGGGCAAATCCTAGCAGAAATGCTGGGCAAAGCCATGTGAAAGAAAAAATTAGAACCCTCCGCTGCCTTAGTTCTCAAGCAGACACTTATGAGTCAACCCGGGAAGAATAGCTTAACAAAGTTTTGAAACTCAATTTCAATTTTGTTGTTACTGATGTACTAAATGTGTGAGGTGTTTTGACTTAATAATATAAAATGAACTATAGTCAAGCAATGCAAGTGCTATTCTGCAGAACTTAATATTGCATATGCTGATTAGATATATTTGCATTTCCAAAATCTCAACATGTTGAAAAATATAAATTCCTTTTTATACATTTTAATGGTAAAGGAAATATATAACAATTATGAAAAGTTTAAATGAGATAAACTATTCAACTAAGCAGGATTTGCTGGCTACATGTTTCAAAAAGAAAAATAAAACATTCTAAGCTCTAATACTAAGAAAAGTAGTCAGTCTTCATAAGCTTTTCTATTCTTGGAAAACCAATAGAGGTTTTTCAAACAGATTAGTTTCCTCCTCAAGCATTTACAGTTTTATATTTTTAATTTTTTTAATTCTTTAGAGGAAAAATTTTTATAACAGCCTATTACCTCTATCAACCTATTATTTTCTAAATGATGAACTAGCAGAACAAAGGGTGTGTGTGTCAACTTACAGGACTGAAAAAGATCATCTTATTAACTTTTTAAAGATAAATTTAAATGCTTGGATATAGATGAGTTAAAAACTGTGCCTACATTTGAAAACTTTAGATTAACAGAAAATTTCATATCAGTCTATTAGATGCCTAAAATATGCTGGAAAAGATATTCCACTTGAGCCCTATCCTTATCAAATAGATTGCATCTTAGTGTTAAAAAGTGTTAGGCCAGATGACATGTTTAGGATAACACTCAGTGGTCTGAGTGAAAGTTTTTCAATATCTTCTAAACTAGTACAGATTGAAAAAGATAGGGGAAACAAGCAGCTTGGAAAATGTTTCTTCATGCCTAGAGATATTTTGAAACCTATCACTCAAGATCTGCCATCAAATGGGCACTATTTACCATGACCATACTTCTTGTGATACCCTTCCAATGCAAGATACTGGGTACAACACTCTGAGGATGACATAAAATAGACTAGATGTCCTCCTTGCCTGAAAATAGCAATGCCTCACATAACCCAGCCAGACTTCAATATCCACCAAATCTAACCAAATTCTCCAAACATTACTGACAAATGAAAATTGCCCTTAAAGAGTGAAGAGTTAAACAAAGGAAAGCCAACTCCATCAATCTTAATTTGAAGAGCTGGAAAAAAAAATCATTTTCAAACAATCAGATAAAACCTTATCTCAGAAGAAAGATCAGATGAACGGAACTCTTCCTATTTTATACATGTCTAAAGATACTTATACAAGTTTCAAAAGACTAATATTCTGGCACATCCTTTCCAGAAAGGCAATTTGACCCATAGAAAACAAAGAATGATTTTTTTAAGGCAGTAAATATACTGTGCGGTTACCATGGAGAAAAAAAAAAGAGAAAAAGGCAGTAAATAATACATTCACTTTCATTCCATTTTGTAAAACTATATGTGTAGCACCAAGACATATTTATTCATGATTATTTTGAATGGTAGAATTAGTGACTTTACTATTTTTCTTCAGTTATAATTTATATAATTTTCAAAATGGTAAACTAAAAATTAAAAATTACAGGGAAAAAAAGAGAATAGGTTTTTGCAAGCTGCAAAACTCCAAATCCATTTGCTAGGATCCTATTTTCACATCACAAAAGGAAACTGATCATGAATCAATCCTGGAACCAAAACAAAGGTTTTTTTTTTTTCTTCCTTTAGTCTTGCTCTTGCAAGGATGCATTCCTGAGGATACAGTAAACAACAAAAGAATGAAAAACAGCAGGACTAGAACTATATTCTCATACCACTGACCCCTTAGTAAAAGCATCAAGGGAGACACATCAAGAAAGGAAGGAAGGAGGGGGAGGAAGACACCAAGGATTCAAGCAGAACCCATGTCAACGTAGCTGGTGGGTGCCCAGACAACAATGAAAAGGACTGCAGAGTAAAGCAGGGAAGAAAAGAGGGGGGAAGCGGGGACGGACTGCTGATATGGCAGGATGTAAAGGTTGGGAGAGGCAGAGTGATAGCTGAAAAATGACTTGGGTTTGTTTTCATTTGTTAGCTTAGGAAAAACTTGAACACCCAAATGCCTTTGAGAAGGAAAATGTGGAAAGTAAGGAGCTATAAAACACGTGAGATATGAAATAATTCATAGTAAAAGGTTCCTGACAAGCCATGGCAGAGCCAAGAGGTATTGGGGGGAGGCGGGCAGGGACAGCAGAGTGGGGAGCAGAGAACTGATCTTTCCCCCCATACATGATAAATACAAGCCAGGCTTTAAAGAGAGAAAGCAAGCAAGCTTGCTATGCACTCCAAAACAAGGCCCCAAACCCCCTATCCCAAAATCACTATGCTGCCTGAAAGCTTCCCACTATAGAAATTCTAGAGCCACCACTACAGAGAAAAAAACAGGGACAGGATCAGGAATACAGTAGTCCCCCCTTACCCACAGTTTTGGTTTCCAGTTTCAGTTAATCGCGGTCAACCGCGGTCCAAAAATATTATGTAGAAAATTCCAGAAATAAGTAATTCATAAGTTTTCAATGGTGTACTATTCCATCCTGCTCCATCCTAAGCTGGGATGTGACTCATTCCTTTGTCTAGGGTCTCCACACTGTAGACACTGCCTGCATGTTAGTCACTTACGAGCTGCTGGTTATCAGATCCACTGTCAAGGTATCCTCCCATTGCTTATGTTTAAGTCACCCTTACTTTATTTAATATTAGCCCCAAAGCACAAGAGTACTATGCCTAATGTATAAATTAAACTTTATCATGTGTATCTATGTATAGGAAAAAATATAGTATTTATAGGAATGTATTCCCCTAAGACAAGAGGGAACTATTGTGTTTCCTTCTTTCCAAATTGCAGAGGGATACCAAAAATAAATATAAATGCATTTGGCAAAAATTAAGGCTCAGTACTTTGGCAGTTTCTATTTTATTTGTGAAGCAAGAGACAAGATCACCTTCTGACAGAAGTCGAGAAAGAGGAATCGGTGGTAGTGGAAGAAGAATGGAACAGGCTGGAAAAGGTCACTGGGCACAGTGAAGAGCAAAATATTTGAGAAAATCTAGTAAGAATGCCAGGTAGGTGTTGAGGTTCACAACTGGATCTCTTTGGTGTGAAAGAACTTAGGCCAATTTGGTCACACACAACTCTTAAGTTCTTTTGGAAGATGATGGTGGACACCAAAGAAGTTTCAGGTGTATGAGGGTTAGCTATGTCCCCACCACACCTGGCTAAGAAGTATAAAAGCAAATCTCAGTCCAAATCACCCATACATACAGACATTTATTACCCTTGCCTTAGAAATGCTCTTCTGTCCAAATTAGTATATCAGTCAGGATTTACCAAGGATCAAGTACTTTCACATTTACATTCACAGATACTTAATTGAAAACAACAAAGAAACTTAAAGAAGCAACAAAGAACAGGGTTAAAGGAACCAACAAAGGATGGTGAGGCTTCCAGAGGACTAGTATTGGAGGCCATGGTCACCCCTAGTCCTGGGGGGACACAGTGTGGGAAGAATAACTAGAGCTGGGGGGTATGTGGGAGGCCCAACAGTACCACGGCCTGTGTCAGAACTGCAGCAAGGCGGAGAAGGGGAAGGTGGAGAGAAACATCCTAATCTCCTGCTGATGTCTCCAAATAACCAAACAGGCAGAGGGCAAGGAAGCTCAAGTGATATACTCCACTGATGCCAGTCTCCTAGAGAACAAGCAATTAAAAAAAAAAAACTTTGAGTGTTACTGCTCTTTTAGAATTTGTCTAACAGGTTTTCCAGTCCTCAACAGAAACCAATCCCCGCCTCCACTCAAAAAAAATTTGAAACCGAGTTCATCAAAATTAAGAACTTTTGCTCCTCAAAAACAGACCATTAACCACAATGAGATACTATATTCACACCCACTACGATGGCAATAATCAAAAAGACAGATACCGGCCTGGGCAACATAGCAAGACCCCATTTCTTTAAAAATTAATAAATAAGCCAGCCAGCCATAGTAGTGCATGTCTGTAGTCCCAGCTCCTTAGGAGGCAGAGTCAAAAGGATCATTTAGCCCAGAAATTCAAGGTTACCGTGAGCTATTACTGGGTTACCACACTCCAGTTTGGGTGACAGAGCAAGACCCTGTCTAAAAAAAATAAATAAAAAATAAGAAAATAAAAAGACAGAAATATGCTTAAGCACTTTCTAGTGTGAAATTTTTTTAAATAATAATAAATTTTAAAAAAGACAGAAATAACAAGGGCTGGCAAGAATTGTAGGGAAATTTGAACCTTCCTACAGTGCTCATGAGAATGTAAAATGGTACAGCTACTTTGAAAACAGTGTGGTAGTACCTAAAAGGTTAAGTACAGAGTTAACATATGACCCAGAAAATTCCACCCTTAGGCTTATTTGCAAGAAAAATGAAAATATATTCCCATATAAAGACATGTATGCAAATGTTCATAGTAGCATTATTGATAATAAACTGGAAACACAAATACCTATCAACTGGTGAATGGATAAACAAAATGTGTTATATTCATACAATAGAATAGTACTTGGCAAAAAAATGTACTACTGATATATTAAACAATATGAATGAATCTCCAAAACATTATGCTAAGTGAAAGAAGCCAAACACAAAACACCAGATATATGATTCTATTTATTTGAAATGCCTAGAAAATGTAAAACCAGAGATAGAAAGCTGATCAGTGGCTTCCCTGGAAATTGAATTCAGGTATGATACTCTCAAAAGAACACTTCCCCAGTAATAGCATCTCCACCAATGAACTGACAACTCTGGCTTTGAGCCTCTGAAACAAATGAACTCTGTTTCTAAGCAGCTTATGTGAACCTCACCCCCTTTGTTTTTGTGTGTGTGTGTGTGGTTGT
>VBSM01000605.1:13304427-13337762 GCA_008086735.1 Cheirogaleus medius
ATACCAGTGATTGCTTCTTTCACATTTACTTTGGTCAACCTAATGACCATGAGAGGTTGACATGCTAGAGACAGACCAAATAAGATGGAGATTTAAAGTAGCTAAGGGATTTGACAATCTGATCTCTGGTCATCTTGGGGACCAACTTAGTCTAATATTGGAAACAGAAGCCAGACTTTCCTGGGTTAAAGATGAATGCCAAGTGAGAAAAGAAAGATTAAAATGGAAAATTAGCCTTTCAAGTAGCTTAACTAGCATGCTAGAGAATGAAAAGATATTTTACTTAATTGTCTCCATAACTGGTGGGAAAACTCAATACATACACAAGGTTTGCAACAAAACTTTCAGACTTTTCAGAGAGCCATCTCTCCTTAGAAAAATACTTCACAGATGTGAGCATGTGTACCCAGGTTCACAAGCCTGACGAGAAGCCCCTCACATGAAATAATATCATTCTCAGCAGCCAAGCATACAGCCATGAAGACAAAAGACAACCCAGAAAAAGATTCTATTAATATAAAATCTGTACAGATTCAGAGGAAAAGTTCTGGAAAATGGATGATGGTAATTGTTGCACAACACTGTGAAAATACTTAATGCCACTGCATTATATACTTTAAAATGAATAAAATAGCTGGTTGTGGTGGTGTGTGCCTATAGTCCCAGTCACTCAGAAGCCTGAGGTGAGAGGATCGCTTATGCCCAGGAGTTTGAGTCCAGCTAGAACAACATAGCAAGACTCTGCTTTGAAAATAAGATAAAATGGTAAATTTTATGTTATATATATAATGACAATAAAAAACAGAAAAAACCTATATAGATCCATCCCAATTTCCAGCCAATTATTGACAAGCAATAGTGAAAGTATACATTTAAAGAGCTTAGTTATATGGGAAAAAAACACATAAATAGTATTGCCTAAGAAATATAACAACGGGAGTAAAGGAAAAGAGGAAACAAGAAAACACCAATAAGAATGTGGGCTCAGCTTAGCTTGCAATCATTAGGATCATTTTCCACTTATTAAAGAGAAAGCTATCACACATGCATTCAAGATTCTAGTGAAGACTTAATACACAGATGTATCATATTTCTGAATACAGATTTCTGAAATAATGACAGCAAAATTCTAGGAATAGAATTAGGAAATAATGTCCACTGAAATCAGTATTTTTTAAAAAGTGTTTCCAAACCATATGAATAGCTAAATGTCAGTTCCAATAAAATATGAATAGCTACTAAAAGTCATGAGATCTCAAAGCATGACTACAACTCTTCCAGCAGCTATCGTAGCTCAATACAGGCCACTAACTGATGATATTACACATAAAAGTGAGTCATTTAAATGTTCTTAAATTTTAAAATTTTATTTTAATTACCAGGGTAATGTATAAATACACTAGTATGGTTAAAAAAGAAAAAATCTTAAGCAATACAGATAACAGATAACCATTACTCCCCACCCCCTATTATTATCCAACTATTATCAGTTTTGCATGTGTCCTTCCAGACTTACCTGAGCATTTTCATAGGAATATGTAGACATAAAAGTGCAGAGTTTTATTTTATGTTTAAGATTTTTCTTAGCATAAACTGAATCACACCACAAATTATTTTGCAACTTGCTTTAAAACTCAGTATTTTTTGAGAGTTCTACCTCATAATTTTTAACTGCTACTCAATACTCCTAGTAATCTGGATGAACCATAACTTTTTTAGCCATTCTCCTAATATTGGACATGATTTCTAAATGGTAGGTATTGCAAGCTGCAAAAAATTTCCCTAAACATGCCAATCTGTATACACCTGTACATTTCTGTAAGAAAAATATTTAAAAGTACAAATACTGCAAACTACACATTTAAAAGCTTATGTCAACTTACACTCCTACTAGAGATGAATTTCCCCACACCATCTCTGAACATGATTGATCTTTCTAACTTTATCGATCTAATGGAGAAAAATAATTCTTTGATTTTTTAAAATTTGCATTTCCCTAGTTATTAATGAATTTGGGCATATTTTCCTGTTTGTGAGCTATTCTTCTTCCAAGCATTAATCATTTTTAAATTTAATAAAACAGATATTATAGAGAAGCAAAGGTATCTTTTGTTTTTAGTTATATGTAATATATACAAATATATGTAATACCTAAACACTGTTCTTATTCAAAATAAAGCTAACAACTCACCGACTGTACCTTTGTCCTCATTACAATTTCTCTCTCCAATAATCACTCATCTGGTGAGTATGCATTCTTAGACCTTAGTATATGCCAGAGGATTCCAGCTGGGAAACATTTTGTCCCCCAGGACACAGTAGGCAATGTCTGGAGACAGTTTTGGTTGTCACAACTGGGAGCTTGGGGGACACTACTGGTATTTAGTGGATAAGGGGCCAGGGATGCTGCTAAAAATCCTATAATGCACAGGACAGCTGGCAACAACAAAGAATTATCTCATGTACAATGTCAATAGTACCACCATCAAGAACCCCTTCTCTATGCTTTTACATAACTATAAAAATATAAAATACTTTAAGGTGGGATTTTTTTAACATTAATAGTATATCATTATACCATATGTGTGATTCTTTTTTAATCTTTAATATGTCTTAGAGATGTTCTCTGTCAATATATAAAAATCTACCTCATTCTTTTTTTTTTTTTTGAGACAGAGTCTCACTCTGTTCCCTGGGCTAGAGTGCCGTGGTGTCAGCCTAGCTCACAGCAACCTCAAACTCCTGGGCTAAAGCGATCCTTCTGCCTCAGCCTCCTGAGTAGCTGGGACTACAGGCATGCGCTACCATGCTCGGCTAATTTTTTCTATATATTTTTAGTTGGCCGATTAATTTCTTTCTATTTTTAGTAGAGATGGGGTCTCACTCTGGTTTCGAACTCCTGACCTTGAGCGAAGGTCACCTCAGCCTCCCAGAGTGCTAGGATTACAGGCGTGAGCCACCGCACCCGGCCTCTACCTCATTCTTTTTAACTACTAAAGAATTCCAAGATATGGCTCTCCCAGTTTATCAACCATTCCCTTACCCACAGACTGGAGAGTGGAGGAGTCCCCTGACTGGGTGTCCCTCTCCTTTGGAGCTGCTCCCACTGCTTGCAGGCATCCTCTTCTGTCTGTGTTTCAGACTGGGGTTTCCCACTGAATCATCCCATCAGCTATCTATCTTTCAAAATTCCTCAGTGTTTCCAGGATCCCAAGAGTATCCCTTCCCGTTTTCCATTAAGATTTGGTTTGTTGTTTTTCTTTTGGTTTTTTCTTTCTAACTTTTTCTCTTCCCTGGGAATTTGGGACAGGAAGATGAAGTCTGGCTCATCTCACCAGCCTTAATTAGAAGTCAGGACTTTTTTAAATTTTCATTTCTTAACACAGGATATAAAGCATGTATATATTGACTTTTACTTTAAAAGTCAAGTATTATAAACAATGATGTATTTGTCTAAAATGAAAGTTAAAACTTATTTTTAATTACTATTAACAGTTAAAAACTTATTTTTAAGACTGTTCTCTTCAAAAACATTCCAGGCACAGTGGCTGTTCATGCCTGTAATCCTAGCACTCTGGGAGGCTGAGGTGGGCAGATGGCTTGAGGTCAAGAGTTTGAGACCAGCCTGAGGAAGAACAAGACCCGTCTCTATTAAAAATAGAAAAATTAGCCAGGGACAGCAGCACGTGCCTGTGGTCCCAGATACTTGGGAGGCTGAGGCAGGAGGTTCACGTGAGCCTAGGAGTTTGCAGTGAGCTATGATGATGCCACTGCACTCTCGTCCAGGCAACAGAGCAAGACCCTGTCTCAAAAAGTAAATAAATAAATAAATATCCTCTCTTCTCTCCATCTCACCCCCTAAAATTCTTCTATACCCAAAGACAGAAGAAATGCTGTCCTTTGAAGGAGCTCAAAAACAATTTATTTCTCCCTATTCCAAGTCTAATAAATAATTACCTCAAGAGTTAAAGATCCAAAGTGATTGTGCCATTCATTGAATTCACCTGCTGCTCCCTGACTACCATCCAGCTACTAGGAACAGAGGACAGAAGTCCTTCTTGGGGGATTTAGTGTAGAGAATATACAAGAACTGCACTCAGATAAACATCGCAAGGATATCAGGATTGAGACAGAGAAGGCTATCTGTGTATCACCTCCTGCCTTCCTTGGAACTAAAGCCCCATGTAACATGGAAATTGAGAATCCAAAAAGTAGGAAAACACATAAATGTGTCAGGGGAGATCAAATTACCTGCTGAGTTGAAGCATGACCCATCTCCTGTGGCAATGCCTCTTACACAGAGCCCGATGCACTATGCCAGGCCATCAGCTGATCATCAGATGAAAGCCCAAGCATGCATGACTTCAGCAAGCTTACCAGCTTCATAGAAGGACAAGGGCACATAGACCCTAGTCTTTAGGAAGGCTCATTTCATCTCACAGATTTCAGGATCAATTAGTTCTTTAATTTTTGGAAACACATTTGTGACAGGATAAAGATGGATAAAAAGACACCCTACCTGGAAACAGCAATGGGAAAGGAAAAAAAAATAAATGGTTCAATAAAGGTTTACAAGCTGCTTGTCTTTTATTTCAAATGCTAAACTTTCTCCAAATCCAAATGTCTAGCTGGCTTAGGAAAGAATACTTGGTGCAGCTGTAGGCATGCCTCTTTTGTGAAAAAGAGTAAATAAATGTATTTGAATTAAAAGGAACATCTGGACAGCACAAGGTAGAAAAACCCTACCTTATTAGAGGTGGCAGCTGGCTCTCTGAAGAGAAAGAACTAGAGAAAAACATATGCCTCACCAAAAGAAAAACTGTATATAATAAAAGGCCAGGAAAATGAATATCCAAGTATTATTGCTAACATGCAAAGTAATCGAAACATTTTCCCCAAAATGATTAGCTCCCTAATCCATTTATACAGTATTTGTCCTGCTTTCCACTCTCTTTTCCAATTCAACTATTCTATGTTCCACTCATCATATCCTTTTAACTAAACCCTGAACAATTCCTTTTCCCTTCCCTGATCCAGTCAAAAATTTATCACAGGAATACTTTATCACAGCAGGGTATAAAAAGATGATAAATCACCATCCTCTCCACTTTAGGAGTCCAGTCTAGTATAAAAGACAGACTTCTATACCAATTGCAATTAAAAGTAATAAATAAGAGTATGTACAAGTTGCTAATATAGAAAATGGTTTCACAAAGAATTGGCTATTGAATCATAAAACTGGATTTCTAATAAGTGAGAGAAAAAGTGAGAAGGGAACTAACAACAAAGAAAGAGTACATTCAAAACTGTGGAAATGTGAAAGGTCTCAGCCCATTTAGAAATCTGTGAGATGGCTTGAAAGTAAAATATATGAGGATGGGAGAAGACAATAATAGAAAGATTAGTGGGAACTTGAAAGGATCTTGAAAGCCAGGGTAAAGAGTAGACTTTAACTGGGAAATCAATAAGTCTCAATGTTTATCTCCTATGAGAAGACAATAATGTCCACATGAACTATACATTGCTGCAGTCTAGTCACTCAAGCAATTAGCTATAAACACTTTCTCTCCCACTAACCTCAGATGAGGCTTATGAAACAGTGCTATCAATAATGAAAACCTCCCTTCCTCTGTTATCTAACCAAACCTTTACCATGATACAGGCTATATGGTATACTATATAGTATACAAAAACCCCCATTTAGCTACATCAAATTCCTTCCTGCATTTGTTTATAAGTGACTTTCAAGATACACCCCAGGCCATTTTAATTCCAGGTAAGTTGGAGTAAGTATACTCTACCCTGTCCCACTAAATGTACCTGTGAAACCTGAACAGAAAGCATGAATCAATTATTTGTGGATTTGGAAAAATAAACAGTAGCAGGCAAATCAAAGAACAAAATTCAAATTACTAAAAAGAAGTGGTGATTTTTACCATTTTCTTTTCCTCCATGATCTCCCCTGCCTGACCTCAATAAAGCCTGATACCCAAAGTAGGCACGGCCCTGGCAGAGAGAACATCCGGAGAAGCCCTATACATTTCACTGGAGAAACAGAAAAGGGAGCTCCTAACACTAAGAACACGATGGAAATCTCATTTCCCAGACATTTTTCTTTTCCCCTATTCTTTTGTGTCCCAACCCCCAAGTAATTCTGTGGCTATGGCAGCAGCGCCAGAAACAGAGGCCTATAGGAGCCAAAACAATGAAATAAGGAGCATTCTTCAATTGATGAAACTGCAGTCCCAAGAGGGTGGCTAAACTCCCAGGGGTCTTTCTAATCTCTCTATATGCTCAGGGTCTAGCAACAGACACAAAAGTGTACAGCAGAACAAGGTAACTAAAACCTCAGATTTCTAGGCAAGAAGACTGAAAAGAGAAGGCCTAAGGAACCAGAAAGGGAGAAGCTAGTGTGGAAGAGTGATGCAATAAAGTTGTGGTTACTTGAACTAGTTGTAGTTAGTTGATCCTAGATTGATGAATTATTGATATATATGTGGAACATATATGTGGGATATATCTGAACAGCATTACAAAAGCCCACAGCCCACAGAAAAACGACTAGAATGTGCACTCTGAAGCCAACCAAGTCAACTGCAGCTAAAGTAAAAATAACATCCTCCAAAGGATTTAAACAAGATTTAGAGTATTATGTCTGATAACATAATACTCAAAATAGTTAAAACTCAACCCAAGAACTAGGTAAATCTCTCATAAGAAAGGACAAATCAACAGACACCAAGGCAGAAATTACAAAAATATTGAAATTATCTGACAAAGACTTAAAAGAAGCTATTATTACAATATTCCAGCAAGCAATTGTGAACACTCTGGAAACAAATGGGAAATGTGAAAGTATCAGAAATAGAATTGTAAAAAGGAACCAATGAAAATTTTAGAACTGAAAAATACAATAACCACATTTTTTAAAAAACATAATGGATGGACTCAAGAGCAGACTAACGATGACGGGGGAAAGAGTCAATAAAACTGAAGACCAACAGAAAATATACAATCTGAAACAAAAAAGGGATTGGAAAAAATTAACAGGGAACTATGGAACAATAACAAAAGATTCAACATATATGTTACCAGAGAAAAAGAAGAAAGAAGAAAAAAGAAAAATAGCAAGGTATTGAGAAAATATTTGAAGAAAGATGGCTGAAAACTCCCCAAGACATAAACATAGATTCAAAAAGTTCAGTGAACCTCAAACAGGATAACAAAAAGAAGTCAGTGACCAAACACATCATAATCAAACCACTAAAAATTAAAAACAAAGAAAAAAATTCAGAATGTAAACAGAGAAAAACAATACATTAACTACAAGGGAATAATTACTCAAAGACCTATGGATTCACATTATAAGCCATAGAGATCAGAAGGAAGTGACATAATATTTTTAAAGTGCTGGAAAGAAAAAGCCATCAACCTCGTACTCCATCTCCAATGAAAATATCCTCCAAGAATGAAAGTGAAATAAAGATATTTTCAGATAAAGATTAAGAGAACTGGTTGCTAGCACACCAGCTCTAAAAGAAGTACTTAAGGAAGTTCTTCAGATAGAAGGGAAAAACATTAGAAGAAATCTTTGAAATATGAAGAAAAGGCAAAAAAAGTGATAAATATTTGAATGAATATTCTTCCCTCTAGAGTTCAAACATATTCAGTTGAATATGTTGGTTCGAAGTAAAAATCTTACCATTGTCTGATGGGGTTTTCAATGTATGTAGAAAAAAATATATAAGAAAACCATAACACAAAAGAAGAGCAAAAAGATACATACCTACATCGTGGTAAGACATATGTCCCAATTAAAGGTGGTAAAATATGGATTCAAAATAGACTGTGAAAAGTATGTATATGTAACCCATACAGTAACCATTAAAAAAAAAAACAAAACTCCACAAGATAGAAACACAATAAATTAAAAAGGAATAGTTTTAAAAGTTAAAATAATATAAAAAAAAAAAGGCACAAAGGGGGAATCAGGAAAAAAACTAAAGAAATAGAAAATAATAAAATGGTAGTCCTAAATCTAAACATATCAATAATTACATTAAATGTAAACACACAAATTTAAAGATTATCAAAATGGTTTTAAACAACATAACCCAATTATATGCTGTCTACAAAAAATTCACCTCAAAAATAATGATATATGTAGTTTAAAAGTAAAATGATGGGAGAAAAAATATTAAGCAAATATTAAACAAAAGAAGGCTAGAATGCCTGTATTAGTATCAAAGTAGATTTCAGAGCAAAGAAATTTATAAGGGATAAAGAAGAACACTAAATAATAGTAATAGGATCAATTCACTACAAAGATACAGTAGTCCTTAATGCATATGCATCTCACAACAGTGCTTCATAAAGCAAAAACTGACAGAACTAAGAGGAGAAAGACAAATATCCAATTATTGTTGGAGACATCAACATTCTATTCTCAGTGGCAGACTAGTAGTAGAAAATCAGCATGATTATAGAGGAATTAGACAACACTATCAAACAGCTGTATCTCATTGACATTTATATACTACTACATACAACAGAAGATGACAGTCTTTTCAAGTGAACAGGAAAAATGCACCAAGATAGATCATACTTGGATCAGAAAACAAATGTTAACACATTGAAAAAAAATGAAAACACATAAAATATGATCTCTAAACAAAAGGAATTATAACAGAAAGATCACAGAAAAATCTCCAAACACTTGGGAATTAAACAATTGCCATGGGCAAAAGAGGTCTCAAGAAAAATTAGAAAATATTTTAAACTTAACAAAAATGAAAATACATTATATAAAAAAATTGTACCGAAAGTAGTGCTTAGAGGGAATATTATAGTATTAAATGTTATGTAAGAAAAGAAGATATATCTCAAATCAATAATCTAAGCACCCATCTTACAAACTAGAAAAAGAAAGCAAAACAAACCTAAAGCAAGTAGAAGAAAATAATACAGAAGATAAAGGTAAAATTTAAAAAAAGAAATAGACAAAATTCAATCAAACCAAAAGCCAGTTCTTCAAAAGTATCAATAAAATTGATAAACCTCTAACAAGACTAACAAAAGAAAAAAACAAAGACACAAATTATTACCAATATCAGAAATGAAAAAGGGGTTATCACTACAAACTATGCAGACATTAAAATGATAATAAAGGAACTCTAAGAATAACTCTATACACACAAATTGGACCATTAACATGAAATAGTAATCAAGACAATGTAGTATTGACACAGGGACAGATCCATAGATCAGTGGAAAAGAACAGAATCCAGAAATAGACCCATACAAATATCAAATATCACACCATTTGCTTTCTGACAGAAGTGCAAAAGCAATACAATAGATATACCACTCTCAACAAATGGTATAGGGACAATTCAATATCAATATGCCAAAAAAACCAAACAAACCAAAAAAAGAAACTTCAAATCTTATATAAAAATTAACTCTAAATGGATCACGTATCTAAATATAAATGCAAAACTATAAAACTCTTAGGAGTAAATCTTCATGACCTGGAATTAGGCAAAGAGTTCTTACGAGAGTAAAAACACAATCCACAGAAGTAAAAAGTGATAAACTATCAAAATTTTAAAACTTTTGAACTGTAGTAGACACTGTTAAAAGGATAAAAAGACAAGCTATTGACTGGAATAAACTATTTGCAAATCAGATATCCAACAAAGGACTTGTACCCGGATTATATAAAGAACTCTCTAAACCAGGGGTCCTCAAACTTTTTAAACAGGGGGCCAGTTCACTGTCCCTCAGACCGTTGGAGGGCCGGATTATAGTTTTAAAAAACTATGAACAAATTCCTATGCACACTGCACATATCTTATTTTGAAGTAAAAAAACAAACGAGCAAAAACACCCGCATGTGGCCCACAGGCCGTAGTTTGAGGACGCCTGCTCTAAACTCAATAGCAGAAAAAAAAAAAATCCAACTAAAAAACAGGCAAAGGTCAGGTGCGGTGGCTCATGCCTGTAATTCCAGCACTTTGGGAGGTTGGTGGGAGGATCACTTGAGGCCAGGAGTTCGAGACTAGCATAAGCAATGTAGCAAGACCTCGTCTCTACAAAAAAATGAAGAAAAATTAGCTGGGCATGGTAGCACACACCTACAATCCCAGCTACTCAGGAGGCTGAGGCAGGGGGATCACTTGAGTCCAGGAGATGGAGTTTACAGTGAGCTATGGTTGCAGCACTGCACTCCAATCTCAGTGAAAGCAAGGCCTTGTCTCTTTTTAAAAAGAAAAAAAGAAAACAGGCAAAACTTGTTCACTGAAAGAATATATTGGATGGCAAATGGCATATAGGCATATGAGAAGATGGTCAACATCATTATCCATTAGGGAAATGCAAATTAAAGCCACAATGAGATACCACTACATTATTACAATGGTTAAAATTAAAAATACTGACAATACTAACTGCTGCAGAGGATGCAGAACCACTACAAATCTCATGCATTCCAGGTAGGAATGTAGAATGATACAGCAACTCTGGAAAAGTCTAGCACTTTCTTATAAAGTTAAGCACATGTTTACCATATGACCTGGCAATCCCACTCCTAATTATTTACCCTAGAGAAAAAGAAACTTATATTCACACAAAAATCTTTACACAAATGTTTGGAACACTTCTACTCATAATTGTCAAAAGCTAGGAAAAACTCAAAATTCCTTCAATGGGTAAATGGATAAACTTTACAATCATACAGAGCGATACTATTCAGTAATAAAAAAAACAAACCATTGATACACACAACAGTTTGGATGAATCACAAAAGCATTATGCTGAGTGAAAGTAGCCAGTCTCAAAAAGTTACACAGTGTGTGGAAATGATAACACTATAGTGATGGGAAATACATCAGCGGTTGCCAGGAACAGTGTAAGGGAAGATGTGACTGCAAAGAGATACACAAGGAAGTTTGAGGGGTGATGGAACTGCTCTGTGTCCCAAGTGTGCTATTATAGTAGTCATACCATCTACACATGTGTTAAAATTCACATAAGTATGCAAAAGAAAAAAGTCAATTCTACTGTAGGACAATTTCTTAAATTAAAAAACCAAACGCTACTACATATAGGTGAATAGTATGAACAATACCGTGGGCTTCTTGTTTAAGGATATACTGGTCCTATCTAATTTTCTCAAAATTACCAACCTCTATTCCGCCCTAGTACTTTCTTCTCCTAGTCCACCCTTCGCCTAACTCCTGCCACCCTTCAGGTCTCTGCTTAAGTGTTACTTCCTCAAAAATGCTTTCCCTAATCAATCAACACTTATGTGCACATATGAAAATTTATCGGAAATAAAGCAGGTGGGGGAGGAGGGAGAATCAGAAAATTCACACCTAACAGGTACAGTGCACACTATCTGGGTGTTGGATACACTTTTAACTTTGGCTCAAATTGTACAAAAGCAATTTATGTAACCAAAAGGTTTGTACCCCCATATCCTGAAATTTCAAAAAAAAAAAAAAACAGCTTTCCTTGATCCCCCCAGACTGGCTCAGATCCTCCTGTTCCACATGTACAAAACCCCTATAATTTTCCATTGCACTACTTATCACAACTGTACATAATTACAAAATGTCTGCTTCTATCACTGTACTGGAAGCCACACTGGTGAAGGAGCCACATTTGCCTAGTTCAAAAGTCATGGGGCATCTTCACATAAGTACTCTATATTTGTTAAAGTTGAGTATCTGTCACTCTCTACAACCCCATACAATTCTATCTAATAAAACACAGATAAGCATTTTCCAACACTTTAAATACTGCAAAAAAAAAGCATATCATTTTAAAATTTATATGTGGAACCATCACCACCATCCATCTCCAGAACTTTTCATCTTGCAAAACAATGTGAATGTACTTAATGCCACTGAACTGTACACTTAAGAATGTGTGAAATGAAACTGCAAATAAGACCCCAAGGTCTCCAGAGGAGATGGACTCCCATGGCTAATAGAGATGCCCACATTTAGATAACAGATCCAAGGAGCCATGGTGGGATCAGAGAAGAGTGGTCACATGCCCTTTGTTCTTAGAAAAGGCAGTTCTTGACAAATATCCTGCTTTAGGTCCTTGAGCCAAGAAAAATTACAGCTAGACACACACACACACACACACACACACACACATTCTCTCTCTCTCTCTCTCTCTCTCCCCCTCTCCCTCTCCCCCTCCCTCTCTCCCTCTCCCACTCCTTCTCTCCCTGAAGAAACATCTGACAGAGGCACTTCTGGTTTGGGGCTTGGGAAAGCCATTCAATCAGGGCTTGACTATATCAACCAATAAGAACTGAACAAGCTTGACTCCTTTGTTTGCATAAACAGACATGATTGTGAACCAAAGTGGGAACTTTCCCTACCTAAGCCAAACCCTTTTTTGCACACTTTCACTAGAGCTGAAGGCTTTGCTTCCCCAATCTGCATATTGTTTTTTTATAGAAAATAAAGCTCTCCCTTTTTCCTCCACAGAGCTCATGATCTTTTGTTAATAGTTTAAAATGGTAAATTTTATTGTTATATATATTTTACCACAACTAAAAATAAAATTTTTAAATGTAAAAAAATTGGTATGTAGAAACATTTAATGAAAAGAAAAATTACATGAAATTTTCACAAATAGGTTGTGTAGTTTTGTAACTGAACTTCCCTACCACATGTAGAACATCCCAGCTGAGTTTCCTCAGTGCAGTCTAGGGATCCATAACACTTAATTAGAATAGTTCACTAAAGATACTTTCCTGGATTTAATTATAAAGGCCCCTTTACTAAAATATCTAATATCCATTTGGGGAATACAGTATAGTCTTGGAAACTAAACTAATATGTCACTGATTCACAGGAAGACTTGGAAGCAACTAAACACTTAGTCATCTACAAAATAAGATATTTCTAGCTGGGCAAGGTGGCTCATGCCTGTAATCCTAGCACTTTGGGAGGCCAAGGTAGGAGGATCAGTTTAGCCCAGGAGTTTGAGGTTGCCACTGCACTCTGGCTCAGGCAAAGAGCAAGACTCAGTCTCAAAAAAAAAAAAGACATTTTCAAATACTATTTATAAGCAGTTTTACCTGAGCTTAACACTGTTCCATATAGACAGACAACTTCCCTGCCTTTAGAACGCTTACAAACTCTCCATTGAAGAGAGTGCTTTGCATTGCATTTATTAAATAAATGAATGAAGATAGATAGCAAAAGTGGATTTATATCTAATTTATTTGAGTTAGAACCTCTCTTCCTTAGTACAGGCTCCAATTCAGATGAATAAATCAGATACAAACCCACCATTGCCATCTGCAGACAGCCTTATATTTTCCTGAAAGATGCGTACTAGACTTCTTCCTCTGCCACTCCAACTTAGCAGTTGCCACCGTGGCCACATAGAAGCAGCAGGAACAAGGAGCAAAGGAAGCAGTTCCAAGTCAGGTCAGTGACTAGCTGCAGCCAGAGATCCAGAGCTTGCAAAACAATGCCTAGATGTGCTGAGTGGTGCTGATGCACAGATTAGGTCCCAATCTACATAATAACTAATCATAGGCCAGGCAGGGTGGCTCACGCCAGTAATCCTAGCACTCTGGGAGGCCGAGGCAGGAGGATCCCTCAAGGTCGGGAGTTCGAAACCAGCCTGAGCAAGAGCGAGACCCCCGTCTCTACTAAAACACAGACACTAGTAAAAACAGCCTTCGAAGTAACAACCTTCACTTTCTTTTGGGGAGGAAGGAGACTTTTCTTTATACTTAGTATGGAAAGCACTATGCACAATGGAGACAATACAACTTAGGAATCTCACATAATTCAAATCTTAGCTCACTACTTACCAGCTAAATGATCTTTGACAACCCATTTTATATCTTGGAGCCCCAATTTTCTCAATTTAAAATGGTGACAATAATACTCCCCTTACATAATTATGTACTTTTCTAATACATCATAGATACTAAATAAATGATAGATATTACTTAGAATGATCATGTCCTTTCCTTCCAAAGAAGTTGAAATGAGTGTGGCTGTAGAGATATAAGTCATGGCCTTATTAACACCGGAACATCAGAATAAAGTTAAGGTGTATTTTCACATCTTTTATTAAATGTATACTTTTTCAGTAAGATAGTATTTCCAATCCTTCTTAAATAGATGCTTAGAGAAAAATAAATCCATGATTAGGTACTGTATACCACCAAGCACTAATTACATTGAAATACATAAGTTCCCTTTAAAATATGTTGCTTAAATTCACCAGAAATTTTTAAACAAACAAAACCAAATATATGCTCAAAATATTTCACTGTTCTTAATTTAAAATTTTAGTGTAAGTTAAAGGACAAAGTTCTTATTAACAAAATATTGAGAAGGTCTTGGGACATCCCCTTCTATTTTATAAAGGAAAAAATTCACAAATCACTTTCCATAGATTAAAAATGTTGGAATGTTTTTATTCAAGTTAAATAGAAAGACCCATGAACACATACAAGATAATTCATTCATGAAGATACTGGTAATAAATCCTTTTTTTCCTGTCCAAATATAACTTTTGCCTGACTAATAAAGTCAGTCATACACCTTCCTAACTGGAATAACTAGATCACCTTTAACTCCAGGGGCTCAAACTATCAGTCTTTTAAGAAGCTTTGCTGGTTTTTGACAATTTAACCTGCTGAGCTCACAGCACCCATGAGAGGGTCTTGGTTGCAAGTTTACTTCTGATGCTGCTGACCACTAACACTGATTCCACAGATAATGGGTTTCAATAACCACCACCCACAGGTTAATACTTTAAGTATTATCCATAATATTGCTTTAATTAAGTTAATACATAAAGGTCACAGTTTGGTAGAAAGTTTGATTAAATTTGGTAGTGCTTACAATAATTTTTAAAAACTGTATTCATCTATATGGTAACTGTAAATTTGCTTACAGATTTAATCTAGTTTGCTCATAGATTTATGCTGCATTTCAATTTATTTTCTAAAAGGAATTCAATTTATTAGTTCTACTTCCCCAAAATATGTACATTTCTAGAATTTTTACCTGAGAGTTTACTGACATATGGCTCTAACCATGCTGAACACAAAATGGTTCCACCTGGCACAAAAAGACCACCTGCTATAGCAAAGGAGATTTCCATCCCACCCTCAGGTTTTGGAGCATTTTGATGGTGGAAAGATTCATGCTTTGATTGGTCTGTAGCTTCACATGTTAAATATTAATTTCTCTTTGAAACGCTGGAATTATTTTTGCATCTCAAAAAATAAAGACACAAATTTTTTAACCCAAATCCTTTATGCAGTATAAAATAAGCCAAAGAATATTTACAATGAATATATGAAAGGGCAAAGCAAACAAATGTTTTAATGAATCTGAAATGAAACATTTACTCTAATATGTTTATAAAAATGAGATATTGTTCTTTAAAACACAAATCACATGGTTGGCACAGAAGACACAATTTTCTATTTTTATATGTATGAGGTAACTTGAGGTTATTTTATTGAAAAGCAAAGAATGATGGCTAAATTCATCTCATACACATATTGAATTTAGCAATAATTGTATCTTTTAAATACACAACCTGACAGGCACTATGGTAGATAATAATGAATCAGCATGGGAGCCATTTAATATACTTCTTGATTAACTCATTGCCTGTCCAGTTCGCACACAGACATGCTTACATGTCATAATCGTCATAATTCCCATCATCCCCACCGCTAACACTCCAGCGCCTTGATTAGTGCACAACTCCCAGACGAGCCATTGCTAATGCTAAATAATTCTCTTCAGCCTCCTGCTACTATACTGCAGGATCTCCAATTAAATATAATGTCCCTGATGAGCCATATTAATGTGAACAAATTCCTACCAGGAATCCTATCCTATTCCATTTTACCCAAAAATGCAGAGAAAGTAATTTAGCCAAGTCAAAGATAATCAAAACATTTAAAATTGATATAGTATACTGTTTCTGCAAAGTAACTTCTACCAATGACAATAAAAGCAAAGAAAAGGAAATATCTAAACATTTCCTTTTAGAATAAGATGTCTAAACATCTTAAATGCTTGCTTCTCCTGATTAGTTCTTCACTGAAAAGTAGTGTTTTAAATTTGCATAGGTAAATACATTGTGTTCTTAATCTGAAAAGGTTACTGAAGGCTAAGTTCTATGAGAAAAGTGAGCAATAGCAAGTTTTAAGCAAGTATGTCATTTAAAAATCCTTTGATTACCTAATTACCAGACTCCAAGATTCAAAACCACATTAATGAAACCAATTCTTTCCTTCCAATTAAATGGAGTATTATAGTCACTACTCAGAGGCTTTGGCATGGAGCTTTATGTTATTGATAAGAAAACTTCATATTGAAGGATGACAACTATAAATATTTTTTGCAAGAATAAATTAAGAATCCTATAGATTTCTCTTGCAATCTAAATGTCTGGAAATGTTTCCCACCTAATTAAGACCAACTTGGGAACATGGACCATGACAGTCATCTCTTAAAATATCCTTTACTAGTAAACTCAATTTAAGAAAATATTTCTTAAATAACCATCTCAATTACACACACACACACACATAAAGACACAAAAGCTCACCTGGTATTTTTCAGTTAACACCCCCAAAAAAGTTTTACAAGCCTGACCATAAGCATTTATTCCTATTTGAGGATCAGTGCTAGCATCAGCTACAAAGAAGTCCATTAACAAATTTTGTAAAATTTTTTTTAAAAATTTAATTAACAACTTCTTTCCAAATAGAAAAAGTTTGAAAATAGCCTGAAATCATGTAAATAAGAAAAATAAATAAATGTTTGAGGCTTTCACATTTAAATTGCTTTCCTCTCCATATACATCTAGAACAAAACTTAACATACACTAACAAAGATACAAATAGATAAATACATATATGCAAAGATGTATATATATATATATAAATATGAAAAGAAATAAAATATATTCCAACAACCCCATAAAATTTTGATAAGTTTTTCCCTAAGGTCTTTTATACCTTAGCCTACATTAATGTATTCCATCTCCATTTACCTGATCATTACCCTCCAGTTTGTTCAGCTGGAACCAACATACACTAATTACTTAGACATCACGAAGTCCTATTTGTCCTCAGTCCTTCCCCAGACAGCAGGGAAATATTATCAAGGGTAGGCATGAAAGGTGATGATTGCCCTCACCTTACTGTCAATCACCCCAGAGCTCACAGGAAGCCCCACTCAATCTCATTATGGAATTCTGAGGTTGAGATTACAGCACACACCAGGAATCATACTTTAAACAGCAGGCTGCCTGGGTAAGATGTGAGTCACAATGAATCCTTTCCTGATTTCAGGTTCTTGTTTCAAAACAGTAAATATCAGATATTTCTCATTTAAATCCAACGTGACTGTACACAGACCAAACAACAAAATACATGTTGATAGGCCAGGCGCGGTGGCTCACGCCTGTGATCCTAGCACTCTGGGAGACCGAGGCGGGCAGATCGCTCAAGGTCGGGAGTTCAAAACCAGCCTGAGCAAGAGCGAGACCCCGTCTCTACTAAAAATAGAAAGAAATTAATTGGTCGACTAAAAATATATATAGAAAAAAAAATTAGCCGGGCATGGTGGCACATGTCTGTAGTCCCAGCTACTCGGGAGGCTGAGGCAGAAGGATCACTTGAGCCCAGGAGTTGGAGGTTGCTGTGAGCTAGGTTGACGCCATGGCACTCTAGCCCAGGCAACAAAGTGAGACTCTGTCTCAAAAAAAAAAAAAAAAATACACTTTGATAAATTCAATGTAGTAGTGTAGGTAGGAAATATAGTCAAAGGTCGAAGTACAGAATCATTTTCCTCATTGGAAAGGAACATTCTCAAACCTTTTCATTTTATCTAATGAGATCTCATTTAAAAAAAAAAGTCAAAACTCTAATTTTAATGGTTTGATATAAATGTAACAATATATTTTACTATTTTTTGTGAGAAAGCATACTAGTCTTTACACTTAAAACAGAAATGAATGACTGTTATCTAAGAAGCAATTTGAGGAATACAAGCACCAACAATCTCTAAAGCCTCAAATTCTTTGCTCCCACTACTCACCAAACTAACGCGGTGGGATGCACCTGCCCATGTACAAAATACTACTAACTAAAGCCATTAAACGTTTCTCTATACCTAGAGGCACATGCGAGGGTGGGGAAGAAAAACGTTTCTCATTCCTTACATCTCATTCCTTACATTTCTCATCTTCTCTGGGACTACCTAACATCACAGTAAACTACAGACAGATAACCCCAGAATGTATCTCTCCAGTCTTCTAAGTCAAAATATTAATGAGGCCTTCTTTAAGTCAAAAAATCCTCTCACATCAACCCTCTGCCTAAAATCTAAAGAATCTGTTCTATAGGCCTCTCTCTTATTGCTATTTTATAATGTATTTTAATATGTTAGGCTACTCCCACTGTCAATTTTCCTCAGAATTTTCTAAGCCATTCTTCTATATTTACTCTTTTGTCAATTTCCCTCCCCCCAAAATTATGTTGTTATATATTTATTAAGATTTAATAGAAAACTGAACAGAGTAATTTAGGAATAACGAGCATTTAAAATATTCAGTTTCCATATACAAAAACAGAAAGTCCTCATATAAGTCCTAAAAATTTAATTTACAATTCACATCATGTAGTGCTTTATCACTTCCATTGCTTCCACAGTTACATTTTTTAAAGTTATATTTTCTATCTTGTTGATATATGTATGAACTTTATAGATTTCTTTATATTTATTTTTTAACCAACCAGAGATTTTTCTTGCTGTTACTAAAGAGTTATTCAGTTCACGGTATAACTAGAAACTCAATAAAATCTTATTTTTGCCTTTCCTGTCCATTTTATAGCTCTTGCCTAACTCTGTTACCTAGCACTTCTAGAATGCTGTTAAATAATAGTAATGACAAAGACCTCATGAATGAAATTAGTGCCCTTATAAAAGAGACCCCAAAAATATCTTTCTCCTTCCACCATGTGAGGACACAGCAAGAAGGCTCCCTCGAAAAACCAGGAAGTGGGGGGGTCCCTTCTGCCAGTGCCTTGATCTTAACTTCCCAGCCAAAAGAACTGTAAGAAATAAATTCCTGTGGCTTATAAGCCACCCAATTTATGGTATTCTGTTATAGCAGCCTGAATATCTAAGATGGTAGCTCATGCCTGTAATCCTAGCACTCTGGGAGGCTGAGGAAGGAGGATCGCTTGAGGTCAGGAGTTCAAGACCAGCCTGAGCTAGAGTGAGACCCCCTCTCTGCTATAAATAGAAAAAAATTAGCCTGGCAACTAAAAACAGATAAAAAATTATCCCAGAATGGTAGTGCACGCCTGTAGTCCTAGCTACTCAGGAGGTTGAGGCAGAAAGATCGCTTGAGCCCAGGAATTTGAGGTTGCTGTGAGTTAAGTTGATGCCATAGCACTCTAGCCCAGGTGACACAGCAAGACTCTAAAAAAAAAAAAGACAAGACTCAGATTTCTAAAATCAGGAATGAAAGAAAAGACATTACTACTAACCTTATAGAAATAAAAATAACAAGGAACTACTGTAAACAACTATATACCAATAGACTAGATAACATAGATGAAATAAATGGACAAATTCCTAGAATGCCACAAACTACAAACATTGACTAAAGAAGATAGAATATCTGTATAAGCGTATAACAAGAGACAGATTTAGTAATCAAAAACTACCCACACAGAAACCCAGACTCAAATGGCTTTGCTGAAGAATTGTATCAAACATTTAGAGAAAAATTAATATCAACTCTTCACAAA
This sequence comes from Cheirogaleus medius, assembly GCA_008086735.1. Lineage (NCBI taxonomy): Eukaryota > Metazoa > Chordata > Mammalia > Primates > Cheirogaleidae > Cheirogaleus > Cheirogaleus medius. The sequence continues at coordinate 13,324,268 of VBSM01000605.1, forward strand.
CGTTTCCAAAAAAGAAAAGTAGAAAGTAAGAGGAAACTTTCCAACTCAGGAGGCCAGATTCACCCTAACACCAAAACCAAGCAAAGACATCATAAGAAAATGATAGACCAGTATCTCTTATAAATATGGACACAAAAATTCTCAACAAAATACCAACAAACTGAATCCAGCAACATATGCAAAAGAATACACAACATGACCAAGTGGGATTCATCCTGGGAATGCAAGGTTGGCTAACATCCAAAAATCAATTAATATAATGTATCAATAAAACAAAGGGCAAAAACCACATGATCATCTCGGTAGACACAGAGAAAGCATTTGAAAAACTGCAATACCCATTCATAATAAAACTCTTCAACAAACTATGAATAGCAGTGAACTTCCCACATCTGATAATCCAAATCTATGAAAATCCCAGAGCCTAAATCAAATTTAAGGGCGAAATACTGAATGCTTTCCTTCTACGATGAAGAACAAAACAAGGACCTGCCCTCACCACATCTATTCAACATTATTAAAACCAGGGAAATCAGGCAAGAATATGAAATAAAAAGCATCCAGATGGAAAAAAGTAAAACTCTCTATTCATATGACAAGATCTTACATAGAGAATCTTAAGGAATCCACTAAAAAACTATTATTAACAAGTTCATCAGTGTTGCAGGATACAAAATCATTATATAAAAATCAATTGTATTTCTATACACTTGCAATTAACAATGAAAAATTGAAATAGAAGAAAATAATTCCACTTAAATAGCATCAAAAAGAATAAAATACACAAGAATGAATACAACAAAGTACAAAATTTGTACTCAAAAATTATGAAACACTGTTTTTTTTTGTTGTTTTTTGTTTTTTTGAGACAGAGTCTCACTCTGTTCCCTGGGCTAGAGAGCCGTGGCATCAGCCTAGCTCACAGCAACCTCAAACTCCTGGGCTCAAGTGATCCTTCTGCCTCAGCCTCCCGGGTAGCTGGGACTACAGGCATGCGCCACCATGCCTGGCTAATTTTTTCTATATATTTTTAGTTGGCCGATTAATTTCTTTCTATTTTTAGTAGAGATGGGGTCTCGCTCTTGCTCAGGCTGGTTTCGAACTCCTGACCTCGAGCGATCCGCCCACCTCAGCCTCCCAGAGTGCTAGGATTACAGGCGTGAGCCACCGCGCCCGGCCTGAAACACTGTTAAAGAAAGCAATGCAACCTAAATAAACAGAAGGCCATCACATGTTCATGGACAGAAAGACTTAAAAATGCTGAGACTGCTATACTCCCCAAAATGATCTATAGACACAACACAATCTCAATCAAAATCCTAGCTAGATATATTCTTGCATTTGGACTGACTTCTCTTTATAAACCATTAATCCACAAATCTTCCCAAAGAATGATAAGTGTGCTTTCCTACAGCCTGGAAAATGAAACATAAAAAAAAAGTCATGACTTAAAAAGAGGCTTAACTTCCATTTTGCTTTTTCCTGCCCTCACCACTTCCCACTGGAGTACTTTACCCAGCTTCCCTCTGGCCTCATCCACTGGATGCGATTGCACTAATCTCATCATTATAAATTAACTGTTTTCCGAAGGAAAGTCTGACTTTAAGACTGCTCTAGATCAGTCTTTATTTCTCAAAGAAAGTAAGAGAATTTCCTCAGCAGAGAATAGTATGCCATACTGTTTTAAGACAAGCCAACAATAAACCAACTAGATAACCTGCAAATCCTCCCCTAGAAACACCTAAAATCCTAGATTAAATATAACAAACATTCTTTAAATGAAGAGCTTGGTTTACCAGAAACTACAAGGGATGAAAACCAAAGCGGAAGTAAGCAGGGCATGGTGGTACATGCCTGTAGTCCCAGCTACTAGGGAGGCTGAGGGAGGAGGATCACTTGAGCCCAGGAGTTCAAGGCTGTAGTGCGCCATGACCACACAACTGCACTCCAGTCTGCACAACATAGCCAAGACACTGTCTCTTATAAAAAAAAAAAAAAAAAAACAATGAGGAAGCTAAAAATCAGACTGTATCCACAAGAGCCAATCTTGGAGAGTAAAGGTAGGCCTCTCGATAATCTAGAAGACTGGGTTTCATCTCTCAGAGAAAGGAATCGGACTCTGTCTGAGTTGGAGATTTGAAGGAGAACCTCCTACATGAAGCCAGGACACTCAAAGATTACATTCTCAGTAAAAGGGAGTTGTTATATCAACCTACTGTCTAGGGAGGGGAAAAAATACTTTACCAGTGTCTGTGTGGTCAAAGTAAAGGAAAACATCTTTAAAAATTAGAAACCATGGGCCTATTCAACAGATGTATGTGTATGTAATCTCATTTTGTTTTTCCCACTATCTTCATAATTCAGCAACCTTCAGATCAGTGATATTCTGGAGGGGCTGGAAGAAACAAACGTAACACCCAGCCTACCAGGCCATATCTGTAACCCACACCATCTTGGAATTCAACAATAAAGATACCAAATATGAAGTAGAAGCCAAAATGTAAACATGTGAGAAAACAGTACATCATGAGGAAGAATCAGGAATAGAAACACCCACAAACTTTAAATAATACAATATAATAAAGCCTTTAAAATAAATATACTAAAAATGAATAGGAGATGAAAGGAAGACTCAATATATAAGAAAAAAAAATACAAAAATACAGGCAAATTCGAAAAGGAGCAGCAAATCAACAGATTTCTCAACAGACAGCAAAGAAGACAAATGCAACTAAAAGAACTGAATAAGGCAATTTTCATTATTGGTACAAAATATTAGATGAGAGGTTGTTGGGGGACAAAATATTCACATGGATTCAAAGACTTATCCCCAAAATTATTTAATTAAAAAAGAAAAAAATGCACCATTATAATGGAAAGGCCTGTGTGTTAGTCCACTTTGCTTTACTATAAAGAAATACCTGAGGCTGGGTAATTTATAAAGAAAAGAGGTTTATTTGGTTCACAGTTCTGCAAGCTATACAAGGATGGTGCCAGCACTTGCTTCTGATGAGGGTTTCAGGGAGCTTCCAATCAAGGCAGAAGGTGAAGGAGGAGCAGATGTGTCACATGGTGGGAGAAGGAGCAAAGAGTGGGAGGGAGAGGTGCAGCTATTGCATGAACTAATAAAGCAAGAATTCACTTATTACTATGGGAGGGCACCAAGTCATTCATGAAGGATTCACCCCCACGATCTGAACACCTCCCACCAGGCCCAGCCTCTAACACTGGGGATCAAATTTCAATGTGAGATTTGGAGGGGACAAACATCCAAAGTATATAAACCTGGTAAGGTCAAATGATCAAACAGTGTGACCAAAAGAACAACTCAACATTATGAACCTCTCGATATGATACAATAAGAAATATCATCACTTACAAAGTAGTCTTATTAAACATACTTACCCTGAATCTTTTCATGAGGAAATAATCAGACAAATCCAGAACATCTATAAGCCAACATGATGGAAAAAAAGGAGGGAGGGTCAAAACACCATTTTAGATTAAGAGAGTAAAGAGGTATAATAATAGGTAATTCATGACTTTGATTGGACTGTGGATCAAAGAAAAATATTACAAAAGACAATTAGGGACAACTGGAGAAACCTGAATATGGTAGCATGTTACATGATATTATAGAATAACTGGTAATTTTCTTAGGTTTCATAAGGTATTACAGATATATAGAAAACCATCCTCATTCCTAAAAGATGAATGCTGAAGTATTTAGTGATGAAATGCCACAATGTCTGTAACTTACTTTCAGACTGTTTAGACAAAAAAGAAAAAAAAAAGGACTCACACACAATATGCATATGGATAGAGATATAAAGCAAACATTACCAAAATGTTAACTGGTGAATCTAGATGAAGGTTATGCTGGTATTCATTGCTCTACTTTTTTAATTTTTTCATTATCTTTGAACACTTCAAAAAAAATATAAATGAATGGCCAATAATATGAAAAGGTACTCAACATGAATATTCATCAGGGAAATCTAAAATGAAAAGCACAGTGAGATAGTGTAACTTCATGACCACTAGAATAGCAAAAATGAAAAGGACTGATAAAACCAAGTGTTGGCAAGGACAATTTCTGGTGGGAGTATAATATGGTACAAACACATCAGAGCACTGTTTGGCACTTTATTATAAAGTTAAACATCTATTTATTTATTCTAGGGGTCAGGAAAATACTGTCTACCCACAGGCCAAATCCAATCCAAGGACTGTTTTTGCATAGCCCTCAAACTAAGAATAGTTTTTACATTTTTAAACAGTTGTAAGAAGAAAAAAAATTATGCAATGGAGACCATAGGAGCCTGCAAAGTCTAAAATATATTTATCATCCAGACGGAAATATATTTACTATCCAAACAGAAAAAGGTTGCCACCCTCATCTACCCTATGACCCAGCAATTCCATTCCTAAGTATTTACTCAAGAGAAATGAAAGTACCTGTTCACAAAAAGACTTGTACAAGTATGTTTACAGAAGCTTTGTTCATAGGAGCTAAAAATGGGGGGAGGGGGAGGGGCAGGGTGTAATTTGACAAGTTCATCCTAAAATTCACATGGAAGAGCAAAGAGCCAAGAATACCAAAGACAATTTTGAAGAACGAGTTGCAGGCAGGGAACCAATAGAAGTAAACTGCATCATCATCTCTAAAAGCCAACTTTTTTCCATTAAACATCCATTGTTTGCTGATAAGTTCATTGGCTTTCCTTCTTTGTGTGACTTATTCCCACTTAATATATGTAGTATGTATTAATCTTTTTCCCTGATTAACTACTTAAAAATTAGTTGTAACAAAAAATTAATAGTTTTCACAACCAATTGTTAGTATTTTCCTACTGCAGTAATACTTACATTTTAACTTATGAAATTAACACACAAAGCATGTAAGATTTTTTTCCAAGTTATCTTTAAAATGCTCGCCTCTTGAAAACAAATATTAATACATCTGAATAGCATGGATTGTTCATATTACTGATATTATAAAGCCAATTAACTATCATGTGTTGAGGAAGCAAAATATATTGTTAGAAAAATTCACCTTTTCAGCCTCCTTGAGACTGAAGCAGAAACTACATAGCAAATTTGACCCTACTGTTGAGGTTTAAATTAAACTTTTAACATTCCAACCATCATCATCATCTCTTTCCAGAAATTAACTTAACGTAGGTCATATTAAGAGAACATTTTGACTGATCATGCAGTACTTCCATTGTGGGGCCTGGCAAATTTCATTCTCAATTGTGTATTATAATATCTGATATACTCACAACTACTTTCAGCCTGAAGTGGCTGAAAGTCTCCAAAATGTAAAACTACTACATCTGCCTTGGGAAAAGTATGAATGAGAGAGACATAAAACTTAGAACAACTCTTTTGAAACTAGTTTTTTTAAAAGGCTGGAAAGTGAGGGTCTAAATCTAGATCAGAATACAGTCATGTGTCCCATGACAACATTTCGGTCAATGACAGATCACATATACAACAGTAGTCCCATGAAATTATAATGGAGCTGAAAAATTCATATTGCCTACCGATGCCTTGATGATCCTGACCTTGTGTTTGTGTTCTAGTTTTTAACAGAAAAGCTTTAAAAGTTTTAAAAAATCAAAAATTTCAAAAATAGGAAAAAGCTTATAGAATAAGGATACAAAGAAAGAAAATATTTTTGTACAGATGTACAATGTGTTTGCATTTTAAGCTAAGTGTTATTATAAGAGTAAAACAGTTTAAAAAAATAAGGTTTATAGAGTAAAAAAGTTACAGTAAACTAGGTTAATTTATTATTAAAGAAAGAAAAATATTTTTCTACAAATTTAGTGTAGCCTAAGTGCGCAGTGTTTATAAAGTCTACAGTAGTGTCCAGTAATGTTCTAGGCCTTCACATTCACTCACCACTCATTCACTCAGAGCAACTTCCAGTCCTGCAAGCTCTACTCGTGGTAAGTACCTTATGCAAGTCTACCATTTGTTATCTTTTAGACCGTATTTTTACTGTACTTTTTCTATGATAGAAAAACCTACCTTTTTTTTAGATAGGTTTAAATACATAAACCATTGTGTTACAATAGCCAACAGTGTGCAGTACAGTAACATGCTGTACAGGTTTGTAGCCTAGGAACAAAAGGCCACTCCATATAGCCTAGGTATGTAGCAGGCTATACCATCCAGCTTTGTTTAAGTATACTCTGTGATGTTCACACAACAACAAAATCACTTGATGCATTTCCCAGAATGTATCCCCATTGTTAAGTGGCACATGATTGTATTATAAAAGCTGATATTACCAAAGTGTTTCATTATCAAAAGTGTGAAAAAATGAAAAATAGTAATTTACATTATAGTACAAACTACTTATATTTCATTCCACAAAGAGATAATAATTTATATTCTTTACCCATTTTTTTCTACCCATTTGTAATTCATTACTGCTAAAAAGGCCTGCTGTGTTAAAAATGCCAAATAAAATTATATATCATTCACTACTTTATGCTATACCTTCTTTTGTTCATGTCCAATTAGCATTAGCCTATCTTTCATTTTTCAGATTTTCAAATGAATACATTGACGCATTTAGGAAAGGTTAAACAATTGCAGCATTCCCTTAGTGATACTGGAGTTAAGCCAGGGGGAAGCGTGCTCTCCTAAGGCAGCACTCTGTAAACATTTCCTTCATCTTTGAATCTTACTTTCTCATGTTTTGCTTAAATCTAGCTGGTAACCAGCAATCAGCATGGCAATTTTTTGGTCTATTCTAGGTTTGTAAAGCTTTGGGGAAAAAAGTAGTTAAGACACATATAGAAGACTTTGTGATACTTCCATTTTCATTAATACAACAGTGAACAATTAAATAGTTTTAAAAAGTGAATATGCCCTTTGAAGGGCAAGGAAAAAACCTATCTTTCACTTTTTTTCTACCTGACCCAAAATTAAGTCCTGATTTAAACGAAACAAAAATATACTCACAGAACTAGCATCAACATCACTGTGGATGGCAACCGTCTTAATGCCCATCTTCTTGCAAGTTTTAATAACCTATTTTAAAATACATCAATGTTATCTATTAATAGTGTTTCATATTTAAAAGGATTTAATAATAATCAATTTCATAGAGTAAAATACAAAGTAAAATTAAATTTCTACTTACCCTACATGCAATTTCTCCTCGATTAGCAACAAGAATTTTATCAAAAGTCTGAAGAAAGAAAAAACACATTAAAAATTGTTACTCTTACTTTGGGACCAGGAAACACCAAGTTTTTCCACAATTAACAATGAATACAATCCTAATAAACATTACTTCCAGGCCAGGCACGGTGGCTCACGCCTGTAATCCTAGCACTCTGGGAGGCCGAGGCAGGTGGATAGCTCAAGGTCAGGAGTTCGAAACCAGCCTGAGCAAGAGCGAGACCCTGTCTCTACTAAAAATAGAAAGAAATTAATTGGCCAACTAAAAATATATAGAAAAAATTAGCCGGGTATGGTGGCGCATGCCTGTAGTCCCAGCTACTTGGGAGGCTGAGGCAGAAGGATTGCTTGAGCCCAGGAGCTTGAGGTTGCTGTGAGCTAAGCTGACACCACGGCACTCACTCTAGCCTGGGCAACAAAGTAAGACTCTTTCTCAAGAAAAAAATAATAATAACAACCATAAAATTCTGAAGCAGCTGAGGCCAAATAATAGAAAGAGAAGGTCCATCCTGGGAGCATCTCGTGACCTAAATCCCAAGCCCAACTTTGCCACTACTGACCTATTTAACTTTAAGCAAATCAATCTCTGTAGGTGCTGATTTCCACATATATAAACTGATAGCACTCAAATGAAACGTGATTCAATAAGGTTTTCTTCCTACTCCAAAATTATATAGGCTAATACTTTTAAAAAACATGCAATTATAAATACTTTAGATGCAATATATATTAGTATAAAGTTATTTCTGGGTTAATGAATTGTTATAAGTTAAATGGAACTATAAGAAAAGTTTTAGTTATAGTTCTAAAAGAAAAGTTAGAGTTATATATGATCTTTTTAAAAATACTCTTACATAACTTAGAGCAGGGGTTTTTTTTAAGTTCAATAGATTTAGGGTACAAGTGGTTTCTGGTTACATGAATGAACTGTATAGTGGTGAAGTCTGGCCTTTTAGTGTACCTATCACCTGAATAGTGTACATTGTACCCAAAAGGTAAAGAGCAGTATTTTAACCTACAGGAAAAAGCTCAGAATCTCAGAATTGGAAAAGGCCTTCAAAGTTTTGGTTTAACCTTTACATCACATATGCCCTAATCTACCAACCTGAGACAAGGCTCTGCCTTAAAATTTGGTAAACTTCTAATTTGATAGAACCCTGAGCCACTGAGAGCCTTGCTTACATGGGCCCTTAAAATACCCTACTCTCACCTCAGTCCTGAGAATGTAAAATCATCTACTTTTCTGTAGCCTAACAGTCATGGCAAATCCCTGTTAAACTGTAAGTATATCCCAAGAAAACAATGTTTATTCTTGAACTGCATTCAAAAATGTGAAGTTTTATTAAGTGTTAAACAGACATCTGATAAAGGAACCACAAACACCATTGCTGTAAGTTTCACATTAAGCAATCGTTACAGTAAATATAACAAATTATAATAACATTATAAAGATATGCTGGGCGTGGCGGCTCACACCTGTAACCCTAGCACTTTAGGAGGTGGGAAGATCACATGAGGTCAGGAGTTTGAGACCAACCTGAGCAAGAGTGAGACCCCCGTCTCTACAAAAAGTAGAAAAATTAGCCAGGCACGGTGGTGTGCCTGTAGTCCCAGCTACTTGGGAGTCTAAGGCAGGAGGATCACTGGAGCCCAGGAGTTTGAGGTTGCTGTGAGCTAGGCTGACACCACTGTACTCTATCCCAGGCAACAGAGTGAGACCCTGTCTCCATCAAAAAAAAAAAAAAAATTACAACAATTAAGTATGAATCCTCATTGTAATTTCTGTTCAACAAGTAGAATAGGCTGGGCACAGTGGCTGAAGCCTATAATCCCAGCACTTTGGGAGGCTGAGGTGGGAGGATCACTTGAAGCCAGGAATTCAAGGTTTTAGTGACCTATGATCAGGCCACTGCACTCCAGTATGGGAGTCTGGGTGACAGAGCAAGACCCTCTTAATTAAAAAAATAAATAAATAAAGGCCACAGACTAGTAATTAAGAGTCTGTCTGGAGCCACACTGCCCAAGCTGGACTCTCAACACTGTCACATGTTCTGTGTGTTCTTCCATGACAAGTCATTCTTCTTGACTCCCATTTCCTGGTCTATAAAATGAGGGTAAAAATTGTACCTGCCACAGGCCGGGCGCGGTGGCTCACGCCTGTAATCCTAGCTCTCTGGGAGGCCGAGGTGGGCGGATCGTTTGAGCTCAGGAGTTCGAAACCAGCCTGAGCAAGAGCGAGACCCCATCTCTACTAAAAAATAGAAAGAAATTAATTGGCCAACTAAAATATAGAAAAAATTAGCCGGGCATGGTGGCGCATGCCTGTAGTCCCAGCTACTCGGGAGGCTGAGGCAGAAGGATCGCCTGAGCCCAGGAGTTTGAGGTTGCTGTGAGCGAGGCTGATGCCACGGCACTCTAGCCGGGGCAACAGAGTGAGACTCTGTCTCAAAAAAAAAAAAAAAAAATTGTACCTGCCACAAGAGGTTGTGAGAATGATATGAATTAACACCCTTAAAGTGTTTAGAATAGTGCCTAGCATGTAATATACATTCACTACGTATAAGCTATAGCTATTGTTCTTCATCCCTTTGGGCCACTTGCCAGACGGTTATGAATCTAGGATTGTGCCCGGGGAAATCCAACCAGGGAAAATCTATAACAAAATGAATTACTTATGCCTGCCACATTTTCTCTATTCACTACTGTTAATGTATTACCAATTAGTGCACAAACTCAATAGGGCTAACCACATCAATTAATGTAAAATTTTCTTTCAGATTAATTATAGATGCATAAGGTTCAGAATTCTAAAAGTACAAGAGAGGACACACTGAAGAGACACCTAGGTCCCTGCCACAAAGGCAACTACTGTTACCAGTCTTCTGTATATTCTTCCAGATAGGCTATGCATATAAGACAATATAAATACATATCAATTTAAACCAAATCTAAAACTCCCCCTCTTCATCAACAATTACAGATAAATATCAAGTGAATTTCATACCTTTGATGTACGATATGGCACAATCACAACACATTGTGTTAAGTGCTCTAATAAGGCTATGTCCAGGATGCTACGTACAGAGAAGGGAGAGCTCGAACAGCACGTACAAAGGCAAGTGTAAAGGTAGCGACACTGGAAAAAGAGGGTAGCGCTAAAAACTACAAGGAATTTTTAGTACGACTCAAGCACACAATATGTTTGGGGGAGATGTAGCAAATAAAGCTAGGGTAAAAAAGGCCCGATGATGAAATGACTTATACCATTTAAGGAACTGAGACTTTATCCTGCATGTGGAGAGCCACTCATAAGGCACCCTGAAGACACTCTGCGGGGAGGGGAGCCCACAAACACGACTATAAATCAGGAACCTGAATCCTTGAAGACCTAGGGGGCAGGGGGCAGTTCAGGTACCAGAGAGATAATTTTTGCAGTAGCCATTCTATTAATGTAACTGTGCTAATGATGCCAGCTGGGGTAAAAAGTTTCCAGAGAATTTTTTTAAAGTTATTTTTTAAGTTATTTTTCTTTCAATCCATTTTCTCTCTGCCCCTCCTTCCTCCTTTCCCTTCCCTATGTTTAGATCTTCACTGCTAGGCTATACAGCCACTGATGGCACTTCGCTCCATTCAGAGACCAAGACCAAGGGTGAGCTGGCCCCTTGCACTGGGTACTTCTTGGAATGATGTTGTTAGGACTCCAGACAATGAGTCAGTCACTCAGTGCATCTGAGAAAGAGTACAGCACAATGGGTAAGTCCACCAGCTCTGGAGAAGGACAGGCTTGAGTTTATACCCAGCTTAAATTTACTACCTGATTTTAAGCCTCCGTTTCCAAATGTGCAAAATTGAGTTGTTAAGGATAATATTAAGCAACTGACATTTAGGACACATACTTTCAATACACCAGGTACTGTGACAAATCCTTTCCGTGCATTATCTCATTTATCAGGGAATAGCTATGAAGATATTTGTCCTCATAATAGTCCCATGAAGTCACTTCTGATAATACCTCCATTTTACAAATGAGAAAACTGAGGCTTGGTGAGGCCCAATCACTCATCTAAATCACTTACAAAGTTAACTAGTGTTAAAGCCAGAGTTCACATTCAGGTATTCATGTCAGAGTCATACCATGGCCTAACTTGATCAGAGTACAATGATGCAAGCTCTGAACACTATGCTATCAATGCCAGCTAAGATCATATTTGTTATGAAAGGAACAGCAAAGTACTGCACTGCCTCACATTGACTTAAGGCCTACTGAAACTCCCTGGTCTTTTTCCAAGCAAATTATCATTAAGTTAAATCTTGCTTACTGTCATGAACATACTTGACACAAGTTTACTTTAAAACTCAAGTTAAAAAATAATACTTTTAGTAATGATTAAATTTCACCGGGTTTAATTTTGACTTAATCTGAGTCACTGACAAAATGTGGAGCAAAAAAGGGTCAATAACAGATTCACATGAGAATCAATTTATTTAACAAATATGTACTACCAAAGACCAAGTCTACTTGCACTTAGGACGGTAACAATAAACAAACCAGATCAAGCTGGGCCCAGTGACTCATGCCTGTAATCTTAGCACTTTGGGAGGCTGAGGCAGGAGGATCATTTGAGCCCAGGAGTTCAAGACCAGCCTGGGCAACATAGTGAGACCCTGTCTCTACAAAAAATTTTTAAAAATTAGCCGGGCATGGTAGTGTGCACTTGTAGTCCCAGCTACTTGGGAGGCTCAGGTGGAATGATCCCTTGACCTTAGGAGTTCAAGGTTGCAGTCCCAACATTGTGATCACACCACTTCACTCCTGCCCAGGTGAAAGACCATGTCTCTAAAACAAAATAAAATAAAATAAAATAAAGAACAAACCAGGTCAGTATCTAGTCACTGGCTACAATAACAGAAGGAATCTCTGGGGAGAGAAAGGTTCAATTAAATGCAGCCCTCAAGTAAGGGGTGAGGCCACCAACTTTGTCTAAACATGCATCTGTACTACCAATGGGTGCCAAAAAACATCCATCACTGACTAAGGCAACTCACAGTGTCTCCACAATTAAGGAGATGGCAAAGATAGCAGAGAGCAGATTTGATTTCAGATGTTTATGACAAAATATTTCATAATGCTTAGTGAATTCCAAGAGGATTCCTCTCCCAGTTCCTTTATCTCTTTCATGTCCTAAACCAAGATAGTTACGCAAATTTACTCATTTATTTTTAGTAATTATCAGTGGTTACCAATGTGGGAGGTGAGTTAGCTATTCCTATAACTCCACTATGAGGTTACAGTGAAAACAAGTCCCAGACCAAACCCTGCCACACATACAAACATTCACAGACATAAAAAGAATTTCAAAACCTGCTCTGTAAGTTCAGTAAAGTCTCAACTTCCTGTACTTTCCTCCAGTAGCCTACAGGAAAGGTCACCTGAGACAAAGGAACAATAATCTGATTTGGCTAACCATATTGTCTGACTGAAGCCATCCAAAATCCACTAGACCAATGGCTGAACACAGGACTATCTCATTTAGAGATCAAGCCTGGGTATTATCGTTAAAGGTAAAGAATAAAAAGCCAACTAGATTGTTATATTTTGTTAATAAAAAGGCAGAAAATTTCTCTAAAATAACAACCAACAACACATATCTTGAATACCTCTAATTTCCTCAGTGATAGCTCATTTCTAATGCCCATTTTACTAATAAGGAAGGCTACCAATGTTTACAGGGAGAAAGATGCCTAACCACTGAAATGTGGCTTCTTCAATAAATGCTAGCTTACCACTCCTAGAGTGTTCCCAATTAGGATAGCTGATTACCTCTAGATTGGAATGCAACACGTGTGCACAAGCATATACACGTGGACCCCAAAGCATATCGCCTATGATGAAGTTTTAAAATTAAATTATAGCTTTCATAACAGGGAGTTTATCATAGCTAATTCATCTAGCTCTGCACTGTCCGATACAATAGCCACTAGCCATATGAGGCTACAAATGTGGCTAAGCAAACTGAGATGTCCCAGATTTAGAAAACTTAGTACAAACAAAAAGGAATAAAGTGTCCTATTAATATTTTTATACCCAATATATATATGGAAACATTTTAGATATTGAGTTAAATAAACTATATTATTAAAATTAATTTCAGGCCAGGCACAGTGGTCATGCCTGTAATCCTAGCACTCTGGGAGGCCAAGGTGAGAGGATCACTCAAGGTCAGGAGTTCAAGACCGACCTGAGCAAGAGTGAGACCCCCATCTCTACTAAAAATAGAAAGAAAATTAGCTG
>VBSM01000605.1:13340861-13363726 GCA_008086735.1 Cheirogaleus medius
AAAAAAAAAAAAGTAAGGTATTACACAAAAGTATGTACAAGTATTCAGCTGTCCCCTTCTTTCTTAAAATTATACCAGAACCATTGGGGAGTTACCATTAAAGAAGAATGTAGTCATTAAGAGTTCTAGTCTAGACTGATTGTGAACCAGGTTCGAATATTAGGTATATAGGAAATTTCCTCCTTTGTAAATTGGTCATAATAATAGTACTTATCTAGGCCATAATGCTGCTATAAAGATTAAATGAAGCCAAGCGCGGTGGCTCATGCCTATAATCCTAGCACTCTGGGAGGCCAAGGCAGGTGGATCACTTGAGGTCAGGAGTTCAAGACCTGCCTAAGCAAGAGCGAGACCTCATCTCTACTAAAAAATAGAAAGAAATTAGCTGAACAACTAAAAATATATAGAAAAAACAATTAGCTGGGCATGGTGGCACGTGCCTGTAGTCCCAGCTACTCAGGAGGCTGAGGCAGGAGGATTGCTTGAGCCCAGGAGTTTGAGGTTGCTGTGAGCTAGGCTGACACCATGGCACTCTAGCACGGGCAACAGAGTGAGACTGTCTCAATAAAAAATAAAAAGATTAAGTGAGAATGTATAAAATGCCTAGCACAGTCTTACAAATATATTACAGTCAGCATACAATAACTTTTAGCCAAAAAAAGAAGGGAAATTGTACAGTTTTTAGACAAACTGGATGCATGCCTTCCAGACACTGCAAACAGGGAAACAAATATTCTCTTATAAGATAGCACTTACTTTTATCTTCGAGATGCGGCCTTACATGGCAGTCAAAACTGCTACATTTGCTAGCAATTACCTTAAAGAACAATTTAAACAGCCAAAACCAAAACTACTGTTGTTCCTAACATATCCACAGTAGCACCGAGGTGAATAATACTAAAACAATTCTGGTGGCAGGTGAATTCATTATCAGAATGAATTCTGCTTCAAAGAAACTATCTTCAAAACTGCGTTAATGGAGTCATAAAATGATCTCACCGATGTGAAAGTAAACATTAGTTAATGCTTCATCCCTAAAATTTCTAGGCGAAGGTCCTCTCTTCCATGTTTCATAACACAGAGCTTGGAAGCATCGGCTGAGTATGCTTTTCAGCGTTTTAACGGGCCCATAATGACATTTTGCAGGCATGCCCTCTCTAAAGACACTTAGCTAAATCGAGCTTTTTCATGAAAGTACAGCTTTTCTTTCAAACAGACACTGACTATTCGATCTTCAGAACCTCAGAGACCATCCCAGTCTTCACTGTCTGCCAGAAGCTAAGTTGAACACCTAACATCTGAGAGACGTAGCCAAGTCTCAAGATTCTCTAGGCCCTGCCTCTGTACTAAGCTCAAGCCCCAAGAAACTATGTTAACTCTAAATCTTCAGAAGCCCACCATGACTCCCCACCCAAGCCATTCTTCCCAGCCCACCAGTAGCAGATTTGTTGGTGCCCACCCAGATCCTCCCCAGCTGCTGTGTTGACGACCTATGGTTCACACCTGCTCCCTCGGCTCGGCCATGGGCCTCAGCTATCCAGGTGTTCTCCATCAAGCCTAAGAGCTACCTCCTATCAGCACATAGCCAAGGACGGACTGACACAGCTTCCAAAGGGGCAGTCCCCTCACTTAAGAGTGGGACCAATTCAGTTGTTTAATCTGTACCCTAGAGCTGCGCTCTCCAATATGCCAGCCACTAGCCGCCTTTAAATATACCAAGGGTAAATTCAGATGTGCTCAAAGAGTAAACCACACACCAAATTTTGCAGACTTCATACCAAAAATATGTAAAAGACCTCATTAGTAAACTTTTACATGTTCAAATAATATTTTGAATATATTGAGCTAAATAAAACATATTAACATTAACTTCATCCTGTTTTACTTTTGTTTTCATTTTACCTTTTCAATGTGAACACTAGAAGATTTTTAATGGCATTTGCAGCTCACCTTATATTTGTTTGGGGCAGCGCTGATCTAGAGCAGTTCTCAAACTTGTGTATCAAAATCACAAGGAAGCCTTGTTAAAACAAGCTGCTGGGTCCACCCCCAGATTTTCTGACTGGGCAGGTCTGGGGTGGGGCTGGAGAATTTGCATTCCTAACGTGTCCCCAGGTGATACTGTTTCTGCCGGCTAAATGCCACACAGTGAGAACCACTGTTCTAGAGCCTCCAGGTGGGATAAGACTAAAAGCCAATCTCCGGCTGTAAAAACCATAATGTGTTTCAAGGTAACTACTGTCTTGCTCCTACTCCCAGCCTCAGCCTTCCCCAGCTCTAGCACGCTACAAATGCTGTCCCAAACCATTTTGGCACCAGGGATCAGTTTCATGGAAGACAATTTTTCCACATTTATTGTGCAGTCAAACCTCTCTGCTAATGACAATCTGTATTTGCAGCCACCCCCAAGTGCTAGCATCACCGCCTCAGTTCCACCTCAGATCATCAGGCATTAGATTCTCATAAGGAGCGTGCAACCTAGATCCCTCGCATGCGCAGTTTACAGTAGGGTTCGTGCTCCTATGAGAATCTAATGCCCCGATGATCTGACAGGATGCAGAGGTTATGAGGTGATGTGAATGATGAGGAGAGGCTGTAAATACAGATGAAGCTTCACTTGCTCACCCGCAGCTCAGCTCCTACGTGCGGCCCCATTCTCAACAGGCCATGGACCAGTACCAGTCAGCCTGGAGGTTGGGGACCACAGCACTATCATACCTAGGAGCTAGGTAGTCGACTTGAGATGTAATTCAGATACAATTGTCTACAGCCACTGTAGCCATTGAACCCACCCAATCTCTGATCTCATGAAACTAAGCAGGGTCAGGCCTGGTTAGTACTGGGATGGGAGATATAATTCATGTACAATAAAACTTAACCTTTTAAAGTGTACAACTCAGTGGTTTTTAGTATGTTCATAAGGCATGGAACCATCACCACTACTGATTCTAGAAAATTTTTCATCGCCCCAAAAAGAAACTCCTTAACTGTTCAGTCACTCCCATTTCCTCTCCTCCCAGCCCCTGGGCAACCACTAATCTACTTTTCATCTCTATGGCTCAGCCTATTCTGGAGATTTCATATAAATGGAATCATATAATATGTGACCTTCTCTGTCTACCTTTCAAGAGTCATTCTGGATTCCTCCCTTCCTTATACAGGCCTACCTTGGAGATATTTCAGGCTCAGTTCCAGACCACTACAATAAAGCAAATATCACCAAAAAAAAAAAAAATCACAAGAATTTTTTGTTTTCCTAGTGCATATAAAAGTTATGTTTACAATATTCTGTAGTCTATTAAGTGTGTATTATGTCTAAAAAACATTTATACCTTAATTAAACAATTCATTATTGCTAAAAAATGCTAACAATCATCTAAGCCTTCAGCAAGTCATAATCTTGCTGGTGGAGGGTCATTGACATCCATGCTAATGGCTGCTGACTGATCAGGGTGGTGGTTGTTAAAGGTTGGGGTGGCTGTGACAATTTCTAAAAACAAGACAATAATGAAGTTTGCCGCATCAACTTCCTTTCATGCATGTGATGCTGCTTGATAGCATTTTGATCAAACTATCTTTTGAAACTTTTTTTTTCTTTAAGCATGAGGGTCTTGCAATGCTGCCCAGGCTAGAATTGAACTCTTGGGCTCAAGTGATCCTCCCAACTCAGCCTTCCAAGTAACTGGAATTACAGGAGCGCACCAACATGCCTGGCTGTCCTTTGAAGCTTTAATGCCAGGCATTGACTTCTCTCTAGCTATGGAAGGCCTAAATGGCATCTTCTTCCCATAGAAAGCTGTTTTATCTCCATTGAAAATCAGCTTGTTGGCCGGGCGTGGTGGCTCACGCCTGTAATCCTAGCTCTCTGGGAGGCCGAGGCGGGCGGATAGCTCGAGCTCAGGAGTTCGAAACCAGCCTGAGCAAGAGCGAGACCCCGTCTCTACTATAAATAGAAAGCAATTAATTGGCCAACTAAAAATACATAGAAAAAATTAGCCGGGCATGGTGGCGCATGCCTGTAGTCCCAGCTACTCGGGAGGCTGAGTCAGAAGGATCGCTTGAGCCCAGGAGTTTGAGGTTGCTGTGAGCTAGACTGACGCCACGGCACTCACCCTAGCCTGGGCAACAGAGTGAGACTCTGTCTCAAAAAAAAAAAAAAAAAGAAAATCAGCTTGTTCAGTGTAGCCACCATCAGATCTTCTGGATAACCTGCTGCAGCTTCTACATCAGCACTTGCTACTTCACCTTGCCCTTTGACACTGTAGTGATGGCTTCCTAAACCTCATGAACCAACCTCTACTAGCTTCAAACTTTTTTTCTGCAGCCTACTCACCTCTCTCAGCCTTCACAGAATTGAAGTGAGTTAGGGCCTTGCTCTGGATTTGGCTATGGCTGGTTTGATCTTCTATCCAGACCACTCAAACTTTCTCCATACCAGCAATGAGGCTGTTTGACTTTCTTATCATTCATGTGTTCACTGGAGAAGCACTTTTAATTTCCTTCAGAACTTTTCCTTTGCATTCACAACTTGGCTAACTGTTTGGCACAAGAAGCCCAGCTTTCAGCCTTTCTCACCTTTCAACATGCCTTCCTTAGTAAGCTTCATCATTTCCAGCTTTTGATTTAAAGTGAGAGATGTGAGGATCTTCCTTTCACTTGAACTGTAGTTATTAATTAGCTTAATTTCTATATTGTGTCTCAAGGAATAGGGATGCCTGAGGAGTGGGAGAGAAATGGAGGAATGACTAGTAAGTGGAGCAGTCAGAACACACACAACACTTATCCATTAAGAGTGCCATCTTTATGGGCAAGGTTCATGGTACCCCAAAACAATTACAATATTCAAATTAACAATTTGAATTGTTAATCAATTATTCAAAAACAATTACTCAATTAACATCAAAGATCACAGATCACCCTAATGGATACAATAATGGAAAAAGTTTGAAATATTGCTAGAGGTACTAAAATGTGACAGACACAAAGTGAGCACATGCTGTTGGAAAAATGTCACTGATAGACTTGTTTGAAGGTTGCCACAAAACTTCAATTTGTGAAAAAATGCCATATCTGTGAGGCACAATAAAGTGAAGAGCACTAAATGAGGTGTGCCTGTATCTCCCTTCTAACCCAACAGCAAGTACTACTGGCTCTAGCTCCAAAGCATATCCCAACCTGACCAGTTCTCACCAACTCCAGCGCTGCCACCTAGCACAAGTTACTATCAGCTCTGGCTCGGTCTTCCGCAATAGCCTCCTGCCTGGGCTCTCTGCTTCCACTCCTGCTGCCCCGCACAGCCCACTCCCACCCCTACTAAGATTCTCCATGCAGTAGCCACAGTCGTCGTCCAAAATGTAAATCCAATTTGCCTAAAATCCTGTCCAAACGGACTCCTGTTCTTAGATAAATTCCAAATACAAGCCCCTAGATGACTCTGTCCTGCCCACCTCCCCCATCTCATCTCCTAGCACCCACCTTCATCAGTTCATTCCAACCAGAAGGGCACATCCCCTGATTATGCCAAACGCAATCCCACTGCAGAGCTTTTGCCATGGCAGTCCTTGGTCTGGAGTGCCAGTCCTCTAAATCAGCACATAGTGGGATATCTCGGCTTTCTGTTCAAATGACATATGCTCAGAAATGTCTCCCCTGTTATCTGTAGATAACATCCGATACCCACAGCACCACTACCACTCTGTATCCCATTATCCTAATTTTTTCCTTACAGAGCACTTACCACTCTGAATTTCTCTATTTATGTGAATACTCTCAGTCTCCTCTATTCAAATATAACCATAATGGGGACAGAAACATTCAATATTATATCCCCAGCTCCAAATACTCTCTGGCACATAGTAGGTACAGGTGGATTGACTGGTGGCCCCCAAAATAATGCATCTATGTCCTGGAACCTGTGAAAACGGGTCTTTGCAAATATAACAAAGTTAAGGATCTCAAGATGAGATCATCCTGGATCTTGTCATGGTCCTAAGTCCAATGACAAGTGTCCTTATAAAAGAAGAAGAGAGGAAGACACACAGAGAGAAGGAGAAGACTGGCCATGTGAAGACAGAGGCTGAGCCTAGAGTGATGTAGCCATAAGCTAAGAACACCTGGAGCCACCAGAAGTTTAAAGAGACAAGGAAGGATCCTCCCCTAGAGGCTTCAGAGGGAGTGTGGCCCTGCCAACACCTTGATATCAGACTTCTAGACTCCAGAACTGTGAGAAAATGAATTTCTCTTGTTTTAAGCCACCAGGTTTATGGTCATTTGTACAATAGCCCTAGGAAACCAATGGTTTCCTGAGTAATGAATACCAAAGAGAAAATGTTACATGGATGCTGTATTAATTTTCCTGAACGAAATTATAAGTCTGTATCTTCCAACATTTTTGAAATTAACTTTTATTTTGATCTGATTGTGTTGATTTCATCATAATTTATGGTCCTTTTTAAAATTAAAATGTCAACAGGCATTCAAAATAAAGAAACTAATTTTTTTTAAATCATGTAATACTTTTCTTTCAAAAAAGTATATTTTTGCTTCAATTATTGGAGAGTATCCTCAAAACAAACACAATATTTCTGCATATGACATTTCACCATGCTATTGAAATTATTCTCATTAAAGACCAAAGGTCTTAAATTCTTTCATCAATCTTTATTTTTATTCCTGAACCTCTCTGTACCTGGGACATGAGGAAGAAAAATGTATTAATTTCTTTGGGCTCCTTCTGTACATGCCACAGCACCTGGAACTTAGAAGATGCTCCCAACACTTTCTGAGAGATAGCTAGATCTCTAGACAAATGAATGAATGAATGTTAACTACTTCTTGAAAGTTTTTCTCCAGGCTTAGTAACACTACACTATATTGGCTCCTCTCAAACCATTTCTCTAAATCCTACAGTCTCTTCTTCCTTCTTCTAAATCCTAATTTAGGGTTATAAGATAGAGTATTTATTCAATTAAATATTAACTCACTGTATCCTTCAGTGTTCACATACTCTAATTTTTGCCTCGGATTCCTGACCCAAAAACAGGCCATTGATTCTCCTCTGTCTTCCCAGAACCCCAACATGACTCTTGTAGGCCTCTAACTCCAGATATCTAACATGAAACAATATGTTTCTATCCAAAAAATATTTTTCCTTCCCAAATTTCTTTTTTCATCCCAATTCTCCCACTTACATTTTAAAAATTTTGGAATCATTTAAACAACTCTTTTTCTTTCACTCTCTTGATCAAAAAATGTCACATCTTTCCCCCTTATTTAGAAAAGAGCTGTAGCAGTTATTACCTCTGTTCTGAACCTCATAAGAACAGAACGAAATCCAAAAGGTAGATGTATAAATACATAAATGTCTATAAAAATTCTATTAAACCAGAAACTGGCATCTATAATAAACTGAGAAGATTTTTTCCCAAATGATTTGTCAAAAATGTATCAGCATGTTGAAAAGATTAACCTCCAGGCAATTCTAAAGGATTCAGATAAGCTTAAATATTCTTTTCCATGTTTACTGATTTAAAAAGAAAATCACAGATTTTAAAGAACATATAACTTAACCATTCAAACTTCATGAATGCACCATACAATGAGACCAAATGAGAGATAATTTGTAATTAGAAAAGCAAAGCTTTGGAATCATTTTATCTAGGTTCAAATTCTACCTTAGCCAATTGCGTCCTTAAGCAGTTACTTAACTGCCCTGAGCTTTGTTTCCTCTCATGCAAAATTGGAATTTTTGACCTAGTTGTAATATGGATAAAAGATAATATATGAAAACCATATAAGGCATATAAAGTTCAATAAAAACTGCAGCAATTACCGTAAAACCAACATCCTAGAGCCACTGAAAACATGGAGGCAGAAGAAAAAAACAGGCATTGAAACACAATGTGTTTAAAAAGCTGATATACGAAACAAGTAAAGACTTTAAAGTGAACTCTACGTATACCCTAAAAATAAACAAACTCTGTTAATTAGCTAAAAGACTGGTCAGAATTCTCTAGAGTCTAGAGTTAGCTACCTGCTTTCCAGCCAACCAAAAGGTTTGCAGAGTTGGAGGGAGGGATGGGAGGGGTTAAAATCTTCAAAAGGTTCAGCTTCAAACAGACTCAGTAGAGCACATTTCAAGTTCATAGAAGGGAAGCATGGAAAGAAGCCAAGCAGCAGCTCAAGTTCCCATAGAGTGACAGTGAACTTCAGAGATGCTTCTAATTCCACCTCAAAGAGGAATTCTTTGCAGGCACAAACATAAGGCAACTCTACTGTTACAAATGCAGCACCTATTGTGTCAAACATTCTGCGAAGAACACTGACAAGATGCAGTCTCTGCTGATACATTAAAAGGAAGAAACCAGGTAAGAAAAATCAAAGCTTATATATTACACAGTAAGTGTACAACAGTAAGTACAGTAACAACCTTCCTCAGCCTCTCCAATCTAAAATCACTGTCATCCCTCCCACCTCCAACATCAATGGCTTCCCACTGCCCACTGCTCTAAGACAAACACCAAACCTCATAACATGATCTCTAAGGCCCAGCATCATCTGACTGCTGCCTACCTTTCCAGTACCATCCAGTCTCTGCACCAGAGCCTCCGTAGGCTCTTCTCAGTTCTTCTAACCTGTCATTCCCTCCGGCCACAGGACCATTGCACACACTGCTCTCTCACACAGAACACTCATCTCTTCTCTCTTTGCTAGAAAAGGTCACCTTATCCTTCAAAACTTGTCTCAATTTTCACTTCCAAAGATACATACTTCCTTACTGTAGATAGCATAGTATGATTAAGAGCACAGGTTCTGGAGTTCTAATTCCTAGGTCTGCCATTTACTAGCTCCTATGGCTTTAAGCAAGTCACATAAATCTTTGTGCCTTGCTTTCCACTTCTGTAAATGGGGATTATATGACTGTTGTGAGGATAGAATAAATTAACTCAAGTAAAGCACCAGAACAGTATCTAGGACATAGAGCCCAAAATCCTTTTGACTTGGTTAAATCCCTCTATTTAATTTTCTTGTAGCTCTAGGACCCTAACACTTATCTGTCTACATTTATCTGTCTCTTCCTAGTAAAATT
Organism: Cheirogaleus medius; assembly: GCA_008086735.1. NCBI lineage: Eukaryota > Metazoa > Chordata > Mammalia > Primates > Cheirogaleidae > Cheirogaleus > Cheirogaleus medius. The sequence goes on from VBSM01000605.1 coordinate 13,349,950, forward strand.
TCTAAGAAAGCAGAAACCATATTTGTTCCCTGGAAGTAGAACACAGGAGATAATGAATAAACATTTGTTGAAAAAAAAAATAGCTAAAAGGAAGAAAATGAGGCCCAACAAAGTGACCTATCCAATATACAAAACCACGTGTGTATGATTCCAAACCCCACACCTTTCCACCATACCATACTGCTTTCTATGTAAATGCACAAGTCTTAATAAATGCAATTCACAGGGCCAACGGATGAAAAGATTATAGAACAATAAATATTAAACAATAAACTGTATGGCAACACAAAGAATGGTGAGAGTGAGCATTCTGAAGTTGACACAAAGCAAATAAAGGTGCCAGTTTACTTCCATTCCCATGATCAGCCCTAACTCTCAAACTGCCCACCCAGGCCTCAGTTCCCAACTCTTTAAAAGGAATAGGATGAGGCAGATTATCTCTAAAGTGTCTTCCATTTCTAAATTTCAATGACAATAAATCAAGTTACTATGTGGCAATTAAAAAAAATTTAAAAAAAAAAAAAAAAAAAGAAAGTTCAGGCCAGGTGTAGTGGCTCACGCCTATAATCCTAGCACTCTGGGAGGCCGAGGCAGTTGGATTGTTTGAGCTCAGGAGTTCAAGACCAGGCCTTAGCGAGACCAAGACTCCCGTCTACACTCAAAAATAGAAAGAAATTAGCCAGACAACTAAAAATATATAGAAAAAAAAATTAGCCAGGCATGGTGGCGCATGCCTGTAGTCCCAGCTACTCGGGAGGCTGAGGCAGAAAGATTGCTTGAGCCCAGGAGTTTGAGGTTGCTGTGAGCTAGGCTGATGCCATGGCACTCACTCTAGCCTGGGCAACAGAGTGAGACTGTCTCAAAAAAAAGAAAGTTCAACAAGCACTCTGAACCAGCTGGTTTTCAGGGGACTTTCATTTTAAAGAATTGTTCGAGTGAATCAGTAAATCCTACTATTAAATTAAGTGAGGTAGTCTATGCCCAAAATAACAAGAGCCTCAACGCTGAAGGGAAAAGAGCTAAGAGGCACACACAAACACTCCAACCTGTAAGTCAAGCTGCCACCATGACAACCTAGGGAATACATAACAGTGATGAAATGTGTTTATAACAGTACAAAAATCAGGCTAATCACTACATAGAACAGAAAAATAAATTCACAGGATGCATTTCATACACAGTATGCTATACAGTCATACAATTAAAACACGCTTTCAAGTCAAACGTAAAATCTATTACCAATCCTGGTACCGTATAATACTTTAAAAGTTAAGATAAACTCACAACCCTAACTCTACTTGAACAGCAATTCAGTGTCCCTTCAAAAAGGAAACTACAGGGACTCTTAAAAACACAGCCTGGAAAGATTAAGAAGAAGCAAGTACCGCAAGGCACTGGCCAAGGGCAATGCAGGCACATTACTGCCCTGTGGCCGGAGACAGCGAGAACACACGACTGACTGCCTGCCTCCTTAGGCCCCTCTGCCTTCCAGGATCCTCGGGAGGAACGGCTGCAACGAGCCTCCGCCTGCTCTAGCGCGAAAGCCAGGAGGGCGGACGACAGCGCCTCGGGCCGCGGGGACGTGAGGGAAGGAACGCGGGTGTAGCCCGGGCACCGCCGGGGCAGCGGGATCGAGCCAGCGCTCTCCGGGTACCGGCCACCCAGGGGCAGTGAGGGCTGGAAGCCCAGCGAAGCCCAGGCCCGCAGGAGCCCCGTCGCTCCTCACCTTCAGGGTCCACAGCGCCGCGCTCCGCATCACCTGCCGCGGCGGCCGCCGCCCACGGCGTCCGGCAGCTACCAGCGTTACTGCCCCTACCCAGAGCCCCGCCATTGTCGTCCCAGCAGACCGACCGCTTCTCCGCTGACCTCTCACCCCGCCGAAGGGGGCGCGGAAGGGGAGCGGCTGGGCTTCAGCCAATTACGAGCCAGGGATCGTAAGCCACGCCCCCGTCGCGCGGGGAGGGGCGGATGGGGCGGGGGGAGCTCTGCCCGAGCCGCAGCCAGGAGATGGACTGGAGAGAAGGCGCGCCAAGACCCGGAGGAAGTTGGAGGGCGGAGCGCCCCACCGCCTGCGGAGCGAGAGGCTACCGGCCTGAGGGACCCTGGAAGTGGGAGAGTCTGGGAGACACGCGTGAGGTGTGGCGGCCTGCCGGGGTAAACCCCGGACGGTCTCAGCGTCCACCTAGCAACCAGCACGCAGCCATGCCAGTTAATGTCACTGACTCTCCTCCGCCCCTTGGCCATCTGGGGTCTCGAGGGCCCAGAGTTCCAGACATACGCTCAAACCGTATTCATGAATGCTTGGAAGTGTAAATTCCAAACCGAGGTAAAGTTTTGGAAAGTTTTTGGAGGAGCGCGGTAACACAGAAAAAGTTCTAGGTCTAGAACTCAGAGATCCGAGCTCAAGTCCTACCTCTGCCACTTAATTTCTGCGTGTCAGAGGAATTAGCCATAACCAGTGTCAGTTTAGTTTCTGTTGCTTGCAGGGAGGAACCCTTAACTACTTAAGGGCCAGATCTTATGCAGATGCCTCAAATTCCGTCTTATTTTAAATTTTACAAGAACCCTAATGACTTCCCATTTTGAGAAACTGAAGTTATAAAGAGGTAAAATCACTCAGTGAGTAAATGCTGAAACTATGGTTTGAACCCAGTTTGCTGGGTTGAGGGACTGGGCTTTCATTTTGTTTTATTATGGACATTTTTAAACATGAATGAGATAAAATAGTATTATGATCACCCAGGTACCCATCACACAACATCAACAAATAAACATTTTGTCAATCTATTTTCATCTATTCCCCTTTTTATTTTTTGCTGGAGTATCTTAAAGCAAATCTCAGACATCAGGTCATCTCACCTATAAACACATCAGTATCAGGTTCTGCACTTAACTATTTGCCTCTCCTGCAGAGTCACCTTCAGCAAGTTACAAAGCTAGGAATGACCTCAAGTACGTTACAGCATGATAAATGCCAAAAGAGATAAACAAAATGTTTGGGGATATCAAAAAGGTGACATTCATTGGATTTTTTTTTTTTTTTTTTTTTTTTTGAGACAGAGTCTCACTCTGTTGCCCAGGCTAGAGTGCCGTGGCGTCAGCCTAGCTCACAGCAACCTCAGACTCCTGGGCTCAGGTGATCCTCCTGCCTCAGCCTCCAGACTAGCTGGGGCTACAGATACGCACCACCATGCCCGGCTAATTTTTTCTATATATTTTTAGTTGGCCAATTAATTTCTTTCTATTTTTTTAGTAGAGACAGGGTCTTGCTCTTGCTCAGGCTGGTTTCCAACTCCTGACCTTGAGGGATCCACCCTCCTCGTCCTCCCAGAGTGCTAGTATTACAGGCGTGAGCCACAATGCCCGGCCTCATTCATTGGATATTTTTAATGGAAGTAGGAACTTTTATGAAAAAATGAAAAGTATTATCAGTTTCACAGGATTTCTTATATACTTGAGGCTAGACTCATTTCCTACCCAAGAAACCTGCTTTTTTGCTTTTCCTTTTTCTTTTTCTTTTCCCTATTTTTACCCTTTGTATTAGTTCTCCTTAGGTTCTATCTGTTTTTCTTTTAGGAGGTTCTTTTTATGAAAGACACTTGTAGCAGAAACTACTTGTATCATAATATCCATTCCCCCCCCCTCATTCCTTTAGTAACAGAACTCCTGAGTTTTATTATAGCTGGGTACATGGCCACCCAGTGAAGGGCTACAATAGGCGTGGCCGTATGACTGTGGTCTGGCTTATGGAATGTAAGGACTGCGCCCTACATATCCTCTTCTGTCTTTGCTAAATGAAGATCTACAGATCTACATTTCCCAACTTCCATTGCAGCACAAGTGGCTACTAAGATTTGGTTACTAAGTTTTGACCAATGGGACATAGGCAGAAATTGCATAGGCAACTTTGGGGTTATGCCCTTAGGGAAGGGGCATGGCTTCCACTTTCCCATCTCCTGTTTCCAGCTTGCCAAAATGTGGACACAATGGTGGGGACAAAGTTGTCATCACAGCTTTGATAGGAAAGAAGTCAGATGGGTGATCAGGGAGGCAAAACAATATACAAGGAGCCTTTAGGTCCTTGACACTGTGTAGCTGCCATATCAGCCCTGGAACGTTTTGCTCAAAGTTTCATGCAAGAGAGAAAAACACTAGCTTGTTAAGTTATCGTGTTGTGTTTTGTTTTGCCTTTGTTACAGCAGCCAAATCTGTATCCTAACAGAGTACTAATATTTATCTTTGCCTTTTCCATTTAAAGTTATAGATTGTAAGGAAAATACCTAACAAAGTTGAGGACATTGCAGAGGTAGGCTCTCCAAATGTGTTCATTCTTCTGAGTGGAATGTGAATGAGACATGTTTTCCTGGCTGGACATTTTTTTCCCAGCCTCCAAGTTGGTTCTTAGGCCCCTGGCAATCTTGTGAGTTAATATTTTTTAATAGATTCCATTTCTATCTAAACTAGCTATAGTCTTCTTTTGTTTGCTGATACAGATGCCTACAAATGATATTAATTCACTACCCTAAATTAAATGGTATACGTGTACTATTACTAATAGCAGAGAGCTGTCTTCAATGAATAAGAATTTGTTGAGTTCTTTTTTTTCCAGTTAATGTAACAGAAATACAAAAGTGTGATCTCTTTTCTCAAGGATTTTAAAATTTATCTGGAGAATCCAAAGTAGCACCCTAAAAACAAATAATAAGCATCAAATTGTACACCAGTCTATGTAAGCCTGCTTCTAAACAGCCCATGAAATGACTGCCATGCGTACAACTTTTTCTCAGCATTGTAACCAGAGGAGATTCCTTAAGTTTTAAGTAGCCATGCTTTGTGTCAATTTATTGGCCCAAGAATTCGGACCCAGCTATTATGGAAGATATTCAGAAAATTCTTGAATATCTTTGAGACCCCTGGCACTTGTATGTAATATTTATCCTCACAGAAAAAAATCAGTAATAGTTTATGACCATTGTCTTTAAGCAAAGTAGGCCAAGATTCCCTAACTCACATCTGCACTGAGAGTACAAATAATATTTGTAAACACTGTTGTTTAGGAAACTTGCTTGTTTACTCTAATAGGTGTAGCTAAAGGATAAACTTGATTGTTTATGTCCTAAGACATTAAAAGTGCTACAAACAGCCAATTTCTGACTCAGATGAAAGAGAGGGAGTCGATAAAATACTAATAGTTAATATTTATTGAATATTCACTCTATGTCAGAGACTGGCTTTTCTAAGCGATCTGGGTGTATTCTTAATCCTCACAACTCTATAAAATAGAGGCTTTATTACATCTTTTTTACAGATGAACCAGTTAAACAATTTGCTGAAGGTGAACAGCTAGTAAGTGACAGACCAAGGACAATGACCTAGGCAGTGTGAGTCCAGAGCACAAATACTCCACTGTACTAATCACCTCTCTACTTAGGTGGCTGCAGCTGTAGCTTTTAATATTTTAACCTCTTAAAAAATAAAAAGACTGAGATTAGAATGGAAAAGTATCAGCAATTAATAGAGTGCATTGGTAGGTACACAGTCACTTATATTATTCTACTTTTCTCTGTTTATATATTTCATAATAGTAACACAATTTAAGTGAAAACAAAAATTGTGTTCTGCTTGGCAGCAACAAAATAAATAAAATGATAAGTCTGCATATGTAGGTCAGGGAAGATTTTTACAGAATAGGAGACACTTGTGCTGGGTCTTAAAAAGTAATTAAAATATAGATAAGTAGACATTCTGAGTAAAGGATTTCCAAGCAGAGAGAATACCATGTGTCATAATGATGAGGCGTGAATTTAGCAGAATGTCTTGCCAAATTACAAATGGTACAACTTGAACAAAGTAAGTGATTAGAGGTAAGTCTTCAGGAATAGGCAACAGCCAGATCCTGAAGAAAGCAAATATTATACTAAAGAGTGCAGGGTTTTTATCTTAGAGGCCAAAGATCACATGGAGTCAAAAAGTGGGCCACATGTGGCACGAGGCTGTGTTTGGTTATCTCCCTGTATAGGAGTGTGTGTGAGAGAGAGAGAGACAAAGACTAAGCAAATCTGAATTAGTTAACTACATGTATATTCAAAATATGGCAGCTTTCACGTAAAATTCCAAATTTTCTACTTCTTTTAAGAAATCTAGATCTCTTAGAACTGATAAACAAATACAGTAAAGTTACAGGATACAAAATCAACATACAAAAATCAGTAGCATTTCTATAAGCCTACAGTGAAATAGCTAAAAGAAATAAAGAACACAATACCATTTATAATAGCTACAGAAAAAATAAAATACCTAGGAATACATTTAACCAAGAAGGTGAAAGATACCTACAAGGCAAACTATAAAACACGGATGAAAGAAATTGCAGAGGACGCAAACAAATGGAAAAACAACCCATGCTCATGGATCAAGAGAATTAATGTCATTAAAATGACCATACTGCCTAAAGCAATGTAGAGTCAATGCAATCCCTATCAAAATGTCAACATCATTTTCACAGAAATAGAAAATCCTAAAATTCATATGGAACCAAAAGAGAGCCCAAATAGCCAAAGTAATCCTGAGCAAAAAGAACAAAGCTGGAGGCATCATACTACATGACTTCAAAATATATTACAAAGATATAGTAACCAAAAGAGCCCAGTATTGGCATAAAATTAGACACATAGACCAATGGAACAGAATAGATAACCCAGAAATAAATCCACATATTTACAGCTAACTGAACCTACAGTGGGTAAGACATCCTCTTCAATAAGTGGTGCTGGGAAAACTGGATGACCATATACAGAAGAATGAAACTCAACTCCTATCTCTTACCATATACAAAAGTCAACTCAAGATAGATTAAAGATTTAAACATAAGACCCAAAACTATAAAACTACTAGAAGACAACATAGGGAAAACTCTTCAGCCCATCGATCTAGACAGATTTTTATGGCGGCCAGATGCAGTGGCTCACACCTATAATCCTAGCACTCTGGGAGGCCGAGGTGGGAGGATCGCTTGAGGTCAGCAGTTCAAGACCAGCCTAAGCAAGATTGAGACCCTGTCTGTACTAAAAAAAAAAAAAAAAAAGAAAGAAAGAAAGAAAGAAAAGAAAAGAAAAAATTAGCCAGGCAACTAAAAATAGAAAAAAAAAATTAGCCGGGTGTGGTGGTATGTGCCTGTAGTCCCAGCTACTCAGGAGGCTAAGGCAGGAGGATCACTTGAGGCCAGGAGTTTGAGGTTACTGTGAGCTAGGCTGATGCCACAGCACTCTAGCTGGGACAACAGAACAAGATTCTGTCTCAAAAAAAAAAATGTTTTTATGTCAAAGACTTCAAAAGCACAAGTAACAAAAACAAAAATAGACAAATGGAACTACATTAAACTAAAAGGCTTCTGCACAGCAAAAGAAACAATCAACAGAGTAAAGAGACAACCTCTTGAATGGGAAAAAATATTTGCAAATTACTCATCCAACAAGGGACTAATATCCAGAATATACAAGGAACTCAAACATTTCAATAGTAAAAAAACAAATAATCCCATTTAAAAAATGAGCAAAAGACAGGAATAGACATTTCTCAAAAGAAGATGTACAAATGGCTAACAGGTATTTGAAAAAATGTTCAACATCACTAATTATCAGGGGAACACAAATCAAAACCATAATGAGACATCATCTTACCCTGGCTAGAATGGCTATTACTAAAAAGACAAAAAATAACAGATGTTGGCAAAGATACAAAAAAAAGGGAACTCTTATACACTTTTGGTGGGAATGTAAATTAGTACAACCTCTATGGAAAACAGTATGGAGACTTCTCAAAAAACTAAAAATAGAACTGTACAATCCAGCGATTGCACTACTGAGTATCTATCCAAAGGAAAAGAATCATATGCTGAATGTTTATTGCAGCACTGTTCACAGTAGCAAAGATACGGAATCGACCTAAGTGCCCATAAGTGGATGAATGGATAAAAAAAATGTGGCATATATACACAATGGAATACTATTCATCCATAAAAAAGAATAGAATCCTGTCATTTGCAGCAACATGGATGGAACTGGAGGTCATTATGTTAAGTGAAATAAGCCAGGCAAAGATAGACAAATACTGCATGAGACAAATACTCATATGTGAGAGCTAAAAAAACTTGATCTCATGGACATGGAGAATAGAATGATAGATACCAGAGAGTGGGAAGTGTGGGTGAAAGGGTAGGGGGGATAAAGAGGGTTGGTTCTGGTTACAAACATACAGTTAGATAGAAGAAATAAGTTCTAATGTTTGATGGCAGACTAGTGTGCCTATACTTAACAACATTATGTATATTTCAAAGTAACTAGAAAGGAGGACTTGAAATATACTAACACATAAAAATGATAAACACTCAAGGTGATGAAGACCCTAATACCCTGACTTGATCATTACACATTCTGTGCATGTAACAAACGTGTGTACGCCATAAATATTAATATGTAAAGCATAGATCAGTAAAAGAGAAAGAAAAAAGGAATCAAAAGATTTAACAAGGCAGGGATACTCACCTGGAAACATCTGACAGCAGCTTAGCTTGCCACACCTCGTGCTTTACTCCAATTTAGATGCTTGTATGTTTTATACTTGTTCATTTTTCTTTTTTAAGAGACAGGGTCTTGCTCTGCCACCCAGGCTGGAATGCAGTGGCCTGATCATACCTCACTGTGACCTCAAGCTCCTGGGCTCAAGTGATCCTCCTGACTCAGCCTCCTGAGTAGCTAGGAGTACAGGCAAATGCCACCACACTCAGTTAATTCTGGTCCAGAATGACGAAAAATACTTTATAAAATGCAAATATATTACTTCCTGGATTAAGAATGAATAGGGGCCAGGTATGATGGCTCAGGCCTATAATCCCAGGGTTTTGGGAGGCTGGTAGGAGGATCTCTTGAGGCCAGGAGTACCAGATCAGCTTGGGCAACATAGCGAGACCCTGTCTCTACAAAAAAATTAAAAAATTAACTGGGTGCCTTGTTAAATTTTTTGATTTCCCCCAAAAATCGAGACATGCACAGAAGAGGAAAATCATGACCTAGAATGAACTTTCCCTCATTAACATAGTAAAAATCACACCCTAGTGCACCATGACAGTCTGGGCAAGACCAAACAAGGACAAGAAATGGGAGGGCTCCTATTCCAGGAACTCTCCACCCTCTTCCCCAAATATGAATATTCCAGCTGCTACTTAGCATGCTACAGTAGCATAGGCATAAAATGGAAGGTGTGCTAGGAACTCTGCATCTTCTCCACACTCAGAGCAGACCCGTTCCTCTCCCAAATGTTCACTTTGTAAAGCTTTCTTCTTTCCTACAAAAAAGCTGCTTGTGTGAGTTCCTTGTGTGTGGATGTGAATGGTGCCAGTACCTATTCTTCAGCACTGGGAACCAAGGACCAGGGACGACTGAGACAGATTTGACAACCCCTATAGTCACAGTACCATTTACACACTTCAGAAAATTAATAATAATTCCATACACCATCTAATATTTAGTCCACATTCAATTTTCTCCACTTGTACCAGGAATGTCTTTGATAGCTGTTTTATTGTTAACCAGGATTCAGTCAGGATTCTTACATTGTATTTATTTGTCATATATCTTTATTCTCTGCAAATACATAACGGTACCAACCTTTTTTTTTATTATTATTATTAATCTTTTGAAGACTCCAGGCCGGTTGTCTTGTAGAATGTCCCACATTCTGGATTTGTCTGATTGTTTCCTCACGGCACTATGTAACTTTTTATTCTATGCCCTGTATTTCCCATAAACCAGTGATCTCAACCAGGGGAGTATTTGCCCCTGGGGGATATTTGGCAATGTCTAGAGACCTTTTAAGTTGTCAAAACTGGAAGTAGGGGAGAAAAGAAAGGAGGTGCTACTGGAATCTAGTGGGTAGAGGCTTGGGATGTGCACAGGACAGCCATCTCAACAGAGAATTATCTGCCCCCAAATTTTGAGGTTGAGGAGCCGTGCTATAGACTGAAACGTAAGTCTAGATTAGGCTCAATTGGATTCATGTTAAGTATTGTGGCAAGGATATCACATAGGTGCTATTGTGTATTCATCTTGCATCACGTTTGGAGAAATACGTCAGGTTGTTCCACTGTTACTGGAATGGTAAATTTGACCAACTAGTAAAGATGGTGACTACTAGATCTCTCCACTTAAAGATAAGTCTTCCCCCACTGTGATTACTAAGAAATCTATGGGGTGAATCTTTAGCATTGTCCAAATATTTTCTTGCTTTTCCAAAATTTTCAATTAATAGTTTTAGCACCTATTCATTTATTTTTAAGGGACAAGGTCTCACTCTGTTGCCCAGGCTAGATTGCATCGGGGCAATCATAGCTCACTGTAGCCTCAAACTCCTGGGGTCAAGAGATCCTTCCATCTTAGCCTCCCAAGTAGCTGGGACTATAAGCCACCATGCTTAGCTGATTGTTTTTTATTTTTTGTAGAGATAAGGTGTCGCTATGTTGCCCAGGCTGGTCTCATACTCCTAGGCTCAAGCAATCCTCCAGCCTCAGTCTCCCAAATTACTGTAATTATAGGCATAAGCCACCTTGCCTGGCCTGAATGAATGAATTTAAATCAATCGCTACATTGGGGATTTTTTTTTTTTTTTTTTTTTTTGAGACAGAGTCTCACTCTGTCACCTGGGGTAGAGTGCCATGGCGTCTGCCTAGCTCACAGCAACCAGCCTCCCAAGTAGCTGGGACTACAGGCATGCGCCACCATACCCAGCTAATTTTTTCTATGTATTTTTAGTTGGCCAATTAATTTCTTTCTATTTTTAGTAGAGACGGTCTCACTCTTGCTCAGGCTGGTTTTGAACTCCTGACCTTGAGCGATCCGCCTGCCTCGGCCTCCCAGAGTGCTAGGATTACAGGCGTGAGCCACCGCACCAGGCCTACATTGAGGATTTTTAATTCTATCATTCCTTCTGTATTTATTAGCTAATACTCTATAAAGAAGAGATTTTCTTTTCTTTTTTATTATCCCTCTCTCTTTCTCTTTCTGTCTCATCACTATGGCCTCATGACTTTTTATTTGCTCAGTGAGTTATAATCATTCTTTCTGATTCAGAATTTCCCAAATTTGGCCAGAAAATCCCTGTGTCCTTTTTGTACCATTAGACTTTAAGAAGTTCTTTAACCAGATTTGTACTTTTTATTGCTCCAGACCTGGAATTGGCTATTTCTCAAAGGAGTCCTGGCTCCTGGCTCCTTTTAGTGGCAAATGGTATTTAAAAACCAAGATCTGGGCTGGGAGCGGTGATTCATGCCTGTAATCCTAGCTTTCTGGGAGGCCAAGGCAGGGGGATAGCTGCAAATCAGGGGTTCAACACCAGCCTGAGCACAGTGAGACCCCATCTCAAAAGACAAGAAACAAAAAATAAGACACAAAACCACAAAATACAGCTGGGCGTTGTGGCATACGCCTGTAGTCCCAGCTACCCAGGAGGCTGAGGCGGAAGGAACACTCACAGCCCAGGACCTTTCAGTGACTACAATCACTGCACTCTACCCAGGGACCCGAGTGATACTCTGTGACACTCTGACAACAACAAAAAACAAGACCTGGGCACTAGGTGTGATCACTGTTACTTGGGTGCTCTTTCCAATGGGCGGATCAAGAACTATATATTTTTATTATAAATTTACACTAGAAAAGTATTAATACAAAGGTACAGACTGAATTTATGATGGTTAATTTTATGTGTCAACTTGATAGGGCCAAGGGGTGGCCAGATAGCTGGTGAAACATTACTTCTAGTTGTGTCTGTGAGGGGTCTCTGGAAGAGACTAGCATGTGAATCAGTAGAACAAGTAAAGAAGATCACCCTCACCAATGCAGGTGAGCATCACGTAATCCATTGAAGGCCTGAATAGAACAGAAAAGCAGAGGAAGGGCAAATTTAGTCTCTCTGCTTGAACTAGGACCTCTGCTTTCTCCTGCCATCAGATATCAATGTGCCTGGTTCCTGGGCTTTCAGACTCAGACAGGAACTTATACCATCAGCCCCTGATTTTAAGGCCTTTGGACTCAAACTGAATTCTACCACCAGCTTTGCTCATTCTCTAGCTTACAGATGGCAGATTGTGGGACTTCTTGGTTTCCATAACTATGTAAGCCAATTCCCATAATAAATCTCCTCTTACAAAGATCTATACATACAGTGAGCCCTCCACATCCATGGGTTCCACATCCTAGATTCAAGCAATTAAAATGGATGGAAAAAAATTTTTTTAAATGGATGGTTGAATCTGTACTGAACATGTATAGCCTTTTTTCCTTGTCATTATTCCCTAAACAATACAGTACAACTATTTACATAGTATATACATTGTATTAGGTACTATAAGTAATCTAGATATGGTTTAAAGTATATGGGAGGGTGTGTATAAGTTATTTGCAAATACTATGTCATTTTATATAAAGCACTTGAGCATCTGTGGATTTTGATATCCATAGGAAGTCCGAGAACAAATCCCTCACAGATTCTGAGAATGACTATATATCCTATTGGTTCTGTTTCTCTGGAAAACTCTAATACAGAATCTGAAAAGACATCATGGAAGAAGTGCTACCTACATGGAGACTATATATAAATGTGCTTTTAAATGCCTGGTTCAAGGTTTTTGTAAATGGAAAAAATAAAAATTCAAATTTATATCCCTCAAATTGCCAGTCTCACATATTGGTGTCTGTACGCCCTGTCTTCTACACCATTCACTAAAAAGGAAATAGACACTTGCTAGGTATGTATCCGGACCTGTGCTAATTTCTCAATCAAGATCTCATTTGATCTTTGCCAATAAGGATAGTTATTATTACCTCAGAGGTGGTTATGTTGTCCTTATTTTTCAGGTAACGAAACTAGCTAGGCTCAGAGTAACCAAGGAACCAGCCTGAGGTCCCACAGTTGAACCAGGATTCAAACCCAGGCTGCCCAACTCCATGAGTCACGATGTTCCCATCCTATCTTTTTGCTTCTAGGGAAAAAAAATCAGTCTCAGAGTAAAAAAATTACTCAGGACTGAAAAGGTCAAAATCAAACCTTCTAATAATCGTTCTGTGAAGCCAGAGAAGCCAGAGAAGAGAACAGCTGGGAAGTTATCAGAAAATAGTATTTTTCTCAAGGTCAAGTCTAGGGTAACCAACCATCCCAGTGTTAGCACTGAAAGTCCTGCATCTCTGGAAACTTACTACCACAGGCAACCTGCCTAAACTAAAACTAAAAATAATTTGGCTTCTTTTAAAAAATTTCTTACTGGCTTAGGGGTTCCCGATACTACCCCCACTTTTGAAGATTTACTAGAAAGACACATGAGACTCAACATACAGTTGTACTCACAGCTGAGATTTATTACAGGGATGTAGTAAAGATACACAATCATAAGGCAAATAGACACAGGTAGAGTCTGGAACAATCCATGTACAGACTTCCTTATCAAGGCTCTATCCTTCTGTGTTAGTCTGCTCAGGCTGCCATAATAAAATACTTCGGACTGGGTGGTTTAAACAAAAGAAATTTATTTCTCACAGTTCTGGAAGCTGGAAGTCCAAGATCAAGGTGCCAGATGATTTAATTTCTGGTAAGGGCTCTCTTCCTGGCTTACAAATGACAGCCTTCTTGTTATGTCCTCACATGGCCTTTCCCCAGCCTGGGCATGCAAGAAGATAAACAGAGAGAGAAAGAGAGAGCACAAGACAGAGTACGTGCTTTCTTTTTTTTT
>VBSM01000605.1:13389676-13414939 GCA_008086735.1 Cheirogaleus medius
ATAGATTTTCACAATCTTTATCGATTATATTTTGTATTTCTGTGGTATCAGTTGTAATACCTCCTTTTTCATTTCTGATTGAACTTATTTGGGTCCTTTCTCTTCTACTCCTGGTTAATCTAGATAGAGGTCTATCAATTTTGCTTATCTTTTCAAAGAACCAACTTTTTGTTTCATTTACATATTAATAGTTTGTAGATTCCATTACATTTTTTCCCTACACTAAGTCATGTCCTCTGCAAATAATGTTTTATTTATTCCTTGCCAATTTTTATGCCTTTTCTTTCTTTGTTCTTGACTTACTGCAGTGGCTATGATGCTAGGATCTCCAGCACAATGTTGAAGAGAAGTAGTGAGAGTTGACATCCTTTTCTTGTTTCCAATCTTAGGGGGAAAGTATTCAGTCTTTTACCACTGAGTATCATGTTAGCTGTGCATTCTTTGTAATTTTTTTTTTTTTTTTGGATAGGGTCTTGCTCTGTCACCCAGGTTGTAGTGTAGTAGCATCATCATAGCTCACTGCAGGCTCCAACTCCTGGGCTCAAGTGATCCTTCTGCCTCCCTAGTAGCTAGGACTACAGGCACACACCCACACCTAGCTAATTTTTAAAATTTTTTGTAGAGACAAGGTCTTGCTATTGCCTAGGCTGATTTCGAACTTCCAGCCCCAAGCAATCCTCCTGCCTCAGCCTCCCAAAGTGCTAGGATTACAGGCATGAGTCACTAGGCTCAGCCTGTAGATGCTCTTTACCTGCTTGAAGAAGATGCCCTATTCTTAAATATTTTGCTGAGTTTTTTTTTAAATCATGAATAAGGGTTGAATTTTGTCAAATGTGTTTTCTGCTTCTATTGAGATGGAAAGGTTTATATTTAAGAATTCAAATTATTTACTAGATATAGAGTGCCTATACTGAGAAATACACAACTCATAAAGGTACAGGATGGAACCACACTTTACTCACATAGAGAAGAGACACAGCAAGATCAGCTTCAATAGTGAATGTTGGTCCCCAACAGCCAGCAGGTCCCACCATGAAGCCAATGCAGGGAGATGGTCTGCATATACCCGTCTTGTGCTGCAGGTGAAGGACCCCATCTCCTCCCCACTGGAAACAGATATAGTAGTGGGGTTGGCCAAGTGCCATATGATACACACACTTTAAGCAGAAACAAAAAGTAAACAGCTAGCCCAGAACAGGGAAAGATATTCCCAAACAATGTGATAAGCCAAGTACAACCAGGAGTTCAAATCCAGCCTGGGCAACACAGGCTGGATTTTGTGTCTCTAAAAGAAATAAAAATTTAAAAGTTAAATTAAATTAAATCAAATTAATACAATTTATGAAAACTGAGAGATGATATAGAAAATAAATGATATATATAGAAAATGTATATACAAAAATTTACATACATACAAAAGCTGAGATATGCTATCACCTTCTCTCAGTTTTGGTAAGTTATATTAATTATATTATATAATTATATATTTATAATATAATTTATGTTAATTATGTACAAGCAGTCTCTGGGTTATGGATGACTCGAATTACAGCATGTCATGCTTATGGCTCCCAAGGGTCCCTATAAGGACAATTTATAATTAAATAATTAAATTAATAATTTGCAAACTAGTTTCTTCCATGCACGTAAATAAATATGTATGGTGTAATCAGTTGGTTAGCACAGCATCTTTATGCTAGTGGCTAGTCTCATTGTTTATATGGCTGCTTACACACAGCATCACTTTTTTCTTAACTTTTTATTTGATTTTGTGAGTCTGTGTTTACCCTTTTTTCTGAAACACAGTTTCACTCTGTTGCCCCGGCTAGAGTACAGTAGCATCATCATAGCTCATTGCAACCTCTATCTCCTGGGCTCAAGCAATCCTCCTGCCTCAGCCTCCCTAGTAGCTGGGAATACAGACATACGCCACCACACCCAGCTAATTTTTTATATTTTTAGTAGAGACAGGTCTCACTCTTGCTAAAGCTGGTCTTGAACTCCTGAGCTCAAGCAATCCTTTCACCTCAGCCTCCCAGAGTGCTAGGATTACAGGTGTGAGCCATCACACCCAGCCTGTATTTACCGTGGTGATCATGCCTCCAAAGCAAAAGTCCACTGCAAGTCCAGGTGAGCTTGCAGAGAAGAGAAAGGTGATTACAATGGAAATGAAAGTAAAAATAATTAAGCATTCAGAGAAAGGCCAGATACCATCATTCACTGGGAAAGCATTAGGCTTTAGTTACTCAACTATTAGAACAATTATAAAAGACAAAATGAGAATGGAACTTGTGAAAGGCAGTGCTCCAATGAAACCATCAATTATTACTAAACAGTGGATTAATTCTTAAAATGGAAAGATTATTATTGATTTGGTTAGGAGATCAAAATAAGCGTAATATTCCTATTCGCCTAGCATTAGTGTACAAAAAGGCCCAAAACATTTTCAACGGTTTAAAAGCTGCTAGCATAGAAAGTGAAGTCAGTTGTGATGAAGAACTGGTTGCAAGTAAAGGTTGGATTAATCGTTTTAAAAATAGGACAAATATGTATAATCTTAAAGTGCAAAGGGAGGCAGCCAGTGCCAAAGTAGCTACAGCAACTGAATTTCCTCAAATGTTGAAGGAAATTATTGAGGAGGGGGGTTATTTGCCAGAACAAATATTTAACATAGATGAAAGTAGATTGTTATGGGGGAAAAATGCCTGAAATAACTTATATCACAAAAGAAGAAAAGAGTGCACCAAGGCATAAAGCAGCAAAGGAAAGACTACTAATCTTATTGCTTGGGGGTAATGCATTCCCAGATTTTAAGCTCAAGCCTTTGCCTGTTTATAGCTCTGAAAATCCAAGAGCACTTCACGGCATTATTAAAGCAGCTCTTCCCATTATTTGGAAGTCAAATTTAAGGGCCTGGGTCACACTATCCATGTTTGAAGATTAGTTCTTGAACTATTTTTATTCCTGCTATGGAACCTTATTGTTTGGAAAAGAAAATTCCCTTTAAATTTCTGCTTGTGCTGAACAATGCTCCTAGACATCCAACATCTTCAGATGACCTTCACCCTGATGTAAAGGTCATATTTTTACCACCCAACACTACATTGTTACTACAGCAAATGGACCAGGGTGTCATCTCTGCATTTAAGGCCTGTTATTAAGGTGTACATTCTCACAAGCAGTCAGGGCTCGGGGAGATGATGTGATGACCTTGAGAGAGTTCTGGAAGAATTATACCAACTGTGAAAACCCTCAAAAACACTGCTGATTCTTGGGAAGAAATGAAGCATTCAACAATGAAAGGGGTGTGGAACAAACTGTGCCCTCACTTCCATGATGATTTTTGTGGCTTCAAGGAAGATGACATTGCTGAAGCCAGAAAAGCTGAGGTGGATAGTGGTAATGCACTGCAATTGGACAGCAATGATAATAATATCATTGACTTACCAGAGTCCCATTCACAAGAATTAACCAATGAAGACCTTATGGAGATAGAAAAGTAGCTGATAGAAACATAAGAACATGAAGAATTAGAAGATCTAGAGCCAAGAAAGTTTACAACAAAAGGATTAGCTGAAGCCTTTCCTCTCATTTGAAGCAGGATTTGCTAAGCTTGAAGAGCAAGATCCTAACACTTAGCAGTTTACAAAGGTTTACTGTGTACTTAGTGAAAACATCAGCTGCTACAAGGCCATTTCTAATGAAAAAAAGAAAAAGGATCTGCAAACAACCCTAAATACCTTTTTAGAAACTGACTTCAATGGTGAGCTCCCCTCCTCAAGCAACAGAATCAAATCCTGATTCTCCAGCACCCACTCCATTCTCTCCATCATCATCTTCTGATTAATGTTAGCTACCTTCTTTCCTCAAAAATGGCCCCTTCAGTAAGCAAGACACTGATGCAACAATATGTGTTAACCTTCAATACTCTTTCTTGAAATTTCTCCTATCTCCTATCTAAATTTTTTGTATAAGTTTGTGTTTATGTTCTGTTTGTTTGAATTAAAAGAGCACAATAGTTTTTATAACTTATTATTACAATACAGGGGTATTATTAGAGTATTACGCTGTGTTATTACCATAGATGAGCCATTATAGTATTGTTATTATTATTATTACTGTATATGCACTGTTCATTAGGGATTTGAGTTATATACAAATCTGACCTAAAGACATTTTCAGGAATGTATCACATCCATAACCCAGGGACCACCTGTACATAATTTATATATTTATAAATAAAAATATGTTTATCAATTGGTAAGTTATATTCATTTATTAATTATATATAAATATATAATATATACATACATTTTCTGTATCATATTTATTTTCTGTATCATCTTCTCTCAGTTTTGGTAAGTTGTATCCCTACCATGTTTTTAAAGACCCCCAAATTTGCCATTATTATGATTTTATATATGCAATAATTGTTTCAATATTTCCATATGTTGATGATCAAATACTTTGCATACCATTCCCTCCCATGGACCACTCTCTCCTTCTGAGTTTAATAGGCTTCTTCCCCCTGTACACCCTAAACCTCCTGTAATGATTATCAAAGGTCTGTAAGTAGTAAGTTCCCAATTTTTTGTCTGAAAATATTTTGCTTAGCTCTCATTTTTTAATAATAGTTTAGCTGGGTATGGCATTTGGGGTTACAGTTATTTTCTCTCAGCCCTTTCAAGATATTATTCCTTTGTCTTCAGACATGTCTTGTTAATTTAGAGAAGTATGCTGCCAACATAAATGTTTTCTCTTTGTATGTAATCTTTCTATAGTTTCTGATGTTATCTTATCCAACTTTGAACATTCAATAATAATTTACTGATATTTCTTTAAGGCACTTATGATACTTTGCATTATTTAGCCACTTTCCATACTTTAGTATTACTTATCTTGTATTACTTAGTCATTTTCCATAGTTGCCTTAACCCCACTATTACAGAACAAGCTATGTGACACTATACAATGTGCTATACATCTCTTCCTATGAAGAGGCACCATATTCTTTCACGGAATGGAGAGTGGTACATAAAGAAAAAGATCAAAATGGCCTGAGTTTAGCATTGGAGGCTTATCTCATAGAATGCCTAGATATGTCAGTTTACTGACAACTGGCTAATATTTAAAAACAAATAACAAATTAGTAAATTATGTATGCATTGACTATTCTGTTCACAATTTGTTTTATGGCTTTCAGCAGATGGTTGGCATTCTTATTAGGAATTATTTACACATCAAAAAGGTAATTGTTGGCACGGTGGCTCACACCTGTAATCCTAGCACTCTGGGAGGCCGAGGTGGGCGGATCACTCAAGATCAGGAGTTCGAAACCAGCCCGAGCAAGTGCGAGACCCCATCTCTACTAAAAATAGAAAGAAATTAATTGGCCAACTAAAAATATATAGAAAAAATTAGCCGGGCATGGTGGTGCATGCCTGTAGTCCCAGCTACTGAGGAGGCTGAGGCGGAAGGATTGTTTGAGCCTAGGAGTTTGAGGTTGCTATGGCCTAGGCTGACGCCATGGCACTCTAGCCTGGGCAACAGAGTGAGACTCTGACTCGAAAAAGAAAAAAAAGGTAATTGTTAAGTTCAGCAACATTTTCATCTGTCAATTTGGGAATTGCTCAGTGTGTATACATATCTACGTCTAAGTGAGAGTAATGGGAAGAGGATAGTCCTAACTATTCCCAACCATATAGTCTAACTTGTTTCCATCACTAGGGTTCATACATATCTAAGCAATTCTGAAAGGATAGGAAGACAACCACCTGAAATGTATTTACATGAGAGACTGAAAAGCCTCCTAGGAGTTAACTTATTATCTTAAGCAAAGAGAAAATTGGGTAGCTTGATTTAGAAACAAAACACCAAAGGGTGCTTATAGGAGAGGAGTAATTTTGAATGTACTATAATTCCTGATGCTGGAAATTATCTCTAGCTCAGACCACCTTGGATTCAAATCTGGGTTCTAAGGACAGAAAGGCTATAAATAAAAATGGCAATACCTGTTTATATTAAGATCAATGACAGAGTACATCGCAGACCATTTTGGAACACCATAATAGAGTACATCACAGATAGTCAACAATAAACAACGCAGAGCTTTGGCCTCTCTGTATCACTAGCAAAGTTATCACCAGTTGTATCCAGAAGCAGCAACAATGCACGCAGAAGAGATGTCTGACAAGAGAGGCCACACCCAGTAGACCTACCAACAGTGCATGCAGATGAGGCAACCACAAGGCATGGAAAAACCTATAGAAGAAGGCAAATAGTTGGAAAAGACATTAAAAATATAATAAACTATTACATACTAAGTCTGATAGTTTATCAGACTTGTTATTGAAAATACCTAACACATCTCCTGAGTACACTAGAAATTTCTGGATGGAGTTTCATGGAAGCCTGGGGTGCCATATTAAGGAATGGGCCAAGAACACCGTTGATGTAGACAGCAGAGGGATCAGGGCTAATTTAACAACATGGTCAAGGTATGAAAGAGATGAGTGCACTCAATTTTTGTTAATCTACTAAACTGAAGATAATTATACGCACTATGAGTATGATGCTTTAAAATCAAGATATTTCTGACATTACAAAAACATTTGATTATTTTAATAACTGAAAACTCCTGTTTTCCTCTAGTTTATACATTTAAAAACATCTAGAAATAGAATACCCAGAGAAATCTTTCTCAGAATGAAAAATGTCATCCAAGGAACTAAAGTATAAGTATGGGAACAATGCTAAAGTTTAATTTCCACACAATATGTCATTTTACTGTAAAATAATACATTATACTTACACTTTATACTTACTTCCTGAGAAGTTCTCAAACTTTGCTAGAAAAACATTTTTTTTTTTTTTGAAATAGTGTCTCTCTCTCTCTCTCTGTCACCTGGGGTAGAGTACAGTGGTGTCATCATAGTTCACTGCAACCTCAAACTTCTGGGCTCAAGCAATCGATTGATCCTCCTGCTTCATAGCTGGGACTGTTGGCCTGTGCCACCATGACTGGCTAGTTTTTCTATTTTTAGTAGAGATGAGGTCTTGCTCTTGCTTAGGCTGATCTTAAACTCCTCAGTGCAAGACTTCCTCCCACCTTGGCCTCCCAGAATGCAAGGATTACAGGCATGAGCTACCGTGCCTGGATATTTTTTTCTTTTCCTTTTCTTTGAGATTTTCTAGGTGAGAGAATGAATACAAAAAGTTAAATGGTTTGGTAGCCCAGATCTCAAATTAAAGCCCAGACCTCATCTCCCTCATACTGTCTTTTTTTGTCAGAAGCAGCACTAACAACCCCCATAAACAAGGAGTGGGAGATGTCACAGATGGGGAAAGGAGAGGAGGTTGAGAGGAAAAGACAGAAAGGCAACTCCAAAATGCTGAGTATTAACCCTATACTTTATAGACTCTGCAGATCACCTGAACTTCTTTCATGGACTGGACACAGGCTCCTACCAGTCATTTCTAGATGGGGATGAGTACAGACTCAAGGTGGGCGAGCTAAAGAAAGAAAAGAGCTCCATCAAGTGCCACATCTCAGGGTAGTTTCCCTACTACGACTTCACAGCCAAAAATAACCTCACAGCAAAATGTAGCTATGCCAAGTACTTCAGGTATCAGTTAAATTTCCTCTTCTCTATGAATTTGTATTATTTATAAGACACTTGACACATGTTTAAACACATAGCTCCTCAGTCTCAGGAAACAGGGTTTGTTCAGCTGAGGGAAAAAAAGCATGTAATGAGGGAGTTAACAAGGGCTGATATTTTTTTACAACATTCTTTAAAAACTGAAAAACCTCTTTAAACACCAGGAACAGCTTAAATAATTCACTGCGGGCCTGAGGGGCCCATGTGGACGATTCCCTCTCAGGTACCTTTTCTGGCCGAAGTCTCCCCGGGTTTCATCCGCGACGGTGGCCCGACGGGCGACCGGGCCGCAGGGAATGGGCTCCAGGCCTCACCCCTGCAGGCCCGCGTGCCTTCGAGGTCCACAATGGCCACTGGCCGTGTGGGGGCGAGTCGGAGTTGGTGAGACCGAACCCGGAAGCCGCCCCGGCGGGCCGCGCCCTTTGACCCCTGGGTACGCAGGGCGCAGGGAGCAGGCGGAAGCGCCGCCGTTGGGGCTGGTCGCGGCCTGCTGCAGCCTAGGGAAGGCGGCTCCAAGGCCGCGGGGCCCGGACGTGGGCCGCAGCCGTGGCAAGTGGGCGATGCCTCAGGCTGTCTGTCCTTGGCCCACCTAGGGACTGGCCGCTGGAATGGATCCAGGAGAGACCCCTGCCCTTCGCCCATTGCTCCTCCCCTCCCTGGGCGGGCGCCCCACGGGAAAGAGCCCGCGACCAGGCGCTGGGGCCGGCCTGGAGGCCGGGTTCTCGGACTTCGGGCCTTCCTGGCCGTTGTTTCGCGGGAGTGATTTGAGGGGAGCTGCGTCCTCTCAAGTTCCTCACATTCTCCGGGGTCTGGGAATTGAGAAGCCCGGCCTGCAGGCCCGGGAGGCAGGAAAGAACGCGAAACGAGGCCGCCGCGCTCGGCCGGCCCCTGACTAGGTCGGGCGACCGGGACCGCGCGGGCCGCGGCGGCGGATGGAAGCACCTGCGCCCGCCCACCTTGCCCCCGAGGCCGCCGCCCCCCTGGCCGGCGCGGAGCACCGGCGCCTCTCCTGGGTCATCCGCACGGGGGTCTCAGGACAGTGGAACCCGGAACCTCGCGGCCCTCGAGTGCTCCCCTGACAGGGGGCGACCCGGGTACCCTTTATCGAGCCCCACTCCCCAGGACAGAGAGAGTTCGACGCTCCCAAAGAGGGAGTCTCCATGGAGGAATCGGTCCTGCTTCACTTCCAGAGTTGAAAGCCAGCCGGGAGGCCGTCGGTTCTGCAAAGAGGAGCAGTCGGGCGCGGGCTAGCAAGCAGCTGATGAAAATAATTGTCCTCGCAACACAGCCCTGCGCCCAGGGGCGCGTACACACACACACACACACACACGCACGCACGCACACACAACTTGCTTCCTCTAGCTGCCCAACCTTAATATTCCAGGCATGCAGTTTTCAACAACTTGCTTGACACAATAACAAAGACATTTAAATGCCAGGACGCAGACTTCACTTTTTAACCTGCTGAGAGGAGCTACTTTCAAAGCTTCCCCGCCGCGAATAAACTGACAAAAAATATGGGGTGCACTTATAAATTAAACACCTTACCCTCAAAGCAACATGCGTTAATCAGGTTTCTAAGGCAATAACCATCTCTGTCTTTTCTTATTCACCCAAATAATGAAATAATGCCCCTAGAAGGAACCCCTTTACACAAGAGAGAGCTGGGAAAAAAATGAATTATACCCATTGCTAGTAAAAAAATCATCTTAAATCAATAGAGCACCACTTGAACTTGAGTTTCCATTGTTTCACTGAATCATCAATGTTTTTAATTAAACAGAGCTACCCTTTCTGTTAAAACATTACATAAAAGGGTTAGGTTTCTACTTTTGTTGAGGCAGCTGGCGTTTGTTGGCTGTTGTGTTTGAGCAACAGACTGTTCAATAGAAGCGAGAAATAGCTCAACTCGCTCTTAATAGACCTGTTTCAACAATGTACCTTGAAAAGGAATACATTGTGTTATTGTGTTAGTTTGCTACAAACCTATTAAAAGAAAAATAGCATCCATCAGGTCTAACAAAACGCATTTGTATTATACGTACTTATCTGCTTCAAATACACTTCTTGGCACAATGTCTAGAATTCAACTAGATCATCAAGAGCTGGACAGAAGAACACATACCAGTTAGGTAATGATACACGGGCTAAAAATAATAATAAAGGAAAGTCTAAGCAGTCGGTAATTGCTACTTTTTGTTTATCCTGAGAAATACAGGCTACTTCAACTGAAAATACATTGCAAAAGTGTGGACTCCTGCGACAAAAACAATTTTTAAAATATTTACAGCATGAGAATATTGATCCAAATCCCGTATTTGGAACGAATCTGATACACTTTCGATAGCAATTTGTTTCAGAGAAGGATTCAGGGCAGAAGCGATGCATTTTAAAAGCAGAATTAAACAGCGCAAGGAGCCGGGCTCTTTAGGGAAATGCGTGAAACAAACAAATCGAAAGCAAGGGTTCCAGCCAAGAGGTTGGGGAGCAGCGCTGTTTGGCAGTAGGAAAGGAAGTGTTTTTTGAAAGTGCTCTCTTAAAAATGATTTTAAAACTTATTTTATTGTAGTTTAAACACAAAGTAAAACTTGAAGCAAAGAAATAGGTGACATTGTAGCTATTGAACAGAACCTATGGTCTATTTGCATTGAGGGCTGTCACTTGGACCAAAACCTTAGGCAAAAACAGAGAGGCAAATGATGAGGCTAATTTAGCTCTGAGATCTGCTTAGCAGAAAAGACACCCAATGTAGCATCTGTCAGAGGGAGACATCTTTTGCTTTCTGACAAGGCACTCAATTTGGTTTCCAACCTGAGTACCCAACATTCAACTTTCAAGTATAAGAATGTTGGGGGCATATGAGAATAGTATATTGTCTACAAGTGAATACAATTGTATAAAAAAGAGAACTTACATATGTTACAATAGCACCCTATGTGAGATATCTACATTAACAAATATCTGAAGCAGTATTTTGCTCAATAAAGTCAATAATTTATTACATGTCTGAAATAGTAAACTATCACATGAAGATTTAGAAAATGTCACCCTGAAACTTCAGATGATATTTTTGCCATATTATACTATGTTAAACTTTTGTAGGAAACATTTGAAGTCAGATGGTTGATATGATGGTTGTCTTCAGTTGAAGCATTTTTTCTGCTCAAGAAGTGTGTGTGTGTTTGTAAGGTAGTTGAGATGTATTTGATTAATACTTTAAGACTTTTCACTGGTGTCTCCCCCTTTAGTCTAAATCTGTATTTTAAATTAATTTACTTGGATTTAAAGAATGGAAATGAAATCATAAACACAGAAATATATATTGTAAAAATAGTTTCTCAAATTTATAAGATTGATGAAAGAGTTGACACTTTCAAGGTGAGAATTTTTGATATATCTGATAATCTACCAAATATGAAAGGACAGTCACAATAAATTGGTTTGGCCATTATATGAAATGTTGTTGCTCAGGCTTTATAAAAGCACTTTGACTTCTATTTAGAATTTTTAGAAATATTTGTGTGTCTGAGGTTAAGCTATCTAGCCGGAAATATTCAATGAATTTTAATTTGAAGAGATTGTTCAAATAAACAAAAAATCACCAAAGATATCATTTGGAAACCCAGCAAAGGAAGAAATGTATTTTAGAGGAAGACTGTAATCTGATTCTTTGTTTTGTTCTTGGTCTTAAAAATCCTTAATTCTCCACTCTTGCAAAGAATTTTCAATAGTATATAAACACTATTTTTATTTATTTCTTTAAAGTAAAAAAAAAAATCCAAATAGTATGTACTCTAATTTCTCTTTCCTTAGAGAATAGGAGGAAGAGTATCACACACAGATTATTTTCTATATGCCCCCCAAATTTTTCCTAGAAGGAAACTTCTGGTTTCTTAATTTATTATTACTAATGTCTAGAAAAGTTTTAACCAATCAAATCATAAAAATATCTTTACCGACATTGACCCTAAGTGGCATCTAATTTGAAAGATTTTGTAAAGTAAGTACATTTTCAAAGCATCAAGTAGCTTTACAGTTTCTTGGTCTGCCTTTAGTAGGTAAATGAGTATCATTTCAGATTTCCTTTTGGCTTCTTTTGCCTTTTAGCTCAGAAGTATGGGAAGTATGGGAAGTTAATATTTTTTAAACATTTCTGTCTCACGCGATTATTTCAATGCCATTTTCTAGTGTTGTGTCTGAAAAACCGGTGGCTGAGCCCGCTGCCCGCAGCGCCAGACATTCAGCCGGATCCACCCCTGGGCATAGTCGTCAGGGGGAAAAGATTCAGCTTCCAAACTTGATTAAAAACAGCCCAACAATTTCTGCCTGGTTAAAGAACTGTGTGGCTAGAGAAGCTGAGTAAATTGCCTCAGAGAGGAGGTGGCTGAGGTCTGTGTGTCTTTCACAGGGGAGCAGGGAGAAGCTGAAATATGCAGTCAGGGGTTGTGCTGCAGAAGGGCAGCTCTCCACTAAAATCCTCAGTTAAAATCCACTTTCCAGGATTTAGGTGCTGAGAAGGAGTGATTCTACCTTATAATTTTTCACCTTAATTTGAAATGAAAAAGTAAGCCCAAAGACCTACAGAGATGCTTGAATTGTTAACTTATTTCTGAGCTACTGAGTCCTTTTGTTTTCTATTTGGAAAATACTTCAAAATATCCTGCTCCTCTTAAAGTTCCATTCTGGAAGGTATAATTAAAATAAAAAGACTGAGATGGAAAAATGAACTAGGAACAATGAACTAGGAACAAGGAGTGTGTAGGTTGGTGAATAAAACAGATGCCTGTCAGCATCTTTTTAGTGATGATGATGATGTTGTTGTTATTGTTTTGGCTTGTGATGTTTTTATGGTAAAAACTAAAGCCATCCAAACAGGAGTCCAAGTATGAACAGAAGTGGGAGGTTTTCTGGTGTGTTTCCATAATAAAATGAAAACTGTGTCTTTATGTGCCTGTGTGTTCTCCTTCAATTCAAAATTTTATTCCAGAAAGTGGTGCAATTTGTTACTTTTTTGTGGGCACAGGAGGAGGAAAATATGATACATTTGGGGATTTTTCAGTAGAGCTGTGTTTAGTTTTAATTTTCCTGTATTTTAAAATAAACACTTTGACCAAAGCATGTTTGATCTTTGCAAGAAGGAAGTATACATTGTGAAGGAATGTGCAGCGGTTGGGTATGAAAATGGGGTTGTGACTCACAGCTGCAGGCAGAAAAAAAAAGGCGTCGTGGTGTCAGCCAGAGGTGTTCAGTCTAATAATTCAAGCTGTAAACTGTATCCCTTAAAATTACTTACATAATAAATCATTGTGGGAAGAAAAAAAAGTTTGGACTGAAAAGTGTAAGTGAAGCAGAGTCCTCAGGAGACTTCAATGCTGGGACCTATTGGCAATGATGTGAAATATGGGCTTATTTTGTCCCAAACTTTAAGGATCAGAATAATACTGGAAATTATTCTAGCACAGCTGATTTTTTTTTTTTCTGGCTTGGGTTTCAACACATTTCTACATAGTCTGTCACAGAAATGGGCTTGCATTGTTTTTCTCCCCTGATCACACAGCCAAAACTGCTTTATAGGATTTACACTCGATTTATACAGTTTCAAGAAAAAAACCCAATTCAAGAATGGCTTTAAGAAAATAGTTATAGCTAAGTTATCAAATGCATATCAAGAAGGGAGGTAGAACTCTTTCTGACAATTCCCTTTGGTTCTAGTCTCATATTTCAGTATTGCTTATAGGTACCAAAGAAACCACTAAATTTATGTAAACTGGTGAATTAGCTTCCCTAAGAATTCACTGGTAGGTTGAAATACTTAGACACTGCGGTTGGCAGAGCTAGTGCCAAATCCTGGAGACTTGAGAAATGTGAACGTTTGGGGATAGAATGCATCGTTTGGAGTAGAAAGGAGCTCCGTGCTAGGAGAAAAGATAAAATTGTCAAGAGGAAGTTTAAAGGCCAAGGACACGAAGTCTTTGAAACAATAAGGGTGAGGAAGTCAAGAAGCAGACTTGCCAAAGCCACACTGAAACAATTTATTTTATAGGATCCCCTCTATTTCCAGAATTAGTGAGCTGAGCCACGCTGGGAACGCGGGGCTGTGGGCTCTCGCTCGCACGGACACTGCGAGGGAGAGAAAGTCAAGTTGACACCGGTCTCTTTCGCCTGGGCATTTCACATGAAAATATAAGGAGGAGGGAGGAGAGACAAGAGACAAAACGACGCTGGAGAAAGCTGACTCCTGCGAAGTTTGCAATAAGGATTAACTGGAAAAAGGAAGTCCACAGCAATTAAAACCCCTACCCTGGCTCATTAGTATTCATGACTGAATGTCCAGCTTTTCTGTTTATCTTTTTCCCAGGATCAATATCTCAGCAGCGTGGGCCTGGGAGGAGCCCAAGGCGCGCCGGCGCGCGCCTGACCTCTCGCGCCCTCCGCACAGGTCAGCGCATCTTCAGAACCGCGGGCCAGCGCCGCACGGGCGCTCATTAAAGCCACCGCGCCCAGGCGGGCCGAGAGAGGCCGGGGGACAGGCCCGGGAGGTGGGGGCGGGGGCCGGGTCACGCAGAACCAACCGACTCCAAAGAGTTTCGGGAAACCACATTCGGCCACACTAACCACTGTGGGCCCAGTGGGCCAAGAGAAAGAAAAGAAAAAGAACCAGCCCTGTCTGCAGCAAGCGGCTCCAGCGAGGCTCCTGGCAGGCCCTCGCTGGCTCTGCTTGATTCCAGACCCGAGGTTTTGGGGTGTTTTGGGGGGGACAATGTAAGAGACCCCCCGAGAAGGGAACCCCATACCCACCCCTAGTTCTGCCGGGTGAGGAGCCTCCCCAGGCCTCCACTGGCCTCGCAGGAGCAGCCCAGTGGCGGAGGGTTAACTACGATGATTATCTTTGACATTATTAACATTATTATTATTTCTACCCCCCACCTTCTCTGGCCCTGCTGAGCTGCGTTCTGCTCCTCAGGGCCACCCGCTTGGCCTCTGGGACAGAGAAAGCCTGGCTCCGGGAGGTTGGGAAAGGAAGAGGTTGAGGCCAGGGTTGCGGAGGAGGAGGGGAAAGTCCGCTCTTCCCTCACTCCAGATTTTTACCCCGAGGTGAGGGGCACCGCCCCCCCACCCGGCACGCACCCCAGGGGTGGACGAGTGGGGTCACGCCGAGCCACCTGGAACCTCTCAGTCCTCGAGAATGGGCCTGGGTGACCCTTACTGCAGGTAGCCCCCACCCGGCCCGTCGCACGCTGGTGGCTCGAAGTTCGTGCCTCCGCAGTGCCGCCCCGGCCGTGGCCCCTACAAAGCCCTGTTGGGTGGAAAGCGCGGGGCAGGCACGTCCCGCTCGGACTGATTCTAGAAAGGGATGGGGGAGGTAGAAATGAACGGAGGGGTGAGGGGAGCATGTTGCGCTGCGTCCTCCCGCCACGCCACCCCTATCTCTGCGGCCGCAGGTCCTTCCCACCCGCGCGAGCCGGTGGCTGGGAGATGCAGAAGCCGAAGGAAGTGAGCATGTGTGAGCGTGTGGTGTGTGAGTCGGTTGGGGTGTGGAGAGAGTGTGTGTGTGTGTCTGTGCGCGCGCGCCCGAGGCAAGGGGCGCCCCCACCGCCTGCCAGGCAGCTGCGCTGAACCTCTTTCCGCTTGGTGGGGCAGGAGGATGCGGGACGAGGGCAGGGCCTAGAGCCGGAGAAGGCGAAGCGAGGTGTCACCTCTTCAAAAGCTCCGGCCCCTGGGAACAAAAGGGAAACGTGGGAGGGCGACGAGGTGGCCCCTAGCACGGAGGGCCCCGGGACTGTGCGCTGTAAGGGCGGGGCGAGAGTGGGAGGACCCTGGTCCCGAGTTCCCCGCGGTAGATCTTGGTGGTGGCAGCTCAGGGGCGGGGCCGGGCCTGGACCCGCTGGCCCTAGTCGCCCCACAGCCTTGACCATGAACTCGGACCCTCGGGCTGCCCTGGTTATGGTTTACAGAAGTTCTCATTTGTAACACTCGGTTCAAACGGCCACGGCGGCCTTTTCGTTCTCGGGCGCCCAGCGGGATGGGTCTGAGGGTTTATGCCCAATCACCCGACCCAGTCTGGAAGGATCTAGATTTTTCCCTAAAGTGAAAACCCAGCAACAATCAGCTGGGGGCGGAAGGGGTGGGGGGCGAGACAGGGGAAGTGGAAGCCCTGTTCTGAGCTGCCAGTTAAAAATAGAAACCGTTCATTGCTGTCTGCTGGGGGTAACAGTGGGCCGAGGAGCTCCAAGTTTCTGTGGAACCAGAGAGATATCAGACTATAATCAATCAATCTGCATGTATTTATTGAACCCCTGCTTTAGATCCCTAGGGTCTCTTTCCGGGGCACGTGTCTGTTAAAGTTAAAAAAACAAAACGCATCCAAAGGTTCAACCAAATATTATGGGGTGTTATTTTGAGGCCTTTATTTCTTAGCCCTTGGAAAGAGGCCTATCGTGCCATTTGGATTATTTCGGTGGGTGATGTGGGGGAGGGTAGGATCTGAGTCCCTAGTACGTATCTGGTGGGCCCACGTGTTCCCCCCCCCCATGCTACCGATGAGCTCACCAGGGACCTACTGGAACACACCTCCCTCAGTCCTGCCAACCCAGGCAGGCGACCCATCACCTGGAGGGCCAAGGCCTTCCTAGCCAACCCTGGGATGCGGGAGTACAGAACAGGGTCTAGGGAAACCCAAGCCTTCGGTCCAGCCTGTGATCTGCTCTTGATCTCAGGGTTTTGTGCGGGAAAATAAAGCCACTTGAAACTGAAAACATCCGTCTGAAAAAGAGACAAAGGGGCTAAGGGGTGGGGAGGAGGAAGAGAGAAGGTGCCGGCAGAAAGGAAAGGAGCCGGCACAGCGTGGGATGGGTGTGCGTGGCCTAGGACGTGTTTGCTTCACTCTCACCCAGCCGGGCCTTGGCCCTAGCAGCCTCCGCTTGCCCACTCCCGGAGCAGAACCTCCGCGGCCTCTGCTCCAGTGACCTCCTCCCCGCTCGGGACTTCGTGGGACATCCCTGAACCGGGAGAAGCTGATACTGACGCCAGTTATCATTGTGGTCATTAATAATGCAGTGAGGGTCACGATGATTAATAATAATAATGATGGGCCTCCCGAGGGGGCTCCAGCTGCCTCGGGATAAAGCGACTCTCGCGTTGAGGGGAGTTATTCGGTGGCTGATGGAGCGGAGCGGGAAAGGAGCGAGCTTGGGCGCTCTGAAGTTCAAGTTGACGGCTGTGGCGGGCAGAAACCGTCCTCCGCAGCGGCAGTCGGGCCTCCCTGCAGGCAGCGAACCGCAGCGCAGCTCTGGGTTCCTGAAGAGGGGAGAGGACTGGCTTCAGTTTTGAGTCTCTGGAGTCAAGGCAAGGGCAGGTTAGCATTCAGGTCCGTTTAGACAGTGGGGGCAGGGGTGGAGGAGGGAGGACGACTGCACCCCCCCACACCCCAAGCCCAGGTCCAGGCGCCTGGTAGCCGTGCAGGCTCTTGGGCCGCGAGCCCTCGCGCGCGTTCTAAACTGAGCAATCTTTGATGCTCTCACACTTCTGCCGTCTCCCCCCGCCCCCCACCCAGTCTCCGGGATTCAAAGGGCGGAAGAGAAAGGCGAAAGGGGAAGACCGGGCCATACGGTTGGGTCAGTGACTTGTTTGGACAAAGCCTTGGGACGTGAGGGCCGGGGAACTGGGAACCATTTTGCGCGAAAGCTGCTGCCGCCCGCTCCGCACATCCTAGGGTGGACTAGGCCACTCCCAGGCCGCGATCTTCCTCCTTCACATTTTATTTTCCTGCTGAAAACCAGGATCAGTGCCCCTGGAACTAAAGGGACCTCCGGTAGCTCTCCAACTTTCAGATCTAAGTGATCCAACCAACTCAACGCTGAGATTCTCGACCTCTTCTTGCTGTTTTCCTTCTTCCCCCAAATAAGAAAAGCCCCAAGGCTTTGAGTTGATGCTAAAGTTGCCCCCCATTCCCTCCTTCTTCTTAGATTTGAGAAGTGTCTAGAAATCAACAATTTCCACCAAAAAAATTTAAAAGTTTAAAACATTTGGAATAGATTGAACGTTTCATTCTTGCACAAGTCATGACAAATATTTAATCTGACTCCTTCGACACCCCCCCCACAGGGGTGGGGGGCTTTAGAAAATCCTAAACGATTTTTCTCACAGCTTATAATGTGTTCAGTGAACTCTCCCAAGGATCAGTAACATATGTCCATTATTTTAATAATTTCGCTTAATATTATTAGGGGTTATAAATTTGATTTTAATAGGGGGTTGATTGCTTCAGGATTTGGCGTTTGGGCAGCTCGCAGGGCCGCTGGGGAGGGTGAGCCTACCGTCTGTCACCCTCTGGACACACACACACACACACACACACACACACGAAGCAGGACTCTTTCCCCATTGAACAGGTAGTGTGGCTTCTGGGAGGTCAGGGCTGCCCTTCTCTCCCCAAGCGCTCCTCGGGCTTGGCCTGTCTAGCCCTGCGGCTCATTCGAAGGCCTCTCAGAGGGGAAGGAGAGCGAAGCAGCGGTCGCAATCGCAGCCACCCGCGCTCTCTGCCTCCATCCGCCCAGCACTGCGTGGTGCTGGGCTATCCCATGGAGGTGTCGTCGCTGCAGCCCAAGTCTTTGCACCGATGGGGGGCGGGGGGAGCGGGTTAGCGCCGCGACAGCCACGGGCCTTTCGGAGCTTCAGTAAGACCAAGACATTTAGATTGAGATGTTTGGATGGCTCAGGGATTTAAAAATATTTTTTCCCCGTCCCCACCCTTTTGTTATTAAAAAAATGTTTTTGCCTTCTTCCTTAGAGTACCTTGTTTGAAAATTGATCAACTCCTGAGGGAGAGGGTAGTGAGGCCGAAAGCCCAGGAGAGAAGCTGCTGGTTGGAGCTCCTGCTCATTCACTTCCACCTGGCAATTTTAGTTTTTATATCTTCTTCTATTTTATTCTACTGAATTCTTGAAGAGGTTCTCTTTCCTTTGGGGCCAACGGTTTGTTGCTTTCCTATCTATCTTCCTAAAAGAAAATTAAAATGTTGTGTATTTACCACCTTTTCTAGAACATCTTGCTGATTGGTTCCCAGCTGCTTTGCTTAAGCAGGATTTCTTGAACACACTCCCTTCTTAAAAATTTCAAGAAAAAACTTGGTTAAAATGGGCCCTTAAACTATAATCATTGGGCCAAGTTCAAAAACAAAGTACTCAGCTCACTTTTAAACGTGCAATTAAAAATAACTGTACCTCAGCTTTTCAGAGGGAGGGAGTGGAAAGGCGGGAGGGAAGAGGGAAAACAAAGAATAAGGAAATATTTAGTGCTCTTAAATCCAGCCCAAATAGCTGAAAGAAAGAAAGGCATTCCCTCAGATAATGGAGCCATTAGAAACTCTGAAGGTTCCTGCCGCCATTCCTCACAGAGGCTTTCCAAAAATTTAATTCATTCGCAGCTACTAGACAAAGGATGGAGAAAATAATTTTGAGACTTTCTGCCAAAGGGGCAGTTTGGCCTCGTGTTTTTTTTTATGCATACGTACACCTTCCTCCCCAGAATGAGTGGTGGTGCTTCCCACTCACTCAGGCACACTGATCCAACCCTCAGCTGCCTCCTTTCTGGTCTGCTTTAATAACTTTGCTAGAAAAAATAGTATGTTCATGCAGTTTCAACACATTTTATTATATTTCTGTATGCATTACTCTCAAAACATCACAAGAAATGATCAAACCACTTAAAACCTTCAAATAAAAAATCTGAAACAGTTTATGCCCACAAGTGTACATATTTATAGTTAAGAAACATTCTTTATAAATATTGTTTCCTCTGTAGCAAGTTAATACCATAATTTAATTACAAATGGATAAATATGGTAACGGGTATTTACAGAAGGAAGGGTGTTATTACGGAAAAAGCTAACGGCACGACGTTTATTTTCCCCCCACAATCTTTCATACAGGAACTAACAAATTGAACTTGCAAAAGCACTAAAACATCACATGTAAACCCAGCTAACAGAAAAATACATTCACAAGCGTTGGTGGTGGTGGTGTGTATGTGTGCTATGGATCAGTGTGTTGAAGAAACAGAAGGGAGACTTTGGCACGGCTCGTTTTTTTCCAGTCTATAGTTGCATGAAGTTTACAATCAAGTTGCCTCATAAAAAGGAACACAATATTCAATACCACAATACAAAATAAACTATTTTCTTCCACATTACTTAAAAAGAAACCGGGTAAACTAAAAAGGGGGAAGGGAAAGGGAGGAAGGCAGGGAGGAACGCAATCCGGAGTTTTACAAATGGACAAACTTCTATACACCAAGAAGCCATTAAAACCACCTCGGAGAAGGAAGGAGGAGTCTGCTATGTACACAGTTTGTTATAAGACTGGGAACAAGGTGGGAAGGAAAGTGGGCATGGGGGTTATAGCGGGGAGGTTTGGCTCAATATTTTTGTGGGTTTTCATTTTTTTTATTTTTTATTTATTTTATATTTTCAGCTTCAAAGACTCCGGAAGGGATATTTTTGCTTTTCATGCCTAGATTATCAAAAAAAAAAAAAAAAAAAAAAAAAAAAAAAAAACCTTTTTAAAAATCCTTCTGCTGGTAAAATCATTTTCATCATTGTAAAAATCAGATTCATAATTTTAACAACATGATCATAGGTGCCCTCAGCGCTAGCTGCGGGGAGGGCTGCTGCGCCAGGGTGGGGATGGGGAGAGGGAGAGAGGCCCGACCCCTCACACGTACCATTCATTGAAGTTGGAGGAGAGGCCGCTGTGGCCCCCGGCTGTCCCGCTGCCCCCGCCAGAGCTGCCGCCGCCCCCGCCGCCCGCCCCACCGCCCCCACCACTGCCGCTGCCGCCAGAGCTGCCTCCCGCGCCGCCACTGCTCGAGCCTCCGCCCCGGTGCACAGCAGACACCGCGGCCGCCGCTGCTGCCGCCGCTGCCGCTGCTGCCGCCGCCACTGGAGACAAATTGGAGCTGCTCTGGGGCTCGGCGCTCGGGGACACCAACCCCGGGGGCGTGGACGACTCGTAGCCAGAGCTGGCAGCCGGGGAGGACTCAGAGCCCTGCGGGGAGGACTCATGGACCTGCAAGACAAAAGGCAGGAGGGGGAACCAGAGGGGACTGGGTGTGAGTGCAGCTGCTGTGAGGCCGGCCCCCGAGGGGGAGCACCCCCAGAAATGCCCCTGGCCGCCCCAGGCCCTGGGGACCCTCCCAGCCTGGCTGAGGATGTTCAGGCCGGTTGTGAACCGGCGCCTCCGGCCGGCCTCGCCCTCCTCCCGGCCTCCGCGGTGGTACCTTCATGTGCTTCCGCAGAGAGCTGGGGTGTGTGTAGGACTTGTCGCACATCTTACAGAGATAGGGCTTATCGGAGGTGTGGACGTGCATGTGCTTCTTCCTGTCGCTGCTGTTGGCAAAGCGCCGGTCGCAACCCTCAAACTCACACTGAAACGGCTTCTCCCCTGTGGACGGCAAACACCAGCACTTGCTTTGGATACCCGGAGCCCCGAACCTCCACCCTGACTTTGGAGGGGGCAGGGCTGCAGCCACAGAGAAGGGCGAGGGGGCTGGGTCCCTTAAACAGGTCAAATCCCCTTTGTGGCAGAACCTAGTTGAAATTAACAGCCTTCCCTCCCACCTGACAGTCCTGCTCATTCATTTCATATTTTACTTTCTTCTAGGCTGACGCCCATCTCCTCAAATTTCTAACGAATTTGGGGTAGCTTCTGGCCTTGCCTGCCTTTCTATAGGCCTTCTTGGATCCGCAGCTTCTAACAAGTTGGTCTCGCCATGGAGAAGCTGTTATTATGACAAAATATTTGGGGCATTATCAAAATCACACAGGCTGCTGGGCTGCTGTCGGTTTCTCTCCCCAGCCAGTAGGCAATTACATTTGGAGTTGCTGTGTGTTGTTTGGGGGCCGGGCTGTGGCTAGTGACTGAGCCAGTATTTTTCATCCAAAATTCTGCAAACTGAATTAGCCACAGTCTCACCTCCAGTCTTTTACAAATAAGTTGAGGGAAAAAGATAAATATTAGAGATAAGGCAGCATGTAGTGACTGTGGAGGAGCACAAGCTGGGAGGTGAGGATGGGGGAGTCAGCAAAGCCTTTCAAAATCCCCCTATTTAATTTCCTGGAGGTCCCTGCATCCTGTTGCCAGAATTCCAAATGCTTGGAGTCATTTAGAGGTGTGAGAACTCAAATGTCTTTCCACTTGGAAAGGGGACCGTTTAACGTTAAATTCCATTAGCACCTAAATTGTTTCTTAAAGACATCCGCTCAGACACAGGACTCGAAAGCAAGCATTTCATGCAAATAAATTTCTCAAATTTTAAACCTTGTTAAAAGCTTGTCTCGCACCTCAGCTCCCTCCCTTCCCGGAAGAGAACAATAGGCCGCTGGCGCATCCCCACTTCGGAGTAAATATTGACGGGGGAAGTTGCTAAAACATTTGGCTTTCTTTTAGGAAATCGTCTGGCACGATTTTGGCTGGGACCTGGTCATAGATGAATAATCTATGAGGCGGGAGGCGCGTTCTTTTGCGGCTCTCTCTTCTCACGCGATCCCCCAGCAGGGCCGCGCCGCCTGGGGCTCTAGCTGACCGGGTTGTGGGTCCAAGTTGGGAATCGCAAACCCTCTGGTGCCCATTAGAGAATTTCACAAACTGCTGTGAAACCACCGTAAAACCCCGCGACCCACCCCGAGACGGGCTTTAAAAACACTTTAAAAATGAGAAATGCTTTACAGCTTCGGCTCACACCAGACTCATTTAATGGGAAACAGTCCCGGGAAGGGCGTTTGGACTCCGAGTAAAAGAAGTGGGAAAACACACAAGCCACTCAAACACAGACCCCCGGAGCAGAAAAGCACATTCAGACAAGCTGGCAAAATCCTCTCTAGGCTCGATTCCCGGGCACCAAGTTAGAGAGCAGTTTTATTTTGTGCGCTCTATTTAGAACGGAAATTATTAACCGAGGCTGAGCAAACGAACCACTTGCATGACCCAAAGCATACATTTGATGTTTCGCTAATCATTTAAAACTCAAATTTCCGCACATGGAAAAATCAAGCCCAATATTCTTTCATCCTCCAACAAAAACAAACTGCTGGCTCTCTCGCAAACACAAAAACATCCCCCATCCCAGGGCCTCGGCTGGCGATCTGTGCCCAGCATCGGCACCCCCAGCCCCTCACCCTACAGGTCTCTGCCCTCAGCGCCCGGTCCCTGTCCCGGCCCGCGGTTACCTGTGTGCGTTCTTTTGTGGATCTTGAGGTTCTCAGAGCGCGCGAAGACCTTGCCGCAGCCCGGGAAGGGGCAGGGGAAGGGTTTCTCGCCTGTGTGCACGCGGATGTGGTTGACCAGTTTGTATTTGGCCTTGAAGGGCTTGCCTTCGCGCGGACACTCCTCCCAGAAGCAGACGTGGTTGCTCTGCTCCGGGCCACCGACGTGCTCCACCGAGACGTGGGTCACCAGCTCGTGCATGGTGCTGAAAGTTTTGTTGCAGCTCTTCTTGGGGTTGCTTAGCTGCTCAGGGTCGATCCACTTGCAGATGAGCTCCTGCTTGATGCACTGCTGCCGCATGTAGCGGAAAAAGGCACCGGGGTGGTGGTGGTGGTGGTGATGGTGGGCCGCGGCCGCTGCCATGTTCATACCCATGTTCATATTCATGGGGCCGTACTGGTTGTGGAGTTGCGCCGCAGAGTATGGGTCGGTCCGCGGGCTGGCCACCTGGCGGTATTGCTCCGAGCGCCCGAACACTTCGCCGGGCAGCCCGAGGCGCATCTGCCCATTGAGCACATTCTGCGAGCCATGCGGCCCGTGCTGCTCCGGGAGGCCGGGGAAGAGAAGGTGGCCCTGCGCGTCCGAGTGCGCATGGTGCAGGCCGCCCGCGCCGGGACCGAACAGCCCATGCTGCCCGCCGCCCGGCGCAGAGTCCCCGAAGCCGCGGCTGCGGAACAGGAAGTCCCGGGTGGAGTTGAAGGGCGGCCCAGAGTAGGAGCCAACGTGCGCAGCGTGGGGCCCGAGTGCGGCGGCGGCAGCCGCAGCCGCAGCCGAACCGGGATAAGCGCCGGGGCCCTGCGACGTGAACGCGGAGCTCTGGCCTGGAGACAGCTCGTGCGCACCCGGGTTCAGCTTGAAGGCTCCCATATGTGCGGCGGCTGAGTCTACGAAGCCGTTTTGCGCCGCCGCCAGGCTCAGTTCACGGTCCTGCATCTCGGCGGCCGCTGCCGCCGCCGCCGCCGCTGAGTGGTGATGGTGGCGCGCGAAGCTGCCCACCCCGATGGCTGGGAACTGCGGACCCGCGTCCAGGAGCATGGCCAGCGCGCCTGACCGCCCCGCCGGCCCCGGCGAGCCCCAAGCCTCCGCGCCGCCTCGGCTCCCGCGCCGCGCGGTGCGTCTGGCGGCCACCGAGCTCCGGGTTCAGGCGGCGGTGGTAGCGGTGGCTTCAGCCCCGGGAGCCGCGCTCCTGCGCCCGCCGCCTCCGCCGCCGCCTGGATCTGCCTCGGGCGGCCGGGCGCCGAGCAAAGGCGCGGAGAGGAAGAGGAGGAGGAGGCGGCAGCGGAGGAGGCGCGGGAGGAGGAGGAGGTGGAGGAGGAGAAGAGTCCAAAGCCAGGCGGAGAACCAAAGTGTATTAAAGGAGCTGCGGCGGGGGCGGGCAGGCAGGGCAGGGGAGGGCGGGCGGGAGGAGGGAGCGGGAGGGCGGTGTGGGGAGCGGAGCCGAGAAGGGGGGCAACCGGGGGGCTAGCGCAGCGCCGCGGCCCCCACCCCTGCGCGCACCCGCGCGCGCACGCACACACTCACTCGCTCGCACGCTCCGCGGACCCCGGGCCCGGCTGCGCAGCGCAGCGCCCGCTGAATGAAATCACAGCGGCGGCAGAGCGGCGGTGCCGGAGCGCGGTGGCCGTGCGCAGGCCAGGCAGGCGGGCGAGGAGAGGACGGAGGCGAGCTCCGCGCTCAGCTCCCCGGCCCGGCGCACCAGCGGCTCCACCTGACCGCGGCGGGGGCCGCGCGAAGACGAAGGCCAGGCGCCCTCTCCCCGGCGCGCTCGGATGGCAGCTCCCTCCCCCGCGGCCCTCCTCGCGCCGCCCCGCGCGGCGGGTATTGTTCGGCGCGGCGGCCGCGGTGTTTAGCCCTCCTCGTCCTCCGCGCTTGGCATTGGCTGCGCCTCGCGTAGTAAACTTGCAGCGGCCACGAATTCCCCCAGATGAAGGAAGCAGCCGCGCCGCTCCCCCTTTCTTTAAGTTGTGCGGGAGGAGGAGGGGGGAAGGAGGAGGGAGGGGGCTGTGGGAGGAGAGAAGGCTGGAGGGCGGAGGGGAGAAGGGAGAGGCTGGGCTGAAAAACAATAACAACAATAAAAAAGTGATCTCTCGCTCGCCCCCTCCCTCACGCCAGTTGGGCCTGGGCGCTGAACCCGGAACGGGCAGCCGCACCGCGAGGACCCAGCGGAGTCCGCGGCCCGAGCAAGTGTGAGGAGGCCAGAGCGGGCTCCCTCGTCCCGGCTGCGGTGGGCTGCGTTCGCCACCGCCCGCGTTTATTTCGGTGGGTGCCGCCGCAGCAGCAGCCTTTTATTTTTTATTTTTTGTCTGTTCCTTTTCCTCTCCCCTCCCCCCGCGTCCCCTCGC
>VBSM01000605.1:13426269-13440378 GCA_008086735.1 Cheirogaleus medius
TTTTGTTAGCAGATACAAAACTGATAAAAGGCAAATAGTTAAAAGCAATTGGTAGTAATGTCAATAAGCATTTCTCCAAAAGGTTATAGTGGCTTTTAAAAGTCAGGTTTGTTAAATGTAGTAAAGGTGAAACAGGTTGCAAAGAGTTGTTTTAAGCCAGATGACAATAACCAGCACACGAAGAGAGAAAACACTCATAAATGAGGGCCCCCATCAATGGGAAAACTTATAGCTCTCTAATGAAGTTTCTTGTGAAAAGAAGGGTGACACAAAGCCACCAAGACATGAATCATTCATGGGAAATATAAAAGATAAAAGATATCTGACAATGAGCAGAACCTTGTATAGAGTGTATAAAACAAGTTTCCCCTTCTTATTTTCTGCTTTAAAACGCACAATCTCCCACTCCCAGCGTTCTCTGTCCAGTCTATAGAGTTAAAATTGACCACTGCTCGTCCTGCGCCACTTCAAAGTAATTTAGTCCAGAACGGAAGGCTTGGCGCTTGGACAATCTTCATGGTGTGTTAAGATTTCTATGGCAATTGGCAAGCAAGACGTTCCCATCTGAATATGTCTCAAAGAAAGCCACTTATTGACACTAAGTTGGCTATCATCAAAGACTTCATCTTCCCTAGGCAAAATGTGGCCCTTGCAAATAGTGTTTAAATCATCTGCCTTTGTTTTCCAGGCTAGGAGAATCTTTAAACACACAATTATTTGTAGTTTATGTATATAGTTTCCCCCATTCAGGATGCTCTTTGGTAAAGCTAATGCTAGAAAATCTAAAGGACTTAGAGCTTGAGGGTGGGAATTACATTCTCTTAAGGAGTTGGAGTTGGCCACACAAGTGCCATAGTATTGGGGAACGGGAAAAGAGAGGGCCCAGTTGCCTTGAAAGCTGGGCCCAACTATCTGCAGATGTATTTGTATTGCAGTCTCATAAATGATATCTTTCATTTTGGAGAAGTTTTTGGAGACCATTGTGGTTTTATCTATCACCTACCAGTATCCATGAAATGGGGCAAGAGATGCTCCCCACCAGGGTTTTTAAAATTCCAGTTTGGTTAGGAAACACAACTCCTGGGGAGGAGGCAGGGGAGGCAGTCTGGTTTTTCAAGTGATCTTCAGTCAGACAGAGGAAGTAACGGTTGGTCAAAAGGCAAACAAAACAATCCAGGTGTTTACTAGTACTTTCATTCTGGCAAAGCCCTGCCACTTATACCAAAACAGGATTCATGACCACGGAAACCTCCCAGGTCTGGAGGAAAGCCAAAGGAGACCCCAGGTGAAACCACCCTGTCCCTGGGGTTGCCAGCACTCTTACCCTCCGGGAACAAAAACACACAGAAACTCACCCTCCACGCCCACGAACAAACACACAACGCAAGTGCCTCATCAGGCAGGGGGAAGTTCAAAGGCATGTTTTTTGAAATTCAAACTACTGCTTTTATGGTATATCCACGCAGAGTGTCAGGATTGCTATGGCAATGAGCAGGGCCAGGAGGGTCGCTGGCAGAGGGTCCACTGCAGTTGGAGACGCTCGTTAACATACAGTTGCAGTGACCTTTACTTTCATGCCAAGTTAGTTCTGTCAGTTTTCACCTCATCAGAAATATATATATATGTGTGTATGTGTGTGTATATA
Organism: Cheirogaleus medius; assembly: GCA_008086735.1. Taxonomy (NCBI): domain Eukaryota; kingdom Metazoa; phylum Chordata; class Mammalia; order Primates; family Cheirogaleidae; genus Cheirogaleus; species Cheirogaleus medius. The sequence continues at coordinate 13,427,915 of VBSM01000605.1, forward strand.
TACACACACACATTTTTTTTCTCACTTTTTTGTTAGGATTCCCCCATAGAACCTCCTGGGTTGAGAGAAAGGAGAGAGAGAGAATGAAGAAAGAGGGAGAGAAAGCCAGTCGGGTGGGGAGTGGGTGATGTCTGAAGGGTGGGGGGAGAGGGGCGCCAGGGCCCCAGTTCCTCTTCCTTCTCTCCCCACCTAAGTACTTTTATTTGCAGAGCGATTGTTCTTTGTTTATTTAATACAAGTACTGTGTGAATGGTGAAAAATAAACACGATGAAAAATAACCAAACAGATGATTCCTCCGAGTGAAAAAGCCCGGACTTAATAAAAGTGCGAAGCAGTCACCACTGAATGAGAAACCCTTTGAAGTGGAACTTATTATAGGAGGAATACTTTGGGGTTGCCTTAACGACGCCGCTGAATCGAAAGCGCTCGCCTTTGTCAGCGATTTGTTCTCCTTTGCTGGGGTGCCCGGAGAAATTACTTACATGGGCTGCCTTAACATGCAGCCTGCAAATCAGTAACTTTGCAGCTCAGACTTGCAGACGCCACTCGGCAACGGACAAAAAGAAGTCAGGGGGGAAACGCACCAACCTTTCACGCCGCGTCTCTGGGGATGGGGGCGCACGGGCGTGTTGGGGGCGGCAGATAAGAAGTTGTATTACAACGTCTCCCCCCCCACCCGGGCGTCCCCCAGCCCCCGCCAGTGAAGGCTGGGGCCTCCTCTGCCGAGTCCTCTCCCGCCTGCAGGGGCGGCCCCGGCTCCTCCAGGGCCCTCCAGCGAGGGGCGCTCTCCGGCGCGCTGGCTCGGCGCGGGACTTTCCCAGCAGTCCGGGCCATATTTAATAAGGGTCGTTTATCACCCAGGCTCTTTGAAGGGTCGCCTCCAGCCCTGTGCCCATTAGAAAGGCGGAGGTGACATTTAAACTCCGTTTTCAAGGATCGCGGGGGGATTTCATTGAAAAGGCAACTCGTTTGTCTTATGAGCCTGGAAACAACCCCCTTCTCGCTCCTTTTGACCACATGGCATAACTCAAAAACAATAGTTCAAAAGTGAAATGGCATCGTGGCGTTCACTCGGAGACAGGCCCCCATCTAGCACCAGAGAAAAGGGGTAGTCCGCAAGACAATGTGCTTTTTGTGTCCGACTCTGTCACAAGGATTGTGTTGTTTGCTTTGGAGGCTGCGCCTGTTATACTTTCCTGAAAGTGCTTGTGTTAAACAAGAGTTATAAGTCATCCAAAACAACAAACATTTTGATTTTCTTTGCCTAAAGGGCTTTCCCTGGCTATGGGCACCGTGAAAAAATAATGTCCTTGCTGAGAAAGGAACACCAGTAGTAGCATTACAAGCGGGCGCATTAAATATTGAATGACACGGGAAAAAGAGCTTGTCGAGGGGCACTCAGCCTTAAAGTCTTTCTTCAACTTTGTCTTCGGTGGCGGCTGGACTATTTAAGATGGTATTAATTAAGGCAACTTCGGATGCCGCCGAGCCGGCCGGCCCCTCGGCCGCGCTCGGTCAATGGGCCTGTGCCCCCGCGTTCTGCTCACGCGTTGGCTGAGCCGAGTGCAAATGTCACTTCTCATTTGGAGGCTGAAGAGAAGTGCACATCCTACATTAAGGGCAGCAGGGATGCAGTCAGCAGCAGGCGTTAAAGGAATACGAGGGACTGGGGTGAGGGCAGGGGAGGCGGGAACAAAATGGGAACAGCTGCCCCGGGCGGGGGAGGAGAGCGCGCCCGCTTGCACCGCTTTTGGCACATTTTGGAGAGCGCCGCTGGCAGGCAAGGGCCACGCGGGACTCGCTGGGTTTGAATACCCCCCCTTTCGTCGTTCCTGCGTGGGGAAAATGAAAACTCCAGCCCTGCAAAAATCCATTAGGCAGTCTAGTGGGGCGTTATTTTACAAAGGGACTCGCTTCTACAAAGAGACAAAAGCTTGGCGCAAATAGGCGTCTTAACTGACTTCCTCCTCCCCCCTACGGTCCCCTTCACAGATCACAAACAAATAAAGCCCAAAGGACCTCAGCCAAGAATCTCCAGATCCAATTTTACAGACGGCGAAACTGAGACCTCAAGCAAGACTTAAAAAAAAAAAATGATTTTTGTCAATATTCCCTGAGGAGTCAGAGGTTGAGACCTTCACTGAGACCAAAGACTGAGGCAGGACTACAGTTCTGATTAAAGTCGCCAACAAGCACGCCAAAATATCCCCTCCCCCTCCTCCTCCCCCAGTTGCAAGTGTTTGATTCAAAATCAAATGGAAATTGGTTTCAGCAGTCGAAAATTCCTCACATGAAAAAGGAATGAAGCTTACTGCCAACTAACTGGCATAAACGAAACGCATGATTTAAGAAACTGTTAACTATCAATTCTTGATGAAGAGAGACAAGATTTGGCTGGGCAGAGGGGGCAGGGCATCCTGGCGGATTGATTTTTGCAGCCAGAAGCCCCACAGGCGCCCCTATCTCCCGGTGTGGAGTTCCAGCTGGACTCGGGCCTTCCCTTTTGCCACAAGGCCCCTGTAGGTAGGGGGAGATGCAGTCAAATGCTCTTTCCCCTCCCCATGTGTTTGTGTGCGTGTGAGAAAGTGACTTGGACCCTTGCTGTCACGGGTACAGGGTTTAGCACCCTTGACTCTAGATCCATTTGCAATGTCTGTTTCTCCATCTTCAGATGTGTCCCCTTAGGGCTCCCTCCAGACTTTTGAATAAGAGGCGGTCATGTTTCCCACCAAGAGCCAAGCTGCAGGAGTAGTCCCTACTCTTCCTGCAGATTTGGGATCTTCGCGAGACGGGTGGCAGGACAGCTTGGATCCAGTTGGCCTAGAGATGTGGGCCTGGGGCCCCACTCCCCATTGGCAGCTGGTGGCGTAGCTCCAAACGCGGCACGAGGAGGGCGGTGGGGAGAGCTAAAGCGGACCGCGCCAGAACAGTTCACTCCTGCAAAACCTAGCACTAGAGTTCTCAGGCTCAACCGCCTACCTGAGTGATCTCTTTTGCACATCTTTCCTCATTCCTCTTCTCTGTTCTCCCTACCTCTATACTTTTTTGCATGCACAGGCCCCAGGTAAGGGATGCAGAAAGATGGCCTTTTGCCCTTGAACGCACGCTCGCGCGCGTGCATACATACACTCACGCACAACTCAGCCCCCTCAGCCCCTCCCTAGCCAGCGCACTGGGCACACGCTCAGGCTTCAGGCACCTTGCCAAGAGCGCGCGAGCACCCTGCGTGGCACACTGGCTGAAGTTCCTGCACCAAGTGGCGGGGGTGGAGTGAGGAGGGAGGGGTGGGCGGCGGTGCACGCCGCCGACTGCTGGCGGTGCGCACAAGTTCAGTGCTCAACTTCCCGCTCTTAACGAGACCTGGGATCCCTTTGGAGAGGCCCTCGGGAGCTGGCGGCGGGGCTGGGAGTGGCGTGGGTAAGCTGGCCGGCGCGGGGCGCGGGCGGCGGGGCACAAGGGCGCGACAGGAGGAGGGCTCGGGGGTGCCCACGGCCGACCGGGCGCTCTGAGAAGTCAGCGCGAGCAGCTGTGACTTCACCTATTAGCCCCGATGTCTTTCCGAGGAGCCTGGTGGAGTTAAACAGCCCACAATGGGCGCTCTGGGGCGCCTCCAGCCTGACCTCCACCGGGTTTAATAGTTTCATAGGAACTTCATTAAATCAATTACTTAGTGAGCACATCATCATTTATTTGTAATTAGCGGAGAGGAGCGCGTTCTCTCCCCCAGCCCGCGGCCCGGGTCCCAGCGGGGTTGACGAGTTGTGCAAGCACTTTTGTTTGCTCGAGTGTTGACTCCCGGCATTATTCGGCCAGGGTAATCTTTACGTCTCAATCTAGCATTCAGGGGGTGAAAGGAAAACAAACAGGGCGCAGGCCGGAGGCCAGCCCTGTGCTCGCAGCCGCCCCAGAACTCGGCCCTGGCGGGCGCGCAGGACACATCTGCGCGATCCCCGCTCCTACCCGGCGGAATGGGCGAGGACGCCACCGGGGCAGAGGGGCAGGAGCCAGGGTCACCTCGAAGGGAAGTGGCGAAGGAAGAGGAGAAGGAGCGAAAGGAGGAAACCAGGAGCAGGAATGCCCGGCCTGCAAAGCGAGCACAAAAGGAAACCGTCCAGGCTCGTGCACGTGTCGGGCGGCGTTGGAGGAGGAATGCGTGTGTGTGTGTGTGTGTGTGTGTGTGCGCGCGCGCGCAGGAAGTGCGTGAAATCACATCCATTTCAGCTGCCCGGGGGCTGGGCGGAGAGAGGGGAGCAGGAGCAGGAGGTGCCGGCTTGGCGTGTGCGGAGGCAGCGAGCTGGGTGTCCGGGCTGCAAAAGTGCTTTAATATGGGGGCTGTAGCCCCGGGCGCAGTTCCATTGCGGCCCACAAATTACTAGTGAGTGGTTAGCGAGGAGGGGGTAGTTGCTGCAAGCCGGGCCAGACCCTGCGCGTGCGGAGCTACGCAAGTAATGGCTCCGCGAGGAGTCGTGATTCCTTTCGAGTGCAATCATCTTTCCCCACACGCTGCAGCGCCAGCCAAATACCGTGCAGATCCAAGGAGTTTTGGTTCCCGGGGCCAGAAACGTGGGCGACACGCCCCTGCGTCCTTGCCCCAGCCCCGATTTCCGCTCCAAGTTGGAAAGTCCTTCCAGCACAGGAAACGCGCAACTTCTGTGGGCTATCCCAGCTCAGGAAATGGAGGGGGTCGGGGGAAGAGAGGGGTCCTTGGTGATCCGATCCGGTTCCCTCAGGAGCAGGCGAGTGAGAACAACTGTGAGGTTATGAAAAGGCTGAGGGGGCATACACTCCGAGAGTGGGCTTCCAGAAGAAACAGTGATCCCAAGGGATCTTTGAGGTCAGTCTCTTCGACTCTCTGGATGGGTGTTTGAGGACCGGGTCCCGAATTTCTGCACTGGTTTTCTATGGCCAGGCCTGGCTGATTTGGGATAATCCTTGCAGTGGGCGTGTTGATTTTCTGACCAGTGGTTTCAGTGCAGACTGAGTCAGTGTTTGGAGCGTTTGTACTCCAGTGGGCTGCAGGAGGGCCTGGCACTGCTGTGGGTGCCTGAGAGGTGAGGCCCCCAGGCCTCTGTTGCCGTGTCTGGGTGCACAGGAGTGTGAGGGTGGTTGTGCTCCTGGGAGTGGTAGCTTAGCTTCGTAGGGGCCCTGAACACGGGCTATGCTGAGGCCTCTGGTCTGAGAGCCAATGCTGTGACAATGCTTTGGGCTCCCAGGAGGGTGTCCTGAGCCTCCAGCTTCCTCAGTCACCCTGTCCTCCCTGTTTCTCCTTTTCCTCAGGTCTCACCATCCTACACTCATTCTGTTCCTCTGTTTATCCTCTTTTTCTGCAGAGTTGACTCCCAGCTCACCTGGCCCTCCCCAGCGTCTTAGGTGTCCTTTGCCTCTGGGACATTAGGATGAGAAAGAGGCAGGGGGTAGCTGGGATCCTATTTCAAAATAGGCTTCCCTCTAGTGCCCTTGAATTGCAGAGATCTGACTGAGGTGCCCGCTGCTGCTAGCCCACCCCATGGTCTGAGGACTTGGGTCAGCAAATGGATCCAGACAAGGACCATCAACCAGCCAGTCAACAATCTGGGAGAAGCAACTTTTAAAATAATAAAAACACCTGTTAACTTTGCAGCCCTCAACCCCCATTCCCAGTGAGTCTAGGTGAAGTAGTTAAAATGGTCAGGCTTCCAGAAGAATTACCAGGGAAAGAAAATCTATGTGCATAAAGCAAATACGATTTTCTTAAAAATATCTGGGACCCAACTGTAAACATAAGTACGCCTTAAAGTCTGTTGTATACATTTCCGCTCCTGTATGTGGAATACATATGCATGTTAAATATGTATTGATCAGACAGGTCTACACACACACAATTATAGAGCATCTAAGTCCTACCTCAAAAATTATCAAGGCCTACAAATCCTGCAGCTAGCCAAATTTAGGACAGCCTTGAAGGGAGCAGGACTAAGACTACATTTAAAATAACATCGAAGTGTGATTCACCCCTGACTTCTCTCTCCACTCCTCCCCCCACCTCTTACACTGTTTAATAAAATAACAACCTTTGGAAAAAGGAAGGGAAGTCAGGGGAGCATTTTATGGGCTGGCAGGGAATTTGTTGAAGTCGTTGATTTAGAAAATCTGGATGTTGACTGTTAAGTTTGCTTAGTGAAATTCAGATTATGCGGATCTCTCCGCAATCTAAGTCCTAACAGCTTTTAACCCATTACCTGGTTCTGTTCTGATCATTAATCAGGCCCTGTTCTGATTCCACCTCAATGGGCTGCAAGTCCCTGGGCAGCCCCACCCGAGGCCCTCCCAGCATCAGGGGAGCCCTGTGCTCTGCTCCCCACCTCCCTGCAGGGTGGGTGGGACCCTTCCAGCCCTATCTTATTGACAGGGGCCTTGCCACTGGGCCCACCTGTCTGAAAACTAGTAGGCGTCAGGCTTACAGACTGTCCTCCTCTCTGTATGGCCCTGATTGGGCTTCTCCTGTCATCAGCTGTGGGTTTCATACTCCTGACCTGGCAGGGAGGAGAAAATCTGCCAGTGACATATTCCAGACTCAAAGCCGGTCCCATGCGACGGGTCCCCAGAGTTCTCAGCAACTTGGTCTTGGATAAGGGAAAATTAAGGGATGGCCCAGGGGAGACTTGGAATGGAAGGGACTGTGCCAGTGTTTATCCCCTTTTAGGGATGAGGGTAGAGGTTTGACTGCTCTGGCCACTTCTTCTTTTTTTTTTTTTTTTTTGAGACAGAGTCTTACTCTGTTGCCCAGGCTAGAGTGCCGTGGCATCAGCCTAGCTCACAGCAACCTCAAACTCCTGGGCTCAAGCAATCCTTCTGCCTCAGCCTCCCGAGTAGCTGGGACTACAGGCATGTACCACCATGCCTGGCTAATTTTTTCTATATATTTTTAGTTGGCCAATTAATTTCTTTCTATTTTTAGTAGAGATGGGGTCTCGCTCTTGCTCAGGCTGGTTTCAACTCCTGACCTTGAGCGATCCTCCTGCCTTGGCCTCCCAGAGTGCTAGGATTACAGGCGTGGGCCACTGTACCCAGCCTGGCCACTTAAATAAACTGACCAAGAGCAAGCATCAGAAAAACCTGTGGCCTAGGGCAAGTGTCTGTTGTATTCTTGAGAGAAACTTCTGGGCTCTGCTGGGGAACCCCTCTGTGCCCTCAGACCCAACAGCATTGGTGGGTCCCCACTTATCCCTGTGAGGGACAAAATCACAAAGTGATTCTAGGCAAGCTGTCTGCAGGGAGGAAGAACTTCGAGAGACAGAGGTGAGTCCAGAAAAACCACTGCAATTTAGCCAGGACCACCCTGTGACTAGCCTGTGACTGTCTAGGTGCTTTATAGATCCACACCATAAAGCAGAGGGCTGGAGTGGTCCAGAGACAGAAATGTACCTTCAAAGAACTTTAGTGTCCTTGGCCCCTGGCAAGGAGATCAGAGTATTTTCTCAGATTTTTTCAAGCTGAATGATGCCTGTTCAGAAAGAAGCAGAGAAGTTGTGTCATGAAAATTATCGTTCTTGGTTCTTTAAGTTCCTTTTTAAGATTGGAAGGAAGTTTTAATAGGAAGGTTTCCCTGGGCTCATGGGTGTCTGGGGAAGGGTAGCACAAAACTTCTTGGGTCCTGGGCTGGGCTGGGTGTCAGCTCCGAGGCCTTGGGGGCAGAGCTGTGGGCCCGATGCCAGGGGCATGGTAGGAGAGGACGCGGGAGGCTGTAGAGAAGCCTAATATCCACTGCTCACGGGTTCTTCCCCACCACTTGAAAAACTGCAGTGAAATATATATAACGTAAAATTTACCATTTCAACCTTTTTGTTTGTTTTTTTAGCAATGGAGTCTTGCTGTGTTGCCCAGGCTGACCTCAAACTCCTGGGCTCAAGCGATCCTCTTGCCTCAGGTTCCCAAGTAGCTGAGACTGTAGGCTCACACCACTGTGCCTGGCTTTAACGATTTTTAAGTGTACAATTCAGTAGCATGAGTGCATTCACATGGTTGTGCAACCATCACTACCATCCATCTCCAGAACATTTCATCCTCCCACACTGAATCCCTGTACTCATGAAACAACAGTTCCTCATTCCTTCTCCCCCAGCCCCTGGCAACCACCCTTCTACTTTCTGTCTCTCTGAATGCGACTGCTCTAGGTACCTCATATAAGTGGGATCATGCAGTATCGGTCCTCTTGTGCCTGCTCACTTCACTTAGCATAATGCATCCGTGCTGTAGTGTGCATCAGAACTCCGTTCCTTTCTTTTTTTCTTTCTTTGTTGTGTAGGCCTTAGCAGTACTGAGCTCATTGGACAGTACATGTAACTCCAAGTAAAGGATGGTGAGCACTTTATTCCTTTTTATGGCTGAATAATATTCCCTTGTGTGGACAGACCACATGTTGTGTATCCTTTTTTCTGTTGATGGACACTTGGGTAGTTTCTACCTTTTGCCTACTGTGAATAGGGCTGCTATGAACATCAGTGTGCTTACATGCTTTTATATGTACATATGTACCTATATAATATACTTTTTATGACCCCATTTAAAACACTTTAAAGAGGAGCTTCAGCCAAGAATTTAGAATATCAGATTTCTGACTTGGAGCTGGCTTTCTGAGGCCAGCAAAGTGCAGCTGGAATTCAAGGGAGAGCCAAACCGTTGTCTTCCAGTTCCATAGCATTCGCATCTTTGCCTGTGTGTGTGTGTGTGTGTGTGTGTGTGTGTGTGTTCAGACCTACCCAATGCTCCCGCTTCGGAGGAACTATTAACACATTAATATTATCAATAGCAGGCAGTGCCTGAGCCATTAGGGATTTATGAAAACATCTGAAGCAAGTCGTTTCAAAGCGCTGATTTGTTTTATAGTCAGTATTACATTTTATGACAGGCTCTTTTGCCAGCAAAGTGAGCACATAAGCATCATGCACAGCTCAGTAGACGGAAACTGGTGCCCTGCGCTGCCCTGCAAATTTGTGTTCTGGATCCCTTGGGAAGCTTCTGCAATTTGCAGACAACTACTGACCCTTTGCTGAAGGGTCACCCCCGAACTAGACAGGGAGTATGCCCCCCCTCCATTTTTAGCAGTAGAGAAAAAAAAAAACTATAGCTCCCTTCCCTTTTCTGTCATTTTTCTCAAACTGAGATCACAATAAGAATGCCAGTACCCAGTAGACCAAGGCCAAACATTTCCTGGCCATTTCTGCTTTTTTGTTGTGATTTTTCCCCCTGATTTTCCAGAGTTTCACAGAGGCAAATTCTCTGGTTCTGGATAAAGTAGTCTCAATCCTCTTGGGAACAGTGGTGTCTACAGGAAGGGACAGACTGGCCACTTGGGAAAGGTGGATATGCGATTCCCAGCCACTGAACCGAACCTCGGTGGTATGGAGGGGAGAGCACCCCCCAGCCTTGGCTTTGCCAGGCCTGGGATTTGTGGGGCCCCCAGACCCTCCTCTCTGGGATGAGAGATAGCGCTCGAAAGTTCCTTCTCAACATCCCCAGGGAGCAGGGTTTGTAATATTTTACAGCAGCTGTTTCACATTTCCCTACCTAGTTATTAGACACGAAAGGGAGTAAATTAAAATGGCAAAGTAAAATGAAATAAAAGGCGTCTTTTCTTTCTGTAAAGAGACAACACCTAATTAAGGAATATTTGAATCCCACAAAAATGCAGACTCTCATGGGTGACATAAAACTTCTCCTTTTAAATCAGGAACAAAACCCAGAAAATCAGGGACAGGCCCAAGAGGTAGTCTTTTAAAACAAAAAGCTCCCTCCTCTTGAGACTTTTGACTCCCCCCCCTTCCTTTTTTTCCTCTTCTACAGTCCTGGGGGAGCATTAAACTCAAACGACTCCTTTGAGCTGGAGTTTTCTGGGCTGGGGCCAGCTCTCTCCCCTCCTGCCAGCGGCCCAGAGCCTTGTTCCCTTCTCCCCCAGCCGCTGCCCCTCCCCCACAGGGTCTTTTCAGTCTCTATTATTCTTGTTTCCATCCTTCCTCTCCTTCCATCCCAGTTTCTCTCTTTTGTCCCCTCCCCACGTTAGCTTTTTTGGGACATTTTCGCTAGCTCCCTCTGATTCTCGCCCACCTGTCTTCTACTGCCTTACACTGCAGAGCTGAGCAAGTGGGACCTTCTTTCTTTTTCTCCTTGGCTCTTAGCTTGTTCTTGACCAGAAGATACCAGAAGCTTTGGCTTCCTTCAGCTTGATTCCACTCTGGGTTCCAAATTCAGTCCTTCCCAGCCATGGCTGTGCCAGTCCTTACACGGAAGCCACCTACCTCGGGTCTCGGGGCTCAGCTATTGTTGTCGACGATGACCTTTACATGGAAACTCGCTCCTGGGGCATCTGCCAGGAGTAAAACTCAATAAATGTAAGGGAGAGAGAAGCTGTCTTAGCTCGGGCAGTAACCTGCCCCCACCTCAGTTCTGCTAAGGCAGGGCCCCCCACCCCCGGAGGAATGAAAGGCCAGGCCATGGATGGGCAGGATTCTTACTATGAGAGGTGCTCAGTTCATTCAGTTTCCCTTTTAAAATTTTTTTTAGGAGACTATCATTCTTGCTGTTTAGCCTTATAATTGGGAGGAAAGAAAAGAAAGTCGGGATGAGGCTAAAAAAATATGGAATGACATATGTTGAAATAGCCACAAATTAAAGAAATTCTTAGTAACAGCTTGCCCCAATCTTGCCTTTCTGGGATTTTCTTTCCTTTTTTTTTTTTTTTTTTAAAACTGTTGACGGTTTGAAAGTCCTACAGAATTTTTCCCAATATCACAATGCAGAGGATGGAGCCAGAGATTCCCAGATTCCTGCTTATTAGACTAAACAGTAAAAGGAAATCATTTTTTCCTTTGGAGAAGTAAGGAGAGGCTATTTTGTTGGCATTTCCTTTTGGGGATGGATCCTGTGTCTGGCTTTGCTTTTTAAAAGGGTAGATCCAGATACCACCAAGTGGTGTGGAGTAGAAGCAAGGTCTGCTCTTCCTGAATAGTCCCAGCCGGCTCTGCCAGGCTTGAGCCCCACCTTCAGCCGCTCCCCTGCTTCCCTTCTCTTCTCTGAAACATCTGGGTAGGAAAAAGCTTTCAAATTTCTCTAATTCTTTTCATTTACATTAAAATGCACATAATGTTTCTGAGTAAAGGCTTTGATGACTTTTAGAAAAAGAATCATAGTATAATAATAGTGTCTATATTATACCTACCTAACACTTTAAGGGGGGCTTCCCTCTGCCACATAGGATGTTTAGCAGCATATTCGGCCTCTACCTGCTAGATGCTACTAGCAACTCCCTCCCCTCCAAACTGTGACAATCAGAAATGTCTCCAGACATTGCCAGATGTCCTGTGAGAGGCAAAGCCACCTGTGATGAAAAACTCTGAGAGGTCCACAAGGATGACCAGTGTGGAGGCTGGACTCGACCCTGTTGGGAGTTTCGATGTGCTCGTAGGGCCAGGGAAAGCCCCTGGAGGGGTTTAAGCTGGGGCGTGGAATTACGTCATTTGATTTTTTAGGGGGGTCTGGCTGTTGTTGGGGGCAAAAGTGGGAACCGGAAGTCCTGGGAACAGGCCACTGCAGGGGTCCAGGTGATACAGGGATGGGGGAGGGCGCACAGACACAGGCCGAGTTTCAGGTGACTAGCTGACAGCACCTGCTCTGTCCACAGTGAGAGCTGTGGAGGGGAAGGGCCGAGGAAATGACTGATGATTTGACTTCAGCCACTGCGTGGGTGGTGGTGCCATGAGGAAGGGCAGGAGCCGGTTTGGGACAGAAAGTCAGGTGGAGGTGCCCTGTAGACAGGAGGATATAAAACCCTGGGGTCCCAGGGAGAGGCGAGGGCTGGGGATGTAAGTTTGGAAACTTTGGGGCATATTGGTCTTTATTGGTGTTTAACCACTTCGATACCAGAGTCGACTATAATCATCAGCCACAGATGAACGCGCACGGCGACTTTAGTCGACAGCCAAAAGCTTTTGCTTTTATCTCTGCAGTTGCAGTGTGTACGTTCAGCTAATAAGTTACTACGAATCTGTGACCTTTTAACAAGTCCTTAGTAGGAGTTATTATAGTTATTTTCCTAAAGCTGCCTGTAAAGTAAAACAAGCTTTCAGTGCTTTAAAGCTTTCCTCATCACACAAGAGCAAAACGGATCCGTCGTCAACGCACAGCACAAGCTACCGTGCGGACTGTGAGTGCCGGCTGTGGGCAAGGCTTCGCGGCCAGTGAGCAGTACTGAAGTGGTTAAAACCACAAGACTGAATGAGATCACCTAGGGGGATTGTGTGACAAGAGCAGGATTCCACAAGAGTCCTGGAGACATTTTAGCAGGTGGAGGAGGACCAGAGGAAGACCTGGAAGGAGCTCTCAGTGAGGCAAGGAGGTAAGCTAGGAAAGGGTGGTGTCATGAGAGTCAAAAGTGTATCAAGGCCGGGCGCGGTGGCTCACGCCTGTAATCCTAGCTCTCTGGGAGGCC
>VBSM01000605.1:13468355-13519860 GCA_008086735.1 Cheirogaleus medius
AAAAAAAAAAAAAAAGATTTGCAAGGTTTGCATCTGTGATCCTAGGTCCTGGCCTTATTAGGATCGCAGAGGAGTGGCCAGCCAGAGGTCTTTTAGCCCAAGGCACATAATTTCGATCAAAGCTTTCTGGATTTCTCTAGGGAGGTCTTGGCCTGGGAGGACAGCCCAGCACCAGGCTCTCCAGTCAAAAGGACTGAAGCATCCCCTTCCCTTCATGACCTGCAGGCAAGCCCGCCTGGTGGGGAAAGGGCACCAGGGGCAGTGTGCGGACGGGAGCAGGTGGGGCGGGGAGGTGTGCTGTTCTTGGGAGGCAGGGTGAGCTGTACTTGCAGAGATGGCTCCAAGTCCTGCTGAGCTCAGGGCTCTCGCCCTCTTGAGACTCTCAGGATAGCTGAGCTCCCCTCTGCCTTTGGAGGACTTCAGGACTCATTCATCTGAGCCATTACTTGACATCTTTGCCTCTGTTTTTATAAAAACTATGTACAGTTTTGGCTGACACTAGAACAAATACTGCTTTTTATTTATATATTTTAAGTATATGTAAGAATAATACACTCACAGAGTATTAGTTATAACATATATTATAACATATTAGTTATAACACTGCCACTGTAGAAGGCCAAATTTTTGTTTTTTTCTTTTTTCTTTACTCTGTTGCCTGAGCTAGAGTGCAGTCACATGACGAGAGCTCACTGCAGCCCTGAACTCCTGGGCTCAAGCGATCCTCCTGCCTCAGCCTCTTGAGTAGCTGGGACTACAGGTGTGAGCCACTGCACCCGGCCCCAAATTTTCTTTTAAGTGAAATTTACAGGAGGATAGCCATCCATACATGTGCGCCTGATTTTGAAAATTCAATGTGAGACGTTTCGAAATGATGGCTATTCCCTCCTCTTCTGCGATCAGTCATGATGTGAATGTGTAGAAAACTAGAAATTAAGTCATATGGGAGGAATCAACCAGCTCTCCTACTTGTAAAATCAATTCATGAGACCTAAAACATAATTATGAAAATGTATTTGAAGTAAGTTTGCTTTTTAAGGTTTAGCATGACCAGGAGTTCCCAAATCATGTTACAGGATTGTACCGTAGACTTCTAAGGTAAAAGCCACGTTTCATCTCTCCAAGCTGTTTGGTTTTGTTTGGTGGTTTCTCTTTTTAATCTGCAAAATGATGGATCAGACTAGAGTCTGAGTGAATAAGGCTGGGGTGAGGCCCAGACATTGGTATTTACTTAAAAGCCAACAGATAATTCTGATGTGCAGCCACGGTCCAAACTGTTGGCCTACGTGATCTATAAAGTCCTTCTTTTGCCCCCAAATGCTGTAATTGCTATAATTTAAAATTTTAAATCGAAGTAAATTAGGAAATCAGATTCACTTTTTAGATAATTCTGCTTAAAAACATCTTCTTCCTAAATTCAGAACTCAAAGAAGTCTTAAAATGAAACCTACTTCATAAGTGACCCAACTCCCACAAAGTATTTTGGGCTGATCTTATGAATTTAGAAAAGTTATGTTTGCTACACATTTCTTTCTTTTTTTATTTTTTTTTATTTTTGAGACAGAGTCTCACTCTGTTGCCCTGGCTAGAGTGCCGTGGCGTCAGCCTAGCTCACAGCAACCTCACACTCCTGGGCTCAAGCGATCCTTCTGCCTCAGCCTCCCGAGTAGCTGGGACTCCAGGCATGTGCCACCATGCCCAGCTAATTTTTTCTATATATTTTTAGTTGGTCAATTAATTTCTTTGTACTTTTAGTAGAGACGGGGGTCTCACTCTTGATCAGGCTGGTTTCGAACTCCTGACCTTGAGCAATCCGCCCACCTTGGCCTCCCAGAGTGCTAGGATTACAGGCGTGAGCCACTGCACCCGGCCTTGCTCCAGATTTCAATATTCCTAAATGAGTTCTAAGTCAATTATCAAAAACAAATTTATTTTTCACTTTTGAGAGTCAAAATGTGATCAAAGTTTTTGATCTCCAGGTAGGTGGGAATCATGGAGGTCAAAAGGAGCGAATAGAAATTTTTATGGATAAAGACACATGAGAAATAAAGATATTGAATCTTTGCTGTTAGCTGGGGATGACAACTCCCTGTGTGTGTGTGCGTGTGTGTGTGTGTGTGTGTGTGTTTGCGGGGAGCCTCTGCTAAGATGGGGAGGAGCAGTCCGTGTTAGTGAGAGCACCTTAAAGAAATCGTAAGGACAGATGGTGGCAGACCGCAGCCATGGGGCTAGCAGCCTCCCGATTTCATGGCAGTGTCTGCCTAGCAACCCTCCTTATTGAAGACTGTGTCCCCAGAACCAGCCTGTCTTTAAGATGTAGTTCAACATTGGAGATGGTTTTTATTTTCTTGTTATGAAACCTAGGCTTCTGCACTAAGAACTCAGATGGCTACAGGGCTGTGTCTGCTCATGAAGGCTGTCTGTGAGGCTAAGGTTGAAACCTATCCCTGAATAAGTCAGGAAATAGAAAGATCCACGTTTGGCATTTGAATTAGAAATACAAGTCAAAAAAGTAACATTGCCATCAGAAATGTGCAATTCTAAAAAGATATTTATTTGAAAGTTTTGAAAAAATAAAGCTCATGCCCTGGGGCTTCTGGGAGTATGTACAAAATACAATAATTAAATTAAGTCCAGCAGTTAAAATTCCTCATAAAAAGAAAAAGCTGGAGTGCTTCCCAATGGGGAATGCTTGACTTAAAAGAAAGGTTTTACTCTGTGGCCTGAAGGTCAACAAACAGAGACTCTGTGGGAATGTATAAAATTTCTTAAAGGGGTCCTTCAGTCTTTGTTTTGCTGAAAGAAAATAAAAGTAAAAAGGGACAAGTTTTGAAAATTTAAAAAATGAAGGTGCAGTCCTGAAATCATCACGATTTTTATAAATGCTGCACCGGAGGCTATGAAAACACGTTCTCTTTTCTGAGCACTAATCTAACACATATGCTCTTCAAGAAGGAAGGGACAAGGCCGGTGGCGCCTCCTGAACAAAACATTTTAAAACGTGCTCATTTTCAGAGGCAGTGCATGCAAATTCACAGCCCGCTCATTGGCTACTTATTTTGAAAATATTTACCTTACATATTCTCATAAATATATTTTGCAATGTAAAAATTCTTTAGATGACAAAAAGACTGATCATTTTTAAAAAAAAGCCTTTTATGGGGCAAAGTTATAAAAATGATCTTTTTGGGTCACATTCTAGCAATCTAAAATAGAACATATAAACATTAAAAAAAGATCTGTTTTTATAATAATTTAGTTGTTGTTACCTTTCTGGTAATATCATCCCCAAAAGGAATAAGGTTAAGAATAGGATTGAAGTCAATATTTATAAGTTTGTACAATTATAAAGTTTATATTTTATGAGATTATATGTGTGTGTGTGTGTATATATGTATATATATATACTTTAGATAGAGTTAAACTTTGTAATTTATAAGCATCATTCTAGGCTCTCATATGAGTTTTCAGGCTGCATGCTCCAATAACTTCTGCTGAAACAGAAAGAACCGAGAGCCAATTTCCACATCTTCATCTTCTTCACCACTTAAATATAATCTGAATGTTGGCTTTGCATTAAGACAGCATGATCAAATGTAGGACATTAGGAATAGCAGCTTTCGCAGCAAAATTTAATTTACTGAATAATTAGCAGCCTCATTGGCATATCTACTTTGATTCCCAAAGTACAATATTAGCCGTTGTCTACTCAGGGTCTCTACAGTACAATGGGCATCATGATCGTCCTGTGCCAAGTTCACAGTGAATGAGGGATTGTGGAATGTCCTGCAAGCAGCTCACGATGTAACACCCTAGATTTACCTCCAAAACATGGACAAAGAATTAGAAAAATATTTTGTGCCTGATTTTGTTGTTTTCTTTCCTACATTTGTTATTTTTACTTTTAGATTTGTGGGGAGGGAAGGAAGAGAGGGTAGAACTACAAGACAGGAGGAAGAGGAAGCAGAAGGACAGGGACGGAGGGACAGGATGGGATGAGGGATGATAGGCAGCGTGGCGAAGGCCTTGCAGGATGGCACGGGAGAGACCCTGCAGCCCAGAGGCGTCCGGCAAGGTCTGCACCTGCTTCTTCGCTCCTCCCCCGGCTCTTCTTTCCTTTGACAACCCGAGACATTCCCCAGCCACTCAGACCAGCCCCGGGTGGAAAATCCTGCAAAATGTGCCAGGGACTGTGTGGCTGGGAGGCATTCAAGGCCCTGCAGGCTGTGGGGATGTCAGGGCCTACTGGGAGGTGACATCGGCCTGGTTGTTTGAATTGTGATGAATTCCAATATCTTTGCTGGGCTCAGGTACTGTCTCTGGGGGAAGCAGTTGTTGAAAAGGAGCCTTCAGCTATTTCCCTCATTGTTTCAAAAAAATGCCTGGTGCTTTCTCTTCCGAATTGATGAAATGGGGAACTTGATGGGGAGCTACGAATCTGAGGGGTTCTGTGGGTCGGGGGTGGAGCTGTGTGGTTTAGTGGAGGGAGTTTGGAGATTTTGTTGTAGTGTTGGTTTTGCCAGCAGTGTGACCTTGAGCAAGTCCCCTGCCGGGGCCAAGGGTTACACAACTCCCAGAGGTGCCAGGAGCATTGCATTGTTTCTGTGTGAATGGTGCCCCCTTCAGCCAGGAGTTGGTACTGAACAATCCCCCAGAGCTTCAGCGTCTGCAGAGTCGGGGTTGGACAAAATGATCAGAGAGGAGTTTACAGTCTGAACGTCTCCAGCACTGAGAGAAACTAACACAGGCCAGCAGTGGAGTTAGGAGATTTTTAACATCCAAAGAGCAACAAAGCTCCCCAGAATACAGAATCCACAGGGCTGCCGGAGTAGGCGGCCACACCTGGCATGCCCAGGAATTTGTCCCACCCATCTCTTTTCCTGTGACAACCTCTCTTTTGTCTACCAATGAAAGTAGATGAGAAAATGGTGTTCATTTAATAGAAATGTACTTCCCATCCGCTACCGTAGTGCCGGTTTCATACCTCAGTAGAAATTGTTTGGTCTTTACTGAATGCCTATCATGTACCAAGGATGATGCTTCAAAAAAATACTATATTTACTTATTAGTTTTTTATTTATATGTATCTTAAATTCATTCTTTTTTTAAAATTGGGGTAAAATATACATAACAAAATTTGCCATTTTAACTATACGACTCGGTGGCACTAAGTACATTCACACTGTTGTGGAAGTGTCCTCACACTCCTTCTCCAGAACTTTTTTCATCTTGCAAAACTGAAACTCTGACATTAAACAATAACTTCCCCCCACCACCAACCTCCCCAACTCCCTGGCAAGTACCATGTGCTTTTTTTGTTTTGATACAGAGTCTCAGTCTGTTGCCCCGGCTAGAATGCCGTAGCATCAGCCTAGCTCACAGCAACCTCAAACTCCTGGGCTCAAGCGATCCTTCTGCCTCAGTCTCCCGAGTAGCTGGGACTACAGGCATGCGCCACCATGCCCGGCTAGTTTTTTCTATATATTTTTCGTTGGCCAATTAATTTCTTTCTATTTTTAGTAGAGACGGGGGTCTCGCTCTTGCTCAGGCTGGTTTCGAACTCCTGACCTTGAGCGATCCACCCACCTCGGCCTCCCAGAGTGCTAGGATTACAGGCGTGAACCGCCATGCCCGCCCACCATGTGCTTTTAAATACAGTAGTTCATTCAGTCCTCTGTCACAGGCTGGGCTCTCTGGAAGCAGATGCTCAGACAGACATCAGGGTGCAAGCTATTATAGATCAACGCCCAGGAAAGGAAGAATGAGGATTGGGTGAAGCAGAAGTCGATCTGCCAAGCAAACCCGATAATGTCTTGGTCATCCCTACTAGGAGCTCTGGGGCATGATGGTCTGTCAGATATCCTGCCTCTGGCCAGAATGCCTGAGTTCCCTGGAAGGCGGGGCCTTGGGCAAGGCAACTGGAAGCTGTCCGCTGACTGTACCTCCTGAGCCATCAAGTGGGGCCACAAAGGGTAGTGCATCTCTGTGACTACTGCACCCTCATAGCGGTTAGGTACATTTACTCATATAGCTGAAGAAACTGATGCTCAGAGAGAATAAACGACTTACTGTTGTGTGCGAAAGTAACATAACCCGTTAGTTGTAAGGTAAGCACCAGAACCCGAATGTGCTGGGGGAAAGACTTCAGTTCCTGATTAATGAACATGTTTTTAGCAAGCTTGTGCTGGGGGTGACAGATGAGAGCAGGAGAGGGATCCAAAATGTGTGACAATGTTCAATATTCAGGGCACCTGCACTATTTTTGGGGACACACTCCTAAAGGAGTACTACAATGGAAATCTGATCCAGTGCAATGGAAGAACAGAGGAAGGCCAGCAAGTTGTCTCTGGGGGTGTGGCCTTGAAGCTGTGTCTTGAAGGACAGCTAGGAGTTTGCGGGCTGTGATGGAGAGGGAGGGGTTACAGCTTGTGCAAAGGCTTTGCAAAGATCAGTGTGGATAGTGGCCAGGGCCCCTTGAGAGGGAGATGCTGTCGCTGACATGGGAACACCGGTGGGGCGCCCAGTGGCCAGAGCTCCCGCATGCCAGCCTGAGAGAAGCATCCCGAAGCTCCCCTGAGAGCCGCGCACAGATTCCGAGCCTTGGAAATGAGCTGGGGAAAACAATGTGCTGCTCTCCTCATTTGGGAGTCCGGGTTAAGAACACAGTTCTCCCAGTAAATCTCAGCCAGAAGTTCATGTCGGTTTTTATATTCTTCTTTTCACGGAACTCAAAAAGCTCCCCTTTAACATTAAGCCAGATGCCTGGTGTGTGTAGTCTTCTGAAGCAAGTCTCCACTGAAATGGAATGTTCATTTTTCTCTTGATTCTATTAGTGTGTCTGATTATGAAGGGAATTTGATTCATTGTTTAAAAACAAAACAAAACTCAGCCAAACCAGCTATTTGGCATTATGTAGACCAAAAAATATAGTTTCTTTTCACCGAATTTCTCCCCTTTAATCAGATATTTTAACATTGTGACACAGTGTTTGGTTCCCCCTTATTTTTCATAAGATGGAGTTTTCAGTATATCAAATCGTTTAGTTATATAATGAAAGAAATCTCTAAAGTTCCTTTCATGCCTAAGACTCCAATCTCTGGGGAACATGTCCAGTGTTCCATATGTTTGTATGTTGCACACAACTACGAGAGAAACTGATTTTGACCAGTGGGGAAGTCTTGCATACTTACGGGATTCCTCCTCCAGCATAGGTGGGTCCAGGTGATTTGCAAAGCGGTCTTCTCCTTATCCTGGTGACTTGGGGTGCAATAGTTATACTCTAGAAATCTGGCTCTGTCCTACCCTTCCTGAATGGGTTGGTTCTCAAATAAGAGCTCATATGGAAGAAAAGCACCTCCAGTTGGCCAAATTCTGCCCTAAGCCTGAGGACAGCTTTCCAATTCACTGTGTATGGCCAAGGGGGGAATGGGGCCAGGACAGAATGTGTTCCTTCCCAAGTTGAGAGGTTGTGTACAAACACGCAGAAGGGCGCGCCTCCCTCCTCAGACCTCAGGCAGGACTCTGAAGGGCTTCAAGACTGCAGCCTGGCAGAGGTCCTACCCATGGGGGTGGGGAGGAAGATGAAAGAGGCGGAAAAAAGTGGCTGGTTTCAAAGCATATGGCCTGTAGTTTTTGAAACGTTTTTAATTCTTAATTCGCACCTCTCTTGCTATTATCACTACTGTAGCCAGTGACACTTCTTTTTGTTTTAACACTTGACATTATTTTACACCTTTGCCTCTCCTCTGACTTCCACAAGAGCATTTTAATTTTAAAAGAAAAGTTCATCTGGAACAAGTTCTATGACTTGCAGACTAGCTGTCTGGCACCCAGTCGAGTTCAACAGGTGTTTGTTGTATGACTGAATGAATGAAGTGATTTCCTCGAAAAAGTATTCAGAGAACGCTTTACTCTCAGCAAAGTTGTTTTTCCTTCTTTCTTTCTTAAACTGGGGATTACCACTTACAGTATCCTGTAAGGATGTCAAAGGGAAACTGGCAAAGTTGATTTAATAGTTTTGAAAAAACTCTTTACCAAACAGCTATCTGAAAGGGAATGTTCATTTTTCTCTTGATTGGAATACCAAGATTAAATAACGCGGGTAATTCGACTCAAGGACTCAAAAGCTAGGCGACTCCGGTCAAGGAGCTCATGACCCGGGAGAAGTGCGTGGCGCTTGCAGGGCCCCTTGGGCCTCGTGGTTGCGCAAGGCCCGGGTGCCAACTTCGGGGCTGGAGGGACACAGGGTCCCGCAGGCGTGCGTGAGGGCCCCGTGCAGGTGTCCGGCCTGTGCGTGGGGTGCGTCGGGGTGCTCGGGGCCTGGGAGACCCGAGAGAGACGTTATTGTTACACTGTAACGAGTCTGATTAACATGCTCCTGACACTTTCTCTTAGTTTCTCGGGCTCCTAGCAACAGCGCACAAAGGCGCGGGATTGTCCCCGGCTCCGCGGGAACACGGGACAGCCTTTGATCTGCCACATTACAGCCCGGCTGCGTGACAGGCTTGCAGGCTCCCAGCGGCCCGCGGCGGGCGGGTCCCGCAGTCCCCGCAGTCCCGGCCCACCGGGCCGCCGGGGTCCTCCGGCCCCGCCACCGGCCGTTGTGCACCGAGCGCCGGCTCCACTCGCGCACCTCGCAGGGGCTGCGCCTGGCCAGGAAGGGACTGTGGCCTCCTGACAGAGCACGGGCGGTGCCGCCCGGGCCCCCAGGTCTCTGCGCCCGCCGACTGCAGGCTTTGGGGAAGGGGACGCGGACCCCGCGGGTCCCCGTCGCATGGGCGCACCTCTAAGGACCCCGCGCGCCAGCCCCCAGGCTCGCCGTGCCCATCCTGTCGGAAGAAGCCAAAGTAAAAGCCAGCTAGTCACTGACGATGTAGAAAGTAAAAATAATTTTAAAAGTGAAGGTGCGAGTGACAAATCCCGAAAGAGTCTGTCGAAATAAATAAATGTACCCTGCAGGCTTCGCGCTCAGCTGAAACTGGGTTGCATCGGCAGCAAACTGCCACCGCCAAAAGGCGCTAACGATGGTTTCGGTTCCTTCCCGCAGATCACTCGCTTTATGTCGGCAATTCGTACTGATTCGGAAGGCGATATGCTGCCAAATTATAACTGGAATTTAAACAAACTAACAACAACAACAGTCACCCGTCCAGAACAGCAAAGAGCTGCCTGGTCCCACCGCGCAAGCTTGCAGGTACCAAGGTATTTGAAAGTAATTTATTTTCCATTTTGTTCGCTCTCTTAGCTACTCCGTCCCGCCCTAGTTTAAAATAAAGCGTTGCAAGAAATACTAAGGCTTTTAACATTTAAATATTGGGGTCTGGTAATTACTTTCCCGCCACTTTCCCCCAAAGATGTAATGTGAAAACCTCGCGGGGGGCGGGGGGCGGGGAGGCTCTGCGCTGGGAGGTCCCGGTCCCGAGCCCGGCACAAGCTGTGCGCTTACAGACCAGTCGGGTGACGCTCGCCAGCATTTATATGCACGAGGTCCTTCTGGTAATCTCAGAACCTGTTTCCTACCATCAATTGCTTTCCTACTACTAGAGGAAAAAATAAAAATAAGAACGGAAGATTCAGCTTCCCAAGGTAAATCGAAACCATAAAAGCACAATGTCCTTCAAATTAAAAAAAAACAAAAAAAAACACCTGAATTCTTTTTTCCCTTCATGGCATCGTTAGAATATTACAGTGTCCTCCAGGAAGAAAATCAGTTTCCCGAACTCCCGCAAAACTACTGGGTGCAAAAGCGTTAATGATGATAATGGCACGTCTGTTTTAGAGAGCGGGGGAAAATGACATGGTTCGTTCTATCTACCCAGCAAAATATACCAGGCAAAGAGTTACTTTCAAATTCAAATCGGAGGCGGTGAAGTCTTCATCCGGCAGGACACTGTTTTCCCAACTCCTCCGTGGAGGCCAGGCGGGTTCAACACTTGGACATGGGAAAGGAAAGCTCAGATGCCCGGGAACTTCCTAACTTGCGCTCAGGGACAGTGCGGGACTCCAACTGGAGTTCCCCCACCATTTCAATAAAACATGACTATGATATAATCCTCTATACATTAAAATGAGGTTGTCACAGATTGTCATTAAGACCTCAGTAAAACAATGAAGACATTATTGGGCACCCCCCCTCAGGCAAGGTATTAGGGGAATAAAGCAATCTACACCACACGGGTCCTATTGAGATTAATGAAAAAAATTATGCAAAAAAAAAATCTCAATTTCATTTTCCCGTGACGGGGCTTTGCATACATACAGTCAGTCTTGCCTAGCACCTGATGATTTATTAAACTAATCTACGGTGATCACCACTGATGTTCTCGACTCAATCTTGTCCCGGCTCATTTTCTAAGTAATTGTTTCTCATTAGTTCTGATAATGTTTTAATAGTGTTACCCATAATTTAGCCCTCTAGAATTAATAACAGGGGGGTGATATGGCCAAGCGGCTTGTGATGAGCTACACAAAATATAAACAGGTATGGTTTCTGATTAATCAGATTAGCTGCAAGGTCCTCTTCCTGTAGTCCATTCCTAGCCCAGGGCAGTGGGCTCCCCACCTGTCCGCCGCTACCCGTGGCACCAAAGGGATGCGGGTGGGAAAAGAGCGGGAATACATTTTGTTTCCCAGCATCTCCGTCCTGGAGTTTTGTTCTTCAAGGAATGAGGCACAGTGGGCCCCTGACCATGACTGAAGTCTCTTCTGGGGTCCTCGTTAGGGTCTCTGTTCAGACAGTGGGAGCTCGGTCCAGGTTTTTGGCTCTAGTGGGTCCCAGTCTCATTATTCTACCATAATTGGGACCACCGAGTTATGGGTAAGATGGTAAGTCTGACATTTGGGGAGACTTAATAAGGTGGTTTTGTTGGAACAAAATGCAGTTTGGGGTACTGGCCAGGACGTGGTGAACATGGCTGGGGACCTAGGAACCCCTGGGCCTGTCGGCGACGGGTGTCGGGAGACCTAGCCGATGTGGCTGTCAGCACCGCCCAGAGACCTGGCTGAGGGGTGCCTTCAGCAGGCATGTGGGCTCCCTCAGAGTAGGGGGTGGCTCTCAGCGAGCCCAGGCTTGTGGAGGCCCACGGGTATGGACTGGGGGGCTGGCTGCGCAGCCCGGGTGGAGGCTGGAATGTGTGCCCTTTCATCTTCTCAAATCCAGGGCTCCTCTGGATCTGGACAGAGGATGGGAAGGGCAGTTAAGTTCAAGTGAGGGCTGCCTGTAGGCAAGTGTGAAGGCGGCTTTTTGTTCCACTTTAGCTTGTGCCAGGCCATGCCAGTGCTGCTTCTGACACCCTGAGGGGGTGTGGGACGGGGGAAAAGAGAAGAGGCCTTCCTTTTCTCCTATCTCTGCCTTCTAAGCAGAGGGCTGACTGAGCGTGCAGCCTGACGCCGGGGCTCCAGCCCAGGCGGGTCACAGCTGCCACAGTGCACCGTGGGGGTGCTTCTCCATATCTGCTGCCCGCTGCCCCGTCCGGAGTCCTGAGGCCAGTTTGGCTGGAGGCCAGTGGTCTCTGAGGTTGGCGAGATGCCATCTTCCTCCTTCCGGCCCTCAGAGTGAGGATGGGCCAGCTCCCACCTTCCCTTCCAGCAACTCTGGGGCAGCACAGGGCCACCAAGGCGAAGGTGATGAGGGGTTGAGGGGGCTGCACCAAGGAGGGGAAGGGGGACCCCAGCCTAACATGTGCCATCTCAGTTGAAGAGCTGTCTCCTGGGAGCCCACGTTTGGGAACATTGGTTGGTGTCCCAAGAATGTGTCTCCCCAGAACCATCCAGTCTGGATCCGGTTCCCTCCACATGCCTGTGGGAACTGGATCTCCCCCTTCCTGCCCTCCCTGCGATGCACGGGGCGGCGGGGGTGCACGATGGTGGTGGCACTCTGGACTTTGCTCTGAGGTGATGGTGCCTCTCCTTGAATCTAACCCTCAACTCTACTCACCTCTTGGGTTTTGTGTAGGAATTGGGAGAAGTGGGGAAAAGTAGACCCCTGGTTGGGGCACACACTAAGGGGCCATGTAGGAAATAATCAAAAAGGGCGTAGGAGGAGGTAAAAAAATGAAAATAAAAAACAACTGTTTTCTATTTACAAATTTAAATAAACAGAACAGCCTTCCCCGCGGTGTTTGTCTAAGAGTGGCAGCGTTGCTGCTGTGTAGGTCATGAAAAGGTTGGTGTAGAGTTTAAAACTTCCCATTCTGTTAATTTCTTAAAGAACAGTCATCCAGAGTCTCGGCACAAAAGCTCATGATTTAATGAGGAACAGAAACAAAATCTCTGATTGTTGGTGTTTCAAACTTCATTGGCGTCCTCTGGCAAGCACAAGTTGATCCTCCGCAGCTTCAATACCCTTTAGCCTTCAATATAAGAGTACATGCTGAATAGGGAACAATGGCTGGTTGTTATGTTTATTTACCCTTACTACAAGCTGGGTTAACCTCTTCAAAACAGCTTTACTAAGCCCGTTAACCACACCACCCATCTGACCTGCTGCAGCATCTCTAATGTGATGCAAATCTCGCAGGGGCCACATGCGCCAGCTCGGTGGCATTGTGTCTTCTTAGACGCTACAAGTTTATGGCTGAGGGAATCCTGTCCGGGCCATACATTTACAGGGGGGAATGGCCTCAATGGCAAACAGTTAAACGGGAAAAGAAAGGGGGAGAATGGATGGTCTTGTGTTTCTGCACATTTATTTTTTAACTGCCAGTAACTGTTGACCCAGAGCATTCGGCCAGGATGAGAGCTTTGGTCTTCATCATCCAGCGGTTCGAGGATGTGGAGGTTTCATCTTGGGGGTGGAGGTTAAGAGGGATCAGTGTTGAAAGTTTATTTTTAGAAGATATCATTATAAGCCAATATATAATACTTTGTAACTTTTTCTGTGTCATCTCTGTTGTTTTATCAGATTACTAGTGAAACAGACATGACCCCTTAATTTTGTTATTATTTTTTAAAGACCTTGCCTTTCTTAAAATTATTTGTGTTGTCACTGTACAAATGAACAATGGGGGAAACACAGGGACTATGTATATTCAGGAAAGGTCTGTTTCATTAAAGACCTAACTTCCCCTCACAGCGCATCTTTCCCTATCATTTTATCTCCCTATGAAATCACACATCCGCATCTGTAACGCATTAATAAACAATAAAATCATAAGCTTGGACCCAAAAGGGAAAAAGTTCACTTTTAGAGGAGTAACTGGCCAGTAAACAACAAAAAAATCATGATTACCATGAACTATAAATGGAGTAAGGTCCCAATCCAGCATACTAACAAGTTGCCTTGAGTATTATGGTTTGTCTTTAAGAAACCCACTGTATATGTTCAGCCCACCTGATGAGAGCTTCATTTACCAGATCATTTTTCCTTGATGGCTGTGGCAAGCGTAACAATGTTCTGGGCCTGCTTCAGTAATGGCATGTCGATCATACTCCCTTGGAAAGTAAAGGCTCCCTGGAAAACAGAGAATACAAACTTCCTGAAAGAAAGCGCAGCAATTATAGGCTTCCTTTCTGTGCACGCTTGTACAACAAGAACATTTTAGATTCCACCTGAATTATACTGACTTTCCTACCCAACTTTTGAGAAAGCCAAAGTAAATTGCAGGGGAAAGATTTCTTTTTTCCTCTTAAAGAGGAAAAAAAAAAAAAGACCTTCAGCATTTTAATGGAGAAGAAAAACACATCAGACACAAGATATGGGAAACTGTTCATTTAACTCCTGAAGTCAAGTGGAAAACAACTATGGAAGGAAAATTTAAATACTTCCTTATATAGGTTTTGAAATACTGCATAGACCTTTAAATGCAGGACCATATATTCTGGCAACTGATTATTGTTTAAAAAAATAATTGTATGATCAGGCTAATAGCAAAATGCTTCCTCCTTGCTGTAACATAATTGAGGGGTAACGCTATAAGGTGATGAGAAAGGGCAAGGTCGACTACAGAGTACAGAGGTGAATCTGTTGGTGCACACTGGCAGAAGAGGATTAGAATTACCAGGGTTGTGAGCCTGTCACAAAGAAATCATAGGTCAGTTGAATGTTAACACTGGAAAGCATTTCTGAAATCTCCTGGTATATTCCTGCTTTACAGATTCATTTTGTAACCTTCTATAAATGCTTATTGAATGTATCATCTGACCTAAGCCCTGTTCTAGATGAGGAAACTGAGGCCTAGAATAGTTAAGTGATCGTCCAAGGTCACGTGACTAGGAAAAGTTAGAGCTGGGGCTAATACTTGGGTCTCAGAGCTTTGAGCCTTCCTGGGAGACAGACCCCCATGTTAAGATAATAAGGTAGTTTCTTTAGTGCATCAGACAAAGAAAAATGGACAGACGGCAGCATGCACAGAACCCAAAGTTAATGTCTGGTTATTTAGGTTCTTTTAATCACTTCTTTTTGCTGCATACAATCATCTTAATTCTCCTTCCTTCTACCTGTTGGCAGGGATGCTGGTGTGAGTGGGAGGCAGGTAGTCTTTTGAGATCTGGAGGTGGGCTGGAGCAGCCCTAATCCCTGCTGATGACAGTCCCTTTGCAGATACCGCAGGCCATATCTGGGTTTCACATGTACCGTCTCAACAGTCAGTGCTGTCTGTATTCAGGGCTTCTGGGATAGGGCTGTGTGTGGGGGTCCCTTATACATAGGATGGAGGAGAAAAAATGTGGTCGGGGGATTCTTAGCAATGACTTTGGAATTTATCTTTCAATCAAGAGAGATCTAAAAGCCGCCTAGGATTGGAATTTCCACCAGTAGTGCCTAACCTCAGCCTTAGAATGATGAGTTTGATTCATGTGAACACCTGTGTGGCCTAAAATCTTGTACTGCAAGTCGCTTCCCAACTGTGTCATTTTTACTATTTGTACTCCTATATTGGCCTTTGCCTAATTCCACTCAGCCTAGAGCTAATTCTGGCCATCTTTGTGACCAGGATGAATTTTATGAATTTGGTTAGAAGTTCCGAGGAGGGTGCCCTAGGTTGGTGTTACACGGCGTGGGTCACGTGCTGTTTTACAAAGGCAATCGCCTAGTTTTCTTACTGGAGTAAATGATGAAGACCAAAGGCCTCTTGGTTATCCGCCCACCAAGTGGATTATGGCCTTGTAAAACAGCACATCTGTCCTGCTAAGGCTTAAATAATAGGCTGGGGAGATGAAATTAGCATAAATGCACATGAAATCAAAACGATGCGCAGAGAATCCAAATGATGGCTTTGGGTCTATGCCATGTTCCCAAGTCTGCGTTGGGGTCCACATGTATATCAAAGATGAAAAATGCTTCGTGTAGTTTTTCAAGACGGGAAGATCATTTCTTTCTTCTATGGTGACAGCTTTTGCTTGATTTCCTTTATTAAGCTTAAGGTGGAAAACAAAATTTAACATTTCAGTTCTATGTTTCCTTCATCTCTGCAAATTGAGGATTTTAGTGTTAAGAATTAGATTGTCTGATATAAACATCCTCAGGCTTTCACATGTCAACCTATGATAAGGTTGGCTTCTTCACATATGGAGCTATGTGTGAAATGTAAATGGTCTATTGGTCAGGATTTGAAAAATGTAGTTTGTCAAAAAGCTACTTTGATTTTTGGGAAAGGTTTGTAATATTCCTTACTGAGTGATGATAGATAAGTTTCAGCTTCATAGCCCAATGCTTTCCTGAGAAGCATACAGTTTTGGCATACCATTTCACAAAGTACAAGGAACTTCCACCAGCTTGAAGATTCAGACTATAATTTTGTTTAAAATGCCTTTAAATAGTAACTTATTCATGGTTAAATTGTTTAACAACCATGACTACTACAATAATAGCTATGATTTTTTCAGCAGTTACTAGTCCAGGGCCTGTGCCTGGCACTTCACATGCTTGATTTCATGGAATGCTCATAAGAGCACTTTGAGGTAGACACTATTACCCATCCCCATTAACATTTTTTTTCTTCTTTTAGTTGTGGTAAAAACACACAACAAAAACGTTACCCTATTAGCCATTTTTTTCCAATTAGCCATTTTTAAGTGTACAATTCAGTAGTGTTAAATATGTTCCCATTGTTTTGCAACAGTTCTCCAGAACTTTTCCATCTTGCAAAACTAAAACTCTGTACCCACTGAACAAAAACTCCACATTTTTGCCTCTATTCTACTTCTGTCTCTATGGGTTTGGGTCCATCCCCACTTTATAACTGAGGAAACTGAGGCATGGGGAGCTTAAGAAACTTGTGCAAGTCTGCCCTGTATAGTAGGAATAAAATGTGGGTGAAGGTCAGGTGCCATGGCTCATGTCTGTACTCCTAGCATTTTGGGAGGCCAAGATGTGAGGATTGCTTGAGACCAGGAGTTCAAGACCAGCCAGGGCAAGGGCAAGACCCCGTCTCTACAAAAAATAGAAAAATTAGCCAGGTGTGGTGGCACATGCATGTAGTCCCAGCTACTTGGGAAGCTAAGGCAGGAGGATCGCTTGAGCCCAGGACTTTGAGGTTGCAGTGAGCTATGATGATGATGCCATTGTGCTCTAGCCCAGATGACAGAGTAAGACTTTGTCTTAAAAAAAAAAAAAAAAAAGCAGATCCCTGGGCCTAATTCTACATGGTTTACGCAGAAAGCCTAGAGGTTGACCAGGAATCCTCTGGGTGATTCTAATGCACGTTCAAGTTTGAGAACCTCTTTGTTTTAGTTCCTCTGGGTAGAAATGGCTAGGCCGGCTTTGATATGTTGATATTCAGGTGTATAAAGAGTCCTCTGCTAGCCTTCTGTAAATGATGCCTGTATTATAAGTCATCTCAAAGATGCCTAATAACTGAATGTGCTTAGTTTAGTCATCATCCATTCATCCATCGAGTGTGGACTGTGCAGCTCCATTGGGTCATGACCTCGGTGAGTCACTTGGGATAGTAAGAGTGTAAGAGTTGACCTGCCCTCGGGAGCTTACAGTTCACTGGAGGGACAGGGAAGAAAAGAAGCAGATGCCACAAAATGCAACAAGAATTAGAGAAAAGGCCAGGGTGGTGAGCACAGAGAAGTTCTAAGGCCTCTTTCCCAATCAGGATCATCCGTGCACTGCACACACAGGCTGGTGTTGGTACCTAAGCGCAACGTCAGAGTTGCCGTGGAGCTCCGTACACAACAGGCTTTTATTCAACAATTTCCTATTGCGTTATCTGTTGTAATAAGTTCCTGGTCAATCCCTTTGGCACATCTTACATGCACACGTCTGTGATTTCAGACTCCTGACGGTGAGGGGCAAGATCGCCGTAGCACACGTGCTATCTGCAGAGGAAGGACAACATTGACTACCGGGCTATGGCTTTTCTAACACCCTGGTCTGCGCCTGGTGATAAGATACACATTGAAATAGCATTGGCTTTGTCAGACCCTGAAGTTCTTCATGAGGAGAATCTGATGTACTATCTGGTGGCAAAAGCGGCGATGATGATGATGGCAATGATGACAACAGTAATCACATCTCCAGGGAATATTCATACATTTTCCATTTCTGGTACTTAGTTTTTTTCCACATAGACCTAAAAGAGTAATTTTCTAGAAATCACGAGTTGATCCTATTCTTTCCCTACTCACTTTGTTTTCAAATATTCTCTCCAGCACGTTCTGATGATGGTGTTGCTGGGACTCCCTAAGAGAGATTTCTCTGTCGGTATTAATGACAATATTTGGGTACAGTTGTGACAGTCCTTATTTTTAGGGTGATACTCTTTTTCTATGTGGTGCTAAGTCCTTTGCTCAATATATGATTTACCTCGCCCTAGTTCCCGATGAATTCCTAAACTCTTAGGGTTGGCTGTTATCAAATTTCTCTTTAAGATCTTGGCTGTGCCCTATACTCACTAATCTCTCAGCCCCACCATGACCCCCTGTGATGTGGCTCTTCCCACTAACAAAGTCAGCTGGGCTTTGACACTCCTCAGAGGAGGGGGAAGACGGTGCTCCCAGAGAGCCATGCATGGGCACTGTTTCATTATTCTTTCCTATTTTCAACCTGTCCCATGTGGAAGACCCTTAGACAGGCCCTCATGTGGCCTTGGTTCCCTCATAATTTGGTTGTGACATTGGCTCTAAGGATGTAAGTTTGGTTGCTCAGTGGGGAGGCCGCCCGGCTCCAAGGCTGGCTGACACAGTGTCACGGGGAGAGTGTGGGGTGTCTGTCTGGGAGTTGCACTTTCCTGATCGGGGTCTTGCTGTTGTCTTTCTACAACAGACCTGATGGGATCACTCACTTGTTTTAACTCTGCCTTGGCTTTCTTTGGACTGACATAATCAAGTGCAGTCTCCTTGGTGGAGACCCCAAGGCCCCGCATGGCGAGATCAGCTCCTGTCCCCCAACACACACGCACACACCCCTGCCCCACTGCCCCACGCTATTCTCTTCTCTGAAGGCCTTTTCCCTGTCTACCTGGCAAACTCCTCCTGATGCTTCAAGATGCCAGAAGATGCTACCTCTGGGAAGCGTTTCTAGGCCTCCCGGGTAGAGCTAATCTCTCACTTCCCTTCCATATACAGCCTCCTAGTACGGCCCTTGTCCCACTGTTGTAATTTCTTGTTTACACTGCTGTCCTTCTCATTACGCCGAGGCCCCCGAGGGCAGGTGCCAGGCCCTACATGCCTTTGAACCTAGCACCCTGTACATCCCAGGTACGTAGGACACGCTCTGTGACCACTGACCCAATGATGATGAAAATGACTAAAGAAAACAAAGCAAAGAGCAGCAACACCAGCTTGCCCAGATGGGGAGACAGAAGTTCCAAAGTTAGTGATTTGGGTCATTTTTCTCTTCCATTTTGAACCTTAGAAAGGGACTGTGTTCGGGCAAAGCTTGGCTACAGCACATGGCTGCTAGGTCCCTAAGTCACCTGGATATGTGCAGTGAGTTCCATCCTGATTGGTCCCAGGGACCTGCGGCTTTGCCTCCCCACCCCACCAAGCTGTGCAGGATCCCATGGTTCACACCTGTGACGATCAGCTCATTTCCCATCTGACACGGACTCGGGCCCTGCTGTGTGTCTGGCACACATTAGGCCCTGGGACTTACCCCAGCAGGGAACAAGGCAGACATGGTCCCTGACTAGGTGGAGCTTCCAGTCTAATGGGGTTGGGGGGAGAGACATTACACAGACAACTACAGAAATGATATATGTATGGGTGAGGGTATATACCCACAAAGCAATGGTAGTACAAGAACATGCAACAGGAGACCTGACCTGGTCAGAGGTGGCTTCCTGAAGGACATGATGTTTAAACTGAGATGTGATGGGGCAGCTGACCAGGGGAGGGGGCAGGAAGAGAGACAGCACACGCTGGCTCTAAGTGGATCTTGGCT
Organism: Cheirogaleus medius; assembly: GCA_008086735.1. Lineage (NCBI taxonomy): Eukaryota > Metazoa > Chordata > Mammalia > Primates > Cheirogaleidae > Cheirogaleus > Cheirogaleus medius. The sequence goes on from VBSM01000605.1 coordinate 13,487,683, forward strand.
CTTTTGTGGGGCCTGAGCTGGGTGACCGAGGGGCAAGGGATAGAAGACAGGATCAGCCCTGGTCTCCACCAGCCTTTCCAGCTGCTATCTCACCCTCACATCCCCCTCATCTGCACATGTCTTTCTATGCCTCTGGCCTGGTAATATTCATTGGTCAGATGGCCAACACTTGCTGACCCTCCGGGAGGACACAGTGGCTGACCCCAGAAATTGTAATGTTGGGTTAGGGTCAAGTTAATGAGTGCAAATGGCTAACAGTTAAAGTGCAGGCAGGTATGTCACATTTGTGGTGCTTAAGAGCCAAGGAGCTGCAGAGAGAAGGAGCCATGAAAATGGGGGTGTTTTGGCCAGGGAAGGGCTTCCAGGAACAGATATGGGGAAGGCAGGTTTAGAAGGTCAGGAATGCATGCAGAGAAGTGTGCGTGGGGTTGGCCCTCTCTGTTGTGCAGGAGCCCTGTGTCTCTGGTCACCAGTGACTCAGGCCAAATGAAGGAGAGCACAGTATGAGACACTGGATCTCTCTGAGGCTCTGTCTGTGACTCAAAGAGTTTCTCTAGGGCCTGAGGAAAAGGAGCCTAATCTAGTCTAAATTAAAGCAATCTGGAAGAGAGACAACATTTAAAAATATTGGTTCTGCTACTCATTAGGTGCTCGACTTTCCTTATGACAAAGCACATAAGGACCTAATCTCTGCTAGATGGAGCTGGACTGAAACCCAGTAGAATTCCTGTTCTTGCTGCCTGCACTGGTGGACCCAGACTTGCTCCTTCCTGCATCCCAAGGGGAGGAAGCTGAACCACTTGTGTCCTTTCTGCCATTCGCGGCATTTTTCCTCTGTCCAGAGGTAGCTGAGGATCCAACAATGGGAAAGCAACAAGCTGGCCAGGCCCAGCCCAGCCATACTTCCAAGTGGGACCATGATGCATGGACTGCCCTGGCCTTGCCCAGCACTGGCTTTCTGGGCACCAGAAGCAGGAGCTGGTGGGGGTGGGGAAAAGGATGTAATTTTCCCTTGAGGAGGAAATATGAAGATCCCCGTAGCACCTACAGACTATATTCTAGGTAACTTATCCCTCGGTAACCCTGGAGTATTGGAGGAGGGCAATGTTATTAGGAAGACCCATTACCGAAAAAAAGAGGTTTCATTTGATAGTACTTTTATACCATTACAATATACTTTCAAAGACATTTTCTTACTTGTAGTAGGGAAGGCATGATTATCTCAGTCTCACAGATGCAAAAACTGGGGTTTGGTATCAGTTAACCTTTTAAAGGAACTTAAGAGGAGAGCAGGACTAGGATCTAAGGCTTTTCATACCGAATCTCAAACTCTTGCCACTAATCAGCGTACCCCAAAGTATGGCTGATAACTGTGGCATTCGAGATGCTTATAGAAAAAAATTTAGTGCAGTTATATACTTATTTTATATATGCTATGTGTTTTTAATTATATTTTGATATTTATAAAAATAACTAACATATAAACTGTTATTTCAGAGACACTACTTAGGATGAGGCTGAAAAAAATAACAATACATGGGTAATATCTAGATAAGCAAATATGTGACGATGCCATCTTAACAACTGAATTTGGGAAAAACTGAAATATAACAATTCAGCCTGAGTTTCTACTTGAAAGCTCTTACTATGATGATCAGAAATAACTAAAATTCAATAATGCAACGTGTGAGTGACATTTTAAGTCTTAAAAACACTCAAAGCTTTCGTTAAAAAGATTAAAGGCAGTGACATTTGATCCTTGTATATACTTCTGAATATCAGTAACCCTTTGGTGGATAAACATCTTTAAAAATTGTCATGAAGATAGTAAAAGAATATTACTGAAGACTTAGGAAATAGAGAATATATTTTTCTTTTTTTAACACTTTAAATTGTAGTGATAATTTGCTAGATATTTTAATAATATTTTGAATTAAAATTCAGCAGCCATTTACTCCTATTGCCAGATAATTTACAGATGCTAATGTATCTCTATGTGAAATTTCTGAAAGTTCAACTGAAGTCATTCAACACGGACAACAATTCACATTGTGCTAATCTATCGTCACCACTATCACTGGAGTTCAGACGGATGACATTCCGTGGCCTTTGATGGGGAAGCCCTTTAAATGATTCATAAGAATGTAGCCGTCGGAGTGTCTGAAGGGGTGTGTTGTGCACCCGACTGGGGACTTGGGGAAGGCTTGGGCAGGAGCAGCATGTTGAGCTGCTCGGGAAGCCCCTCGGTGGCTGCCTCAGAGCACAGGACCGGGAGGGTGTGGGGTGCGGGGGATCCTGTTCCCTGGGCAGCTTAGTGGATTCTCCTTCCAATTCTGAAAAGTGGAAAAGCCTGGAGAAGCTCCCTCTCCCTCCCAGCCCGCCCTGCCATCATGTAGCTGGCCGGCTTCACATCGGCGCAGAGCAGAGAGCCGTCAGTGGGGCGGGAACCTGTGCTCCAGGTGCAGCGCTACCTGCCAGGCCCGTGCTGGCCTCGGAGGACACTGGGGACCATCTGCTCCATGCAGGCCCCCCGTGACTTTCCATCAAACAGAGACAGGAAACTTTCCGGGGTGGGCACATTCTGAGGCTGCATTCAGTGTCTGCGGCTGGAAGCAAAGGGTAACAAAGCCACCCAGAGGAAAAGGGTCTTGCTTTTTTTCTGGGTTTTTCCCTTTGAGGAAGCTTGAAGCAGAGGTTAGGAATGTGGGCTTTGGGCTGGCTCAGCTGCACCTGAATTTGAATCCAGGAATGTGTTCTCCTAGTTGTGCGATCCACAGCCAGTAAAGTTACATTGCTCAGCCTCAGTTTCTTTATCTGTAAAATGGGGGTGGCAATGCCTCTCTTGCAGGGTTCTTGTGAGGATTGACTAATGTAAGTAATGGCCTGTCACACAGTGGCTCTCAGCAAATGGGAGGTGTTACTGCTGCCACCACTACCACTTGTCACCACTGCTGTGACATACCACTGTCACGACTGCCACCACTGCCGTTACCAGTACAGTAATTTCTCCTCTGATTACTGTTACCACTACCGTGATCACCGCCACCAGGATTACTGCTACCACCAGTGCCACTAGTACTACTGTTACTGTTAGCCAGAGATTATTTAATTCCATTTATCCCAGAAAGGCGCAGTAAAAAGCAGAGTATTTGAATTATAACCAGATTTTATGATTTCAGAGTTGCTTTAAGAGCTGCAAGAGTTTGAGAGACAAAAAAGACATTGTCTTTTTGAAAATACCATGAGTAGAGGCAGACTCATGCCTGAAGCTTCCTGCCCCCTCTAAACTCTTATATATCACAGATGTAGTCGTCTTTTTAAGAAGCTAGATTCAGGTGTGCTATATATTAGCAGAACATCAGTAGGAAAACAAATACATTTTAAAGAATTTAAAAACTTAGAATATCAGCTGGAGGAGATATAATCAAACGTAGGTGATCTGCAGTTGGGAGCATGCCTTACAGTGGAGGAGGCACTGAAGACACATGGCCAGATGTGTTTGTTAAAAAGGAGGAAATTCCTTGGAATGTGGGAATTGAGTGGATGTAAAATGAATAGATGGCATTAACATTTTGCTTTTTAAAAAGGAAGCATGAAATTATTTAGCTTTAGCCCTACATGGAAAACGGAAGAATTTGTGTATTGTACTTGGTAAGATTAATTTGGGGCCTTTAGCAAGAGTTTCAGGAAGTCAAAGAAAGACTAGAAGACTTGGAGGATGGGTTTGGCAGAAGTGAGGCAATGAAGGTTGAGGCACTGAATAGTAGGGAGGAGATCTGAGATGAATGTTTGGGCCAATTATTTTAACACAGGATGAGCACTGAGTCACCTACTTGCCCAGATGGAGGGTCTCAGTGGATCAGAGTCAACCTTTCTTTGTTTTCTTTTCTTTCTTTTTCTTTATTTATTTTTGATACAGAGTCTTACTCTGTCGCCTGGGCTAGAGTACAGTGGCGTCATCATAGCTCACTGCAACCTCCAACTCCTGGGCTCAAGCGATCCTCCTGCCTCAGCCTCCTGAGTAGCTAGTACTACAGTTGTATGCCACCATGCCTGGCTAATCTTTCTATTTTTAATAGAGACAGGGTCTCACTTTTGCTCAGGCTGGTCTTGAACTCCTGGCCTCAAGCAATTCTCTTGCCTCAGCCTCCCAAAGTGCTAGGATTACAGGTGTGAGCCACCTCACCGGTCCCATCCTTAACTTTAAAAACTAATTGAGGAGACCAAGGGTGCTTTCACTTTTAAAACTCTTTTCAGAGCCTACAACATGTAGGCAGCAAGATTTATTTCAAAAAAATATTTAGGCAGAATGATCAGACAGGAATAGATAAGTCTTTATTTTAAATACTTTTTGATAAGGAAATCTGGAAAAATCAAGCCAAGTCTGCCATGTAGAAAGCTATCTAGTGAGGTGAAAACAATTGGATTTATAAGCATATTAAAATCTAAAGGAGTTATCACATTTCCTAGCAAATTAATTTTGTGCTTAATTTTCTCAGTTTTTTAAATGGCTTTATTGAGGTATAGTTTGCATATCATAAAAGTCACCTATTGTAAGTATATAATTTGTCCATTTTTTAGTAATTATATAGACTTCTGCAACTATGACCTCCATTTCAGATTTCTTTTTGAGACTAGAAATTTTGTTTAAATTTTTTTTTTATTTTTAAAACACAGATAAATGTGTAACAAGCCAAATGTTTAAATATTTTTATTTAATTTTAAATATTTCACTTCAAATTTAAGCTGCTGCTGCCTTTGAGAAAAGCAGACAATGAATGTCATTTATAGCAGTTTGCAGCTAAGATCAAGAATACCAAACTTCCTCTGTCTTAGACACTGTAGGCTTATTCTTTCTTGGGAAAACAGATCTAAATGAGCTGACACTAACTAGAAGCCACTTTGAAAGATTTACTAAAATACTGATACATTTTTCAAAGTACAACTGATGAATAAAAACTGGTGAAGTAACTGATGAAAAAAATTTTCCTTCAATTTTTCTAGAAGGCAGCAAAGGTATTTATATATACTGTTAAAAACATATAGAATATTTCTTTTTAGCACTGTTGTGGGAACCAGTTTGCTAAGTAGTTTCTACAAAATGTGTTTGTGTACCTATTTCTGCCCGAGCTACTGCAGGGAGGTATCTGGTACAGCAGAGAGAATTCTTTCTTCTCTAGGGGAGTGGTGAGAAATCGCCTCACTTTTTTCTGAGGCCCACTGACTGAAAGTGGAAAAAACTAGAGAATTATAGAAATGCTTGACTTATATTTTTAATAAAATAAAAATTCAATGTATCTAACTTTAATATAAAAAAGAATGACACAATTCTTTATTTAATAAATACAACAAAAAATTAAAAGGATGCTCTGAACTTCTCAATCATAATCAGTTAAAGGAGAGCAGGTGAGGGATGGAGGGAGGGTGGGGAGATGAGGTGGTGACAAAGAATTCGGGGCGAGGAGAAAGAGGGAGGAACAGGAAGGACATACATAGAAACATACATATAGACCTGTACACCAGAGGGGGAAACAGAGGAAAAGGAAAGAGAGAAAGACGTTCAAGGAGCAAAACGATTCTTTCATGGCCCTCACTTGGATCCTGCCGTCACAGACACTATAAGCCGTGCGTGTGTGTGCTGGCACAGACGGCACTGAGAACGTGACCTTGGTTACCCATCCTCTGAGCGAGGGGAAACTGAGCTCTGGGCTGTATCTGTCCTCTTTGTCAAAGGGTCCCCCATCCTGCCCTGGGAGCATCCAGTCCCACTTTGAGAGGCTGAACGAATGATAACGAATAATATGGAATGGGGTTTGCAGTGAACAGGCCAAGAAGCCTTCCTGGAGGACGAGGCCAGGGCAGCACTGGTCAGGAGGGGGAGCGTGGGGAGTGACAGCATGGCAGCGGGGAACGCTGGGAAGGCACACGGACACTCCGGCTTCTTTCCTTCCTTGTCAGTTTCTGCTCATGCTCAACAAAAGATATTCATCAGAAATGCCCAAATTCACACTTTGTTACGGAACACTTTTAAGGCTCTATCTCGTTTCGGTCATTAGCGTGGGTATTCATTGAAACCCGATTAAAACCACATTAATGCTAACTATGGTCATATCTTTATTCACAAACTGAGCCCTGGTTCTGGTCACAGTTCTATCACCACCTTGGCCATGAGTGACATTAGGCAACTTTTGAACCCTTGATGGATTTTATAAACTGAAGGGATTTGAGTAGAAGATTTCTGAGATTTCATCCAGCTAAAAGAATGACATTTTTAAAAAGTGAAATTGAGGGAAAAAAACCCTGAGAAACATAAACCAGAACAAAACATATTTTCATTAAAATATCCTTAAGAATGTGTTATAAATTAAAGATGAGGCAAGCAATTTTAAAATATATCAGATTTAACCTACTTTAAAAAAAACCTCTTATCCTCTAATACTGAACCAGTCATTTGCCACTATAAAAACATGTGAAATAGGATATGATCAGCACTAGAATTTCATTACTTTGCTTTAAATGTTTAAAAATTTGCAGTTTGGTGTTAATCATACTAATCTTAAAGTCATCACTGGCAGATTCTCAGTTTTTCTAAGAACTGGACGTTTTTTTTTTTTTTTTTTTTTTTTTTTTTTTTTTTTTTTTTTTTAGAACTGGACGTTTTGAGTCAAAATTATGGCATATAATTCTGAAAATATTAAATGAACAAGGAAATAAAGGGAGAAATGCAATTACTAAGAATCTCAAAAGTAGAGTCATGTCCCTTCATCTTTCATTTTTGCTAGACAAGGCTGGGTTCTGATTTTAGTGTTCCTGCTCACAAATCCAGGGCAAGGCTGCGGGTGGGGGCCGATGGGTGTGCGAGGATACATTGCCGTCTATTAGTGGAATCAACCCTTTCAGTTGACAAAGACAACAACCAAATCTTTAGATGGTTTATGTGATCTGCGTGAAAGAGTGGCAGTGGGATTTCTGGCACTTGAATAAGCGGAAACAATATTTTTGGCTAGAGAGACTTCTCCTGAGTTCTCTCAGGGAGCCTTCTAGAAGGCCATCTGGAACAAACAGTATTTCTTTTGTAAAGCCCTGCATTTGGAAACACAAATGAAAGGTGTGTGAGCCGAAATCAGATACCTATGAAAATTATTTGCTTTCAATATGGGGGGGGGGATTTATTAACTGTTTGTAAATTTTCTAAATGAAGACTTACAGAAGGGGGAAAAACTCTTTTTTCTTTCTTTTATAAATTCCAAACTTATACTCCAGTAGAGGATGTGCTTATTAATGCAAACTTATTAATTTGCACTATTGTTCTCTCATGAGTGAAATTAGAATGTTTCAGTTATATGTGATATTTACAGTTGTTATGGCAGGTAGTGACCTTGTTTTTGACCTTTATAATTGTTAACTGAACCTAGGATTTTAAGATGAACACTTCCCCTTCCTTGGTCTTTGGCCAGTTTGTGAAGCTATAATGAATGAAAAATATTGAAAAAGTGAAATCCTTCCAAAACCAAATAAAGCACTTATATAGTCATGATATGAATAAAACAAAGTGTTTGGAAAACTGAAAATTAAGCAAAGCCATATGTGTAGCCAGATAATGCAGAAATAAGAATATTCTAGCAAAGTACCATTAAAATTCTACCACACGTTATACATTTTGCTATTCCTTCACATTTTTCTGTCAGAGTCTCTATTTGAAAAGAAATGGTAAATTATTATATTAAGATTTCCTGTGATTAGTGATTGTGGAAAAAAAGCAACTGTTTCCTTTAGCTGTCATTTTTGCCTAAGAAGTGATGAATTTGGAAAGAGAAAAAATTAGCACTAAGTTCATAAGACAGATGTGAGATCATAATACTTGAATGTATATATGTTGTAAAATCTGTATGCTATATTTATTTATATACAAATTATAATTTCTATTGATATCAGTTAATATTAACTACTTGAGAGGTTTTCATTTTAACTAACCAATTTTCATACTATATAAAACTCTTAGTTGATAAAAAAACTGATAAAATCATATTTCTTTAATAAGGAATACTAAATTCAGTTTTGAATTAAGAATTTTCACTTTGATTCAAGCAGTACAAAAGCAATCCATGTAACCAAAACATTTGTATCCCTGTAATATTCTGAAATTAAAAAAAACATTTAGCAATAAAAAAATAGCAAAAGATCCCCCTAAAAAAGAATTTTCAAATATTATTGGAATCACATTATAAAAAATGACATCAAAAATGGAATTAACTTTTAAGAAAATCCCTTATAAATTTAAAACAAATCATACGGAAATGATTTATCCTGTCTAAAGTATTTTACCAAATAATTTGAAACTAAAATAATGACAAGCAGGTTGTATCTCAAAACACATTTTTCTGGAAGGATGGAAGAAAGAGTCAGTTTCATTAATATTGTGGATGTAGACCTCACAACTGATGTCAGCTAAATTTAAAATAGTTTATGGGAATTAACATAGGAGCATAGATTTGTGGGGTATTTAATAAAATTTCCAACAAATTTTAATAAGAGAAGATAACCTGGAGTCCCTAATATGAGTCTATAGCTCTAATTCTTATTAGTGGGGACTACTGTGCCAGGCAAAATTCTTTAGCCTGAAAATATCTTTCAGTTTCCTGACACAAAGCAGCCGCATGTATCACTACCTGCCAAATAGCAATAGATTATATGAGCTGATGATTATTTGTTTTTATGTAAAGTGTTTTTCACCCAACATAACACTAAAGACTTTAAACTTTTTAATTTCCTTAGGACTTTTAATTAAAATAAAACAAAAAAAAATTCTGTGACACCAAAGACCAGACCCCCAGTAATCTATCTGCTCATGATATAAGTAATCCCCTGAATCCTGTCATTTGGAGAGGACAGAAAGAAAAGGTAGAGCTTTTATTTTTGAATAATAATAATCATTATCATTACTACTATAAACAACACAAATGACCCAGCATTAGTTGTGAACTTCAGCTATACCTTTGGTCTTTGGGCAGAATATGATTTAAGATGGGAGCAGGAAGAAGTAGAGAAAGGCAAAGATATGTAACTTTGTCTTCTTGGGTCATTTCTACTTAAAAGCATTACTTGAATGAAAATTTCATCAGAGGGGAAAAAAGGTCTTTTAGAAATTTATGAGTGTCTCACTAGGACACAAACCATCAGTTTCCCATCTTTGAGAGAGTCATCTGTGCTTTGGACAAGTATCTGAAGTTTCATGTTTTCATTAGTGATTCACATTTGAAATAAAACAGATTAGATGTTTGTTGGAAGCAATATTTTATACAACTGAGCAACCTATTTATATGAAATCTTTACAAACAGAACCCACATTATTTAAACCCCAAGATCCCCTCAAGACCCAGAGTCACCTACCTGCAGATCCAATTTTTGTGACCAGCCAGTTTATAGGCAAAGTGAAAGAAACATGCTAACTGGATAAAATAACCATATGTCCCTACTGGAAGCCCCATTACTTGAATCATTTCAACCTTGCTGGACAAAGCACCAGGAGAATTTGCTGTAGGAAACAAACCTCCATGAATGGGGCAGGGAAGAAATTACCTAATAGTTAGTCTCCCCTCTGCTCTAATTTCTATGGTTCTGTGTTAAGAAAAGCCATCCTACCACCCTGTTGTACAAGCTTATACCCCAACAAGAGGGTATTTCTTATTTAAAAAAAAAAAAAAACAACAACAAACCCAGTTCAGAATTTAACATTTAAGTTGCCATCATCAAAACTCATGGGTAACTTTGGGACAATTTTCCCTGGGAACAACACTTTTCAAGATACAATGGGAAAAGGGTAGTTTTCCTCATTCAAGAACTTAAATACCAGAAAAGCATGTGTTTCTGGTTTTAATTTTGTTTACTGGCTACTGAAATTTAGGGTAAACTCTCCCATACTCCTATCTGCTTACAATGTCAAGTGGCCTCCTTTGATGCTGCTACCCAGTGTAGAACATAGTTTGGTCATGTCATGGAGGCAGTGCTAGTCCAGCCTGTAACTCTGCTCTGGCTGTCGTTTTAATGGTCCATATGCTGCCTCAGTTTACTGTTTCACTAGGAAGTGTTTGTCACATGTACATCCTCAGCTGGCATAAGGTACACAGCAGAGGTGTAGAGCATTTAGTGTGTCTGTGCATAGGCAAGTGTGTGAGAGAGGGGAATGGATGGAATTATTTGCATGTGTGAATGAGAGAGTCCATGGCTCTCTTCTCCCTAGGTAAATATCTGTGTTTATTGATGGGGGGGGGTCTTGATTTTGGGGTTAAGATATAGAAATGGACATAAAACACAATGTTGACTTAAAAATATTTTTATATAAAATGCATTATTTTTTGATGGCCACTGCTGATGTGAAATGAAAGGATGCTATTTATCATGAAATTGGTAGAAGTCCAAATCGGATGTTTCCAATGTCACATATTCTGCCTTTGGATATTAAGTGTGAATCTGTGCAAAGATGAACCTTGCCAATGTGTGAGTGTGAGCATGTGTGCATGGTCGGGACTGAAGGCAGACATCCTTAGGGAGTGACCCATTTAATACTGTTACCCACTTTGGCAAGTCCTGGGATTTTCAGGTGTTCTTGCTGCCAGTGAAAAGTGCAAGGGATACTTCTCACATGAATGGCACAGGTTCACCACTGAAGGCCAATGTTTTTCTTTCTTCTTTTTTTTTGTAGGGGGAAATGTTTAACATTTAGAACCTTAATAATTTTTCAATATTCTTTCTCTCCTAAGTAATTTTGCATCGTAGGTATCAAAACTTCACTCGTTCCGGAAGTCACGAGGCTGAGTTTAGAGATTACCTCTAGGATAGATTTATAAATGCAACTTTCCCTCCTAGCCTCTTAAAAAGAGGCAAACGGTATTATTGCAAATAACCTTTAAGATAATTAACTGACAATGCTGCAACTAGCATAAAATCTTCCTTCAGGCGACACCTAATTTAAGTGTTACTGGCACAAAGTGGAGACAGATTGTGCATTACCACTGCAATATTTACATAGCAGAAACCCACAGAGCAGGAAACGCGAGGCTCAATGATGCACTAAATTAGGAACAACCGTACTCCAGTGTTAATTTGCTTCCCATTCCATCCAAATCTCAGGTCCAGAAATTGGTACAAACACATATACAACCTCCCACTCTTAAATGACTAAACCGGAGGAGATTTTTGTACTTTTTTTCCCCCAAATTAAAATAACTTGAAATTTATTTCTTTCCTCCACAAGAACCATTTGGTCAAACTGTGTTTATTTCATTACAGCTTGTTCTCACTTTGATCTAAAATTATTTTCATATGAATGCTGCATCGAAGTCTATAGAGAAAAACTAAACAGACTTCTATTTTCTCTAAGGCTGTCAATACATTTTATGAAAAGAATAAAATGAGAGACTTGATAGCCAGTTAGTGAAATATTAGGAACATGGGCAGGGCAAATCTACCTTAAGCAATTTTCTCACTGATGAATGTTGTTCCCTCCCCTTCTCCCAGCTCTCCCCAAATACAATGAGTTTTCTTAAACCATTCAAACAATATATATTTTTTCATTCTTCCCCATGGTATTTTAAACACCACTCTCAACCAAGGCATTAACAAAACATTTACCTTTCCTAATTGCTGATGTTCTTTAAAGGCAGCAATCAGTTCTTCAGCCCACTTAGTTTTTTCAGGGGAAGGAGAAAACTGCTCCTGGACCACGGCAATTTGGTTAGGGTGGATCACCTGCTTACCTACAAGAAGATTAATAACACCAGAACCACCAAACAACAAGCAGATGTTCAAACAAAATGTTTCTACCAAGTGAGGTTTCTGAATGCCTCATAGACTGTATGTTAAATAACAAAATTAGAATTTTTTTTTTGGTTTTAGAAAACAAAACAAAAAAACAAAACAAAAACTGCAATCAGACAGGCTTTTCCAGAATACCACATAACAAATACAACAACGGAAGTAACTGTGTTTGTGATCCTATAGAAATGCCACTTTAGTGCAGAAAATCTCTAATTTTTAGTTACAGGTGGATTGACTAGGCAGTTCATTGAATAACTGCTTTGGCTGGGACTTTAAAGGGTAATGTCTGCAAATCAGAGCGATTAATTTGAACTGAAGTAGAAAAAGTTAAATGAGATTCTCTTAAATTGTACAAGTTGTCTTTTGCTTAGTTTGTAAGATTATGCCACCTTCCATGATTTCTTTTAGAAGTGGTCTGTTAGTTTTCATAAAGCTTATAGAAGCAGATGTTATAACTATACTAATATCAAATACTATCTTATAATAATATATTTAATTTTGTTTCTTTTAGGTGAACATAATTCATCATTTCTAACTCCTAATAGAAAGTTGAATTTCAATGAAAATATTTTATTCAGTAGTAAGCTAGAAGGCAGATTTGAACACTGTGGTCTCTAGATTAATCCATTTAAAATTTTTTAAATAGAAAATTACGGAAAGTTTGTCTATCCAAAAACATATCCAGATTTTCCCTTTTGGCTTCTAGAACGAAGACTGGGTACTTCCCCCTTTATAGTGTCTTAAATAGCCCACAAGAAATCTTATTTCTGTAGAAATATCTTCCAAAAAGATTTATGATTCTTTTTGAAGTTGAAGGATTTTAAATAAAAACATCATACGAAAGATAAGAGTCACAGGATTCTGTGAAATCAGGCAGTCGTTAAAAAAACAATTTAACAATCAGGGAAGTGTGGAATCTAATTAGATCATTAATAAAATGTAACATAATTTAATGTTATAATAATGATGAGATTATATTTTATTACATGATAAAGTTATAGACATATTTGGCTCTTTAAAAATGAATGTACACTTAATGATCATTTACTCTGCTAAATATATTTGTTAGTGTATCAATTGGCTTTGCTTTTGAAATAGTTGTTTTAACATTTAGCCAATACAAATTATATTCTTGATGTTTTATAAAATGTCAATTCCTGTTACTGTCATTATTCTCATTATTCTATCAAATGGAAAAAAGGAAAATGTTTATAAAATTTTTTTAAATGTTTCATGAAAAAGAGTTTAAATAATAGTATAATATCTTTTCTTTACAGTGGCATAATTAAAACATCCTCATGTTTGCTATTTCATTCTTATTTGTCGGCATACTAATAAAACATTAAAAACCTATATAAATACAGATTCTTTATATTATTTGAGGAATAATTTCTGGGACCAAATAACATGAGTGTTGACAAATGAGAGCTGTTTTCAATAGTAGACATTGAGATTATATTTAAGTAATCTAATAGTTGTTACAATATTATTAATAAAGGATGTCAGTTCTGGTAGTCATTTCCTACTAATTGTTAGCCCTGAATTTAATAATTTATGTGCATAATTTACACTGATGTGTAAAAAGCCAGATTTCATGGGAACTTCTTGGTACAGGCACTATAATTTGAGGAGCAAACATAAACTACCTAAAATACTGTGAAATTACTGATAGCTCTCAAGGACCTATATTTTGGTAATGAGGCGAATTTTAAGATATGCGTTAGGTTTTAGAAATTTATGAACATTCATATGTGATGTTCTCTTTTATTGCATCTCATATATTCCAACAACTGTATCACAGACTTTAATGCCATGTGGGAACGGAGCAAATATTTTATACAGAAGAGTTGTTATTGACAAGTTACTGAGAGGGTGCAAAATTGGAAGACATTAAAATTGATGACCATGAAATCCTTGTTACAGTACCACTTGATATATCGTGCTTTAAATCAATACCTGCCAAGTCTTTTAGGTAACTGTATGATGGTATAGTTTTTGTCTTCTACAATAGGCTGCAAAAAAGAAGAAAACCCATAGTGCTTCATATTTATAATCTTTCTTCTCAGCATGTAGTACTAGAATAACTAAGTCAGCTGTTAAAGCTTTAAGATTTAGTTTTGGTTTCTTTTTATTAAAAAGTTCCTAAAGTTAATGGCCATTATACATCCAATGCATTGATTTAAATCAATCCACATGATTGTGACCCTGTGAAACAATGACTACGGAAAAGAAACTATAACTTTTAAAAACTACAACTCATTAAAAAATACATAATTTTTAAAAGTACAGGAAATCCTTAGTCTTCCTTATCAGTGTTATGGATAGCACAATACTTTGATTGGATTTTAAACCTTTCAACTACCTGCTTCAGATAGGGCTTGCGTTCTTTCGTTCGTTCATTTCTTCCTTCTTTCCTTCCTTCCATCTTTCCTCCCTCCCTTCCTTCTTCCCTCTCTTCCTTTTTTCCTTTGCTGCTTTTTATTTCCTCTGCTCCTCTCTTCTTATGCAAAGCCCAAGGTATGGCAATTAAATGCCAAACAACTAGGACAAACAGATGATGAGTGGTTTAAAATACTCATTTAAAAGCATTTTTTAAAAAAACTACAAATAATCTCCCATCTCATTATCAGATTGATTACCTTTTATTGGTTTGTAGAAATATAATTAGGGCAACAAAGACCTTCCCTCTAAAAATTGCAGCCTGGCTGTGGAGTGTGGCTCCCTGGTTCACAGCCTCGTTCACGTGCGCGTACAATGGGCCTGTGCCCTCCCTGCTCCCATTGTCCCCGCTTCCATTTTCTCCTTTTTTTCTTTTTCGTTTTTCTTTTCTTTTTTTTTTGCTATTTAATACTCCCTGTTGTGGAGAAACAATAGTGCCAGGTCCATAAGCTCCTCGTGCTGAGTTGGGCACAGTCTAGAAATTTAAACCTGATTTGAAATAGCTTGTCTTCTGCGATTGAATTAGGGACCAATTTAATTCAGTGCTGTATCGTGGAGAGACTCTCAAGCTCCCTTAGAAGTTCTGGAGCAAACATTTACCCCAGAGGAGGCTGGGGAAACCCCGCTTGTACTGAGTGATGGGGAGAGAGGCCAGTGTCAAGTCAATGCTTTCTCTTTTTTACTGAATTAGTTCCCATTTGAGAGCAACATCTGGCTGCCTGGCAGCCAATGCCACACATTTTGGGCCAACAACATCAGGGTCTATTAGATAAATTTCATGGAGTTTTTCTCCAACTTTTCCATTTGGGCCACATCCTAACCAGTCGTTGGAAAGAGCCAGCAACAAGCACAGCCCATGGATGTAGTAGAGGGACTCCTTCCTTTCTCAATCACTGCGAAATGTAGGGGGGATTCGTTTATTAATAGTTTAGATCATTGAAAAATATTTCTCTATAAGGGATCACATTTATTTATTCATTTAAAAATTTGAGGGGATATTTTAGCTCTTTATGTTAAAAACACAAAAACAAATGTCAGAGCTTTAATTCTAATATAACTTATTAATATAACTAAATTGCTTCTTAAATCTTTCCATTTTGATTTAAGTCATCATCCCTTAAGATGTTTTTACATTTAAGGCCACCTTATGAAATATTTCTATCAGTAACCCCTAACTAGGTATATTTCAAAAATATTTATAAAAGGGATCTCAGGATGCTTGTCTCTATTCCTTATTACTTAGGTATATTTCTGATATTACTATTCTTAGAATTTTCATCACAAAAACAAACAAGAATAAGAGCCTAAGGTGTTTTTTTCCACAGTTGCCAGCACGTGTGTGTGTGTGTGTTTGTGTGTGTAATGGCTCATGTGTTTGTGCATGGAATCCTATCGTGGTTTTTCAAAAAATATATTTGTGTTGCAAAAATACAATTTTCAGTTGCTTCCTGGCTCATGGGGTCTGCGTAATCGGGCACACCAATCACCAGATGCCTGCCTGTGCCCCAGACCGAACTGCAAGGGACCCGCTGATCCTAGTGCCAGCCGACGCCCGCAGGTGTTGCCAGGTGCATAGACACTTACTGAGAGGTGGGAGAGAAAGGAGGGGCTGGGAGTAGCAGGAAAACAAAAACTCTAGTTATGAGTAAAACAACAAATCAAAGACAATATCACCGACATTTTTCAGAAATGAGTTAATATTTTAGGAAATTTTTCTTGTGTCAACTGAAATTTTTATGGCAATTCACTCAAAAACACTTCTGTAACAGCCTCATCCCTTCCCTCCGGTCAGCCAAAATATTAAGAGGACAGAAAAAGGATGGTAACTAATATAAAGAGAAATTAAAATGAGTGATTTGTTTTAGACTTGCAGAGCCAAAGAAAAACATGACAGTGTGTTTGGCAGGTTTTTGCCCTGCATGGCTTTTTCATATTTCAAATAGTGAAATAAGTATATGAGATATCTGATGACATTAGAAATAGCAATTTCTGGTTAAATTTCTATTTTTCTGGAATGCTCACTAATCTAGGCACTGTTTTCTAAGACATTATTAAAAATCATACCAGTGAAGCCCATCGCAGCTCCTTCTCTCGACTGTCTAAGAAGCCCTTCTCCATCTCGAAAGTCAATGTACACCAGATCTATGGCTTGCAGACCAAAGGCCTTTGCTATGACAACGATCTTTTGTCGGGCGTAGAGGATATCCTGGGTGTCTTTACTACTTGTTGCACCTGAAAATGGGATGTTGACAGAAAAAGGAGGCTTTAGCTTGGGAAACCGAACCCAGACAGTTATAAAAACCCAGTTTGTAAAGACATCTATGTCTCCCTGGGAATTGCTCCTGAGCAAAATAATTATTCAAATATAAAGTAAGAGACGGATTTGTGGAGGCAAAGTTAAGTGTCATACGTGTCTGTTTAACTGGCAAGGCACTTTTCAATATAGTGGCTTCTATAAGCATTAAGAAAAGGCCCCTCCCCCACCTCAGGAGGTAGATTCAGGGTCACAAGTGACTCCTGATATATTTTTTTTCCTTCTTACCACCGCCCGAAAGTGTCTGTGCAAAGATAGCACCAGGAAAGGCGGCCAAGCAGCTGTGCAGGGAAACAGTTAACTTCTCACACTGAGCACAGAATCGCGTGTGCTGTGGTTGCGGTGCCCGGTCCTAACTGAGGTTCTGAGCCAAATACTTCTGCTTCAGGGTTTGGATGGAGAACTTGCAGAAATGGAAGGAAACTCATTTTGAGAGAGGCAAAAAGTGTGTCTGAACTGCTGGATACACAAAAGTCTCTTGGAAAGACTGGTATTACAACAAATTCCTTTTTTCATCCTGTGTGTGTCGGGTGTCACTGTTTATATTTGGACCATGACACTCACTGGTCAGGGAAAGTGCCTGTCTGCAGGTCACTGTGCCTGTGGTTCTGAAAACGCTTTCTGTGGCCTTGGCCTCTTTCCTAAATGCCTCAGTCTCTAGTTAGACAAACACCCGACACCTCCAGTGCAGTGCTCCGGGGACGGTGAGAATTGGTGAAAACCAGCACAGTGTCTCAGTAAATGCTTAGTGATGAGAGTTCTGAAATATATTTTAAGAGAAATTTAAGGTCTATTTTAAATAATATTTACTTACTATATAATATAGAAAACAATTCACTAAGGCAGATGTGAAATTGTCTTAAATTACAGTCAGACAGCCCTCAGACTGATGTGAAAACAAAATATTTAAGCAACAGTGGGGTTGTTCACTTAATATATTTATTAGGAGCAAAGTAGGTGCCATATATTCCTGAACATGCCTGAGGCTGCAACAGGCTTTTTATTAGTTATGTATTTTATAAATGAACAGAAGTAATAATATAGTGTTCTGGAAGCAGGACAGCTACAGGGGCCCTAAATTATCAGGAAGTATTGTCCATTCCATTGTCATGAAAAACCATTATCATGGTTGGCAAATATACATTGTCATGTAAATGTCCATTCCTGAGGGGTGAAGAAAAAATACAGACACACACACACACACACACACACACACACACACGTCTTTGACACCTATGCTTGCTCGAAAGTCTTCTCCTCCAAAAACGACTGCATCTAGGAAAAGACCCACTTGAGGCCCAGTCTTTAGTGTTTCTTCACACACAGCCTGTAAAAGAGCAGAACAGAACCTTCTCACAGAAATGCATTCATGAGAGGGGGAAGCGTGAAGCATGGTGCATGTCAGAAACAGAATCACCTGACTCTTAACACAGCTTAGCTGAAAGCAGTCCTAAAACCGCAGCCCAAATTTACCCCTTTTGAAATACTGAAATACTTTTTAAAAGGTACTTAATATCATCTAAGATAAGTATATTGTATATATTTGCTTTGCTTAATGGATTATATTCATATGGTCATTACAATTTATTAATATAGTTATAATGTTCAAATTGTAGTTTATCCAATTTCTAGAGAAACTTTGAATAAACTCATTTTGATTGTACTATCTTATTTATATTTTTCCAAAATTTGTTTTTGATTTAAGAGACTCTCAAATACTAAACATAAGACCATTAAGAGAGAAGCATGGAATTTTAAAATCAAACTAATTGGATTATTTGCATTAGGATCAAGTAAATGGTCTCAGGATTAAAAACATATAATATAGAAACCTACAACTCCAGAGGGGAAAATAAAAATGCAACAAGTCATCCAAGATGTGTTAATAAAGCAACTTTGACATTTATATATGAAAGTAAAGATTAATGATATTTGTTGTGGACATAACTGTGCATTTTGAAAGGTGGAGATATGACCTTCTAATATATGTGGGTGGGATAGAAATGAGGAACCCGTGGGGACACTGTTGATTAATTTCAGGCGTTGTAAGTGCCTCTAAGTACATTATGGAATAAAATGACGAAACGGCACTTAAAATTAAATCACTGCATGCATCTAGTTGCATCTAAGGGATGTGCTTTTGATTATTTTCTGAGGATTCTAGGGTGGGCTGGAAGAACTTGTGGTTAGTTGTGTAAACAAGCTGCTTAGGAGGCCAGGGTGGAAGCAGCTCCCCAAATAGTTGCACCCGGTCCTCCTGCACAGCCCCACACATCTCAGAGTTTCCCCTCGGAGCATTTGCTCACACATTCTCACTCCAGTACAGTTCAGCCACGTTTTTTTCTTTGTTTTTAGTGACTTTTCTCCTGCCCTTTGGGAAAAAAAAAAAAAGGTAGGCTAGGAACTCTGAGAAGGGGGTGCTAGGTTGACGTTCACAGGTCAGGTGGAATGAGGGGCTTATTTTGGAAAACACTATAAATACTCACTGATAAAGGGGAAAAAATACAAGCTAGCTATGAATTTAAGAATTTAAGGCAGGTAGTTTAATGCAACCACACAGTGGTTGAAAACACTTGGCTCAGCTAATCTTCCTGAATGTATATTGGAAAAT
The DNA here is from genome assembly GCA_008086735.1 of Cheirogaleus medius. Taxonomy (NCBI): domain Eukaryota; kingdom Metazoa; phylum Chordata; class Mammalia; order Primates; family Cheirogaleidae; genus Cheirogaleus; species Cheirogaleus medius. The sequence continues at coordinate 13,506,864 of VBSM01000605.1, forward strand.
ATTTTATGTTCTAATGTGGGAAACTGAAATAATATAGTACAAATTATTTGTGTACATGAACTTACAAATAATAATTTTATGTGCTAGGCATTATGGATAATGTTGTTACAGAGAGGCCAGAAAATTTCCTAATGAAAAGGCAATTGATAGAAAAGAACAACTCAAAGTTAATTCACAAGGGTGACCAAATAAATTTTTCATGTACATTTAGTCTATAAATGTAATAATTCAAAGCATATATTTACACAGTGATTATTTAATTAAAATTGTTACTAGGAATATATGAATATTTAAGTATTTTGGATTGGGAAGCTTTCCCTTTCTACTTAACCAATTTCTTTGTTTTCTAAGATGCTGACAACCTGGTTTTTGGACTATTACAGAGAACAAGTGGTGCTGTACATTTACTTTGCTTATAAATATTTCTAGAAAAATATTTTAAGTAGATGTTAAAATTGAAAACAAAAGTTCTCTTTAGGTGATAAATAAAATGCTAACTTATTAACCATGTTACGGTTTTCTTACCTTAAAATTAAGCAAACCCATTGCAGTTTCCACAAAAGGGATTAAGTTCATTGGTTGTTCAAGTTTTCGGCCTTTTAAGTATAGTGAAAATTTGTCTGAAAACTAAAACCAAAAGTGTCATAGGTGATTAGTGGGGGAAAAAATGTACAATCACTGAAATGTAGACATATAAGTAGTATTTAAGTCTTTGACCTGAGGAAGTAATATCCTAGCCTCTTTCATCCACACAAAAGAATTAAAAAAAAAGAAGAAAGACCAAAGAAAAAAGGTAACAGAATTCCCACCAAACTAAACAGTAAAACCTCAAGCATTACAATTTTTTTCCCCAAAGGAGCAGTTTGAGGCCTAGGAGTTGGAACTGGAAGAAAAGATTTTCCAGTTTAAATGCTTCCCTGAAAACATATTTACTTAAGACCTCTCAGCCTCACTTCCTTAAATGCAAATGGTAGGCCCTTAAAACAATGCAGTCTTGCTCTACCTGCGATTATGTTTTTGTTTTGTGCCCAGCGCTGACATCAGTGTTCAGCAGCCTTCTACGAAGAATCCATATTATTTATTATAGCACCATTACCCTTTGTTCAGAAGGCTTTTCTTCATAATTTTTTAGCTTACCTAGGAAGACCTTAAAAAGGAAGTTTAATTCTTTGAAGACCAAAGCTCGCCAATTTTTTCCATGAGACCAGTTCACAGCTAGCTCTGTGCTGCCAGTGGGGTAGCCCAAATTCCAAAATCTATCATCTGGAAACATACAAAAGCTCTTGCACAGATTCCCCCCCACCCCCACCTTTCAAAAGGGGGAAAAACACACTCTAAATTGTAAATCTATTATGTCTATCTAGATCTAATAAGATGTGGGGAGATAGAAAAGAAACACAGGTATGATAAAGATATTTTTGTAAATAAAGATGAAAACATATATATCCATTTTAAATTTAAGGAATACTCAGCTATTAATGGATATCAAAGGAAAAGGGAATTTTAATCATCTCTCCATTCAGTCTCAGTTGGGTAAATCATATCTAAGAGATTTGCATAAATATAAACCATCAAAGACTTTTCATCTTCAAAGGGGGTTTCAAGACCCTATAAGCTTTGTACTGTAATCATCACAGGTCACCACCCTGCAGGAATAAGGCTGCTATGGCAACATAAAAAAACTAATGCTTAAGGCTTAGCATAATATTCTGACTAATAGAAAGGAAACTCATTTGAAAAGCTGGCAGCCTATTTACCAGAGCAGGATTAGAGGTGTTATTTCCCCTTTTAGCTGCCCCTCCTCGCCTGTGCACCCCCCCAAAAAAAACCTAATCACTAGGATCTTTAAAAAGCTTTTGAGCAATTTGCAGTAACTTTACAATTAGGCTAAAATAAATCACAGCTTTCAGTAATGAAGAATTATTCCCAGTTGCTCCCACTGCCCCCCTCGGACAGCATCATCATCACCTCCTCAGCAACTTTTCAGGGGGAGGAATAACTCCATCAAAATAGCAGGCTATGGCATAAGGGGACAAAATGCACAGTATTCGATGTAAATGAAAATAAAACATGATTTTGCCTCATGTAAGCTAGAAAACGGTAGTGAAATATTAGTGGTTTCGTTGTTAAATGTGTAGTAGGGCATTTTCCTCCCTCATTAAAAAAAAAGAAAACTTGCGAAGTTACTTGCCCCATTCTTTGCGATAATAGTTATAACTACAAAAATCAAAAAGTTTAAAACTAAGTAAACACCTTACAATAGAGTCTCTGTTCTTAGTGAGAAAGACCTCTAATGCCTTTTGTTTTTAAGCCAATAGAGGCATTTAAAAATTAAATATTCTAGCCCATCCTCCTCCTCCTCCTCCCTCTCTTTCTTAAAAAATTGCATTAAGTACTAACACAAAAGGTAACTAGTGGAGAAGTTTCAATTAATTTTTTCAAAAGGAGACGATTAAATGTTTCCGGCCTGGTAAAGTGTTCATTTCAGCGAGGTGGAGGGGCTGGGGTGTGGGGGGAGGAGAGAAGGGGGAGAAATCACAAAGAGAGTGGGGAGGAGACAAAGTCGCAGGGCTCAGCAATGCCTTCAATTCCAGTGCACACCCGATAGTGTGCTGGAAGAATGCACACTGTTCGGGATTTGTGGGAGAATTGTCCCACGACAAAGGAGGCAGAGTTACGCTTGTTATAGTCCAATAAGCCGTGCCAGTCAAACAAGAACCCACACTAGCGACAAAAGGCGAGCAAGAGATTCTCACACAAAAGAAAACAAGTAAGCCCATCTTTCAGTTGTGCATCGGGCTCTGGGCTTTATGCTTCGCATAAATACAAACGGAGAGGGAAAAATAAACAGCCAAAAAGACTTCTGTTAACTAGAAGTCCTATTTAGATTTCAGTAGGTTTCTCACATCCAGGGATTTCAAACAGCAAACAGAAGCCGTAGCTGAGGGCTAGGTGGGTCCCCCTAACCCCCATCTTAAATTAAGGGTAATAACAGTGATAAATAGGCATTAACTATGAAACCAAAAGGGAACAGTGACTACAGAGTCCATTTCAATCAACTTAAGACATATCTGAATGGGGTCAGAGCCCTCCAGGATATTAACATAATCTAACCAGTATCTCCCAGCTTCTCAGGGTAACCTTGGAGAGAAGAACTCCAGTTTAGTAAGTAAATATTGGTCCTTGAACCCGGGCCTTCAAGAAGAATCCAACACAGAGCTGTCCCAAAGAAATAGAATGGTAGCTACATATATAATTTTAAAGTTTTTAGTAGCTACATTAAAAGCGTGAAACGAGACAAGTGAACTTAATTTTAATAATCTCTTGTATTCAATCCAATAGATCCAAATTATTATCGTTTCAATGTGTAATCCATATAAAAATTATTGAGATATTTTACATTGTTTTTTTTTTCTGGGGGTGGGGGCTCCAAGTCTTCAAAACTGGGTATGTATTTTGTACTTCCAGCACATCTCAATTTGCACTGGCCACATTTCAAATGCTCAGTAGCCACATGTGGCAGTGGCTGTGGCACCGGGCTGCACCGACCCATCATATCTGGATGCATTAAAAAGGTGAGCAGTTTCGTCAGGTGTTACAACCACTCAGCGTATTGCCGTGGTTGCACCCACAGCCTTTGAGATAATTCTAGATGTGGCTTCGAAACCACCACTGCCCACTCACCCTGACCACAAATACTTCCAGCATTCATATTTCACAGACTCTCTGCCCTGGAATGGCACAAGGAAATGCTATGTTATTCAACAGATATCTACAGAATAATAGCAACCCCTAAATAAAATCTAGCGCCCCTTTCACAATTTAAACAATCATAGTATAATTAGATCCCTTTCAGAAGTTTTCTTAAGTAATTTTACCACTTTACATTTCAGGTTTTTATTGGCTGAAAAGTCCGTCGTGAAACACAAACACACCTGTCAGCAATTTAAAAAGGATGCACTAGAGAACTGTTCAGGAAATAATATCTGTGCTAATTAAAACCACTAGTTAAAAGCTTCCTGTTTATTCCTCAAGTTGCCCTTAGGAGTGACCTTTTCGTCCCCTTCTTTGGGTTCATTTTTTCATATGCAGCTAATGTGCTCTCGCTGCCTATGATGATTTCAAATGAATCGCAGTTAGAGCCACTTACGTCACTGCTCTTCCAGGTGGAGGCCTTGGCTCAGGACCTGGCAGGGTGGAAGAAGGGATGAAATTCTCAGGCAACCTAGTTTCTAGGGATTGCTGTGGGAGGGCTATTGAGGAGGCTGTTCTGTCCAAACCACAAATCCAATTAGGAAGCAGACGCACCATTTCAAAAGTGGAGCTGTTCCACAGAACACTCTGGGCAAAGCCAGGTCCTCCTCGGTGAAGGGAACGGTCTCTTGCACTCACTCTTTTTTCTCAGTTCCTCTCCTTTCTGTTCTGTGTATGCATTTTCAAAACCTGTGGCACCCAAATCCCTTCCTTTTGCTACTCCTTAGGCGGTCCTGAGCCTAAAAGCAAAAACATTCACTACTCACCCATTGGATTTCTTCAGGACTTTCCACCTTTGGTAGCATGAGGCTGGAAGGAAGGACCCGGGCTTGCAGAAGGGTCTCTAGGTCTTCTTCGGCCAGACCACTGGACACCGAGTTGACTCTCACACACTTTTCAGTTGGGCCCAGATCAAAGTCTTCAAGAGTTTTTACAATTCTCAGTCGAGCTTCATTCTATAAGTGTCCATAAAAATGTATCTCTCCTGAGTTTATTTTTATCATTGAGGGGAACACAATTAAATGGTCTATGGAACTGTTATGTGGATTCAGAGTCTGAGCACCATTATTATATTTACATACTTCGTGTCCACCAAATAAATATTTGAAAGAAGTCATCAAATCTGATAGGTGGTTGAGATCTAGACTTTATTCAAGACGGCTATAACATAGCCGAGATCTACCATAATGCATACTGGTGAATTTCCAAACAGTAGTGTCATCTTGCTCGTTAGCATTATTTCCAAGGTATTATAAAATAATTAATTGGCAGTTTTTCACTGACTTGAGCATTAGCTAAGCATGGTTCTATGTCCTGTACCTGCATTTTCTCATTTAATAAACATAAGAAACTGCATAACATCTGGATCATGGCAGTCTTGTCTGTCAGCATATTTGCATTATGGAAAAAATAAGGATTTTTCTTTTGCCACACGCATCATGCTTTTTTTTACTTTATTTTTTGCAACTGAGTTGAATCTTGACATTCAATTATGAAGATGCTCACAGCAATCTGACACTGCATACTACAAAAAAAGCTCCAACTTATTTAGGTAGAAGGTAATAACATCACCAAGAAATCCTGTCATGAAGTGGCTGACAAATATATTTTTTTCTTTGATTTGACAGTCTTTGCTCCACAGTTAAGAAAAGCTGGAAGGTTGAAAGTCTGCTTCAGTATTTGAATTTGTTCCCAGAAAAACTGCATGAAACCAGGTCTGTTATTTATTGGCTTTGGGTTGGGGGTGATGAACTGGGGTGGGGGCAAGAAACGAGAACATTGAGGGGGTGAGGCTGGAGTCCAGAGAAAGAAAGCACTTGGGGTCATTACTTCCTGCCAATTTTAGTTTCACAAAAAAAATTCCTCCAACTTGCCAACAGCCCTCAACAAATTCTCATTGTCAGAATGAACACTTATCAAAAGTAGTTTCATTTGGGAAGGGTTTTTATGATACTAATAAAACTTTAAAGCTTCTCAGTGCTGATGAATGTGGTTTAGGAAAAAAAAACATCTTAGCCATATACAGCCATTTGCAAGCAATACTTACCTAGGAAAATAGCAAACCAAAGCAGAGACAAAAAAGAATTATTTAAGCCAATACTGAGTCTAACTCCAATCAACAGGACAACCCAGGACAGTAGATTTAAACCAGATGGATGTAGGTCTATGACGGAGTAGAGGTAAGGAAGGCCCCCAAATGTGGTCTGAGTTAAACAGTGGTGAAACGGTAGCTTAGAGCTGTCAGGCCAGATGGAAACAGTACCTAGGACAGTTTAGGACAGTTCTGTGGCCCTGATTTACAGAGCTTCAACTGCCAATAATTAGGCCAAGCTTGGACAAAAGCAAAAGTGAGCTTATACTAGCTGAAGTCAGAGAGAATGCAGCCAAAAATGGATTGGTTTCACATCATCCCTTCGGTTAGTCCACAGATGTAAAATACATCTACTTACTCTATCTGCGCTCTTGTTACAGCTAGTAAATGTGAAAATCCTTAAGGTGAAGGGCAGAAGTTAGCTCCCGATCACGGTTCTAAGGCTGTCTAGAGTTGCCGGGAGAAATGCTTCCAGCCCTTGGGCAGTGCATGCATTTAGATCCATGGCCGCGAGAGCCTAAACTGTGTTAGGCTCCGTGTAGCCCGTATAGCTACAAAAACCTAGGGACTGCTCCAGAGTGTAAACATTTCAACTTCCAGGTTACCTTTCAATAACAAGTCAGCCTTGCAGAGGGTCTGCTGGAACAGAGTGAATGCAAAATGAAAGGAACTCACTAGATCTTTTAGGCCGAACTGCATTTTAAAACCTAAAATTCTTTGGATCATCATCTCCATCCTCCGCTTTAATCTGCATGTGCTCACCAACACAGGATCCCTGGCAACATCGACTTCCTGGGGGACCTGCGGCCTTCTGATTTCAAGATTGTTCTTTTTAAGCACCAATGGAGGCAAGAAAAGCTTCATCTTTCTCTGTTGCACCCCTTTTAATAAAAGAATGTGTTCTGTAAAATTTGGAACCAGTTAAAAAGGCCGCACTTAAGGATCCAGAAGGCCACATGTGGCCCGAAGGCCGCAGGTTCCCCACCTAACGTTAATTTTGGTGTCAAACAAAATCTGACCTCTAAGCTGTTTGGTTGTTTCCCTTGGATTTGAAGGGGACTGTTTGTTCAGAGCTCATGTTCTAAACCTATTTGTGGTTTTTATCTAAAGTCAGATTGCCATGGTTTCAGCACATTCCAGTTTACTTAGTAAAATTCAGCCCTTGTGAAATTGGCTGCAAATGAAGTACCTAATTCCAATTTTAGGTATAATCTGATTAGTACTTTTCATATTATAATAATGAGCAGTGAATACTCAGCATTATATTAGACTTTTTTTTTTTTGGCTCAGAATTAAAACCAAGCTCTTTCCACTTCATCATTCTGTACCTTTCCAAAAAGAGATGATGGCTTTGGAGGTATATTGCCACACAACACTCTTATTCACAGGCTATTGCTTATTATGATTTACGTAAACTAAGTGTGCATCCTTCTCGTATGTATCCCAAAATATCCAACGACTTCGCTGAATTAACACTAACCAACAAGCATGTTCGTTTTTTTTTTTCTTTTTGGTATTTTTAAGGGTGAAATATGTTACTGTGCTAGCAAACACACCCATGCCATCTGTTGGGTTGGGAGGAAGGCAGTTTCTAAGAACAATTAAGTTTAGTTCTGGGTGTTAAGTTAAAAAGAGGCACAGTCCAGCCAGTTGTGGAAAGAAAGAAATACTGTTCATTCTGTTCTCTCTCTCTCTGTGCAAACACACCTTACTGCCTGCTACCCTCTCTCTCTTACATCTCTCTCATCTCTATCACCTCGTCCCCTTCACACCTTCCTTCTCTTTTTCTCTCTTTCTCTTTGGCTCCTGGCTGGCCCTAACCATCCTCCAATCTCCATCCTAGGTGGATTCGCAAGAGGCGGTCTGGCAGACACGGGTCTCTTGGAAGGGCCCTCAGAGTGATCTGCTGTGGTTATTGGGAGGTAAGTGCTTCCTGGAGAAAGAAGAAATTAAAGTAAAAGAGGCCATTCAACAAAGAGCTTTTTGAGGGCTCTTACATCCTGGGAGCAATACAGATTGTTCAAAATAAAGTTTAAAAGGGACTGTATTCTAAGTGTGGTAATGGCACAGGACAGCCTTGGTAAGCCATTCTCACTGTGGAATGAACTTGTCCCTCTAACATCTGACAAGCTGGAAAAGACTGAATAATGGAATTAAGTCCCTTATCAATAGTTAAGTTAGCTCTTTGGAGACCGATTACCACAGTGTGCTCTGTATCGTGTTTGATTCTAGAGGCGGGCTCTGCAGAGGTCACAGAGAAAGTTGACACATAGTGGAATCTTCGCAGGCCCCTGATCTAAAAAATGGTGTTCCCAAAGTTCCTGCATTCGATCGATATTTCGTGCCATGGGCTGCTCAGTGCAGTGGACCAGTGGCTAATAAACTTGTCCTTATCCATAAGCCACCGTATTATGTGACTCTGTCTGGGCCAGGAACCAAGGCGTGCTATGATTTCAGAGACTGGATTCCTATCACCTGGGGAAGAGACATGCTCTGGTGACGTAAGAAAGCGGATAAATCAACCATCACCAAGACCTGCAGACTCCGAAATTAAAGGAGAAAATATGCGTGCAGTTGGTTCAATTGGCACCCATTAAAGCTAATAACTAATCATCCTCGCAAGTTTCTAGCTCAGAATGATCAAATCTGCAAAGAAAACAACATCCGTCCACTTTTACACTCCAGTGGAAGAGGTGGTCCCTCGCGGCAGGGCGGCACAGTCTCGCCATCTGGAGAATAAATCGAGTGTGAAGTACAGTATAGTTTGGGACCACGCTCCGTGGCGGCAGCTCAGCAGTCAGTTCATTAGTTCCAAACTTCCAGGGATTAGAGCGGCATCAATTCTACTGTCGGATAGGATGAGACAGACAGGATACGAGATTCAAGGAGGATTGTGACAACCAAGAGGAGCCCCTTGGGCTTATTTATAAAACTACAAAGTATAAACATACCCAAATAAGTGCCTTAAATAATAGCATTATCACAGTTTCATAACATCTGAATTATCACCTTTCTCTTCGTCTTCCACCCTCCCCCAAAACCTTAAATGTTAATGTATAGTTGTTTTCAGAGGAAATCACAAACAACCCTGGGTGCAACAGGAGCAAGCTATGCGGCCACCCCGAGATTTGGTAATTAAGAAATAGGAAAGACTTTATAGACTCCAGGGAGATGCAAAACATTTGTGATTAAAAAAAAGTACAATTAATATTTTCATCCTACAAAAGGCAAATAGACATGCCACATATTCAAAAACACTAGTAAGTTCTATCTTTTCTGAATTTGTCCATCTCATCTCATTTCCATTTTCTCTAATTTGTAAAATGATGTCACAGGCGTGGAGGGGTTCAAATCTGGAGAAGGTCCCGAGATCAGCATCTCTATTAAAATCTTTTTGAAAATTTCAAGATCAAGTTCGGTTTAAAATAAAAAACGAAGTGAATTATTCCATTTAAGGATCTCTTTTTTTGTGTAACTTCTTTTTATACATTTATATTAAAAAAACAGCAGTGCTTTTGATATAAAACACCATCGCTAGTCAATTATATTGGATTTTCTTATAAATGTGTAAAAATTCACCATAATAATGATCACAGAGACTGTTGTAGTGACTGCATTGGGAAAAAAAGCAAATGAATTCTCGCTGATTATTACAACCTGGTAGTGTGTTTCATTAGGCAAGGTGATAGTGTTGAGTGTTCTAGCCCATTATTTTTTCCAAATGAAAAAGAAGTCTTGGTTTGCCTGTTTTTGAAAAAAGGAAAATCTATAACAGTATTGAACATACCATGTGTTAACTGGCTTACAATTTCATGTGTTGATTCATCTCACTAACTATTACATGCCAGGCCTCCTGTTTACTCTGAAAGTGGAGAGCAAAGTTTTTGATGTGCTAACCATTAAAGATACATTAAAACACAGGTTTATAGTAAAATGCTAAATCGACTTTCATTCAAAGGACTAAGAAGACTCAGGATGTATATGGATGGGTAGTTTATAATATATAATTGGTATTTCTGACCTTTAGAGATTTAAGTGCAAAAGAGAAAACCAAAAAAAACAACATTAAAATGCAATAAATCCGGGAAAATAATTTATTTTGAAGGTCTCCAAGCAATTAAAAATATTTTTAAAAGACATTAGGGCAAAGGCTTTGAGTCATAGAAGCTTATACATTTGTCAGAATTCATGAAATGCACACTTTAAATTTGTACATTTCACTGTATAAATTTCATCTTAAAAGCATGAAGAGAACTGTAAACAAATATTGAATTCTAGTCAATTATACGCATGCAGAAGTGTTTAAGGGGAAGTGTACTGCTGTCTGCAACTTACTTAGAAATGAATACCAAAAGTAAGATGAATCGATGGATGGATAGAGGGACAGTTGGATGAATAGGCATGCGTTAAGGCAGGCAGAGTAAACATGAATGGGAAATGTGTATTCACTGTACAATCTTTTGACTTTTCTGATGTTTGAAATTTTTGTAATGAAATTTAGGAAAACATTTTAAGAAAGTTATCTCTAAATTGTTGATAATTTTTGGATCTGAAAGATGAGTATATGGGGGGGTCTTTATACTATTCTCTTTCGATTTGTATGTGTTCGAATATTTCCACAATAAAAAGTTAAAAACTAGTTAGTGACTTAAACTTCACTTTACTTATTATTTGTAGAAAATAATTTTGAGGAAGATCATTTTTAGGTCTGTGATTTTTTTGGTAACAGCTGTAATGAGATAAAATTCACATGACATATGATTCCCACATTTAAAGTGTACAATTCAAGTGTATGCCTGTTAGCATATCCTTACAGATGAACAACCATCACCACAATCCATTTTAGAATATATTTATCACTCCCAACAGAAACCCTATGTTTCTCAGCAATCACTCCCATTTCCTCCCAGCCCTAGGCAATCACTAGTCTACTTTCTGCCTGGAGATTTGCTTATTCTGGAATTTATAAATGGAACCATGCAATATGTAGTTTTCTGTGACTAGCTTCTTTCACTTAAGATAATGTTTCAAGGTTCATTCATGTTGTAGCCATGTACCAGTACTTCCTCTTTATTGCCATATAATATTCCACTGTATGGATATATCACATTTTGTTTACTACCAGTTAATGGACATTGGCTTGTTTCCACCTTTAGGCTATTATGAGAAATGCTGCTATGATATCCATGTACAAGTTTTTGTGTGGACATGTTTTCATATCTCTTGGGTATACACTTAAGAGAAAGTGGAATTCCTGAGTCATACGGTAACTATGTGTTTAACCTTCTGAGGAACTGTCCACTGTTTTCCAGAGGAGCTGAGCGAGTTTACGGTTCCATCAGCTTCTCCACGTCCTCATCCACACTTTATCACCGTCTGCCTTCTCGATTATGGTCATCCCCGTGGGTGTGAAGTGGTCTCTCATTGTGGTTTTGATTTGCATTTCCCTGATGACTAATGATGTTGAGCATCTCTTCGTGTGCTTATTGGCCAGTTTTGTATCTTCTTTGGTGAACTATCTATTCAAATCATTTGCCCATTTAAAAAAAATTGGAGTAAAATATAACATCATAAAATTTTCCATTTTAACCATTGTTAAGTATATAATTCAGTGGCATTAATTACTTTCACAGTTTGTGCAACCATCACCACTATTTCCAAAATGTTTTATTACCCCAAACAGACACTCAATAACATTAAGCAAAAACTCTCTCTTCTCCCCTGCCCGCAGCTCGTGGCAACCTGTAATCTACTTTCTATATTTATGAATTTGTCTATTCCAGACATTTCCTATGAATGAAATCATATAATATTTGCCCTTTGGTTGTAGCAACGTTTTAAGGTTCATTCATGTTGTATCATGTATCCAAACTTCATTCCTTTTCATGGCTGAATAATATTCCATCGCATGTATGTACCTCATTTTGTTTAACCATACATCTAATGATGGACACCTGAATTGTTTCCACATTGGGGTTATTGCTGCTGTTAATATGGCATACTGTTTCTCTTTGAGTCCCTCTCTTCAATTCTTTTGGGTATATACCTAGGAGTAGACTTGCTGGGTCATATGGTAATTAATTCCATGTTTAGTTTTTTGAGGAACTGCTAAACGAAACTGTTGTCTAAATGGCTGCACCATTTTACCTCCCCACTAGCAAGGCACCAGGATTCAAATTTCTCCTTGAAAACACTTATTTTCTGTTTTATTTATTTATGTGCTTGTTTTTGATAACAGCCATCCTAGTGCGTTGTGAGGTGGCATCTCACTGTGGTTTTGTTTTGCAGTTCCCTGATGACTAGGGATGCTGAGCATCTTTTTGTGTGCTTATTGGCCATCTGTATATCTTCTTTGCAGAAATGGCTATTCAAGTCCTTTGCCCAGTTTTAAACAGGGTTATTTGTCTTTTTGTTGTTGAGTGATGAGGCTTCTTTATATATTCTGGATATTAACTCCTTATCAGATATATGATTTGCAGACATTTTCTCCCATTCGGTAGTTGTCTTTTCACTTTCCTGATGGTGTCCTATGAAGTACGTGAATTATCATTTCACTAAAGTCCAATTATCAATTTTTCTCTTTTGTTACTTGTGCTTTTGTGATCATTTTGAGAACATTGTCTAATGCAAGGCCACAAGATTTATGCCTTTACTTTTTGACAGAATACAGTGAAAATTCCCTAGGAAGAGAAAACTCGAGTGGAAAGAAGGGGCTTACTTGCCCTGGCCCCTGACCGGTGCTGGCCAACGCTGGCCTCCCTGCTGCCACAGCCTGTCCACCACTGCCTGCTTCTCCTCTTTCCCTTGCCCTCTCCCTACCTCCTTGGCCTTGGTCTGCCTTTGGGGGCCCTGACAGGTGTCCCCCTTGGCCTCCAAGGTGCTACAAACCCAAACTCATGGGGCAAGGCAGAGCTAGCGCCGAGAAGATGCCGTGGTGGGCATGTGCTACCCACGCTCTGTACATTTCTGGCTAGCTTTATGATTCAGTGTGGCTCTGAAGGACACTTTGTACACAACTTTTTAAAAAGATGAATTTATCTACTAAAAACTTGCATTACCTTTCTCGATACCTGTAACAACAGCCATGCTCAGATTTGTCTGTAGTTACGTTATCTGCTAGCTCATGGCTCTTCCCACTCTTTTTTTTTTTGA
>VBSM01000605.1:13519960-13554871 GCA_008086735.1 Cheirogaleus medius
GGGGGGGGGGCGGGTTGTTGATCCAGGCAGGACAATCTGGGAGTGGAAGAACTCTCTCCTGAGCGGCCCTGGCCACGTCCAATTGACGGGAAGGATCCAGAGGAAAACCGAAAACACAATCACTCATCTAGTTGTCTTCTGTATTTAATGCCAAATACTTGAAAACATTTAGATAATTGAGCAGATGTATCCTTTTCGAAAAGAATGTTTGTGATTCTGAAGAGAAAACTTCCTGAATACCGTGCCCAGATTCTGCCTGATGACCCTGCTCTGGTACATTTAAAATGTTTTAACCAGAGGGATTAATCAAATGCTATCCACCACACCAGGTGCTGGGGACAGGAGTGGGGGAGGGAAACGAGCTATAATTCCCTGTTGAACTCCTTTGTCATCCAGTTATGGTGATGAAAGGCCCATAGAAGGAGAAGAGGGTGACAGGTGGAGGCAGTGGAACAGATACTAGGGGCCTTGGGATGCAGAGGCAGGAGGCCACACTGCAGGCAGAGATGGGCTGGGGGGTGTCAGTAGGCGGGGAGGTAGGGGCAGCACCCAGTAGAGGGCAGGAAGAGTGCAGAGGCAGGAATAGCGAGGGAATGAAAGGCAGACAGTCCCCACATGTGAGGCTAGGTCAGTAGGGTGCTTAAGCCTGGGGTGACAGAAAGGCAACAGGATTCCCAAGGGACACGGGTGAGCCCATGATGGAGCAATACGAGGGCAGAGGCTCCATTCCAGTGGGAAGCAAAGGTGATGGTGGGGCAGGCTGGGAATCGCTGCTCACTGGAGAAGTATTTCCTGAGAGGCGGCCCTGAGCCCCTGACTGTATTCGGGGGGTGGGGGGATCCACCCCACCCCCCATACACACAAAGTGGAGAAGGTCCCTGCTCAATCCCACCTGCGCAAGAGCTCCTTCCTTTGACGGTGGGAGGGCCTCTAGCACGGAAGCTACTTGATTTTGTCTTTGGAATGGGTGTTTGCCCGTGGGTTTCTGCTCTGGGGGACTCACAGTCAAGTGCTCTGAAAGCCCTGGAAACCCCACAGCATGGTGGCACTCGGGCCCCCCCTCAAGCACACCTTCTAATTGGTCTTGCTCTGCCCAGCCCGGTGAGGACGGAGAAGGTGGCTCCCTTCCCCGACTGGTACAAAGTACAGCCCCGAGCAAAGCTGCCCTCTCCCTCTCAACTCGCTATATTTATGTTTCCCGACTTCTCTGGGTTAGAGGAGGTAATTAACTGTTTTGGTTTAAAAGCCCTCCTGCTGGGTCGCAGTCTGCGTGGGAGAATAAAAGTAAACAAGCAAAAGGGAACAGTGTCATCAAAGGACCTTGCACCTACCTTTCTTCGTTACAAGGATGAAAACGTGCCATTTGCCACAGGTGCCACCGATCACCCATGCAGGGCAGGGTCTGCGGGCCTTTCACTCTTTTGAATGGTAAATCAAGAGTGATCCGCTCATGGTTTAATGAGGCAGACTTGCCATGGTTCCAGATAGGAGTCAGATGACAGACGTGTCCCCTGCCCCCGGCCTGAGCAGTTTTAGAGTGATGCTCACAATGTATTCTGACTGATGACTTCCTCTAGTTCTCAAGCCCACCTGAGATATGCTTGCTAAAACCTGATCCAAATTATCCCCTTAACCTAAATATCAAGAACTAATTTTTTAAAAAGCAAAAGGTTTCTTGACTTCTGTGGAGGAGAACACTCGTTTCCCTGGCCATCACCAAATTTTGGAGGTGAGTGGGGCCTGCTTGTCTCTGAGGCTGCCCTAAGGTGGGTGACGAACGAGCTCGGCTGCACCCACGCTGCTGCGGGAGATGCCTCTCTGTGTGCCAACTGCTTCCGCAACACTTCTCCAAGGTGCTGACACAAAGAATCTTGTTTTCATAAGTAGGTGGCTATAAAAGTTTACAGACAGAAGTATAAATGTCTAACGACAAGGCACACACAGGCTTGCAATTAAACACACTGAGCTAACACTAATTTCAGCTAGCTGCAGGTCCAAGCCTGTGACCTCTCTTCCCGAGGAAGCCTTACCCCGTGTGGCAGAGCAGCATCCCAAACCGGGATGCTTTAGATTCGTCGCATGTTAATTAGTCCTCCCGGCAGCCACGAATGAAGAAGTCAGGTAACACAATAAGCTATGTGTTGGCAGAAATAGAACACAAAGAAATATTTCTTGCAGGTACATGAAACTGGATCATTACTCTCACAAACTACTTTTAAAGTAGGTGAGACTTTAAAACTAAAAGGAATAAAAAAAATAAAAAAAAACCTCTCCATGCAATATTACCAGTTGGTTCTACCTTTGTATGTTTTTATATCTGTAGCTCAAATATACACTCATGCCCTCATTTTATAGCAGCTGATCGTTTATTTATTTATTTTTATATTTTTTTACTGGCATGCCCCTGAGGGGATGGGTGCTGCAGATCATTTATTTATTTTTTAGAGATGTGGTCTCGCTGTGTTGCCAGGCTGGAGTGCAGTGGCAGTCTACAGGCTGATTATAGCTCTCTGTAGCCTCGAATGAATTCCTGGGCTCAAGCCACCCTCACCCCTCAGCCTCCCAAGTAGCTGGGACTACAGGTACAAGCCACCATGCCTGGCCCATTTATTTTTATTTATTTTTGGTTTTGTTTTGCTTCCTAATTATTTCCCAAAGAAAATCATAACTAAAAAAGGCTTTGATGGCCGGGCGCGGTGGCTCACGCCTGTAATCCTAGCACTCTGGAAGGCCAAGGTGGGAAGATCATTTGAGCTCAGGAGTTTGAGACTAGCCTGAGCAAAAGCGAGACCCTAATCTCTACTAAAAATAGAAAGAAATTAGCTGGACAACTAAAAATATATAGAAAAAATTAGCCGGGCATGGTGGCACATGCCTGTAGTCCCAGCAACTCGGGAGGCTCAGTCAGAAGGATTGCTTGAGCCCAGGAGTGTGAGGTTGCTGTGAGCTAGGCAGACGCCACGGCACTCTAGCCCAGGCAACAGAGTGAGACTCTGTCTCAAAAAAAAAAAAAAAAAAAAAAAAAAAAAAAAAAAAAAAAAAGGCTTTGTTTCTCTTAGGTGACAAATTTATAGGTATTAATATTTTAGTAAAAGGCGAAAGATTTATTCGTTTTGAAGAGAAACCAGAGTATTGGTATTAATATTTTAAAGGGTAGTACTTTTCCATCCTATTCTTTGTCTATTTTTTCTTTCTTTCTTTTGAGATAGGGTCTCGTTCTGTTGCACAGGCAGGAGTGAGGTAGCATCATCATAGCTCACTGCAGCCTTGAACTCCTGAGATCTAGTGATCCTCCCACCTCAACCACCCGAGTAGCTAAGACTACAGGTGTGTGCCACCATGTCTGGCTAATGTTTTTATTTTTTACAGAGATGAGGTCTTGCTATGTTGCCCAGGCTGGTCTCGAACTCCTGGCCTCCAGCGATCCTCCCACCTTGACCCTCAAAGTGCTGGAATTACAGATGTAAGCCACTGTGCCTAGCTTCTTTGTTTATTTTATTTTCTTCTAAAACCAACAAGGAAAAGAAAGGAAAAATAGAATGTGGAAAAGCTGAAGAATGGAGGTGATGATGACTATCAGGACACTTTATTTTGGGGGAAAAAAGGCAGATTGAGAGTTGCTTGTGAACTGAGGTTTGGTTATAGCAAAGGGCCCTCATCAAGGGTCCAGCCGTGTGGGAGGAGGTCTATCTGTGCAGTTTGTTACGGCGTGCTACACGCATGCCTCTGGAGACACGCACTGGGGAGACAGTGGCAGAGCCCGTGTCTCGTGACCTAGCTCATGAACACCGGATCTTCTATAATTAAATGTTTTTCTCAAGCAATGCTAATACAACAAAGCCGGGGCTGGCACCACACTTGATTTTCACCACGCTTTCCACCTTTTCCTCTTGCCAGCTCTTCACGTCGACTTTCTCGGCAGCTTCATTCCTTCACTGGTGCCAGGCAGGCGCACTGCGCAACCACTTGGGTTTTCTTCCCTCTTTTTGCGCCCAGTAAATTTTCATAAAGCATTTAACGTGAGAACAAGCAGGTTAATTTACCGTGCTGGTGAGCCAGGTGCCCTGCAACACTGCCATGTTTTGGCTTCTGAGTCAGAGGCCTCGGTCCCAGTGGCAAGGACTCTTGCCAGAGCCTTCTCTGTACAGACACCAGGTGTGATTTAGCATAACAGATTGTGTGGTCGCTCGACGGCTTCTATAAACCGTGCGTCAAAACGAAATTGTATCCTTCATGCAAGATGAAGATGGAAGTCTCCCGGGCTAGAAGTTCTGCCAGGAAAGGCCTCTGGACACACAGGAAATGGGAAAATCACCCCACCTTGCAACACACGCCCGGTTTCAAGAACATTTAAGTTCTCCTTAACAATGTCAGTACCTTGTTAAAATCCTTTGTCATGTCACAATACTGTTTTCCTTGAACAATAGGTAGGCAATGAAAACCAAGGTTGTTTTTTTTTTAATATACAAAGAGAATATACAAAAAAATGGATTTGGAAATTTTATCCAAATATCTATTTTATCAAATTTTACCCAAATATATCCATTTATCATTGAATCTGGCCTTTGATATATACTTAGTCAGTTGCTTGAACCATGCATGAAATCATGACAGTGACGCTGAACGGTAATGCTCTAGACGTCAGCTCTCATGGCTATGAGGATGCTGCTTGGGGAAGACTTTCAGGGAAGCCAAGCTTTGTGGTAACACAGTGTAGATCCCAGAGATAAGAACAGCCTGTTCCTGAAGATGGTAAGATTAGTGAGCCTAGAGAAAAGGGCAGGCCTGAAGCTAAGACATAGGCCAGACCATAGGGAGAGTGACTGAAGTCACAAGAGGACACATAAGATGATTTCAGAACAAGCTTAGCAAATACAACTGCCGGAAATACCAGCCTTTTTATCCAGACCACTGCCAGGGGCACCTCAATGCTTAGTGATGTCCAGTTAGCTAAGGAGAGGACCGATGGCATCCCAATGGTGTAGCAATGCCAATGGCTTCAGAATAAAATTCATGTCCTCGGATGTTCAAAACCACCTGATGATGACGTAAATGTATACACAGTCCTTTTTAAACTTTTCAAAGGCTTTCATACCTGCGATCTCATTTGCTCTCACAACAGTTCTAAGGTGTGGATGGTGTAGATTTTACCATCCACATTTGCGTGGAGAACAGAGCAGTTAAGAGACTTCTCTGGAGGCCACACAACTAGTCAGCCGTCGAGGTGAGGAAGAACTCATGTGTCGGGCTCCCAATCTTGTGTTTTGTCTGCAGAACTCCTGGTACCCTAGAGCGTTGATGAGTTACCCCATTGGCTACAATAAACTATTTTTTTCTGCTTAAATTCAGTAGAGTAGATTCTGTGGTTGACTACCAGGAGCCCTGGCCAATACAGGGATCACATTACACATGCATTTCTGTCACCTGTCTTTTTTATTCCACAACAGGTAGGTACCGGTACCTCTATGTAGGGCATGCTGTACATAATCATTTGTAATGCCTGCAAATATTCTATTGCATGAATATGCCACCGTCTAGCTCAGCAATTCTCTAATGATTAAGATTTAAATTTTCCCCAGTTGTTTGCCATTAATTCATTCATTTCATTCAAGAGATATTTATTGACTATGCTTTAGGTGCCAGGTTCTGTTTTCGGTAACAGAGACAGCTCTCTGCCTACATGGAACTTACATTCTAGTCAGAAAAACAGCTAATAAACAAGTAAACCAATAAACAATTGCAGGTTGTGAAAAGACCTATTAAGAGAACAGAATTAAGTAATGGGATAGGAGTAATGGTGGGTGCTTGAGACAGGGTAGCAAAATAGCATCTTTGAGGATGTGACATTTGCCCTGATACCTGAAAGATTATATGAACAAAGCTGTAACAAGTATCCCAGAACATTCACCATGGAATCTTGTCTGAACATTCCCTTAGGATAAATCCTAGAAGTGCAAATGCTGGGCCAGATGACCTGCTCGCTTAGGCTCCAAAGGAATGGCCACGAAGCTCCAATCTCACAGCCTCCTCCCAACCAGCTCTGGAGCCAGCAAGTCTTGCCTCCAGTCCCCACTGTGCCTGATGACTGCCTGTGTAAGACAGGACAGTCTCTTAACCAGACTGTGCCTCAGTTTCCTCATCTGCAAGATGAGGACAGTAATAATGCCTGACACAGGGATTGGTGAGGATTGAAAAGGTTTAACATAAGCAGTTAATAAAGGTTAGATTTTTTTTTTTTAACAAAAGAGACATGCTCATTTTAACATGTATACTAAAATTTCTTTTTTAAAAAGGGCCATACACATTTAAACTCCCATTTCCTTGTGCCCACCCACTCGGGGTTGGTTCTGAGCTTATATTAGCTTGGCTCTGCCTTCAGTAGCCCCGAGTCCTCACACCAGGACTGGGGCTGCGGCTCGTAGCTCTTACATCATCAGTGCCTGGTCCTTTTGGCACTGAGGAGGGTCCCTGAAGGGGCCAGTCTACTCCCACATAATGGGAACTAGACTGTTCACTGATGGGGTTCAAGACACGTTACCCTAAAATGTGGCACCCTGGCACTTGAGAAGTCTCACGTTCCCCCACCCTTCTCCCCTGAAGCAGTCATAAAACTTTCACTCCAGAGGTGCCCTCCCTATCCCTAAAGGAAAGGGACATCCCTTATCCTTGAAGACACAGAGACCTCAAGTAGAATCTGAACAAACAGGCCTTGCTAAGTTCCCCCTAGTTTGTCACCATTAAATCAGATCCCCTTTGTCTGGTTATACTTCTGCATGACTGTCCACTCTGCATCAAACCTGAGCATGAACACTTAGGTTTCCCTGTTCCTTTGGGTCTTCATTTCTGAAGGCTCCTGTGTTGTCATATAAAACTTACATTAAATAAATGTGGGCACTTTTCTCTTGTTAATCTGTCTTTTGCTACAGGTGCGTCAGTCATGAACCTTAAGATGGGTGAGGAAAAGATATTACTTTTCCTCTCCTACAACATCTAGTCTCAGACCTCTCATTTTTGTATGAAATCAGATCTTAAATATCTACAAAGTCTACTTTCCTCTGGACACCACGGCCTTCGGGTTGCTGGATTCTTCAGTAGGCGTAGTGTGCTCTCCATCTCTCAATAAAAAATTACAAAGAGCAACCTGCTTAATGCTTTTGTTCCAACTTAGAACCACACACACACACACACGAAGGAAGCATCATTTTCTCCATGAGTGTCAGGTTCTTGCAGCCAAATATGGTGGATTCTTTCTTATATTTTATAAACATGATCAGTAACTTAGGTCCTGAGGTAAGAATTGCAGAGAATCAGAGTCTTGGAGTTGGGAGGGGTCTTTGAAGTTACCCACAGAAGTTCTGCCCAGGGCAAGAGTGCCTTCTATCCTCTGGGCAAGTGCGTAAACATGGCCACTGGACAGACCTTCAGATATCTGAGGATGGTCACTACATTTCCCCAAGTCTTCTGTCTTCTAACACTCCTTGTTCTAATAACTGTCTCTCTGAAACCCTCTGACACAGACTCAACATCCTCTCACCTCTGAGTTACCCTCCTCTGGACATACCCAGGTTTGGCAATGCCTCCCCCTTTTCTGTGTGTGAGACAAGGTTTCACTCTGTTGCCCAGGCTAGAGTGCAGTGGTGCGATCATAGCTCATTGCAACCTCCAACTCCCAGGCTCAAGAGATCCTTCTGCCTCTGTATCCCAAGTAGCTAGGACTACAGGCATATATCACCAAACCTGGCTAATTTTTAAACAATTTTTGTAGAGACAGGGTCTTGCTGTGTTGCCCATGCTAGTCTAGAACTCCTGGCCTCAAGTCATCCTTCTGTCTTGGCCTCCCAAAGTGTTGGGATTACAGGCATGAGCCACCATGTCCAGCCTGGGCAATGCCCTTTCTAAGCCCTAAGCAGGAGTTCCTGCTGTTCTTCTCCCAGACGTTGTACCCTGCCTGTGAATGCATTACTCCTGGCTGGCTGGCTACATGGCTGACCCCATATGGAGGCTGGAAAAAAGGGGTAGTTGATTACAATGCTAGACTAACCTTTCATCCACTCAATATGCTTAACAATATGGCTTTGAGTATAGTCTTCTTAAATCTAACCATTCTTAATACCAATTGTTCGCTTTCCAAAAGAGTTTTAAGAATGTTAAATGTTTGACAATTTATAGTAAATTTATAGTAATATGGGAAGATTACCATATTTAGCAAAAGTCAGCATTAGCATTCTTCCAAAGCTAAAAAAAATAATACATATATTCAGGATTTTTTTTTTTTGCAAACCACTTTTATCTGCCATGAAAAGTGTGCCACAAATGGTGGCATTCCTGAAATAAGAATTTGAGGTGTTTGGGGCCTCAATTCCTAAACCTGCAAGATGAACTCTGAGGTTCTTTCTGGCTCAAATATTTAACATTCTCTGCATAACCCTCCTCTGGTCAGTTATCCCAAGAGAATCCCCTCCTCCAAATAGTAGAAATACTCACCTTTGTTACTTCTTTTTGAATAGAAATAACATTTCTGGCCTAATACTTCAACTTAGTATGGATGTATTTGATAGAAAATATAAAATATCTAATATTTTGACTATTCTTTGGTTTTAAATATAAAAAAACTTTCAATCTTTGTTAGTTTAGATGAAAATTATATTTTTCAAAAGTTAGCTGAAACTTAATATTTACCTTTATAAGTACATCTAATATATAATCATTTATGCATATTCGAAGAACAGATAACATCTACCATTTTTAAACTATTAAAGAAGCATTAATGAATAGAAAAGCACTGGAATTTTGAGAACTTCAAAGCAGCTGACAGAGAGGAGGACAAATCAGAAATGTCAAGTAAAAAATAATATTTGTAATTTAACAAATATAGTTCTCATTTATAGTTAAGAAGCTGTGTAATATACCTTTTTTGATAGGTAGCAATTTTGTTTTTGCTCTTCCTGGGGATATTTGGTTTACCTGATTTGATGGGTTTGGGTGGGACTTGGACGTGGGTGCTTTGAAAGGCTCCCCTTGTGACTCTGATGGACAGCAAGGGTTGAGGACCTGTCCCACAGGCACATGAGTAAATGTTCTGCGTGTTGCACAAGCAGCACCCATAGCTCAGGGGAAGAAACGCCCGATTGGGAAGAGGAACCCAGCAGCCCCTTGAGCACTTGCCATAAATCCTCAAACAGCATTTTCCACATCACATAAATCTTCACAAGTTAGATCTGTTTTACTATGTGACATTTCTATTTGTGACACTCTTGTTGAATATTGTTGCCGAAGCCACTTGCAATTGTGATAAGTTCTGTTCCTGGTTGGCGACTTACACTCTCACCTTTATTTTCCTGTTCCCACCTGTGTGCCAAAGGTGAAGGGAAGAATTGGTGAGAGCTGAGCAGGAAGAGAATGATATGCATCAGCATGGGAGACCAATGAGGCCAACCTGTCATTTTACAGCTGAGCAAATTAAGGACTGCAGAAATGAAATAATCTCCCCAGCACCACCATCTTGAAAGACTTTAATTGTTTAAATGGTATTGTTTTCTGACTATAGAAAGAATATATACTCTTTATAGAAAAATTTTAAAATAGTGAAATACATATATGTTTTTTAACAGAGACCTGTAACCCACGGTACCATTGCACCATGGCATTACCACCTGGAGCACTGAAGCCAGCCATACACAACCCAGGCCATGACTCCTAAGTCCCAGGCACCTGCTTCCTTTGTCCTCTTAATCAACTGTCACTCAACATTGGCTGAATCCCTTCTTCATGCACCTCCATTTGGCTTAGGCCTGTTTTTTCCTGGCCCAACCTCCTACCTTATTGCACTGTAGCTTCCGGAATGTTACAAATTCCCTTACATTAGCAACCATTCCCTGGAAAACCAACCACTTGGCTTTGCCCTGCTGACTCTGTCTCACCACTCTCTTGAAAGGAAAGTCTCACTCTCATCCACTCCACAGTTCCCCACCACCCTTGTCCAACAAACACCTCCCCCCCTGTACCATGGGGGTCCATGCCATACAGTTGTGTCACCCTTTCAAATCTCCACCATGCTCATAAATGAAAGCTTCTCCATATAGCTGCAAGTGAAATCCCCTCTCATGACCCTAGGAGTTCTCCAACACCCACCCTGATGACTTAGTCACATTTTGGTCTCACCTTTCTCAAAATTGCCTCCTCCCTAATTCTCAATCCCTGAAACTCTCCTGTCTGATGACAGTGCCTCACCTGCCCCCTGTCCTTGTCCTTTGGTTTGCCTTCATATGTCTTTGAGTCCTGGCCCCCAGGCGGTGAGCTCACTCTCAGGTTTTTTTGCCAGTCTACTACCTGCACTTCATGGTTAACTGTTCCAGGTGACACTTTTACAAGCACCCTCAAGTCTTGTCCCCTTTGATTCTCTTTTACTCTTGCCTGGGTCCAGGGTTTGGTTTGCTGGGGGGAAAAGTGCCTTCCTCATTCACTCATTTGTTCAACTACTGAACTATATCAGGCACGGTACTAGGTCCTAGGGATATAAAAATGCACCCTTCTTGCAGTGAACAGAATGCAACACAGGGTGATGCAGCACAGAGACCTCACATGGTGGTTGCACAGGGGCGTGACAGAGACTGCTGATGGCCTCAGCACTCACTCTCCCTGCTCCCTTGAGTTCTAGCTGGGCGTGTGGTCTACCCTTGAGGCCTGCACATCCCAGCCTACTTGTAGCTAGCATACGAATGGAACAGAAGTGGTACAATGTTTAATCCCTTGAAAGGAAGCCACCTGCCCTCTACTCTCTCTTCCTCTGTCTCATAGGCTGGAACTCCACATGGTAAGGCAAGCCAGTTTCAACTACACAGAAAAGGATGTCAGAGCAATGAGGGAGAAGCAACGAAGGCCTCTAGATGTTCTGGAGGAGAAGTACTTCCCACCTGCCTCAGACCACTCACCCACCTCCACACTGTGGGGTGAGAGAGAAATAAAATTCCTTTGGTTTGAGCTACTGCAGCTTTGGGTCTTTTTGTTAGAGCAGCTTAACCTGTACACTGACACAAAGGGAGAGACTAAACAAATGCACACGGTGGGTGGGACGGGACGATGGTGAGAACAGAACGCGCAGCAAGGGCAAGAAGAGTGCCTGGAAAGATGTCACAGTAGAAAGGCAGGCTCTGAGCCTGGGCATTGCTTGGTGATCTTTTTACTTATCCTGGAAATTTCCTTCTCTTATTCCTCTCTGTATGTGTGTTAGGAGGTGGGAGGCATGTTCCAACCATGGAGGGAAGTACAACAGATGGAATTTTGGGGTGTGTGTAGATGATGGTTCAGGTTAGATGTGTTTGTTTAGAGTCTCAATAAATATCTCTTGATTATCAAAATTCTCAACCAATTAACAACACAACAAAAGAGTCAGCAGGAAGAGCCTCAGAATGTCTGTTTCATTTCTGATAAAACCTGCATTGAGTGAAAGAGCCTTATTGGCTTTTTAATACTGAGCCCTGGAGTTAGCCTGACTTACCCATCCAGCTGCACAGGACTGACGCAGCACCGTGTCCCCTGAGAGGTGTCCCTGGGGAGGAGGGGCCTTGAGGAAGGAGAAAGGAGGTGACAGAGATGCACCCACCAGGATTGCCACTGAGTGCGTCACCCTGGCTCAGAGGAGATGTGAGGGGCGTGGGAAGGAGCTCCCTCTTGAGGACCACGCTTCACGCATGGGGAATGAGCGAGCATTCCCTGAAGTGATGACTCTGAAGCTCCTGCGGGCCACCTGGGAAAGCCTGCTGGGTCTGTCCCTCAGATGGGTCATAACTGAGTCATCTATTCTGGAATGGGACATACGCTCATGACCTCCCAGGCTGTGGGCTCATCAAGAGTCCTGGCATAGCCGCCCCCTCTGTGAGATGGGGTTAACTCCCAGGCTCTCCTGCTTTCTGCAGAGATGGCAGCCCAGGCAAAGATCAGCCTATTTCCTCCCAAGGTTCTTGTGGGCCTGAAGGGTCTCCCAATCCTCTTGGAGCACCTTAAGCTACACGAACTAGACACTGGCCAGAAGCCTTCCCCCTGCAGGACTCTCTAGCTTGGTTCTGCCTCCCACACTCTGCCTCAGCACACTCAGCCACACCCGCCCCTCTTCCCAGGCATCGCCCCTCCCAAGGAGGCAGGGCTTGAAGCGCCCAGGTGTCTCATAATAAGCAGCAAGGTGGCCCTTTCTTGTTGCACACCTGCCTGATGCTCAGGGGCTCTGGCAGTGCCAGATACCTACATGCTCAGGGAGATGATTTTGTCTATATGTGTTGGGGGAGTTTATTACAAGACTTGCTGGTGATTCTAATGACTTATTTATTTATTAACTCTTTCATTTATTCCTCATTTTTAGTTTGTTCTTTCTCATAAGTTGGGGGAAAATGGGTTTGCCACTTTTTACACCACTAGGAGCTATGGCAGCAACTCAAAGACTCTAATCTAATGGAACATTTAGGCCTTATTTAATCCCTATTTTCCTTTAAACAATAAGAAATGGTGGAATAAAAAAATATTAACTACTTAATGAAATAATATATGACAATATTTCAAGATCTGTTTAACTTTTCCATTAACATGTAATAGTTATATAATAGATTCTTTAGGGTTTTTTCCCCTTTTCTTCTTTCTTTCCTACCCTTCCTACCTCCTTTTCTTTCTTTTCTTTTTTAAAAAGATTTGATATGACATATCCCCAATTCAGTTGTCCTCCATTAGTAGTCACATGGTGCCATTATTGACATTTTGCTCCCACTCTATGACACCAGAAACCAAAGGTTATTATGAAATCCCAGCTCCTAATTCTGATTGTGGCAAGTAACAAATGTGTGAATACACATTTACAGGTTCCAGGGATAAGTTCTTCACTTCCGTTGGAAGATAACTTCAGGATTAAAGAAGTCTTGACAACAGAAGTCCTTTACAGGATATTTCTCAGTGTTTATATAAATCTGAACACACTGGCTCAACCCCACACCCAATCTAAGTGTTTATTCTCTAGGTATTTACCACTGTCGGTCCTTAGCACCATCTACTGACATGATCCATCTATATGTTGGTTTCTCCTACCTAGCCAGCATGTTGTATTTAATAAATGTTCATTGTATTAAATTGAATAATAAGAAAAAGAAGTAGAAGCAAGGCAACAGTGGGGTCTAAAATGGGTTCTTCCAAGAGATCATTTGAAGATGCAGAAGGAAAAACAAGTGGTACAACCCAATGGTCCTGCTGCACTATGGAAATGTAGAACTTCCAAGAAGAATCAAGACCAGTACAAGGTAACTGCTTTCATAGTTTTCCTAATGGAAGTCAATCAGCAAAGCAAAGTTGCTCAGCTGCTGGAATTGGATGGTGAAAAATAAACAAGAAAACAATGTGCTGTTATTTAAAAATCACTCACTTGGAAATAAATAAATCCAATATTGCTACAAACAATGTAAGCTGTTCATCCTTGATTGTGAGCTAGTAAATTGATTAACATTATATTCTAAAATTAAAATGAAGTCTATGTTGGAAAACAGTTATCAAAAGATGTGTTGTAACAGAGCTCTGAGAACAGGCCAACAAATTCTGGCCAAAAGACCAGACAGTCAACTGTTTGATAAATGTATAATAAAATAGCAGAATTTTATTGATACTATTGCTCTATAAAGCTGAAAAACCCCAAAATGGAGAGATTAAGAGTATGGATCTGGAACATAAATCGTTACCAAAATGAAGCCAGGGATGGAGGAATACCAAAATGAAACCATTTTCTCTGATAGTGGTGTGTTTCATTTTACTGAAAAAACTTAATGGTGGTTCACTCAGAGGTTTGTATTTATTGACAGCTATTATGTGAGTAAAAAAAACTTGCTTCAAGAGAGATCTACTATTTCTATTTAATATTACTTATATGTTTTAAGTTAGAATTCTTTTATTTTTATTAGTAGTAAGATCAACCATGATGTTAATAGGAAAAGAGATACTGGAGCTCCTGATTAATGATAGCCATTAATGATAATTCATCTGAGGTGTATTAGTTTCTGAGGGCTGCTGTAACAAATTGCCACAAACTTGACTGCTTAAAACAACAGAAATTTACTCTCTCACAGTTCTGGAGCCTAGAAAGTTGAAATCAAGGTATCTGCAGGGCTGCGGTCCCTCTCTAGAGAATCCTCCCTTGCCTCCTCCAGCTTCTGCTGGCTGCCAGCAGTCCTGTGGCTTCATCACTCCAACCTGTGCCTTTGTCTTCATGTGCTTTTCTCCCTTATGTCTGTCTTCTCTGTGTGTCTTTGACGTCTCTTACAAGGACACTTGTCATTGGATTTGGGGCATACCCGGATAATCCATGATGATCTTATCTTGAGATCCTTAACTACATCTGCAAAGACCATTTTTCCAAATAAGGTCACATTCACAGGTTCCAGGGATCAGGACATGGATGTATCTTTTGGAAGCCACCATTTAGTTCACTATAAGAAGCATATTCCATGAATAGTGGAATGAATGGATAAATGGGCTTAAAAGAGCTACTAGAAAACATCTCTCCCTCTCCTCCCTACCTCTGTTTAGAGGAACAGTGCCTAAACTATTTGAGGTTTTTGGCGAGATCTCTAGGGGCGTCACTGTGTCCTAGGAGACAAGGATTGGGACTGTCAGAGACTCACAGACCTTAAAGGTGACTTGGGGCAACCCTAACCTCAAGAATGACTCTCCTCTGCTACATTCCTGGCCCAAGTGGCACCCACAACTGCTTGAATGCCTCCAAGCCCATCATTTAGTTCTTGGCTAGCTCTAAATACTACATTACATGCCAGAGTGTTGCCTGGAGCCCAGTCGACCTCCCCATTCTTTCTGTGCACCAGCACCTGTCCTTTCCCACCTTGCTGTTCGTATCTCCTGGGAGACCACCTCCCAAGGGGAAGGGGAAGATGATACTTCCGAACCACTGTCTTTAGGACGTGTGCCTGGCATAATTTTTTCCACCAAGAATGCTGGCTCTTCCACTTAGGTCTAGTAGATACCTTTCATTATCCAGAGAAGGCATCTTTAGATGGTTGGCTAAGGTACAGAATGACAAAATCAGACAATTTTAGGGATGAAGAAAGCTCCATAATTATCTAGTCATTTTAAAAACAAGGAGACAAACATCCTAGAGAGATCAACAAGCAACTGAAGGTCACTCTGACACTGTCACTGGGTACAGAGCCAGGACTAGCAGGAAAGTCTGATGAAGCCCATCCAAGCACTTGTTCACTACATCACACGTGATACAGAATGTGACACAAAATTTGCCCCTTTGTGAATTATGCTTAGCATGTTGGCCTTGTTGGTGCCATGCAGTGAGATCTTCAGCCCAATGAATATATTCAATGATATTTATTGAGTGTGTGCTATGGACAGACAAGCTCTCTGCTCTCACAGAGCCTGCACATGCAAGTGAGCGAATGTTTAAACACTACCTGAAAGGCTGTAAGGCTCTGATCAGCTCTCACATTTGGTAGCTGATTGGGACTAAGGTCAGCGTGTTCAGCTATTAATTCTTCACTATATCCTTAGAGGAAAGGTAAAGTAATTGGAGCTACTGTGCCCATTTTAAAGGCTCATAGAAGTGTCCAATGTCATCATTTGTGTCAAATGCACCTACTGGTCTAGAAAATAATTCTCCTCACTTCCTTTCTAGTGCTCAACTCTAAGATTAAGCAGGAACCCAAGATCAGCAATGACAATAACAATAACAAAGCTGTTTCTATTAAAACTCATCATTGTCCATAAAATAAGATATATATCTCTTGAGAAGAGTAAAGCCACCAACTAGCTACTCGTAAATGAAAGAGGCAATTTCTGGTTGACACAGTGAGAAAAAAAGACCCAGATGGCAGATCCTTTTGGCATAGACTTCTCTGCTCCGGCTGTCTAATATGTTTCTTCACTGCGTTCATTCTTCTTGTATCAGAACTACCTTTGCAGTTTGCTTATTTCCAAGAAAGACACAAACAGAAAGGTTTTCTTCTGTAAGATTCCTACCTTCCTCCTTTGATGTTCTGGTGGCCTATGCACTAGAGGAGGCAATAAAAATGACCCAGATCCTTTGGTAAAGAATCTCAAAGCTCTGTCTCATGAAATATTCAACATAATCCCTTCCTCCTGAAGAAGGGAAAGGGACTAGACTTTTGGGGGCATGTTACCTGGGCCAAACCTGATGCCAGGTGTAGATTCAGAATTTATTTTAAAACAGGTTTTGGCACGTAGGATAGAGCATGTTGCATTACTGCTGGCTTCAGTGTAAGTCCCGTGGGCTCACGGCCCTGTCTTCTTTCATGAGGAATCCCTGCCAATCTAGGATCTGCGAACTGCTTCTGCCAGCCAATCTCTAATTTAGCATATGTACAAAGCCAATTTTTGGACACCATGATGGAGCCTGGCACCTCTGCAGCCCTCCATATTTGCAATACTCACAGTGAAATAAGTAACTAGCAAGATAAAAAAAATACGACATGAAAAGGCTTTCTAAATTCACAGATAAATTGTCTATGTATTATATATGTGTATGTGTCTCCCTCCTGCTTTTCCAACATAAACTTACCCCATGCCTCTCCTTGTAGTTATTTCATTTAGATTTTCAATCTGGGATGCACTTAGCAATAGCCAACACTGACAAAGATAAAACCCTGCTCCCCACTGAGAACATCTGATTTTTAAAATGTAGAAATGCTGCTCTTTACAAAATAGGACATTTCCCTTTTAATTAGCTTCAAAATACACCCAAATAATTTGCAACTAGGAAATGATACCATTTTAGAGTACTTAAAAATAATTCCCATACATGCAAAACCAATTTTGATGAGAGGCCCAGGCTAGTGAAACCTTCAGTTTTGAGATAAATTGAGCTGTTTCTGTGGGGACAGCTGTCACTACCATGAGAAAATTTCCTTAACCCGCAGGCTTTTATCATTGTCTTCACTCAGAAAACCCTTGTTTAAGGTGTGTTTGTGGAAATATTTGGGAACAATTGCTAATTGAGTCTCTAGTGTGCTCATCTATCTCAGCTGAAAATGTGGATCTTCCTGTCTCCCTCCCTTCTATAGATTTTTTTGTCAATCATCTAGTTTTCAAACAGTTCTTCAAAAGAGAATAGGTAGCCACAAAAGCTCTATGGTGTTATTTCATGCTATCTTTAAAAATAAATACATGTATTGTGTTCAGCCACCCTGCAATCTGCTGGTCCTGAGTCCCCAGAGGGGCAGCCATCAGGCGGGCATTTTGACTTTTCCCTGTACACGAATAAAACAAAATCTCCACATAAAAGGGAGGAGGAGACTATGCAATTTTCTGATGTATATTTCTTCCAATGCATGGATTCGTGACGATGGCCAACCTGTCAGCTATTTGGTGAGTAAGATCTCTGCTCCTGTGCCCAGGTGAGCCATGGCTGATGGCTATGCTAGCATGGGCTGAAAGAACCCTCCCAAACCATACCCGATCCTCGCATACCATGGCTTCTGGTGGTAGAAAGCACGAGTCTGAGCCTCGCACGTATAAATATAAATATTTCAGGAGCTTGGCTGCTGGCAAGCTTTGCACGGCATGCAGAAGCCAGGCTTGATTGCCCTGCCCTGGTGTGGGGCTCCCCAGGTGGCAGGGGCTGAGAGCGGGCAGTTCGGTTGGTAGGGGGTGGCCGTGAGTGCCTCCAGTCATTCTGAGTAGCCCCTGGGCTGATTAGTGACAAGGGCTGACAGGCTCCTGAGGGGAGGTCCTGTCCAGTTTCTTTCTGCAGCAGGGATGATGGGCCAGGCATGGGGTCCTGAGGCAGAGACTGGGGACTTTTTTGTGTGACTGTGACTACATTCCTCATCAACAAGGCCACGCTCATGGTCTCTTTGGAGGCCGTTGACTCGCTGGAGGATTACCATTAAGGGACGTCTGCTCAGTGGCGCCAGGTCCTTTCCCCACCCCTCAGGGGCTCCACCCAAGCCAGACAGAAGGGCAGGGCACTAGCTCTGGGAATTAGAGATGGGAATCGATATGTGTATACGGAACACAGTCACGGACAATTGAAAAGGCTCACACGTAACCCCACTGGGAACTGCTTCAAACTGAAGTCTGTGGCAAATGACTCACGGAACCCAGCCCTGGGCTGCCTGGGAATGGCCAACAGTAAGGCTCAGAACATTTGTGACTCAGAGCTAAAGTGACTAGAATATATAGAAAGGATTCTAGGACTGAAAAAAAAAATAACTACTTAAACAGGGAAAAATTCTTGGAACCTGGAATTATGAGATAACAACTTTTTCAAGTTGAGTACCGAAGGAAAGACGTCACTGAAACAAAGCTTCCGACCTGAGTTTCGCTGCCTGGACAACCGCCAGCTCGCTGAGGTACGGAGGTTCCTTATTGACGGGCATGTGTTCGAACAGGGAGACCATCAGAGGGAACAATTAGAGACTGTACAGTTCTGAGAATCAAGACAGATATGGGATTAGAATGCTGATGTTTTAAACTCCTGGCTTCTGACGAGGTAAACTGATAAAGATTTTTAAAAAGATAAAAGATGTATTTCAGTTTTATCAAAGTTTAGTCGATTTCAAGAAGATCAGAGTTGGATTATAATTTGGGATTCAATTACGTGATTTGCTATTCCAGTAATACAGTTGATTTTCCTAGTGAAAAGAAAATATTTTGGACCCTAGACTGCTAAGAGCTGGGTTGTAACAGTCAAAGAAAAGGCAATCTCTGGATAGAGAGCAGCTATTATCAATTGGGGCCGTCCAGAGAAATAGGACCAGGAAGAGATACACAGATAGATTTATCTTAAGAAATTGGTTATGGGGCGGGGGCAAGGGCAATATACGTAACCTTAACATTTGTACCACCATAATATGCTGAAAAATAAATAAATAAAAGAAATTGGTCATGAGATTGTGGACCAACAAGTCTAGAATCTGCAGGGCAAGCCAGCAGGCTGGAAATTCAGGCAGGAGTTGATGTTATTGTGCTGAGGCAGAATTTCTTCTCCAGGAAACCCCAGTTTTGCTTGTACGGCCTTCAACTGACTGGAGGGAGTGCACTCACGTTATTGGTGGTGGTAGGGGTCATCCCCTATCTGTAAATCAACCAATTGTATTGTTAACCACGCCTACAAAATATCTTCTCAGAAACATCTCGATTAGTGTTTGATTAAATAACTAGCCAAGTGACACATAAAATTGACCAACACACTAGCTTTCTTTCAAACTGTTAAGAAATAATAAAGGTATTCAATTTATGAAGAGTCCAGCCTTCTCCCTTTTGGAAAGATCTTGCAAGCCACGGCCCATGACAAGAGTCATGATATACTGGTGAGCGGCAGCCCTTTGTCCACTGGCATGGGGCTGCAAACTCTGCGCCTTGTATAGACGGCGGGCAGAAAGGGGGCTGGTCAACAAGCCAAAACGGGCAGGAAGACCCACCTATCTTCTGATTTCCATTTGGGTTCTACCAGTGTTTCTGCGCCACTTACTCCTACCACAGCCCGCTTAGGAATTGCTATCTGTGCAACCCACCTGACCAGTTCCTGGCACATGCTCTCCCTCACCAGCGTTCTCAAATATTCACTAAGCGTGCCTTTGAGCATGATGTGCTCTCAGCGTGTGGGTGAGCCTCATGACACAAGATTACGAGCGTATTATGCTGGGCCAACAAGTCATGGTATTCTCATCCCAGAGAAACATAAGCTTCCTTCCCCACTAATTATATTCCAAGTATTTCCTTTCATAATCTTTATATGAATAAATACTTTAAACAACAAATCATCTCTCATACAAAAGAAGACTGAAAGAAAGGGAAAAAAACTTGGAACAAAAATGTATCATTTGGATTCCTACCTCTAAGCTCAGCTAACAGGAAGGAACATTTACATGGTACCTTATCATTTATTACAAAGTGCTTTCCCAGGCACTTATTTTATTTTAATCCTTGCAGTAACCCTGGGAGGTAGCTGGTATTACAGACGACGGCACTGAGGCTCAGAGGGGTTAACAGAATTTCCTGGTATCACACAGCCATCGGCCTACTGAGCTGGGACTGGAATTATGATCTTCTGCCCTCAGCTTGTTTCTGCCCAGACTCCTCCGAAGCTTGTTGCTGGTGACCAGCTCAACCTCTCAAACCTTAATTTAAGAAGTTACGTAAACGTGGACAGAATCTGCCTGTCCAATAAACCATGAAACAACTATTGGCTTGCGGAAAGCTGTTGTTGAAGGTAGTTCCCACAGATGGGCAGGTAGCTTTCTTCTCCGTGTGTCTGTCTTGGGTACAGAGAGCTCTATTGGAAATCAGTGGGAGGCCTCTGCCCAATAAAGAGCGGGGGCGGCGGGCGAGAAGCAGGATGTGAATCTCTTCCATAAAGTGAAAACTTACGTCCTAACAAATAATTAGGAAAAAAATTCAAGGTTGTTTCCTCAGCTGATCATCACTGGCAGAGCCAACTTTGGATTAAACACTTCTGCTCAGTGGTTTTGACATTCTCAGTCAGGCATATCTTGATGAAATTAGAGATGCAGAAAATATTTTTTGATGGAGTGTGGGGACAAAACAGCTAGAAGGCAAGCCAATTCCATGCACAAACTTGTGCAGACCGAGATAAAGAGGAAACGAGAAAGCAAGACGAGGGGCATGTGCTCGTGGGGAAGTGTGTGTGTGTGTGTGTGTGTGTGTGTGTCGTGGGGGAAGCGTGTGTGTATAAATGAGGAAGATGAAAGAAAAGGGTAGAAGAGGAAAGGCAGGGCTGGGGTGATACTAATTAATTAGACTTTAAGATCTTGGCAACAAGAGGTGTGTTTATAAACAACCTTCACTAAAACATACCTTTCCAACTATTAACTGTTTTATTTGCCAGAAATAGTCTCTTCTCTAATTATTCTGTTCTTGTTTCAATCCAAAAGTGAGGAAAAAATACTAACAAGTGAACATAACCATTTTTTATGCTATAACATATATTTCTGCACAGAGGTTAACATTTCCCAAGCTCAACCAATGAAGTGAGGCCAATTCAAACCAAATTACAAAAGGATTAGGTGGGGGGGGGGGTACTATTAGTCAGAAAGCTTTCAACCCAGTAGAAAAGAAGAGTTAGACCAAAGATTTAAGAAACAATAGAATCCTAGCCATTCTGAACTCTCTTAAGAGCATGATTATGCCAAGCCACTAGCAATCCAACTAATTTTTCCCTTGGGATTTAAGTCTAGAAAAGTCTAATTTGTGAGGATAGAATAAATATTTTTACAGATGTGCGAAATCTTTTTTAAAAAATTATTTCCCATATATCCTTTCTGAGGAAGTGACTAGAGGATATACTCCACTAAAATGAGGGAATAAACTAAGAAAGAAAAAGACATGAGGTCCAATAAACAAAAATCCAACTGAGAAATCAGGCCAAAGGACTTCCCAGGAGGACAGGAAGGGAGACTACCAGATAATAATTTAGTGGGCAACCAGCTCAGGTTGGAGCAGTAAATGACACTTTGAGGGGAAAAAATTAGACCTTATAGGTTATGTAATGTATTTAAAGACATTTTGTAGCTCTGTTGGAGAGTTTGGAATGGAATTAGTGATAGATACATAGAAATAAAGTAGATTCAGTGGGTGAATAGATAAACAAACTGGAGCATCCAGGCAATGGAATATTATTCAGCAATAAAAAGAAATGAGCTCTCAAGCCACAAAAGACATGGAAGAACTTTACGTGCACATTGCTAAGTGGAAAGAGCCAGCCTAAAAATGCTACATACTGTATGATTCCAACTATATGACATTTCAGAAAAGGCAGACTATAAAGATCAGTGGTTGCCAGGGGCTCATGGAGAGCAGGGTAAATAGGTGGAACAGAGGGGTATGTTTAGGTAATGGAACTACCCTGCATGATGCTGTAGTGATGGATACATGGCAGTATGCATTTGTTAAAACCCATAAACTGTACAACATAAAGTGTGAATCCTAATGTAAACTATGGACTTGAGTTAATAAAAACATTTTTAAATAAATAAACTCAAGGCAATTATTAACTTCAGGAAAAACAAGAAAACAAAAATAATTATATAAATCATATGGCTTATTGTGAATATATTTATGTAGCCATGTTATATAAACATTGAATATTGATATAATCTCAAAATATATTGGGAGGATGAGGGTCAGGGAGAAGGGCAAGAGACCTCAATCCTCATCTTACATAGAAGGAAGTCAAGAGATAATACATTTAAAAATCAAGAAATAACAGTATAACCACACTACCTAGAAACATGGAGGTAAACAGCCAGAAAGTTAAAATAGTTAAAAGTAGTTTCTTCTAGGGAGTAAGACATGGGGAGAAGCAAGGAGGGTTATAACAGAGAGAAGACCCCTAAATAGCTAGGTTTCCCCAGTTTCCTCATCACTCTGGGGCACATTTGTTTGTGGGCAGAGCACTGTACTAATAAGGTCAGAGCTGCGATTGCTCTCAGCACATGCACTGTACCTTACTCCTTGTCTCACTGAAAACGTGTATCATTTGCCCGAGTGGAGATGGGGCTGGAGCATGTGGAGGGATGGGCACAAATCTGTGGCCACCACCAAAGAAATGGCCAGACTTACTCAAGTCCTCTGGGATGACCTGTGGTTGTCTTGTGGTTGGCCCTGTTGGGCATGGCTCGCTACAGTCACCACGCCTTCCTTCTGCACCGTGTCCTTGACTCCTTTCATGACTCTGATCCTACCTCAGTCTTCAGCGTCCCAGCTACCAGTCCTGCCACTCTGCTCTCCTTTTTTCATTCTCACCTACCCATGTGGACTTGGTCTGACTACTATATTGGTTATTTATTGCTGTGCCACAAACCACCCCAAAGCTTAGTGGCTTAGGC
The DNA here is from genome assembly GCA_008086735.1 of Cheirogaleus medius. NCBI lineage: Eukaryota > Metazoa > Chordata > Mammalia > Primates > Cheirogaleidae > Cheirogaleus > Cheirogaleus medius. The sequence continues at coordinate 13,542,817 of VBSM01000605.1, forward strand.
AACCATGACCATTCTATTTTATCATGATTCTGTTGGTCAGAATTCACGCTGGCTCATCTCCATGGTTCTCCTGCTGGTCTCACCAGGGGTCACTGATGTGGGTACAGTTACCTGGAGGCGTGACTAGGGCTGGGTGACCTAAGACAGCCCCATTTGCCTGTGGGAATGTTGGCGCAGGCTGTCATTACAGCCCCGTGTCTCTAATAGGAGAGCCTGGGTCCTTCATGAGGGCACAGGGTTCCAGACGTGAAAGCCCTCATGTGTTTCATTGGCCAAGGCAAGTCACAAGGCCTAGTGAGAAGGGACCACACAAGCATGTTGGATGTGGGAGGCGTGACTCACTGGGGTTTACCACAGATACCTTCCTGGTTATGCTCCGGTTCCTGCTTGATTGCTGGCCAGCAGTCCTCAAATGGGGGACTGGACGGCTCTCCAGGAAATGGCTGTGCTATTTTGTTCCCAAGTAGAATGTAAGCTCACTGGGCATTTGTTTTTCACTCCTTTATTGCCCATGCAAAAAAGAAAACAAAGGTGATGTGCCTTTTATGAAGGGACCCAGGGCCTGTGGAGTCTGGACTCAATACCACTCGGCCAGGCCAGAGCTGGGGAGGAGGAAGAGGGGCTTCAACCACATACATGCAGAGCCAAAATTTCTTGGCTATGCCCTTCACAGAGAGCAAGAAGCCTAGTTTTCCATGAAAAAAAAAGAAAGAAAAGAAAATTAAAGATATACTTATCCAATAATAGCAATTTTGGATAAATTATGATACATCTGTTTATTTATTTATTCACAAAATAATGTGAATCAAACCAACTAAATGCCAGGCACCATGTTAGGTGCTGCACATACAAAACTGAATATATTATAGTTCCTGACCTTAAGATGCTCAGAGCCAAGTAAGGGATATAGACAAATATATTTAGGGATATCCCTAAATATCCAAAATCTAATCTAAGCCTGATAATGCCTAGATAGCAAGTCTTTGGATAGTGGGAATCCTATATTTCATTATTATAAATGGAACTAATAGTATTGTGTTCCCAGCCCGTTCTAAAACCCCAATCAATTCCTTCAAATAACATTAAAAGAAGTTTAACTGCCTCATTACAACCCCCCAAGTATTTTCCACATCATATAAAGCATTTAAAACATGAATCACCTAATTATTTAACAATGAATGGGTACTCATGGGTGTGTTTTGTACAGTACATGATTGTACAGTGGCAGATACAATTTACATTTTCCTTCTATGCCATATTAAACATGTATGGTAATATACATAAACAATGAAACAAAATGCTAAGGATCCTTCTTGGAAGACGTTTTCACTTAATAACACAGGATGGACGTTAGCGATAATGCACACATTTAAACAACACATGGTGCCAGCCTGGCCGGAGAACAGCTGAGCACTCTCCACTCCTCTAATCTTAATTCACACGAAACCTAAATGTTTTCGCCAGCACACACATGCAAATCTTGTAGGAATTTTGATCCAGATGGTGAATTCTGGGTTAAAGGTTTCTGCAAGTTGTTTTAGTGACTACTCCAACAGTGAGAATTTAGAAGTGCAATATTAACCTTGTAGGAAGATTGAGACTATGAAACAACAAGCCAGTGATCCCTGTAGAGGGTTACGCAACCAAAGGAGGAAACAAAACTGCCCTCATGTGAATACAGCCAGGTATACATTCCGGCAAAGGAGGAGGCAAACAAAGTATATGAAAGCAGTACATGAACTGTTACTGTGACAAGTTTTTGAGTGATTTTTTTTTTCCATTTCTATTATTCTACTGTTGTTGTTATCGTTTGTGAAGATTTAAAAAATATGGGAATGTACAAAAACAATGGATGTAAATACGAGTGTATGTGAATGCAACACCCCCATCCCTGCCCCCTGCATAATCTGCAGTGCCTGGCTGGCCCATGTGCAACGGTCACCTTAAAGCTCAGGTGCTTTGCCACCTGACAGGGCAAGCAGCCCTTTAGACTCTGAGTCATACAGAAGTGTCAGCTCCCTCACCCTGTGCTAAGAAAAAGACCCAGAAGTCTACATGAGATACAGCATAGATGGGAAAACAGATGGAGAGGGTCGGACACTTGGGAAAGATCACCTGGTGGATCACCTGCCTTAGGGAAGCTGGGATTCTCTATAGCCAGCAGCCACTGAGTGCAAATGTCCAACTTTATAGGTGTATATCTGTGATGCTTAATTTTATATGTCAACTTGATTGGGCTAAGGAATGCCCAGGTAACTGGTAAAACATTATTTCTAGGTGTGTCTGTGAGGATGCTTTCAGAAGAGATTAACATTTGAATCAACAGACTGAGTAAAAAAGATCACCAATGTGGGAGGGTATCACCTAATCTGTTGAAGGCCAGAATAGAACATAAAGGTGACCTGATCAAAAAGGACAAATTCTGTCTCTCCTTGAGCTGGGATTCTCATCTTCCCCTGCCCTTGGATATCAGAGCTCCTGGTTCTTGGGCCTTCAAACTCAGACACTTACACTGGTGGTCCCCTTGTCCTCAGGCCTTTGGACTCAGACTGAACTATACTACCAGCTTTTCTGGCTCTCCAGTTTGCAAACAGCAGATAGTGGAACTTTCCAGCCTCCATAATCATGTAAGCCAATTCCCATAATAAATCCTCTTGTATAGATCTCTGTATATCCTATTGGTTCTGCCTCTCCAGAGAACTCTAATATTATATATGTATATATTTTGCAGTAATAATATAGGTACTTTGCTTTGTATAGTAGGTAAGTGAGAGTCTATTACATTTTTGTAATTTAAATTATACCTTAGAAACATAAGGAAAATTCAGTATTTAAAAGTCCCCTTGTAGAGAATTTTTTTGTTTTGTAAGTTGGATTTTCTCAAAGAAGGGTGTAACAGTAACATCTCACACTTTTTAAAGATAATTATGGTACATCAGCTTTATGGAATATTAAGCACTTATTAACATTTATAATTATGGAGACTGTGGAGATGTGAAAAATGCTTGTGGTGTGTTAAGCGAAAAGAGCTAAAATATAAAATTATGCTTAAACTATTACTGCAACTAAGTAAAAATGCCCGGGGAGGGCTGGAAAAGAACATGGAATAAGGAAAGCATTTTTACACACATCACATTTTGATCTCAAGTGGATTAAGCGAAGCTTTGTAAGAAGCAAATCCTACCTTACAGCTTTAGAAAAGAAGAGGTTAAAAATGACTTCGCAACATGCTTTAGCTACAGCATGTGGGTTGCTGTAACAGAGAAACCTCATAATTATAGAGGATTAACGCAATGGTAGTGCCTTTCCTGTTCACGTGGAATCTGATCAGTGGAAAAGTGTGTGTGTGTGTGTGTGTGTGTGTGTTCTGTTCCATGCAGACTTCAGGGGCCCAGGCTGCCAGTGGCACTATCATCTTTAACCCAATTCCCAAGGTCTCTTCCCCAAAATCAGCCTGAGGATGGAGGAAGAACAGAGAGTGGAAAGTTTTTATGGGCAAGGGTGGAAGTAGTATACATTCCTTCCACTGCATTCTATCAGCCAAAATGTAATCACAAGGCTCTATATAACTGCAAAGGAGGCTGGGAAATATAATCTGTGTGCCCAGAGGAAGATGAAGTGGGTTTTGGTGACCAGCTTGCTGATCTCTGCTGCCTAAATAAAGCTCCCACATCTGACCAGAAATAGGGCAAGAATTGGAATCCAGATCTTTCAGCTTTAGCTCAGTGCTTAAATTTTCATATCTTCTCTCTCTCCATTGTGCTGTTTCTCTCTCTCTCTGTCTCTCTCTCTCTCCATCTCTCTTTCTCTTTCTCTCCCTCTCTTTCTCTCTCACACACACACACACACATTAAAGATAAAGACATATGTGTTGATGTATAAACAGAAGAGAGTCGTTCTGTATCTAAGGACATGCAATACACAATCTATGATCTTTTTTAGGAAACACACTACCATCTCAATGAAAATCACCACTGGGGAAGGAAACAGTTACCAGGGACGAATCCAGGTGAGGAAACAAGAGCATCTGGCTAAGGGCTGACTTCGCTGAGAAGAATGAGCCAATGCCTAATCACATGGCCCTTACTCATATTTCCAGTGTCACTCGAATCTTTGCTTAAGCATTATCCCACTATTGATGCACAAGAGGAAAAGAAAATCCTGTGAGTAGCATACATTCAGACCCCCTACTGTTTCCCATGAAATCCCGGCCAGAAGGCACTAGAAAAAACTGGTGTGTTTCTTTGGGGCCTGCCTTAGTCTATTTGTGATTCTATAACAAAATACCATAAATTGGTTGGTTTGTAAACAGTAAAAATTTATTCCTCACAGTTCTGGAGGCTGGCAAGTCCAAGATCAAGGAGCTGACAAATTTGTTGTTTCATGAGGACTCACTTCCCGGTTCATAGATGGCACCTTCTAGCTGTGTTCTCACAGGGTGGAAGGGGTGAGGGTGCTCGCTGGAGCCCTTTTTATATACGGGCACTAATCTTCTTCATGTGGGTAACATCCTAATGACCTAATTACCTCTCAAAGGCCTTGCTTCCAAATACCATCACACTGGGGATTAGATTTCAACACATGGATTTTGGGGAGAAGAAATATTCAGGCCATAGCAGGGCCTGTTTTACTAGGCCCTGCCCAACTTCTAGAATTCTAAGATGCTTGCATATTTTCAGGGCAATTCCACTGTGGTCATGACCAGCAAAAGTAAGGGCACAATCATTGGGAGCCATTTTCAAGCAAAAAACAGGCCAGCACAGTAGCTCACTCCTACAATCCTATCACTCTGGGAGGCTGAGGCGGGAGGATCACTTGAGCTCAGGAGTTCAAGACCAGTCTAAGCAAAAGCAAGACCCCATCTCTACAAAAATTAGAAAAATTAGCTGGGCTTGGTGGTGCACACCTGTAGTCCCAGCTACTTGGGAGGCAAAAGCAGGAGGATCCCTTGAACCCAGGAGTTTAAGGTTGCTGTGAACTACTATGACACCACTGCACTCTAGCCTGGGCAAGAGAGAGAGACTATGTCTCAAAAAAACACAAAAAACAAAAAAAAAACCTCAAAACAAAAACCATCCTAAATAGTGTATTAAAGGTGGCCAGGCGCAGTGGCTCACGCCTGTAATCCTAGCACTCTGGGAGGCCAAGGTGGGCGGATCGCTCAAGGTCAGGAGTTCGAAACCAGAGCGAGACCCCATCTCTACTAAAAATAGAAAGAAATTAATTGGCCAACTAAAAATATATAGAAAAAATTAGCTGGGCATGGTGGCACATGCCTGTAGTCCCAGCTACTCAGGAGGCTGAGGCAGAAGGATCACTCCACTCGAGCCCAGGAGTTTGAGGTTGCTGTGAGCTAGGCTGACGCCACGGCACTCTAGCCCAGGGAACAGAGTGAGACTCTGTCTCCAAAAAAAAAAAAAAAAGTAGTGCATTAAAGTATTATTTGGGGGTACGCCTCACCATTTGGGAACACAGGTATCTGTCCCAAATTTGGCATTTTGATGTCAAATGTTCCTATTTGGTAAACAAATCAGTTCAACCCAGATCAAATCACCAAATCTTACTGGTCCTTCATGAGTATTATTTATGTCAAATATATAAGTTACAGCCAGAGCTCAGATTGGACCATGTGAACAATAAAATGGCTATTTTGCATTTCTTTGTCCTCTGCCAAGACTAACCAGGGCAATGCCTTAAACATTCAGGCACTTGGTAAATACTATGTTAATCACTGTGAACATAATTATTATGTTATACTGTTTAACTAGAATTCAGAAACTACTGAAGTATGGGTAATTGTACCTACATGAAATGCAGTCAGGCCGCTCTGCTCAGATAGGTCTTCTCTGGACTTTTTACAGGCCTACCCATTCCCCCATCTACACCATCCCCACATGTCAGCCCTGTACATCATTCTCTCACACACACACATGAGTCGTATTGTGCTGCTTGCAGGGTTCTAGCTCCCTTCCAGGACTGCTGATTCTAACCTCCTGTTCTTGGGAAAGCAGTGCCCCACAACTATTCCATGGAGTGAATCTAATTGTCTTGACGAGCAGTCGAGTCTGAAGTGCCCCCCCCAGAGGCAGAGTGCGGCAATCCATGTGGGGTGTGCTACCTCTGGGGCCGCTCAAGAAATCTGTATTTCAGAAGGCTCACCCTGGCTTACTCTCTCTCTACTTTTTATTTCAATGTTCGAAAGGAGAAACATTGCCTTTGGAATGAAGAAAACCCTAGGAGGCTCAGTTCCTATGCTCTGAGTTCAGTCTGTTTCCAACTATATGACCTTGGGTAAGTTCCTTGATTTTCCAATGGATTTACCAGCCCTTGAACCTGGGTTTGTGGTAACCAATACTATCTATGATGAGGAGAGGGGAAATGGCAGTTTAACAGCTGGCATCAAAATTCTTCAGGGAGAAAACTGCCTTTTAAAAAATGTTATTTTAATAATCACCTTCACTATAGTTAACATAGAAAAGCTAAGTGTAGAAAGAATTATCTTCTGTTCCGTAAAACAAACAAACAAAACCTGGCTGGGCCATTTGCTACTGGAAAGTTAGCCCTTAGGCTCAGGCTGGGACAGACTAGGAGTGAGATAGAGAAAACCAAATTTCTCTGCAAAATAAAGCAGGAAGAATGGAGAGGTTCTGGCAGTTTGAGAAGGAAGGAGAGAAGGAGTTCAGAGTCCAGAAAGGCGGCAGGATCTTGGTCCATGGCAGTGGCCTATAGACTTTTCCATTTTAAGTAGTTTATTGTGCTATGATGTGACTCACACGGGATGAAGGACTTGGGGACAGCAAAGTGGCTGACATCTGGTTTACAGTAAGGTATATTGAGTAATTACTATGTGCCAGGCACCGTACTATGCATTGTACATGCATATTCCTATTTAATCCTCATACCCACTGTGTAGACAAGCCCATCACTATCCCCATTTTACACATGAAGACACGGAGGCTGGCTGAAATCAGACACGCAGTAAGTCAGCAGCAGCAGCACAGCCCAAATCTGAGTTTGATTGATTCCAAAGTCCATCCCATTAGTCACTAGAGCATATTTGTCCCCATGAACACTAAAGATTGTAGTACCAAGCTATTAAGCAGAAATTATTTGTGGTTTACTAATTAAGCATGATAAAAATGTCCCAGAAATGCAAAATACTGAATAAATACTAGTATTACTATTCTTGCTCTTGACCACTGACATGTGAAGACAGCACTGTCATCTAAAATGGAAACATGACAAGCCAGCAAGAGCTTAATTAGTGTCAGATGTAAATAATATGGTTAAATACTCCTCTGGGCATTCCACTGGATATTTCTATTTTGAGGACCAGGTTCTTAGGCATGAGACCCCCATTAAGGTCAGGATCGTTCGCAAATCCATAAGAAAATATGACTGTATCACTTCATTTTTTTCTTCTTGAGACAATAATAAAAGTGGTTCACCATTTTGGCGCAGAATTTTAAAGCAGAAACCATGGTGCTTGTTCCACTTCAGATTAAAAAAAGAAGAAATTATAGCCTTTCATTCTTCAGCAGGATGTAACTAAGGTTTAGATGAGTGAACAGATGCATGCAAAAATCAGCCACGCGCATAGAAAACATTCATTTTCACAATCTGGTAAATCTGCTAGGTATGCATGAAATGGAGCCAAATCGATTTCAGCAGAATGCGATGTCATAGCCTTGGCATGACAGGTTGGCCTCACTCATCACCAGGGCTGTTTCCATCCAGAGCCCTCAGTGTATTGATTGCCCAGCACCCAAGGATCCGTGAGTAGTTTCCTAACTGGCAGCATGAGTCATCGAACCCTAGTGAACCAGCTTGTGTTATTTCCATCCCCAGTAAGGGGCCAAAGCATATGATCATATTCTTCCTTTTCTCACTTCATGGGGAAAACAGACCTTTTCTGAGCTTCTTGCTCAGAAGGAGCAAGGAGGTCCCTTACCCCTCCCTACAGATAGGTCATAGAACATGGAATCTGAAAACCAGAAGTGTCCATAAAAATCATCTTGTCCAAGTCTTTCATTTTATGGATGAGGTCCAAAGACGAGAAAGGTCTTTGCCCAAGGCCACATGGGCAATTAATAATGACTCAGGCACCTTCTGATTCCCAAACTCATGCTTTTTCACCATAGGCTATCTCCACTGAAATCTGTACTCAGACTATATAAAAAGGAATTTGTGAAATTCCATAACCCCAAACATCTACACATTTAGGAAATATTTATAGTGCAAAGGGTTCTATTGTGTCTTCTCTGGGATTTCTTGTTTTTCCACTGGACCATAAGTCCTCAAAACCATAACAATACAAGTTAACAATCTCTTAGTAGAAAACCCCAGAGAAAAATGTGTTTTGGAATTAAGAATTTTTTGGACTTTAGAGAGGTAAAATGGTACTAGACAGTCTATTTAATATTCTGCTCACCTCTCCCCCCACCCCCTGCAAAAAAAAAAACCTGGAGCAAAATGTATTAATAGGAATAGTCACACTGAGGGGGATGATGTCTATACATAGTCCCAGATCAGTTTAGGTCAGGTTTTGCTGCCCAGTGAGTTAGCTACAAATTTATGATAAAACTTTTGGTTCTCAGAGCTTTTTGGAATTGTGGATAAAGGTCTATGGATACATGCCACTCTCTTCATATAAGAGGCCCTAAATAAGTATCATGGACCAGTTGGCTGGTATTGCTTTATCAATACAAAGAGTGTTTTTTCATTGAAATCGTCTTCTCAAGACTATTATTTCTCTGTGGATTTCAGTTATTCCGGTTGCCTCTCAGTTAGTTATATCCCAGATAACAAAACGGAACAGCCCCCAGGGAACAAGGTTCAGAAGCTGAGTGCTTGCTTGTTTTGTGGATCTTTTATAAAACAGATCCAGCCACGATCACCACAGGCGCAGGCTGCTTTGGGAGGCAGCTGGAGGTCGTGTGGGGGCTGGCAGTGTCACCTGTCCTCCTGGGCATCAGTAAAAGCAGAGCAGAGAGCTCTTGCCACCAGGTCCCCAATGGGCAACTGATCCCGCCTGCCATTTCTGGGCTTTCTCCGGCTCCAACCGCCTCTCAGCTTCCTCTTTCTCATCAGATGGGCAGGTTTCCAGAGCTGTCAGATTTTCTTCTGCCCAAGTTAACAGGGACATTGATTTTGGAGGAAGGGAGGCCCTTCCTCCCACCCCCGTCCTTCCCTGGCTCCTGGCTGAGCCACGCCAGCGCTGTGGCATTGTCCGGTTTTATTATTACTGCCTGGCTGAGGCCTCCCTTCCCACGTGGCCCTTGTGATTTCCAGCCCCTCTCCACTTGGCATGTTGACATGCATTTTTAGTCTCCCAGGGAGAGCCTGCTTACCTGGATAATGGGCACTTGACCCCCTGGTTTCCAAAGTGGGCTTCTGTACCACAGCGGGGTTTGCATCTGTTTATTGTTTTCTGGACTGTCGCCGGGAGGGAGTCCTATAAACGTGACCTTGCTTGGCTGGCTTTAGGATTGATGGAAATCAGGTCACTTTGGGGGTTCTAATGGGCCTGGATGTAGGGGTTTTAGAGTGGCACAGAGGGTCTATGCCCTTGTCAAGGCCCTTTGCTCCTTCAGAACTGGTACACAGCTCTCCTAAAATTTTTTATCTGGCATAGAATTGTAGGCTCCTATTTCTTTGAGGAATTTCCTGATAAGGGTAGGAGAAAGGAATTGTACTTAGAAAACTGGAAAGGTCTTCTAAGAAAAAGAATCCATTTCTGCCTTTTAGAGCAGACAGGGTGTCTATGTTTGGAGGGGAAGGAAGGAAGAAAGGAGATGGAAGAAGGGGGAGGAGTTCTGTCTCTGAGGTCATCTGTCTTCCTCATCACCCTCCTCTCTTCTAACATCATAGCAGCCTGCAGATGGCCTCCCCATCCACTCCTGCCCAGCTCCATCGAATCCATTCTGCTGCATCCAGAATGGTACTCTGTAAGACACATATCTCTGCTACTTAAAACCCATAGTAGCCTTCCATTACCCTTAGAATACATCTAAAATCCTTACTCTTATTCACATTCTGCATCATCTAGGGCTGCCTGCCTCTCTAGACTCATTTTGCATGACCTTGGGCTCTGGGTGCTCCAGCCAAACTGCCCTTCCCCCAGTTCCTTGGAAGTGCCAACTTCTTGCTGCCACTGGGCCTTTGCACACACCTCTCCCTCCACCCAGAAGCTCTCTCTCTGCTCCACTTCCCCCTGCACCTGACAGTTAGTTTAGTTATCTCCTGCCCATACTTCAGGCCCTAGTTCAAATGTCCTTTCCATAGGGCTTCCTACTCTCCAGCCTGGAGTCCTGTCTTATACTCTCATAGCATCCTGTACTTTGTCTTTCCATCAATTCACAACCTTACGTTGATTTGAATGACCATTGGACTGATGTCTGTCTGTCTCACCAGCCATAAGCCCTGTGAGAAGAGAGACTGCACTTACTCTGCCGACCTTTGTCACCTCTAGTGATAGCTTTGTGTTGCCGGACGGTCGTTCCTCATCACTGTGTGATGAATTCCTGAGGGAGTCATTTATCTAGCCAGTATGACTTCACCAACAATGTTACACCTATAATTTAAAAAACCTCCTATGTTACTCCAACATAGAATGGACATTTACACTGGCCAGCAAAACTTGGGTACAAGTTATTCTTGAGACTTTTGAGCTCACTAGTCTGTATGAATAACCCAAAGCCCCCACTCCCTAAGGACAAGTCTCTTTGGTGGCTTTATCCAGCTTCATGCTTCTCTCCTAAAGCTCCTTCAGGTTCTCTCAATGCCAGACTGGCATGTCTTCCTGAATTTTCATGTTGGCCAAAAGGAACACGTCACATTGGTAATAATGTCAGCAGAGTCTGAGGCCAGTAAGGAGGGCAGCAAGGAAAGGCCAAGATGGAGTGCTGGCAGTCAGCTCATTGCCAGAGGCGCCAGCCATCACACCCTCGATGGAAGGGCGGAATTGCTGAGAACAGCCAATCACTAACAGTGTGATAGCCAAGGGCCTGCAGCCGTCCCTTTCTTCACTTCAGGATCCGTCCCACCACAAGGAGAAAGGTGCCAAAAGAGGAAACCAGGCATGAAGACACAGCTCTTTCTCACAAAAAGGGAACTTCTTCACTCAACCTTCCCGAGATACTCTGGGATCCCTCTCTTTGTTACCAAGCTTGAAATCTTGATGCTTCCATCCAGATGAAGTGTCTCTGGACAATGTGATCTTGTGTACGGTGGAGGGTGGTATTCCACATGGCATTGGCCATTCAGGAAGGGAAGCTCACCAAAGTCACATTTGCTTTCAGGAGAGTATATGGACAAACATGGACTAAACACCCACTGTGTAGACACTATCAAATTGTGTAGACACTACTGAATAAGGTCCCTACAGGAAGGTGAAAATAAAAAAATATTTAATTTAAATAAATTAAAATAAATGGTCCTCATAATTTCTTTGTTGAATTATATTTATCATATAATAAATATATTTATGGTAATTCATTAAAATAAATGGCGGCTTCATCTAGCAAATGTCCAAATAGATATCAAAATAGATGTTGTTGCAGGTACGTGGAAAGTGTGTGTGTCTTTTGTGCATCTCCAGCTGTACTAGTTACCTAGGATATGAAGAACGTGCTTGTGGCCTTTAGGAGCTTATGTACTAGTGGAATAAACCCATAAATAAGTCAGCAACCATGCTTCGGAGTAGTAAGGACTAGGATTGGAGCTGTCCATATGAGTTTTTTCATGTACCAGGGCATCTTTTGTGCACAGAAAAGATCATGTAGGTTACTTTGGTTTTAAAATTAATATTAAATTTATCAATGCTACTAATTGCTACCAATTCAAAAACCTATCTTCCTTAGGCCTTTGTGCTCAGCCTACAATCTTATTATTCTATTTATAAATAAAATTGATCATGTTATGTTGAATAGATTTAAATAAGGTAAAAGCTCAACCAGCACCATTTACAACCTCCCTTAAATGTTCAAAACTATATTTATGAGGCCGGGCGCGGTGGCTCACGCCTGTAATCCTAGCTCTCTCTGGGAGGCCGAGG
>VBSM01000605.1:13558191-13599956 GCA_008086735.1 Cheirogaleus medius
AAAAAAAAAAAAAAAAAAGCTTATGGTATTAACAGTGTGGCAGTTCATTAAAAAGTTAAACATAAAATTACCAGATGATCCAGCAATTCCACTTCTGGGTATATGCCCAAAGGAATTAAAACAGTGACTCAAACAGATATTTGTACATTCTTGTTCATAACAACACTATTCACAGTAGCCAAAAGGTGGAAGCAACCCAAGTATCCATCAACAGATGAATGGATAAACAAAATGTGGTATATAAATTCAATGGAGTATCATCCAGCCTTAAACAGGAAGGAAATTCTGATACATGTACAAAATACAGGAACCTTGAGGACATCATGCTAAGTGAAATGAGCTAGTCCCAAAAGGACAAATAGTATATGATTCCACTTATATGAGGTATCTAGAGTAGGCAAATTCATAGGAACAGAATGTAGGATGGTGATAGCCAGGGGTTTGGGGGAGGAGTTAGTATTTGATGGGGACAGAGTTTCCTTTGGGGAAGATGAAAAAGTTCTGCAGACGGATGGTGGTGATGATTAATGTGATGGCAATGTGACTGTACTTAATGCCACTGAACTGTACACTTAAAAATGGTTAAAATGATCAAATTTATGTTATACATGTTTTATCACAATTTTTAAAAAAGCATATGGCATTAATATGGTATCTCTGCCAGGTAATGTATTAACAACTTGCCAAGTACTATACTGACATCTTATCAAGTATTTTCTAGGAAGATGAGGAAAATGGGGACACTTTAGGTATCATGGCAGCCCAGATAGAAAGACTGTGGGGCAGGTAGTCTTTCAGTTCCCTAAAAACTGCACCGCAGCAGCACAAATCCCTGTCTGCAAATATATTGTCACTCTGGTAATCAAGGGAGCATGGAAACAACAGAGGTGAAAGGTCAGTTTGGGGGCTAGGGTGGGGTGGTAGTCATGGTGGCAATAGGAGAGGAAGTCAGAAAAAGGATAGATGGAAATCAGAAAAACAATAGCAATAGCAAAACCAACAGAGAAGCTCTCTAAATCCACCTGCAGTGGTCCAAACAAGAGTCTGTTAATAGTTCAGTGTCAAATTCAGATCTTTGCAAGAGCCCTTGGGTGGGGGGGTCACATACATGACCCAAACTCCTCCCAGGGGCAATGGCTGATGAGTGGCTGCTGGGGAAGGGGTAGGCTCTACTTTGCTCTACTCACGCTCTCCCATTTATGCATTGCTAATTCTGACAGTTCTTTCTCTTGTTGAGTGAAAATTTATATCTGAGTCATGGGGTCTGTTCATAGGGTCTGTCCTCATTCTGCCCTGTGAAGCACTGTATAACAATTCAACTCCCTCTTCTCTGGCTTCAAGTCTTCTTTTCTTCAGGATTAACAACATCCTCAGCATCTTCAACTTCTTCCTGTCCTCTAGTCTATGGCTTCAAGACCTGAATTCCAGCCTTCAGATGTGATCTAACCGGTATTCTTCCCTTCCTTTAGCGGGACACTGTTCTCCAGTTGGGGTTGCTATCAAATTCCACTGCAGTTATGCCTGTGAATGTCTGTCTGACTCCTACACTAGATTGAGATCTACTTGACAGTTCATGTGCAAAGAACCTGGGAATTTATTTGTTTCATTACTGATCAATTCAACCCACTGGACCCCCAAAATCAACAAGTGAAATATCTCCTAATGGGAAAGAATAACATTTGTTGAGTACTTTAGGCACTCCAGTAAGTGTTTTACATATATATTTTCATTTAATCCACACATCAACCCCATGTGGGAAGTATTACTTTCTCCACTACACATATTAGGAAAGTCAGGTAAGTACACATTGATAAGAAGAGTCAAATCCAATCTATCTCACACCAAAGCCCATATGCTTTCCATAGCAGTTCTACTTCAGTTAGAATACATTAGGCTGCAAAGATTGGAAAGCCCAATTCAGACTGGCTTAATTAAACATTAAGGGAATTTATGTGACAACGTACAGTGATTGGGTGGTAAAGCCAGCAGCTCAACAATGTTATCAAGGATGCTGGTTAAATCTCTACTCACTTGGCCACCCACAATGTTACCTTTGCTCTAGGGCAAGCTGTCCTTAGTTATGAATGTGGCAACATGCCCCTTTGTCACTGTTAGCAGAAAAAAAAGACTGATTTTCCATGGTTCTCTTTTAAGAGTAAGGTTTACTAGAAACCTTCAGCAAGCCATTCCACATATCTCACTGGTGGTCAAAAGTAATCGCTGGCAAGGAGGACTGAATTACCCTTCACTGGCTAGCCCTAGTCAGATTTAGCCCTGGAGTTGGGATGAGTTGCCCAAACTGTATTATCTGATGTTTGATTGCAAAAAAGTGAAATAGATCTTGAGAGTCCACCATGATCATACCACTACCACCTCCACTCAGAGCACAAAAATGGCTCATGCTGGGCACAGCACTGGGTGCTGGCAAAAGAGACCCAAGCCCTGTCCTTGTGGAGCTTCTGGTCTAGTGTGAAAGAAAAGCACTGTGCAAGTACTGGAGCTGTGATGCATGTTACAGAAGAGAAAGTACACATAGCGCATCCAACACATAGAGCTGGGGAAGTAACTGAATCTCAGGGGTCCTGGAAGGCCTCCTGAGGAAGGACGTTCCCAGTGAGACTCGAGGATGCTGGGCAGAGGCAGGAGCACATGTGAAGCTTGCAGTGGAGAATAAATTGTACAACTCTCACATTACACCTTAAGTCCTTGGGATGCCTTCTAGCCAGACACCAACAGTTTATTCATTCATTCATACATATATTCATTTCACAAATATTTATCTGTAGCAAGTGAGAACATGCATACCTCACTGGTGAAAGGGACTTAGGAAATGATTAGTCTGTGAATGTGTGAAGCTTTACACTTCCCCCTTTTTACCATTAGCCATCCTACTGTTTTGTGAACTTCAAATGGAGTCTGAACCCCCTAAAATAGGTGATTTCAACCAGAGATGGTACATTCTGCTATCTCTAAAGTCTAACAACAACATCAAAAAAGAGTTTGGCATTAATTATTAAATTAAGATGAGGGTTTAAGATTGCTATGGACCGAATATATCCCCCCCTTCCCAGTTCTTATATTGAAGCCCTAATCCCCAGTGTATGGTATTAGGAAGAGGGGCCTTCAGGAGGTAATTAGGTCATAGGGCAGGGCCTCATATAAGTGAGAGTAGTGCCCTTATAAGTGGTAATAGTGCCTTTATAAGAAAGGACACAAGAGGAATAATTTCTCTCTCAGCCATGTGAGAATACAGCAAGAAGGTGGCCAACTGCAAACCAGGAAAAGAGTCCTCACCAGTAACTGGCCAGCACCTTGATCTCAGACTCCAGAACTGTGAGAGATAAATGTTTGCTGTTTAAGCCACCCAATCTATGGTATTTTGTTATAGTAGCCAAACTGACTAAAGATCCTAAATAAATTTCAGTGATTTTTGTTCTCTTATTAGATGTTTCTATGAATTGTCATGCTATCTTCTGATTTCAAACTTGAGCATATGCAGAAAGTGATGGTATCAATAAGAATACAAACTGATGGAGAAAAGGCACAAGCTGCTTGTCACATACAATTTTGTAAACAAAACATATAAATTCCATTTTGTTCTTCCAAGAAACATTTTAGTTAGGAGAGTGGTAAATTTTACTTCAAGGAGAATGCTTTTTTTTTCCCTACTATTTTCTTTTCCAAAACTTTTGGCTCTTTCCCAAATCAATAATCATCAGATGTAGCATTCAGGCTGATTAAAAAAAAAAAATCTACCTGTCTACTAAAATGTCAATAAAAGAATGCCTTAGAACAACCCTATTCTTGCCATGAGGACACCTATTTTTTTCATTTATTTTGGTGGTGGAAAAGGCACTTTAACGTTAATGTGTAATTAGTACATTGTATTTGATAAATATCAAAGTAATAAGAATAGGCAGGTGGAAAAGGGAAAACATTAAGCCTGCATTTAAAAGTCTTTAATAACTGTTTCTCACAGCTTGAGCTCAGATGCTTAGATAGAGGCCAGGAGACTGGGGCACTCCAACAGGGAGGTGAAGAGGGAGGCCTGGTGACGGTTGCCAAGCGCAGCTCCAGGCCCATACTGAGGGCGACAGTGACTGTTCTTATAGCTTCAGCTTCCCCTTCTGCCCTCAGAGCTGTTCCTTCTTCTGGGCCCACTCCTATTAAGCCTTTTTCTCAGGAAAGGCTCAGATGAAATTATCCTATCGATTAGGACCCTTAATGAAGCAAGGGGCCAGAAAACCAATTCTGACTAGCTTAATCCAAAAAGGGACTTTATTGGCTCAGGTGAGCATTTCCGGCCGCAGACCTCGCTTCAGCACTGCTGGAATCAGGTACAAGCAAACACCCTCTGGACGGGTTTCTCTCCACCTCTCAGTACTAACTTTTCTAGGAGGCTTCATTCCTGGCTGCATGTGTAAGGTCCTGGACACACCTGGCTCCCCCAAGCACTGATGGCTGCTATAGCAGCGCCGTGCTCACCACCTCCCTTGTGAGATCCAGGAATAAAAGAACTCGCTCTCCCTCCCGTTTCTCCTGCAGAAGTCTGATATTCACTCTGATTGGACTGGCTAATGTCACGTGTCCTGGCCTGAGCCAATCACTGTGGTCCGTGGAATGCAGCTCACTGATTGGTTGGCCCTGGGTCCCAGACTCCACTGGGGCTGAAGCCACATCCAAACCACATAGGCTGAGAACGAAATCAGGGGCTGACATCTGAAGAAGTAAAAATGGGTATGAGCAGGGGAGGGGGACAAACCACAAATGTCTTCCACACTCATTCACATTCTTCCCAGGAACATTTCCAACTGAGTAGGAGCCAAGCCTTAAAACAAAAGAATATTAACTGGATCTGTAAACATGGCATTTCCAGCACTTTGCTAAGGCAGGCCATGCTATGGACCACCCTAGGGACTGCAGGCCGAGCCACCGGTGGGCCCCTGACTTGGCGTGGGCACATAAACAAACACACATTTGCTTCACATGTAAACCTGTACCAGAAAATCATTGACGTGACTGATACCCATGTAATTAGTTACTCTGGTACACGTGATGGATATGCACAGGATTATCTACCTCTATACCTACATGATTGATCCCCGTGTGATTATCTGCCATACAGACACACCCTTCCCTGCTTCCAATGCAATTACCTTCCTCCAGATAGATGAAATTGATGCCCACGTGATGACTTGCTCCAGATACACACGTGATTGATGTCCGTGCAATTATCTAACACAATGATATGCCAGTGATTGATACCCATGTGATTATCTGCTAAGATGATACCCGTGCAAATGAAAACTGGCAAGTCCTGCAAGCTCTAATAATCACCCTCACCAACAAATGAAAACCAATAGCTAAGACTTAAGGAAAGCTCTTCTTTAAAAATAAAAAGGCCACTCATATACTGTTGTGTGTGTGTGTGTGTGTGTGTGTGGTGTGTGTGTATAAAAACTTGGAATAGGACTATAAAAATTAAATAAATGTCAAGGGCCTTTCCAGCTCTAAAATTCTCAGATTCTAGAGTCTAACAATAACTGAAAAAGAATTACTGATTTCATAGAAAGTTACATAAATTTATTCACACATCAATTTGTGTTTTTGTTCATAGACATTGGTTACTAGCGACGTTTTTGCTCTTTGGCTACTATAAAAGGAAACCAGGAGAAGGGAATTACTGAATGCAAGTAACTATATTCAACCAAAGGTGAGGTACCCACATGTAAATCAGCAAGGCCCCATTTCAAACACTAGTACATGTGCAGCTAATGTAGACAAGGCCACACTGAGCTTTACTTCCCAGCCTCTATTGCCTTTCCCTTTAAAAAAAACACAGTCTCTAAGTAATAGCATGTTTGGCCATTTATCTTGCTCCCTTTTCCCAATTGGCTGCTCTTACTTTTGAGAAAAGCATGTAACAACCCCATAGAATTTGATGATTTTCTTTGTCACTGTCAAAAAAATGCTAATCCATGAAGACTCCTTTCCTGGGTTATGTTAATTCAGCTGCCTGTTTTATAATAGGATTATGTTTTCCAGGATTTTAAAATGCCACTTGTTAACTACCAAATAGACTTCTACAACAGCTATAAAATCTAATTTAATCCCTATTGGCATTAACAAAATAGCTGAGGTACAATTTATGTCTAACTACACTTAACACCCTACAACCTTCAATAAATATATAACATTTCTTTTGAAGTTATAAAAAGAAACTGTTCAGTGGGATAACTGGAGTCTCGTGGGTCCAATCATGCAATATCTCTAAGGCAGAACAAATGTTGTTTACATACGGTAAAGATTATGGGGAAAGTTTGTTTAAACAGATTAATGCATGTTTATGTGTATTAACGCTCTCTTTTACATCATGCAAATTCAAGTTTACATGATCTTCATTTCTTTCATTTGAAAATAATTATAGAGGGAGGCAACTATTTGCTCTGTTACCATTTAGGTTAAGAACCTAATTAGGTTAGAATAAATTTCAGAATAGAACACTACACCAAACTTGGGGTAGAAGGCTAATACCACATTTCACTTTACAAAGGGGAAAGGCAATTTTTGGTGGGTGGGTGAAGATGAGGGAGGGAGAAGGAGCCCAAAAATGACCCTGTGGGCCAAAAACAGTGGTAAGCAGATTCTCTTTAGTCTTTGAGTTTTCGTTTCTATATCACTCTTTTTTCAAAAAGGGAATAGAGATGACATTAAAGGGCCTTCCGGGAATGTAAAATTTGAGTGCAGTAAAAGAGAGACATATTTTTTCTTCCCACCCCCTCTTCTCCTCTCCTTCTTCAGACAGGTGACTATGGGGAAGCTTATGGTAAGCCAGATGGGAACAGAGAAACACTGGCAAATATTGTTTCAAGATGAAGGAGAAGAAAAAAGGAGGCTGACATGTAACATATCAAAGAATATTCAGGCACTCGGAAGTGGAACATGAATCTCAGGGCAGTCCAACCTCTTTAAAGATGCAAATTGCAGTCAAACACAGAAAACAGTAGGGTTCTGTTTATCCTTTCACAAAGGGTGCAAACTGCTAATCAGGCTCCATTGCTGGGCTGGCCACTTTGTTTATCAATAAACAGGAAGACAGTTAGACTATAATTTTCTTGCCTAGTACTGGTAGCCAAAAGGAAATGCTGGCAGCTTGGTAGTACTGAGTTCCAGTTGCATCAAAACCCAATTATTATTGTAATAATGTATGGGTGTTTGCAAGTTGCACAGGCGCGCTACACATGTCCACAAAATCATGTGAAACATATTGGCAGAGAATGAGCTTGGTGATACATGGACTAAGGGGAGCTGTCAAAATAGGCCTGGTCCTCCAAGAGCTCAGCTGTGGAGTGTTGTTTAAAAACACACACTGGAAAATAGTTAATATGGCAGACATGGAAATCTTTTACATGTTAATACAACATAACAAAAACATGGTTTGACTAGAATCAAATACCAAATAGCAATAAACTCAGCTCTGAAATAGGAAATTTGATTGGAATATGCTCTAACTGCCACCACAAGCTCTGTTAATATAGAATGCATATATACCCTCTAAAAACGAGATAGTTCAGAGTGACTTTCATGTCAGTGGAGCTAAGATCTCAAATCTAAAATATAGCACGGGACTCCAAACCTAACATACAACAAAAATTCAGTCATACCTGTTTCAAGCATTTAAATTGTCCAGGTCATGTCTTTAGTTCTTTCTTTCATTTTTTATCTCTTAGATGCATCTGTAAGAAATTAAGATGTACCCTGAACTTTATGTAACCCCCCAAATGGGGCATGACAAATATAAAATACAAAGAGACTAAAATTTTCACAACATGGTGCTTCTATTAATGTTGAAATAATATGTAAGTTAATAACAATTATCATGTTGATCAAATGTAACCACTTTATTCATCAAATATTTGCTGAGTGCCTACCACGTACCAGCACTTCTGGCAAGCTGTGAGAGATACAATGGCACCCTCTTCACAATGCCGAGATTCTACCAGGGAAGCAGATGTGGAACAAGTCATTACATTAAGGTGTGATGACTGTCCTGATGAAGTAGGTGGGCTGCCCACTTTTGCTTGTACCCAACTAGTCTTCACTACTGTGTCTGGCTCTCCAAAATGCCAACCCACAGCAACCTGCCTGGCAACTTGAGATGGGGAACCTTGGCTCACTTCTCTGCTAGGATGATATTGGACAAGTGAAATTTCAGCAGGTTCTGTATGGCTCTGTTAATAACTCTTATTAGCAAATGTAGTGATCAAAAATGCAGCTCTGGGATGTGGACTACCTGCTTCCCTGCTTTGTAATTGTGTGACCTTGGGCCAGTTTGTTAACCTCTGTGTAATCCACTTTCCTTATCTGTCAATGGGGATAATAATAGCATCTTTTTCATAGAGTTGCTGTGAGCACGAAATGAGTTAATCCACACAGAGCACTCAGAAACAGTGTTGGCACCCAGGAAATACTTGCTAAATGTTCTCTATAATAATTTTTCTCAGGCCACCTTCAGCACCAAGGTCAGCTCCAAGGCCTGGCCTCCTTAGAACCGGCAGTGCTAGAAAGCATAATTGTGGGAAAATGCCTTTGGCTTAGAAATGGGCCAAAATTCAAGATGACCACTGTCTTTAGCCAGACTCAGGAAGGAGGTGTGTTAATCCTCATACTCCTCTGACCCTCAAAGTTGAAGGCTGATGTGCACAGCATGTCTCCAGCAAAAATAGGAAAAGGCCTAGCCCTAGCTCCCATCCTAGAGACCTGACTAGAGGAAGTTCACTTGATCCAGTTCTCCCTAAGCCTCTCATATCTTAACTCCAAGCTTGGGCTCTCCATACTCACTTCAGGCTCCCTTTGCTCTGACTATAGGGAACAGTTTTTTTTTCCAAAGTAGAAAGTTATTGGCCCTAACTCTCTACTTTGCCTTCCCCAGTGTGTCTATCCACCCACAGCTCTAGGAAAGAGATACTCTTGACATTTTGCCCTACAGATCTGCCCCAGTTGGGCTGGATCATTAGCCTCCCTCTGATACTGTGGAAGGGGAGTTAGATGAAATGCTTCTCGGAATGCCTATGTGTTCAACTCTAGCTTTGTACTCCTACCTTGAGAAAATCCAAAAATTCACCCTCCAGTGGAAAAACTTGAGCAGTCTTTGGAAAACCAAAGACAAATGTGTCCTTTTATCTCAGGCCAGCTCCCTGGCTCATCTTTCGAGGCTTTTGAGCTCTTCTGACAAAGGGACATCTTTTTGATCTAATTATCTGGAGTTAATCAATAACTTGTCTAAGAATATGCTATTTCTTAGATTAGACTTGGCTGAGAATTCAGGGCTCAATTGCTAACTTCGGGAGGTTAATTTCTGACCAATAAATGACTAGCACACTTGCATCACATGAAGAAAATTACAAAAACATATTTGATACAGACAGCATATTTTTAGTAGAAAAGCAGGCTATGTCTTGAGTTAATTCTTGACTTGACATTTGCCCCTGACAAGCCATACTTTCCTCTTTTTTTATCAATAAAATACTATCTTCCTCAGCCTCCATAACAGGTATAGAATAAGAATTAAACCCCCACCACCACTATCACCACCCTGAGAAGTGCTGATGTATTTAAAAATACATGGCAAAAGTATATTATTTCTGAATTATCTATCTAAATCAGAATATTAAATTATGCCATAAAATAGCAGTCCCCAACCTTTTTGGTACCAGGGACAAGTTTCATGGAAGACAATTTTTCCACAGACTGAGTGGAGGTGGGCAGAGGGAGGATGATGAGCGATGGGGAGCAGCTGTAAATACGGATGAAGCTTCCCTAACTCACCTGCTGTTCACCTCCTGCTGTGCCCAGTTCCTAACAGGCCACAGCCTGGTACCAGTCCACAGGCCAGGGGTTGGGGACCACTGATTTATTAATATATCCACTGATTTATTACTAAAACCATAGTGAGGCTGGGCTCCATGGCTCATGCCTGTAATCCTGGCACTCTGGGAGGCTGAGGTGGGAGGATTGCTTGAGGTCAGAAGTTCAAGACCAACCTGGGCAACACAGTGAGACCCCATTTCAACAAAAATAAAAAAATTAGCTAGGCATAGCAGCATTCATCTGTAATCCCAGCTACTAAGGAGGCTGAGGTGGAAGGATCGCTTGAGCCCAGGAGTTTGAGGCTGCAGGGAGCTATGACGACACCACTGCACTTTAGCCCAGGCAACAGAGCTAGACCCTGTCTCAAAAAAACAAATAAACAAAAAAACCGCACAGTGGTATTTAATATTTTCTTATGAACTGTGGCCACTGAAATAAGAAAACTTGAGAAATATACTGTTTTTTAATATAAAGTACGTTTCCCTGCATGATTTCATGCTATATCCCCTTTATTTTGCTAGTGGCTATACACATTTGATTCTTTAGTTACAGAGATTTAGCACACTGAAATCTCTTAGATTTATTTTCTGAAAATCACCTGTGGTCCTGGTCCCATCATAAAGGAGAAGAGATTTTAATTAGTAGCTAAATTTGGAGTAAGTTTAATGATTTTCACTATAGTCTCTGAGCTATCTCTTACTTCATTTTAGAGAAAATGGCTACAGTTTTTACATTTATAAAGCTTCGAATCATTTAAGCTGGGCTCTTATCTTTCTTTTTTTTAAATCTTAATTTTGAGCTGGAGCTCAAAGATGTGTTTTATTGCCTAGGCCTGGGCTTTCTGTAGTCAGATACACCATATTATAGATCATACTCAGTCTTACTTAATTGGATTCCTAGGAATTGCAGGAAAAGAAATAACTGGCAATTTAAAGCCTGCATCTCTTTGTAGAGAGACTTTGTTGAGCTCATTAAATGGAAATTGCTGACTATTATGACCCTAATAGAGATATTTGAATCCTTGCATTAAGAAGATGCCTGGTTTGAAAAATAAAACAGTGAAGGGGGGAAGGTTTTTTGGTTTTTGTTTTCTGTTTTTTAACAATTACCCCTCAAAAGGGGAAAGGTTATTCAAGGGTATGAAGGGATTAAAAAAAGACTGAAAACACTTTACTACTTTTGTAAAAGCCTGGATAGGTTTTTACATCAGAACCTTTAAGGATCAAAAAGATCTTGCAGAGTTCCCAAGCACAGTTCAGCTTTCCATACTGTTCCAGAAAGACTCACAGATACCCCAATTCCTATTGAAGAAATCTCCCAAGCTCTTAAGTCTTTTAATAAAGGCAAAGCACCTGGGAGAGGAGCCTTCCCATCCTAATTTCACACCCCTATTGAAGAGGAGGTAGCTCCCCACGCCCCTGTGTACATTTAATCATTCACTGCACATCAGTTAGCTTTCTCCCTGTGGGGAGAATACACCTAGCCACTCTACTAATTTATTTCAACAAAAGTGACAGCACTGAAGAATTTAAAATTTAGCCAAATGGATTTGTGTATGTGTATGGGATATGTATGTAAGTACAAATGGGGCCTTAGTGTCTATGTGCTTGTGTGTGCGTGTGTATGGGTGTGCATGTGCACAAGAAAAGTGTAAACGAGAGGGCACAAATTAGAAAGAATACATATGCTCAGGTGGAAAAGGACCTTCCATTCGTATGGCAATTAAAGGCATTACAGGGTAACCCAAAAGTTAACTGGCTTAAAATGCTAAGTACAAGGAAGTCATATTTATATCAATCAAAGAGTAGTAATAGGCCAATAATCTTGATTGATATTTGGTCTTTCTTAACAAGCAACTCACACTTGAAAATGGAATGACTCCCTGGTTCTGCAGAGGAGTCCTTGTGGAATTATTGTTTGGGAAAGAGGCACTTCAGCAACATGGCGGCAAGGTGGCCTCTGATTGTCTCCTCCACGCTAGGCCTTGGGGGTGTCCTGATATCCAAGACTGATGGAGGGAGCAGAAGCATTCAAAGAACACAGCCCAGAGGGGGCGGCTAGGGGCTGCTGAAGCACTGACCGCTACTTAAAAGACAAATGGCTTCCTCTTGCTTTTCATGGTAGAGGGCAGCTGCGACAAGAAGGCCTCCTGGCAGCCCTGGGTCTGCCACATGGAGCAGGTGGCTGGCAAGAAAGCCACAGCTCTGATCCCTACCCAGCCAGCTGCTTCCCTCCACCCCTCTGAGGGTGGCTCCGGCTCTCCTCAGACATCCCCACCCCACCCTCCTCCCAGTTCCCCCCAGTGGGGAAAGGTCACTGTAAGTGGGTTTTGCTCAGTGCCCAAACCCCAGCCCAGCACCCACCTGCTCTGCACTCTTCCCAGGCTCTCACCCTCACAGGCGGATTTTGCTGCCTTCCTTGGCCTTTTTCTTACTCCATTCTTGGTTGAGGTGCTTGAGGGAGAATTGCACAAGTACCCAGCACAGGAATGCAAAGTAAAAATCTACGGCTTAGCAGCTTAAGAAAGATAACTTAAGAAAGATAATTGTCTCTCTGGTTTCCTGAGGGTAAACAATAAATAAGATCTAAGATGGCTGTATCTTGCTCCCTCATGTTAAGAAATCTATAAAGGAACTTCAGTGAAAAAGTGGTATTTTTCTGTCTCTACAGTCTTTTATTTATCTACCACAGTTGAGGGGGAAGGTTAAAAAATAGCAAAATTTGCAAACTCCATGACATTCATAGATAAAACCTGCTGTCCCAATACATTACCCTATGAGAGTCAGTCCTTTGGCTTCCTGAAGGGTCTGTGTAAGACCCTCATGACCATAAACTCCTAACGCAGCTAAGTCCAACTTGCTACTCCAACTATGGTCTGTGGCTCACTCTAGGTCCACGAAATCTTACCACGCCACTATGTGGTAAGTACAATGTTGGAGAGTAAGAGTTTAGAAACTTCTATAGCACTTACATTACTATGACACCCAGGCAGCATTTAATTTTTCTACTAAATAGCAATTCATTTTTGTTGTATTTTACAGAAAGAAGTATTGGTCTACAATGGATTGGATATGAAAGAAAGGGAGGGAGGGAGAGAGGAAAGGAGGAAGAAAGGAAGAAACGAAGGGAAACAAATAAAAATAACCAAATTGCTTCCTTACCATAAAGTTTGGGAAGCACTCTTTTGTATCTCGTGTTTCAAGCAAGAGATCAAAATGGCAATTAAAAACCATTTAGAACCAAATGATTAAAAAAAAGAATGTGTTCTTACAGACCTATCTTGTTGGATTATAACTTTACTTTTTTGTCTGTCTCCATCAACTTGTGACGCCTCCAGGCCGGGGATCTGCAACCATCTTTGCATCCCTCCTGCCTGCCATGGTGTCCAGCTGAGTAGGTACTCAGTATTTAATTAAATATTGAGTATTTATTTAAACTTAAATATTACATACATTTAAATGATTATTAAAATATTTACTCAACTGAAATAGCAGCTTTCGGCCAGGCACAGTGGCTCACACCTGTAGTCCTAGCACTCTGGGAGGCCGAGGTGGGCGGATAGTTTGAGCTCAGGAGTTCGAGACCAGCCTGAGCAAGAGTGAGACCCCGTCTCTACTAAAAAAATAGAAACAAATTATCTGGACAACTAAAAATATATAGAAAAATTAGCTGGGCATGGTGGCACATGCCTGTAGTCCCAGCTACTCAGGAGGCTGAGGCAGGAGGATTGCTTGAGCCCAGGAGTTTGAGGTTGCTGTGAGCTAGGCTGACACCATAGCACTCTAGCCCGGGCAACAGAGTGAGACTCTGTCTCCAAAAAAAAAAAAAAAATTGCAGTTTTGCCTCTACCTTCTCCACTCCTACTTTCTTGGGCTGGCCAAGTGTCATGGTGATTCACCAGAAATCTGTGCATTACTTGGCATGTTTTTACCATAGCCCAGCAAAGAGTGGCTTAGACAGCCCCATACCTCCTAATTCATTTAACAATGAAAAGGAGAAGATAAGAGGGGAGTGGAAACAGTCTTTCCATCATCCATGCTTGGGAAGGTGAGCTGGTGGTGCCACCCTTGACATGAAGGAGCTACTTAAACACAAATTGGATTAGCAGGACAGGATTAGATCCTGCTGGAACATATTATATGCTTATAAACTGCTTTGTGGAAACTCCTATTGTTTTCATTATAAGCCCACACTCCACGGAGAGTCAATCAAATGAAATATGGAATTAGTCTATCAATAAAAAAATAAAAGGATAAAAAATGAAGTGACTAAGTTTTAATAATTCAAGAAAGCTGAATTAGGCAATGAGAGTTCAGTCTAGCAAAACTATTATACAACTAGATAATCTGAAATGAGAATTTTAATATGAATTTCTTCTTACTAAAAAATAAGCTCTCTAAAAATGGTTTCTATCCCCTCGATCAAGAAGAATAACGTTCAAATGAGAAACTTTAAGAGGTGACTTCAATAAAGAAAAAAGAACATGAGAAATATGAGGAGTTTCAGGCTTATCTGGACTTTCGAATGAATTGAGGTCCCTAGGTCTAAATGAATGACAAGCTAAGGACACTGAAAGAATTTGCAGATGTAAACACAGAGCTCCCTTAACCTCTGAGAAATCCTGGAGAACAGGAAGTTGACAAAAGATAAAGAAAAGCCAAGTCAATAGCTTTCCAAGGAAGTGGGAAAAGGGGAATGATGGAATATGCCAATAGGTGAGCTGGAGGCTGATTCCTGGCAAAAATTCTAGGAGATCTGAATCTTGGTTCTGCCTATTAAAAGCAATGTTACCTAGAACACGTTTCAAAACTTTGCTATCAGGATTAAATGAGATAATATACATAAATAAGATAATATATAAATAAAACACACTAGATAACATATGGAACTAATATAGGTAACTAATATATGTAAATGAGATAATATAAATAATAACATATGTACTATAGCACCTGCTACATAGAAAATTCTCAGCAAACCATTTTGGTATTTCTAGCACTTAAAAAAGAGGTGGTAACTTCTAGGTGCTGACATGGGGCTCCTTAAGAACAAAGCTCATCTACCTGATCTCATTTTTCTGGTCAGGCGGAGGTACAGGGAGAGAAAGTATTTCTAGACAGGTAAATCGGGAATATATCTTCATTTTGAAAAGGCATTTGATAAAAATCTCATAATATCCTCATGAAAAGATTGGATTTTAGGAGAGTTAGGTGACCGAATAATCACATTCCTCATATTATTCATGAACTTGACTGCTCTGTGCCTCAGTTTTCTTATTTGTAAAAGGAATGTAATAATATTAATAGTACCTCATTGGGTTGTCAGGCAAATTATAGAACCTGGCATTTAGTCAGCCTTATATAAATGTTTGATCAATAAACTTGAACAGAAGTTTTTAGTGGCATGCTTGTATAGCATATGGCTCCAACCTTTTCAATATCTCCATCAGAAACTTATTCAATTTTCATATGGTGTGCTTGTCAAATTCTCAAGTGATATAAATGTTGGATGATGAAATCAAAATCCAAAAAGACTTTCACAGGGCCATGAAATGAAATATTAAGTCCTGGATAGAAATTGTTTTCTTAATTTTTTTTACAAGTACCAGCCTGGCTTTCCAGAATTTTCCGTGGATAAAGAAGGGAATTTTAGTTGACTCCAAGCTCAGCATGCATAAAAGAGTGTGTCTAATAATTAATGCAGTTCATTTGTGTTTGGAGAATTGGAGTGTCCTAATGAAGACCCTGTGTGGACATACACTCCAAGATGGCAGGCAACACTGGCCAGGAAACTCTTCTCTCCCTTTCTCTTCCTTGAGTTTCTCCTAAGTAGTAGCTCAGCTGCTACTACTCTGGGTATAAGGATGGTTTCAGAACACAGATAAACAGTAAGGAAAGAATGGACTGTATTTCCAACTTATCTGGGTGGCAGGAAACAGTTCTCAGGTGGGTATGGGAGGACAGCCTCAAGATTTGTAAAGAAATATAATTAAGTTTATCAGGGCACCTAATGGCTCACTGTGCTACAATGCTAAAATAAATTGCCCTCTAATCATGATTACTACAGGATTTATCTAATCTACTTCCTATAGATAATCAAGCTACTCCCAGGCACTTTATCAACTTTTTTCTTATAATAATCCCTGTCCCTGACAAAAGAAGATATTGTCATCCCTACAGTATAGATAAGAAATTGAGTCAAAGAAGTAAACTGAATTGCCCTGAGTCACACAGAACTGGAATTACAATTTAGTATCTAATCTTAGAGTGCACTACATGGGTTGTGGGAAGGGGCATACTGGAATCACATTATATCCTTCAGAAAAAGGCTTATTTACCTTAATCTCTGGGAGAAAAAAGATTAATTGTATTTTCCTTGGCACATGCCAAAGATGTTGAGTAGACGCTTTAGATTCCACATGCTCATTCTAATCCTTTTCCAAATACTTGGAAAGCTTTGGTTTGACCATTAGAAAGATGCTGGAAATGAACTTTTTTTTTTTTTTAATTAAGGCAAATATTTGTTTGCTAGAATCTCCAAGGAAAGCAATTAATTCAGAAAGTTGTATAGTACAGCCATGGTGTTTCAGATCACCTGGGGCAAGAAACTATCCAAATAGGCATCAATCCAGATGGCTGGCTCCACAGTCCATTCCCAGCCCAACCTCACTGTCTAGGGCCTCGTCGATAAAGGTTGAGTGAATGTATGTTTTTAACTAAAAAAGTTCCATGCAATCATAAGTTATTGTTATGATTTATATATTTCACCTAATCACTAAACAAATCCACATTCATTATGAAAACATAGAAAACAAAGTTAAGCACAACAAAATGAAACAAAAAGCACCCACTATGCAACCACTCAGTAATAACCTTTTGTACCTGTTTACAAATTGAATATTTTCTAAGGCTCATTTCCCTGGTCAGGCCATGAGGAAATCAGCCAGAAGCTACAACCAACCCTAAGGTTCTGTGTGTAGTTCCCTATAGTTAAGTAGGGAAAATGGTGATTTATCCACGGAAGACTACCTTTTATTTTCTTGGCCCTTGTCTCAGAAGAGATAAGACCACTACTTAATATACCTGGTGGTAAAAAAGAAGAAATAAATTCCTAATTGGATTTTATTGGTCTGAAAAATTTTCACAATTCTAGCATTATGTGACTCATTTACCTAGAGCAGCCAGCATCATGGCCAAAATTGATTGCCTGTCTTTTTATCTATACACACACATAGTCACATCTACTGAAGTTCATAATTTTAAAATATATTTTGGTCGAATTCTTCCTTTCTCTCAGAGAACAGAGACACACACATTCAAAACCCATGTAAGGGCTGGGTCCAAAAACTATTAGTAATCAGCAAAGATGAGTACAGTAGAATCTTTCCAAATAGGAGCAACGCCACAGCAAGAGAAACAAATTTCAATCCATTTCTTTTGCCCGTCCTATAATCATGCCATTACCTTTTTGTTTGCAGCCACACCATCTTCACAGTCGAGCACTGCACAATCTACATTCAAGGACGGAATCTTCTTTATTTTCTTTTCATCATTTCCAGGTACATAGAGCACTGCCCTCCGGGGAATATACTTGTGATTCGACAAGGAACTATATCCAAGCCTGGAGACATCAGCTGCTGGGGACGCTTTCCTGCAGGAGACATAATTGGGGGTATTTGAGAATAGAATTTCTATATTTACAAACTTGAGAAAAACCTTATTTTAAGGCAAGATTAAAACAGAACACATGGATAATCTTTTTTAATTATGGCAGAACACAATCACACATAAAAGCTAGGAAAACGATAATAGGTGAAATAAACAATAAACAAAATGTCATTTTGGCTGAGGTTTAAAAATAGACAGGACTGTTTGTTGATACAGTCTTCTGAAAGAAAGAGGAAGGTGTACCTATTTCTCCTTGGAAAACACTTCCAGTATTGGTACACTGTCCAGATAGCATTTGTAGATGAAAAAAAAAAAAGGAAAGAAGATATATATCTAAAAGGTACTAAACAATACTGTCTACAATGGTGTATATAAGTACAAAAGTAGAAAATTTTCTTAAAATTATAAGCATTAGTCTATGGCCCTCTCCCTGCTAATATATCTTTTTAAGTAGGTAAATCAGTGATTCAAGTCCAATTTTAACAACAGACCAGATAGGCTGGCTACTTCCTAAGTGAGTAGAAAGGACAGTGAATGAGAAAGGACCATTACTAGCTCTGTAATTGTAGGCAACTTCATTACTAGAAACTTCAGATTCTTCATCTATAAAAACAATACTCATTTTGCAGGTTGCTGAGAAGATTAAGTTAAAGGAAATAATGAATATAAAGTGCTTAGCCAGAGCCTGGCAGATATTAGCTGCTTGATATGGTGGTGGGCGTAGCAGTAGTAGCAGCTGCTGTTATTATTAATGGAGAAACATTAGCTGTCAGTAGCCCCTGCCTGCTCCTACACTATGCTCTTTCTTTCCCTTTCCTATCATACTAAGTTTAGCCTCCTGAAATAAAAGGTGTTGGCCAGAAGCTCCTTCAGCTTACCATAGCCCTTACCCCTAACTTGGTCCATAGTGTATCCTGTGAAAATGATGTTTTACCCCGTAATACATGGTGAAGAAAGATTAAATCTGCTCTCATCTCTCATAATCAGGACCAGCTACATAATTTGTGGGACCCAGTACAAAACAAAAATGCAGAGCTCTTTGTTTAAAATTTATTAGGAATCATGATGGCAACAGAAGAATGTTAAAGCAAGTGCCAGACCCTTCTAAGAGCATAAGTTGCACATCTGCAAAGCCAGCCCTGTCCATAAGAGATGAAGCTATTATGTCATGAAAACTACTAGTTAAGGAAAGGTTAAAGCCCCAGAAAACTACTAACATTCTAATATTTTACTTCCCCTGGATAAATAGCATGATCTTTTTCCAAAATATGTCAGCTGTACTTTCATGAAAGCTCTTGACATCAGCAGTTATCTTCAGTTAATACAACCAAACATTCTGAACAGTTGTAACATTTCACCATGATTACTGTGCCTTGTGACTTAATATATCTCAAAGAAAAATCACTGTCTTTTTTGAGTGGGGGAGGAGGTGCCTAACAAGTTTGTACGGTTGCCTCCTCATTCTTTCTTACAGACAGCCTTACCTTAATAAACTCTAAAACTTGAGTCTGAGTCTTATTTTTCTACAACATAAGCATTGTGTTATGCAAGGTATGGTGAAATGTATTTGGATTTTTAAAAGTGTACATGTCTTACAAAACATTTCATTTAATATAAAACATATTATGGCCAGCTAATTGAAGGATGCCTGAAATATCTGCCATCATTTTTCACTGATTGAAAATATCTGGTTTATCTAAAAACAGGCAGAAAATATAATGATGTAACAGCAACAACCACATTTTAGTTATCACTCATGCTGGAGTCCAAAATTTGCAACATATGCGTTTCTCTAAAAATACCAAGAAATCCTTGGGGCAAAATCTTTGCTCATCAGAATTTAGTGTAACCACACAAGTAAAAACCTAAGAGAGGGGGAATATGGTGGAGTAGGAGCCCTAAGACTCTGCACTAGCAAAAATCTGTCTGCTGTAACTATTTTGGAACTCTGGAATCTTTCAGACTTGAAATTTCCAGGGAAAGGCTTCGATTTTAAACGGTGGTTAATTTTGGTCAATTTCAGCTCTTGGCACAGCTGCAGCTACCCATCCCCTACCCCTCAGTCTCATGGTAGGCAGCTGTGTACATGTTACTGAAGTAACCTGCACATAGTTTGAGGGAGCCAGGGTGGGCAAAAAGAAAAGGGACCCTGTCCTCCAAATATTAGGAATTTGTGGAATCTGTGCTCTGATCCCTGATTATTGATTCTGATCACAGATGTGCAGACAAAGAGGCTGAGAGCCATTGTCATTGCATTTCCATCCATTGTTGTAAGCCTCTCCCTTGGGCGGAAGTGACTTCCAGGTGATTTAAACAGCCAGCCCCTTTCCCCCAAAATTTTCTCTCTTTTTCCCTTTTAGGAACCAGATTTTAAAGACTAGGACATCCAAAAACAACTACATATATGGGGAAAATTACAAATGACCAGGCCTTCCCAGAGAAAGGCTTAGAAAAGACCTGAGAAAACCTTATATTTATACCTCAGGGTGATCCTCAGCACAGAGACAGCCTACAACCATCAAAAACAAAAACAAAAGCAATAAAACAAACCTAGCAAACCCTAAGGAAGGGGGAGAATCTGATTTCCAGAGTTACTACATTTTTAGATACAAATGTCTACTTTTCAACAACAATAAAAAAAAATCCCAAAGCATACAAAGAAATGGGAAAATATGGCCATTTTTTCCCCAAAGGGAAAAAATAAATCAACAGAAACTGTTCCTGAAAAAGATCTGATGGCAAAGACTTTAAAACAGCTACCTTAAAGATGCTAAAACAACTAAAGGAAGATGTTAAGAAAGTCAAGATAACAAGTTATGAACAAAATGTAAATATAAATAAAGAGAAAAACCTAAAAAAAAGAAATCCCAGAGCTGAGAAAGACAATTAACTGAAATGAAAACTTTCACTAGAGGGATTAAAAGGCAGATTTGAGCAGAAGAAGAAAATTAGCAAACATGAAGATAAGACAGTACAAATTATCAAGTCTGAGAAATAGAAAAAAGAGTGAAGAAAAGTGAACGTAGCCTAAAGGAACTGTGGGATCCCATTGAGCACACCAACATATGCACTGTGGGAGTTCCAGAAGGAGAAAGAGAGAAAAGGACAGAAAGAGTATTTGAAAAAATAATAGCTGAATACTATCCAAATTTGATGAAAGACATGAATATAAACATGCAAGAAGTTTAATGAACTCCAAGGAAGATGAACTCAAAGAGGCCCACAAGAAATACATTAAAATCAAACTTGCAAACGTGAAAGACAAAGAGAGGATCTTGAAAACAGCAAGAGAGAAGCAAATCATCACATACAAGTTATCTTCAATAAGATTATCAGCAGATTTCTGAAACTTTGGAGGCCAAAAGGTAATAGGCAATATATTCAAAGTACTAAAAGGAAAACAAACAAACAAACAAACAAACAAAAAAACCTGTCAACCAAGAATCCTATATCCAGCAAAACTGTCCTTCAAAAGTGAGGAAGAAAATAAATCCCCAGATATCTTTAAAAAAAGCTGAAGGAGTTTGTTACCACTAGACCTGTCCTGCAAGAAATGCTCAAGGTAATCTGCAAGGTGAAATGAAAGGACATTGGATAGTAACTTGAATCCATATAAAGAAATAAAGCTCAGCCAGGCGCAGTGGCTCACACCTGTAATCCTAGCACTCTGGGAGGCCGAGGTGGGCAGATCACTCAAGGTCAGGAGTTCGAAACCAGCCTGAGCAAGAGCGAGACCCTGTCTCTACTATAAATAGAAAGAAATTAATTGGCCAACTAAAAATATAGAAAAAATTAGCCAGGCATGGTGGCACATGCCTGTAGTCCCAGCTACTCGGGAGGCTGAGGCAGGAGGATCGCTTGAGCCCAGGAGTTTGAGGTTGCTGTGAGCTAGGCTGATGCCACGGCACTCTAGCCCGGGCAACAGAAGGAGACTCGGTCTCAAAAAAAAAAAAAAAAAAAAAATAAGAAAGAAAGCTCTAAGATAAAATCATGTGCAATTATAAAAGCTTTTATTATTATAACAATGGCATATAATTATACTTTTTGTTTGCTATGTGATATAAGAGATTATTATACTTTTAAAAATTATTAGTCTACAGGCTAGTTAATATATTAATGTAGTTTTGGTTTGTAACCCCACATTTTATTTTCTACATAATTTGAGAGACTAATGCATTTAAAAGAATTATTAGTTTATGTTTTGGGACACAATATATACAGATGTAATTCTGTGACATTAACAACCAAAAGGAGTGGGGACAGAGCTGGAAAGGCATAGAATTTTTGTATACTATTAAAGTTAAGATGACATAAATTCAAATTAAAGTGTTATAACTTC
This sequence comes from Cheirogaleus medius, assembly GCA_008086735.1. Classification (NCBI taxonomy): domain Eukaryota; kingdom Metazoa; phylum Chordata; class Mammalia; order Primates; family Cheirogaleidae; genus Cheirogaleus; species Cheirogaleus medius. The sequence continues at coordinate 13,580,068 of VBSM01000605.1, forward strand.
AGGATATTAAATGTTATCCCCATGGTAACCACAAAGAAAATAGCTATAGAATATACACAAAAAGAAGTGAGAATGAAATTAAAACATTTTGCTACAAAAAAAATCAACTAAACACAAAAGAAGACAGTAATGCAGGAAATGAAAGACAAAAAAAGCTATCAGGCATATAGAAAACAAATAAATAGCAAAATGACAGAAATAAGTCCCTCTTTATCAGTAATCACTTTAAATATAATGGATTAAACTCTCCCAATCAAAAGAGAGGAATTGTCAGAAAGGATAAAAACACACGATCCAACTATATGCATCTACACAAGGCTCACTTTAGATCCAAAGACACAAATAGACTGAGATGGAAGAATGGGGAAAGATATTCCATGCGAATAGCAATCAAAAGAGAGCAAGGGTGACTATGCTAATATCAGAGAAAACAGACTTTAAATCAAAAAAAGTCACAAGAGAGAAAGATGGGCATTGTATATTAATAAGAGGCTCAATACAGCAAGAAGATAACAACAATTATAAACATTTATGCACCTAATGACAATCAAAATGTATGAAGCAAAAACTAACAGAATTTAAGGGAGAAATAGATAGTTCTACAATAATATAGTTGGAGACTACAATAACCCACTCTCAATTATGGGTAGAACAACCAGACAGAAGATAAGGAAATAGAGGATTTAAAACAACTAGATCTAACATACCCAGAACACTCTACTCAACAACAAAAGCATACAAATTCTTCTAAAGTACACATGGGACATATTCCAGGATAGATCATATGTTAGTACACAAATTAAGTCTCAATAGATTTTTTTTTTTTAATGACAGGGTTTTGCTATTACCCAGGTTGGCCTTGAACTCCCAACCTCAAGTGATCCTCCTGCCTTGGTCTCCAGAGTAGCTAGGACTACAGATGCATGCCACTGCACCTGGCCTTTGGTAGATTTTAAAAGATAGGTATCATACAAAATCTTTTCTCTGAACACAATGGGATGAAGTTAGAAATCAATAGCAGAAGTGAAACTGAAAAATTAACAAATTTGTGGAAATTAAACAACACACTCTTAAACAACAAATGGATCAAAGAATAAATCACAAAGGAAATTAAAAAATACTTAGAAACAAATGAAAATGAAAACACAACATACCAAAACTTATAGGATGCAGGGAAAGCCGTGCTAACAGGGACATTTATAGCTATAAATGGTTATACTAAAAAATAAGAAAAATCTCAAATCAACAACCTAACTTTACAAATTAAGGAACTAGAAAAGGAACTAAACCCGAAGCTAGCACAAAGAAATAATAAAGATAATAGCAGAGAGAAATGAAATAAGAAAGTAAAAAAATTGAGAAAATTAATGAAACCAAAAGTTGGTTCTTTGAAAAGTTCAATACAATTGACAAACTTTTAGCTAGATGAGCTAAGAAAAAAAGAGAGAAGACTCTCTTTTACTAAAATTACTAAAATCAGACACGAAAATGGGGATATTACTACTGATTCTACAGAAATAAAAAAGATCATGACACTACTATTAACAATTATATGCCAACAAATTGAATAACCTAGATGAAATGGACACATCCCTAGAAACCTCAAACCTACCAAGACTAAATCATAAAAATAAAAAATGTAGGGCTAGGCACAGTGGCTCAAGCCTATAATCCCAGCTACTCAGAAGGCTGAGGTGGGAGGATTGCTTGAGGCCGTGAGTTTGAGATCAGCCTGGGCAACAGAGTGAGACTCCCCATCTCTAAGAAAATAAAATTTTTAAAAAATTAGCTGGATGTAGTGGTGCACGTCTATAGTCCCAGCTACTTGGGAGGCTGAGGTGGGAGGATCACTTGAGCCCAGGAACTCAAGGTTGCAGGGAGCTATGATTGTCCCACTGCACTCTAGCCTGGGTGACAGAGCAAGATGTCATCTGTTAAAAAAAAATTTTAATTAAAAAATAAAAAATCTGGCTAGGCATGGTGGCTCACACCTGTAATACTAGCACTCTGGGAGGCCGAGGCAGGAGGATCGCTCAGGTCAAGAGTTCAAAGCCAGCCTGAGCAAGACCCCATCTTTACAAAAAATAGAAAAAATTAGCCAGGTGTGGTGGTGCATACCTGTAGTCCCAGCTCCTTGGAAGGCTAAGACAGGAGGATCCCTTGAGCCCAGGAGTTTGAAGTCACAGTGAGCTATGATGATGCTTCCACCTAGGGCAACAGAGTAAGACTCTGTCTCAAAAAAATTAAATTAAATTAAAATTTAAAAAGAATAAAAAATCTGAGTAGACCTATAACTATTAAGAGACTGAATCAGTAATCAAAAATCTTTAATTGGCTGAAAACAAACCAATAAAAGCACTTAAAAGGTCTCAAATGGCAGCATAATATAGGGGAAAGTATTAGGCTGAACTGTATGAAATTGCTGATATTTGACCATTTTTGATTTACAAAATATTAATTTTACATGGTCAACCTGATGTTTTAACTGGCAGTCAGAAGATGGGATGAGAAGCAAGCATCAGTTTCTTCAATGAGAAGCAACATAATAGCTATCTCATACGGAGCTCATCATAAACAGTAAAAAAAAGTAGCTTGCAGATATAGCTTCTATTAATATTATTATCTGTCACTTGTCACCCACATGTGCTGCTGGTCGACAAAGCCCAGCACCAGGAATTTTGTGTCTAGTATCCTCAACTAGATCATAAGCCCTCTGGGTGAGGGGGTGGTCTCACATGGCCCCCATGCTGCTTAGCACAGGGCCTATACACCAGATATTGCCATTCCTGTTCACTTGTTACCTCACCAAAGCCAGCTCTCCAGAAGTGGGTATGTAGGACTCATCTGCAATCCGACTACAGTCAACTGTTAGTGGTGACAACAGGTAGGAGGTAATTTTTATTCCTTCTCTTGTTGCCATCCTTGAACCTTTAATCCAATCCATGGCCTGTGGCTTCTTTCCTCTGTTCATCCCCTCCTTTCCATAACATATTACACCCTAGTTTAGGGCCTCCTTAACCTTTACCTAGATGACTGTTAAAGCCTCTTATTTATCTGCATTGTCTCCACTTTGTTCTTTTGTTCATTCATTCATTCAGTGAGCACTTAGCACCCAATGGGTGACCTGCTCCAGGCCCCCACTAGCACACATGGCAGCACCTATGTACAAACTGGAAAAAGGTGCCCATTGGTGCCTTCCTGGGGTTCGAAGAGCAGAAAGGCACCCCCTCTCTTGTGGCAGCAAGCCTCAGGGTGAGGAGACAGGCTGAGACCCAGCCCCTCCCATGCCCTTCACTAGGTGCCCTCTTAGGGCACACCCTGCACAACTGTATGCAGTGGCCCTGAGCTGCACTGCACTAAGCACAGTGAGGGGTTGGCACAGAACAAATGCCCATGAAGGTCCAGGGAGGGACACCCAGAAGAATGGCCTGTTAACTGGAGGCAGGAAGGCTCAAGGTCAGCACTAAGGAAACTTGAGGGAAAAACATCAAAGGCAACAAAACTGAAATAATAAAAAGAAGGAAAGTGTAGGGGGAATTCAGGCTTCTGGTTCTGTTGCAGACTCTGAGGTCTGGAGGAGACTGTCACCGGGCAGGTGGCAGGAGCCCATTTCCTCCTCCCTTCCTGCTGGGGAGTCCTCTCCTTCCCCCATCCCCGGCTGTTCCAAAATCTGTTGTGCACTTGAGCTGTGTTCAGCACTAACTACTGTGTATGAATACAATTGCAATAGGTGACAAGATCCAACTTATTTTATCTTACATATTTGGAATTAGAGCCTCTTGATAGTCAACATGTAAATGTATTCAAACAATATGCAAAGCAGGGGCTTAAGATGAGTTGAAAAAAATCTGGTAGCCTTATGGTGAGTTTTCTCTACAGAGGGACCTCTTTTAGATATGTCATCCCAGAGGGGGGCCCACTTCTGCTTGTTTTTGTCTCCTCCCTTTCCTCCTTCACCTGATGCCATGAATTAACCATTTCTATACCTAGAGGCATAGCTAGTCCCTAGCACAACAGGGGTTCTCAGCCTAAGATTCAATATAGCAATCACCTGGGGAGCTTTTAAATATTGTCAAATTCTGGACCCCACCCAGTGCAATTAAATGAAATGCACTGGTAATAGGACCCAGGCTTGGGTATTTTCTTTAAGCCCTTGCCAGTTAAGTGAGGTGATTCTCTAGGCCCTTGCCAGTTAAGTGAGGTGATTCTGCAGACAAGCACCATTGATCTCATATGTGTTCGCACAAAAGAATCCCATGTTTTGAGGGACAATCTATTATGATGTGGGATCTTGTTAGAAATGCAGAATCTGGGTCCCATTCCAGTCCTTCCCAATCAGAATCTGCATATTAACAAGATACCTAGGTGATAAGTTTTACATGAGTTTGAGATGAGACACTCTAGCAGGCATAGGCCAGGGGGCCACAAGCGGGTGTTTTTGTCCATTTGTTTTTTTACATCAAAATAAGATGTGCAGTGTGCATAGGAATTTGTTCATAGTTTTTTTAAAACTATAGTCCGGCCCTCCAACGGTCTGAGGGACAGTGAACTGGCCCCCTGTTTAAAAAGTTTGAGGACTCCTGCCTAGGCTATCAGTTCTCAAACTTGGTGCATATTGGAATCATCTGGAGAGTTTTCAAAGCTGCTGCTGCCAGGGCCCCAGCTGCAGAAAGTTTGATGTAATTGGTCTGGGGTAAGACCTAGGCTTTGGGACTTTTAAAAGTTGGCTATGTGATTCTAATGTGCAGCCTAGTTGGAGGGCCACTGCACTAGATGATTCTAATGTAGTCAATGCCTTAATGCAAGGAATTTTGTTTCAATAAAAATTTCTCGTAATGAGTCATATGCTACTATTATGTACAAATAGATACTATGAAAGTAATGAAAATCAAGTTTCAGCAAACTTGAAAAAAATCATTTAAATAAAAGTCTGATAAAAAATTAACACTCAAACGCTAACTATATTCAAAATAGCAGTAATAATCAAATAAGCTAATGTCCCTTTGAGGGTAAGCAATTTAGTCTATGACTTCCAAACCCAAGTTAATGGTTTCTTTACTTAGCTGATAGCTAGTATATAGAGGTCTCTACTTTGGGTACACATTACAATCATTTGGGAAGCTTTGGGGGGAAAAATCCAGGCCATATACCCAATCAATTAAATCAGTCTCATGGTGGGTCCCAGGCATTAGTGTCTTTAAAGCCTCCCCATAGACTCCCAAGTGCAGCCAAAGACGAGAATCTCTGCACCAGAGGCTGTAAGCACAACCAGTGTCTTATTGATCCTAGGAAGGACTTGGAGTTGACGGATATTAACAGTTACCAGACCCCCTGCAATATTCTGAAATTAAAAACAAAAACAAAAAACAGTTACCAGAATTCAATCCTACTATATTTAGGGGTGTTGGGTATCAATTACACAACTTTCCACTAATCAAGTGATGGGAATGATAATGAGATAAGTGGTAGTTTTCCTTGTTTGCAAATCACATTGCTCTATATTCCCCAACCACTGAATCAGTGGCCCTCACTGCAGAAGTTTGGAGGTGGGGGGGGGTGAATGCTAAGAGTCCTTGCTAAGAACTTCAAACTAGATTCTTATCTCAAGTCCACAGTGAGATAATAAACTTGCCTTTGTTAATGGAGAAGGAAGTCTTTTGATTTTTCAACAGCTTAAGGGTCTGAACTAGAGCTCCTAGGAGGCAGAGTGAGAAAGGAACGGAGGATTAGAAGAAAGTCCTAGTCACTGGCAGCGCCAAAGCCTTTGAGATACTGGACCTTTGAGATACTGAACACAGTTCAGAGGGGGAGAGTCCAAGTGATGAGATGGGGTAAGATTCTGCCTGGTTTACTCCCCACCCCAGGAACCTGCAGGGTAGTGAAGGTGGCTAGTGAGGTGATGGAAAACTCCAAGATAAGCTGAAGCTGGAAAGGACTGTGCCCACTTCCCATTCAAACTCTGGAATACTACATGGGAATTCTGCATCAACATGGGCAATGGAGGAGGGCAGACACAATATGGATTGCTCAGGCAGAAAAGGGGCTAGAGCAGCATGCTACTAATTCTCTAGGTGAGGAAGAATCTAGAAGTTTCTGCCTGACCTTCCTGCAGTGTGCCTGCAAGGCAGTCCTCAGAGTACAGGTGTGAGAGCACCCATATCTGAGGCAGTGGGGTGAAAGCAGGGCTGGTGCTGGATGGGCGACACTGGGGAATGCATAAGCCTGGAGCCCACCCAGTCAGGAGGGCATTGGTCATATCTCGTGGAGACATGCCCCATGCATCTCCTGTACCCAAAGGATAGACCACAAGTTCCCTGACCATTAGCACTGCATCAGAAACCAGTGGCCAAGGGCCAAGAGACATGAGCAAAGAGGGCTGCCATGACATGGTTATATAGGCTTCCTCCTGGGCCTCCTGCTACCCAGAAAGAAGGGGAGGGCGGAAACCCTAAGACTGAATATTTACTTAAAAGAGATCATGTTTAGAAAAGGCGGGTGTGGTGGCACCTACTTGGGAGTTCTGAGGCTGGAAGATTGCTGAAGCCCAGGAATTTGAGGCCAGCCTGGGCAACATAGTGAGACCTCATCTTTAAGAAAAAAAAAGAAAGAAAAAGAAAAGGAGATTATTTATAACAAAAAACCTTAAACCAGAAGAAACAGAGTCATCTTGAATAGGCAAATTTATCGGTATTTTTTTCTTACCAATAAGTAGAAACGGGAATTTCAGACCAAAATGAGATTATAGAAAATTATACTGTGTACATTTGCAACCCAGCATATAAAGGATGTATCTGTGTAGACCCCACTACTTAACTCTTGAAATCTAGCCCAGCAGTGGTCTAAAGCAGGCTCCCTGTCTCCCCGACAGAGCCCACTTCTGCCACAACTTTCCCTGCCTCTGTCTGCTCCTTCCTCCTTTCTTCTCTCCAACTCTTTATTCTAAGAACTTTCTATTTGGCTTCAGTGCAATGCAGTGAGGAACAGAGCTCCAAGGGGAGAAAGACTGTAAATTTACCCCAACTTAGTACCTTCTCATGACCCATGAGCTCTGAGGTCCCCAAATAATTGCCTCAGTTAAATTTTGCTACTGCCAAGAGTGGTGCCTCCAATTTGGGGATAGTGCTCAATTTGATCAACTATGTATTTTCTAAAAAGTCACATTTCCCTTAGTTGGAGCTAATTTAACTCAAATTTATAGTTTTCACAAATATTACATGGTCATCTCAATGCAGAAAAAGCATTTGGCAAAATGTTTTATGATAAAAACACCCAACAAACTAGATTTGAAGGGAAACTTTGAAATCTTAAGGACTAAACTAAAGGCGGTACAGACAGAACCCCAAGTTAACAACTACCAATCTGGCCTTTCTTTTGCTGAGAGCTCATCAGTGCTCCAGCAAAGAGCCAACCTCATGATGTTTTGCTTTTAGAGTTCTCATAAACTCCTAGCCAAAAAGAACCCTTCTTGGGCTCAGACACTTTTCACATGTACTGTGCCAACTCACTATCAGCCAATTAACTAATGAATTTTTAGTTAGGTGAAATGTTTATCTAGCAATTGGATTTTTTTTTTTTTTTTGAGACAGTCTCGCTCTTGTTCTTGTTGCCAGGCTAGAGTGCAGGGGCATCATCACAGCTCACTGCCACCTCAAACTCCTGGGTTCAAGCAATCCTCCTGCCTCAGCCTCCCAAGTAGCTGGGACTAGAGCCATGCACCACTATGCCCAGCTAATTTTTCTACTTTTTTGCAAAGACAGGGTCTTGCTACAGTTGGATTTTTAAAACATAGCAGTTGAATTTTAATATTATACAGGTGGTCCCCATGTTATGGACAAGATACATTCTGGAGAACATCTTTAGGTCAGATGTGTCTGTAACTCAGATCCCTAGTGAACAGCACATATACGGTAATAATAACAATACTAGAACAGCTATGCAGTAATAATGATACAGTGTAATACTGTAATAATAATAATACCACTGTACTTTAAGAAGTTACAGAAACTATTGTACTCTTTCTTTTAATTCAAACATGGAATGTAAAAATAAATTCATAAAAAAGTTTAGATACGAGATAGGGGAAATTTCAAAAAAGAATATTAAAGGTTAACATTCACCAAATGTTGCATCAATGCTAGGCTAATAGAAATGTTATTCTTATTTTGATCTTCTAAGCAAATCAATAATAACCTTTCCAGTCGGGCGTGGTGGCTCATGCCTGTAATCCTAGCACTCTGGGAGGCAGGAGGATTACTTAAGCTCAGGGGTTTGAGACCAGCCTGAGCAAGAGCGAGACCCTGTCTCTACTAAAAATAGAAAAATTAGCCTGGAGTGGTGGCATGCACCTGTAGTCCCAGCTAGTCAGGAGGCTGAGGCCAGGAGGATCGCTTGAGCTCAGGAGTTTGAGGCTGCAGTGAATGAACTATGATGACACCACTGCATTCTACCTGTGGCAACAGAGAGAGACTCTGTCTCAAAAAAAAAAAAAATCATAATAATAATATGTCAACAAAGTCCTATTTAGGATACAACACAGAAATGCTATGTCTCTTTCAGCTCCTTTAAAGAGATTTTGACTTGAAGAGCCAATAAAGGTTGAAAATAAAAATTTCTTAGAGAAAAGTTTGTACACATCCACGGTAATACAACAGATTCCCAATGGATTCGTCTATTCAGGGCTGTACTTTCAACCCCTTGAGGGAGCTTAAGGAGCATAACTGCCCTCTGCCATTGCCTTTTCCTTGGTTATATGCTAGGAAAAACCAAGCTCTGTGTTGTGAGGCCCCTGGTTCTGACCTCACCTGGTAATGCCAATGATTACAGAAAAATCTGTAACACTGAGGAAGAGACCATCCACCCATTTTTTTCTCTACCCTCCAAGTGATAGCAAAATTCACCTACCAATTTCAACCACGCTTTGACTATTAATAACTAGGTATTTACGCCAGCGTCTATAATAATTGAGGCCTACTTATGTTCTCACTTTGCTAAGTTCCCAAGTACCCTGAGAGATTCCTTCCCTATTTTGAAGAACTGTTTTTTGGTTACTATGGCAACAGTGCACAGAGAAGGGGGAGCTTTCCATGGACAGGAGAGCAAAAGAACAGCTATTTGTCCTCCCATTGGCGGAACAGGGCCATTCGCGAGATTAGCATGTGGTGCAAATACAAATAAGCGTGCAGCCTGTTTCAAGAAAGCCGAGAAGATATTTTCAGGGCAAACTCACTCATGAAGCAATTATATCACACCTCAATCAAGTGCTCCATTTTGTGCTGAAATGAAGAAATGGTCTTTTGTGTCCAAAGCAGTGGTCCGCAGCGGGTTCACTTCAAAGGAAGGACCCAGGCACACGATGGGGGCAACCCACAGGCCTTGGGGCACCCTTTTGGGGTTCCATGTACAAATCAGGGGTGCTGGGGGAAGAACTTCCCTCCTGGTCTACTCTTGCCTCTCCTTTTGCCCCAGAAACCCCAGGAAAAGGGTGGGCAGCAGCTAAAGGGCGTGAGGAGAGCAAAGAGCAGAATCCTTGTTTTTGTCTGGTTTGGTGAAGTTTGTGTCATGCTGTGTCAATGCAGAGCACTGCTCCTGAGACCATCATGGTACCAGGGGGCAAAGCAAGTTCCTACAAGTGACCCCAATGACAGAACTCTTTTTTCACATAGAATGAGAAAACAAACAAACATCCATTTTGAAAATTGAAGTTACCCATTTTGCTGAAATAAGCCAGACACAAAAGACAAATATTGTATGATTCCCACTTATATAAGGAACCTAGATTCATCAAATTCATACGGATAGTAAGTAGGATGGGGGTTGCCAGGGGCTGGGGGAGGGGAGAACAGGAGTTATTGTTTAAGGGTACAGAGTTTCAGTTTGAGAAGATGAAAAAGTTCTGGAGATGGATGGTGGTAGCGGCTACAAAACAATGCGAATGTACTTAATGCCACTGAACTGTATACATGAAAATGGTTAAAACAGTAAATTTTATATATATTTTATCGCAATAAAAAAATTATAGTTACCCAATCTGTTTGCCTTGACACATCTATGCTACAAAAATGTACTGCTCGAATTCAGGATTGAACATGCATTCGATAAATATTGAGTCCACCACAAGCTGCCCTTACTGAGGGCAGGCCGTGGGCTGTACAAACATGGGCGAGAAGCTAATTGTCTCGTATCCCCTCGTGGCCATTCACTGAATCCATCTGGTATGGCTGCAGAACTCTAGTCTTCCAGGTAGGAGCGTGACTTGTGTGGGGGTAAGTCCCAGGAACACAGAAGCCCCATACAACTGTAATGACCATTTATGGATCCCAAAGAAGAGGGCAAGTTTTCTGCGAAAACCGACCCATGTTTCTAGCCCATATGGGTCCATCTTATTAATCAATGTGGCAGTGGAGGCTTTCAGAGTGGCTCTACCTCGTGGTACTTGGCACCTGGTAGCACTTCTGACATTTTTCTGAAAGGAGGATGAGGATAAGGAAAGGGTTTGATAGGAACTAAGCCTAAGTCAGATCAGCAGAGGGTAAGGAGAAAGGGGAGGTAGGGGGAGGGTGTTTGAGAGTAGGAGAGGGAGAGAACCCGGCAAAGGACCAGGAGGGAGGGTAAGAGATGGGTCAGGGAGGGAAAGCTTGGGGGGGGTGTTGAGATAAAAGAAAGGAGCGTGGGGGCGGGGCGGGGGAGGAGGGGAGGAGAGGGCCTTTTTGTTTTCCTGCAAAGCTCCTTGTTTTGTGTTGAAGAGGGAATGACAATAGAGCATGTGCCTGGCAGAGGGTATTCACCTTAATCCCACCCTCCTGCTCTACTTTTGGTGAGAGAAGGATGAGCAGAATTTTATCTGAAGGGAAAACCAGAGGGACTTTTTTTTCCTGACTCCGAGGTCAAGAGGGAAACCTGCACTCATTCACTGAACACGTTTAGGTACACAATGCGATTAGCATCTCTTCTGTCTCTGGGCTGCTGCTAGCCTGGGCTCCTGAAAACACAAAGGAGCCAGAGACGTTGTTCATTAATAGTTAACTGTTAATGTCGCTGAAAACTTGGTCCAGGAATGACTGCTTAGGACTGGGCCTAGGAAGCGGTGATAGATGGATTTCCAAGCATAATCCCAGGGGCGGGAACTATAAGGCACAGCGCCTTCAAGCCCGTGATGTGGGAGTGTTTGGTAAATTGTAACTAAAACCTAAAGGACATGCCAGCCGGACTTCCCTTTGCCTCTGTAGAGATTTATAATTTGAGATCCTGCAACTGTGTGTGTAAGGAATAAAGAGGAAACCTGTTGGTGAACATGCAGAGCAGAGGTTTCTGGTTAGATCGCTCCGTGTTGTACCTGACTGCGAAGATCTGATTCTAAAACCAGTTGCAGAAAAGACAATACTTAGTAGCTAATGTATTAAAACAGCCAGTGGAGAGTTTAAGACATATCATTACCAGATGACTACCAGAAACATCCACCAAACTTTTCCATTTGGAGATTCCATTAATATAGAGTGTCTCTATGTCAAAAACAGTATTTAAAGGTGAGATGATTATTTCCTGGCTTGTTCAGAGCTTTAGAGGTAACTGAGCAAATGTGAACTAGAAAGATCAATTTCCCCTTAACTTTTTTTTAAAGGTCATGAAAGAAAACCGTTAACCTGACAGATGTAACCACGGATTCTTTTATAGCATTTTTCGAAAAGCCAAAGGCTGCTAAATGTGTCACATTAATGCATTTCCCCATGACTGGGTTCTCTGATATAAAAGTAATCATGGGAGAATTTTTTTTCCTCCAGAAAATGGCTCTGCAATTTTGAGAAAATAGTTCTTCCCATATCTTAATTTTTTTTTTTTTTGGTAACTGTCATGAAAACGATCTGGGTTAATGGAATCTCCATTTTCTTCCTAGATTCTCTCAAAACTTTCTTTCAAGTGTCAATCTCAATGAAATGAGGCCAAAATGTTACACAGCTTAGAACTTTGATTTTTTTAGTCACAGTCCCTTAATTATTCTGATTTGTAGATTTTGGGAGGGTTTAATATTGATCACTCTCTCGCGCTGAATAATTTTTAGAAAAAAACACAGTCTGAGTCTAATTGCCAGGCCCATACCACACACACGAAAGCTGTGAATACAAGCTGTGATCATGCATCACGTGTATGCGGCTTTGATTGTGTGGGACCCACAATAAGATTAAGATTGTTTTTTCCTTCTTAATTATTCAGAGCTAAGTGTGATGAAAATTAAAACTAAACATATGGATGTGATCATGAAGGTTTTTCTAACATAGCTTTTTTTTTAAGTATGTTTAATGTGCTATAAGCACTAATTCCTTTAAATATCTATTTAAGGCAAGAATTCCTAGAATTTGCTCTAATTTTAGGGTAGGGTAGGATTTTTTTCTTAATTCAGTGCCACACTTAACAATGCACCAGTTCAAAGTGCAAAACAGTTTCTTTCCCCTTTATTTTTAGTTTAAAAAAAAAATCTACTCTTACTGAATATATATTGTTACTTAGTTTTCAGTGGAATGAACTGGTCAAATTCAGAAAATAACACTTTTATTGCAAATATAAAGGGAATAAAATAAAAAATTAAGAGGTTACTCTTTTCTACAAACTATGTCTATAATAATATATGTTGTGGCTTATTTGTGACTTAATTCAGTTTTCTGTGATAATGGTAAGAAAGATAGAACAGGTCATTCAGAGATCTAGATAACCTGAAAATCTTTTGAGTTTGTCTTTGGAATATGGTAACTAAAAGCTCATTTAATTTTACATTCTATCTAGACTAACACTGATATTTATTTGTCTTTCTTTAGAATGTGCTCATGATATGCTGAGAGGTAGATGGCTCAGAAGTATACCAGGTGACAAGGACAGACCACTTGAGACTGAAAAGTTGTTGCAGGTTTTAGTGGCACCAAATGGACAATCTCCAAATGGTCCCTCTCGTGACCCTGGTTGCAGAAATACAAGCAAAGACAGAGGAACACTGAGCTACAAATGGGGAGGTCCGAAACATCCATTATTAGACAGACTACCTTGGGTGTCAGCCTCGCCTTCCCAACACACTCCCAATGAGTCCTCTTTAGTTCCCTTGTTGCACTCTTCCATCTCATCTTCTCTTCCCTTTCCCCTTTGTGCTTCCCATGTCTCTGGCTTACTTGCTAACCCCAAGCCCCCATATGCACTTACAGAGGAAATTTATTTGTCATCTACCTCTCAATTGGTCCTTAGTCCTTTTAACTAACTTGGGTTAGGCATTCTCCACTCATACAGGTCCTGGAGGGCTTAGTTCCTGTAGGTCTGGTACTGACAGATCCCAAACCCATGTCCTTTCAGCCTTAAGAACCCTGAAGAGTGCTGACTGCTCATAAGTGCCTACCAACTCCCAGTTAGTTTCCGTCTGACCAGGTGACCCTTGCCAGATTCTGTGACTGTAATCCAAGTTCTGAATGCTAGAGGATCTAGCAGAATTTCCTAACTGTGGTGTAGATGTGACAAGTGACTATGCAAAAACCAAATAAAGGAGCAAGTGTTTTTTCCTGGCATCCAATGTTTTAAAGAAAGTGGCGCAAAAAAGCAAAACCTAGGAACACAGTTTACCCTGATTCCCAGCAATACTAGTAGACTGCAGCAACCACCCAAAGGCACAGGAAAGCCAAAGGATATTAAATTACAAAATACCAACATTTGCATTATAATTCCCTCCAATTAAGAAAGAAAGATATAAGTTGTTTGTTATAAACATCACCAAGTCTTGAGCAAACACCAAGAGCTCACCACAGAGCTGAACCAAGCATTCATCGAATTAGAGCTCCTTTGCAAAGCATTTCATGGGCACAGCCACAGAGTATGCATTTTATCACACATCCTAATAATCCCAGTTATGGTGCCTACATTTTAATCATTTGTTCTGGGCTTGTTTCTCAAACAATTAGCACTAATGAATGGCCAGAATACCTTGGATCATATATGTCTAATTGCAGTCAAGAGCAGTTCTTGTCTGCATGTACATTTCAATTTACCTCTGGGGATAATGTTTGTTAATTGTATTTCTTTATAGCAAGTGAAGAAAAAGGCAGCTCAGGCAAAAAGGGACTAAGTGTTCTCCTCTTTCCCTTTGTTCCCACAAGAAGCTAAAGTCACTTCAAGAGGCACTTAATCCCATCATCCGTGGTTACAATTGCCTTGCAGCATCAATCAAAAAGAATCTAAAGTAAAATGATGCAGCTATATTGTGTAATTAAAAGCAATTCAGGTAGTTATTGCTTGGGGCCCTTTACGGGTCCAAATACTTAAAATGGCCCTGCAGGGATCCTAAATACTGTAGTGTTTTAAATTTGGTCAGCAACAATCTCTCCATGAAAAGGAAGGAATATGCAAAGGAAAAGAAAAGAAAAAACCAAACCAAAACAAAAGCCCACTACCCTCTTCTAGTGCAAACTGTAAAGCGAAAGAAAAGAGAAAGGAGAGCAAAAGTCTTAAGTGAAAAAAACCCCACAACTCCCAGCCACAGAATGAAATAAACACAGAAGGAAAGGAAGGAGAAAAGGAAAACAAATGATGTTTTCCAAATCAAACAGTCCCTGTCACAATTTTTGGCACTCGAGAAAAACATGTGTGATAATGTTGGCTGAGTCTCTTCAACATAAAACAGCCCTGTAGAATCCATAACATAAAAATAGAGGCTTTCTGAAAATTTGAATTTATTAAGAAAACACAGAGTAAATTATGGTGTGTCTAATTCCACAGTTTAAGGCAAGATGTGAGAAGTACTTTTTAACAGTTTGGCATAGATTTCTAAAGCGATTTACTTAAGTCATTTTTAAAATAGAAATTGAAGTGCTGAGACTTTTAGGTGTCTTATTTGGCTTTTAAAAGCAAGACTTGTTTAACATAGTGTTTGCTGCTGTGTGCTTTTAAAACAATGAAGAGCCATCGTTGACAGAGGTTGGCAACAGGCATCATTCTCTGGTTTGATGCTAGATAGAATATTTTTAAGTAAAAACACAACTCCTCAACAGATGTAAGACTAGATGTTAAAATAACAATATGTGTGTGTAAGTTTTACCCTCATTTTTCCTTTTATAATAAAAAATGGGAAAGAAGGCTTCCTGTTGATTTACAAAAGAATTTCAGGAAAAAATGCTAATCACATGCCTGAATGAGCCAGCTGTCAGATAGTAAGGAACTTTTCCAGAAGGACACCAAGTTGCACCTGGAAACAGATGAAGACTGGTGCACAGGCTCTACTCCACATCACTGGAACAGAGTACTTTGTAGCAGCATTGATAAAATACATTCCAAGCTACAAATTAGTGGCAAATGTGTGAAAAGTGAGGGTCCAATTTCAAGGGAACATTCAAATCATAAAACGATTGTCAAGTGAGATATCCAACAACAGTTCATTTTAAATTGCCCTCATTTTGCACATAAATATTCTAGTAACTTAAGTCAGTGCAAATGCTGACAACTGAAAAATGTAAAAGTTCTCCCTCAAAAGTCTAACTTTACATGAACAAAATACAAAATGATAGAATGGAACCAATGATGTTTCTGTCTCTAGGAGAACCAAACTTAAAAAAAAAAAAATCTCTCATTTTTTTATAAGCCTACCATGCTTTTTCAACCAGATTGATCATATTGTTAGCAATACTGTATATGCTCAAATGGTTCTGTGTTGAGAAGTAGGCAAGTATTTCCTATAAGTTTAAACCTATTTATCATTCAGCAGCCAGTCTTCAAGTATTCCCACAAAATCACTGGCCCTTGCCGGGTTGCGGGGTGAGGGTCCAACATTCCCTGACTGCCATGTTCTTACCACCCTTCCTAGCAGTCTGGTGAGGTGACACACTGCCTGGGACTATAAAGGACAAGTGGATGGTAGAGGAGTGCCTTGTGGCTTAGCTGAGTTGGATTCCCTGTCTTTCCAACACCACCAACCTTCCCAGGTAATTCATTTCATAAACAGGCATTGGTGCTTCTCTTTGCCTCAACTGTGCCATCAAACTATCTTGTTTTGTGTTCTATAGTTTGTTCACTAGCTTTAGGATTAATCTGTAGATACTTTCTCTTAGGGAAAGGAAGTGTAAACTTTTAACACAGGACATTTTAGGATACCCCAAACTCAATTAAACAACAGGGAAAAAACTGAATTCATTGATGATAAATTTCAGGCAGAAGTCTGTACTTCAATCTTTCTCCAGTAACAATCTTTAATGTCATTCCCATCGACAACAGGTGCTTTATCGATACCATATTTCTTTCCTCTAGTGCCCAGGTCTCTGCCCTGTCCCTTGTCCCTGATGCTCTCCTGGAATTCCCCAGGGATGGTGCCAACCACAGGCTGCCAGAAGCAGCCCCACAACAGCGCCCTTTGATTCCTGCCATTGATCCAGCTGTGTGCATGCTGGTTAAATGCTGCCAGGTCAAACTGGAGAGCAAGACTTGAAAATTCAGTGCTAATTACTGTGATTACAATCTGTGTCCCAAGCAGCCAAAACCTCAGGGAAGAGTCTCCAGGTGACCTGTTTAGAAATAAAAAATCTTAGTTTGAGAGATGGAGAATCTATACATGCTGACTTTCCAGCTCGTTAAGTCATAATACGGGTGTCAAGTTGCTAATGATACTTTCTCCCAAATGTATATGATTTAAGGCAAAACCAGCACATAGCATGGACAAGGCAGATGGAAGGGGAAATGTTCAAACAGAACCCATGTAGCTGCAAAAACATCTAACACCAGAGCCCTGCAACATGATGCTCAGATAGGGATTTTCTTGAGATGTCTTGAGACCCTCTGCATCCAAGCCAGTGACTGAGTGGAGGCTTAAGGAAAGATTCTTATAGACCTCATTGCTCTGCAAAGTACAGGGGAGAATTTGTCATGAGAATCTTAAGCCTCTAAATACACATGCTAATTGTGTATTTGCCACTTAGCTCTCAAGGACAGATTCACTAGAGTCAGAGAAAATGATTTCATAAATATATCTTATATGACATTAAAGAACCATAAAAAACTGATGCTAGAGAATACTAAGAGAGTTTTGTTTTCCTGGCATGTTAAAATTTTAAAATGAGTTTTAATCACTTGGAAATAGGTTGAGGAGCAAGACATGTTTCTGGTGACTGAGAAAGCATCTAGTTTTGTTCTGGAGTACACAGGGCTCTTTTTCCTTTATTCATAGACTATGTGCAGATAAACTTGTCCTTGTCCGGGTTTATACAAAATATAATTCTTCCAGGGCATGAAAATTAGAATGGAATTAAACACTCTGAAAATCATCACATAGAATTCTAAAAGGATTTCTTTACTCTCAGTGAGTAAACCTCTTTACTCTACAAGGTTTCCAGAACGTGGCCAAGGAACTGAGTGTGATTTAGCATCTAAACCATCACAAGGACCCTTTAGCAGCTGACAGGCATCACCCAGGCTTTCTGTGTGCCCATAATAGGAACTCTGGAGGAAGAAAGGCTCTTCAGGGGACACGCTGGCCAGTGTGGTCCTAAGAGAGGAGGCAGAATCCAACCCATCATTTTTGAGCCTGGCCCAAGTCTGCTAACACATGTTGAACACCACAGAGCCCTTCGTGAAAATATGACTTCAAATATTTTCCTTTCCTCTCTCATTTCCTTTTTAAAAGTACTCAGTTCACAAGGTGTATCTAAGGGTGTTTATTTGAAAATGCAACCCCTTTTAAAGGGCTCGACTTGTTTTACGTCGTGAACACTGAAAGTAGAAGGTAAAAATTTCAGTATGAACTCACTTTACAAAACACCATGATTTGATGACTATTTCAGCTCATTATAGATTGCTATTTGACCTAAATAAATTTTTAAAAACAGAAGTGATTCTATGTTTTAAGATTTCGTTAACTTCAGAGAACAAGTTTTCTCTTTTTAAGAATTAATCACAATGCTAGTTTGGCAAAATAAACCATGACTGAACTTGAAAAGTGCCACTGATGTATTTTTTGATTTCTCATGACAACTTCTGTTAATGACATGAGAGTCACAGGTGACTGTTTAACTAGTCAGAGAACTTCGTGCAGTGTTGTGATAGATGCACAATCTGTTCCCCCTCCCCACACATGCTGCCCCCACTCTGCTCTTTTCCTTCCTCCTTTTCACAAGAATTTACGGAGCTCCATGCCAGGCACCTCTGCCACTCATAAATTGAGTGAGCTATAATAGTAAGGCAAAACTTTTGAATACTAAAGTTTTGGGGTTTTGGTTTTGTTGTTTTCCATGTACAATGACAGGCTGGCAAGTCCCCTTGAACCTCCAGGTCAGTTTAGCTTGTTTGACCATGACATAAGCTTGTTAGCATCTAGCACAAGGCTTTATAGGAGGCTGCACTCAGGTTTGTTGACTGACTGACCAACCAACTAAGTTTACTGTAGGGACCATCCAAGTCATCATCTGGGAAAAAATGTCTGCTTTTTCAATGGTCAAGAAACCCTTTCATTTGTTCCATTTCTCAGACAAATTTTTCTGATAACAATGCCATAGCCACAATCTGTCCCCTACAGGCAGAAAGAAGGCTTACTCCAGAAGAGAGCTAAATGTAAAATGCACCAAAAATATGCCCTCATCTATACAATAAGGAAGACTATTCCAGAAATAATTTTAATCAATTTTATACAATTGATTTATTCTTTCAAGGAGCCTTTAATTTACTCCATCCCTGATTGAGTTGTTACATGAATTACAAAGGTTTAAATATTAAGAAAAAGGCAGAGATTTCAATCAGGGAATACCCATGATGGTTTAATTAAAGAATTTTTGCATCTCACTTACAGAACATCGCTCCTTAAGTACTGCATGGCATTTATTTAAAATGTCCCAGAGGCAATTAAGCCCTTGATTAACAATAAAATTTTCTTCCTTAACTTCATTCTCAATTACCATGAAGCTCATTTCTCATTGCCGGAACTTCCAGCACATGGTACTCAATGGATTTAACTCATACGTAATTCCATATAAGCTACCAAAAAAGGTTAGAAAGAATTGAAGCACACGTAAGCCAGCCCTTTCTAAAAGTTGGAGGAGTTAACTGTGCTGCAGTTTGCCTACCTTGTCACCTTCAGCTTAGAGCCTCACCACACCGAGTTGTGATGACTCTACTCTGGGTCACGGGAGGAACAAGGGACTTGGTGACCAGGATGCAATTCCGAACTCTGAAAGTTTAGTTTTGCACATTACTTAACCTCGCTAAATCTCAGATGCATATTATGAGTTGGATACAATAATAGGGTTGTTGTGAGAGGTCAATAAAATTATGCACCGCATGCATATGAAGTCTGATCCATAATAGGAACTATTATTGAGAACACACTCTCCTTTCCCCTCTCTGACCTCCATGAGCTAGAACACTTGAGTCTGGAACATCATGTCGCCTAGGACAGAGACAGATGGTGCAGGCACTTTGCCACATCTAGGAAACACATCTGCAAGGAGACCAGGGAGCTGCTTCTATGCTAAGGGGCCGGGCCTGAAGAAAATAAAGATAGATTTATATCTACTCTCTGATACCCTCCACATTCTTCAGAACTTAACCATTGGATGAGGCATATATAAACTTGGGCTTATCTATGAATTTTTAATCAGCTCTAAAATAATGTTTCATGACTATCTAAATGTAGACATTAGTCTGAATCTAAAAAAGGGAGGAAAATCAGAAGAGTTTTTTTCCCTTTCATTTTATTTTAATGTTATACAATTTTCATTCAGTATTTCATTCATTCAACAAACAGATATTGGGCACCTAAGCCAGGCTCTGAGGATATCAAAATGAGGAGAGAATTCGGCCTTCGGGGAAGTTGAGGTCCAGCTGGGGAGATACACTCAAAATGCTAATGTGGGGTGGAAAACAGTGGCCTTTTTTTTTTTTTTTTTTTT
>VBSM01000605.1:13600056-13616431 GCA_008086735.1 Cheirogaleus medius
GTTTTCTGAAAAAAAAAAAACTCCATTTTTTGTTCTCTGATGAGATTTATGCTTTAAAAATTATCTTAGAAATGTATAGGACTTAAGTAATAATTCTGTTTCAAACAGATATGGTCTTCTTTAAAGAAGACCCTTCTTCAAAATCAGAATTTAAAAAGAGATACAACCAGATTATACTTTGTATTAACTGAAGCTTCTGAGAAGCATATTTCGGTACCTACAGTTTACTAGGGATATAGCATGTTAAGATAAAAGGTACCAGGACTTGTACTAAGACAAACAAACCTAAATTCTCAATGGTAGATTTTTTTTCTTTTTTACATTTATTGAGTCCCTTATTTGCTTTATCTCACTTAATCCTTTCAACAGTCCTATGAAGTAGGTCCTATTATTGCTGCCTGTGTCATATATTGAAACACAAGTCTATTTTATTCTGTAATTTAAATTTTCAAATAGGCAGCTGCTGACAACATCATGCCATATTTCACAATCGATAGCAGTTTTCTCAGGGTACTGCATAAGCCAAAGCAACTCACTCACATTCACATTGACCAGAAAAACTTCGCTCTTAAAAAAAAAAAAAAAGTCAAAATAGAGATTCAGACCAAGAATGACAGTGTGAATGTCTTTTTTTCCCTTCAAAATTGTCTCTATTTGTGATAGTTTAGAACAGGGCTCATTCTCACATATTCTCAATCATATGTGGGAGCTAAATATTAAAAACAATTGATCTCATGAGTAGAATGATGGTTAAAGTGTGGATGGTTAATGGGTGCAAAAATATAGTTATTGTAGATAGATAGAATAAACAATATTTGCTAGCACAACAAAGTGACTGTAATCAGTAAGTTAGGGTATACTTTAAAATAACTAAAGGAGTAGAATTAGAATATTCCTAACAGAAAGAAATGATAAAGGCCTGAGGTAATGGACACATCATTTACCCTGATTTGATTAATTCACATTGTATGTGTATATCAAAACACCACATGTACCCTAGAAAGATATACAACTATTATGTACTCATAATAATTTAAAAAAATAAATAAATAAACAAGTAGAACAGGGCTCAGCAAACTTTTGTCCGAAAAGGCCACACAGCAAATATTTCAGACTTTGTGGGCTGAGAGACAGATGTGAGAATGTTATATTGGTACTGGCATAGCAAGAGAGAATGTAAATTTCTGCAGATTTTTTATTAATGAAATTCAAAATAAAATTGAGTACAGTGTTTTGGTTATATAGTTCTACTCATGAGAAGAATGGAATTTCTTTGTGGGAGAATAACATTTTGCATAATTGGGGTTCAGAGGTAATGTTCGCTATTATCAAATCATTCATCTCCAAAAACCATTCTTAGGTAGAGGGCTGTACAAAAACAGGTGGCAGAAGTGGATTTGGCCCGTGGACCCTGGTTTCAACTATTTGTCTAGGGGTTTAGCCATGGACAAATGTGCATCGTGGAGACCCAGAGTTCCACACAGACAATGTAAAAGTCACAGAGCAGAATGGTTGGGACTGAAGGCCTCTGCTTTCAGTCCCAGCCCTGGTTATTATTCAGAGACATCAGCGAGTAGAAAGCTTTCAGGGCTCCCTGGCTCTCACTTGTTAATTTGGGAGGTTTGAAGTGGCTGCCACACCTACTATTTTGCACTGCACCAAAGGGAAGTCAGTTTAGTGCAAATCACAAAAGCCAATTGTTACAGTCTCCTCTGTTTTGTTGCATTTTTGAAAATCTCA
Source organism: Cheirogaleus medius (assembly GCA_008086735.1). Taxonomy (NCBI): domain Eukaryota; kingdom Metazoa; phylum Chordata; class Mammalia; order Primates; family Cheirogaleidae; genus Cheirogaleus; species Cheirogaleus medius. Next base: position 13,601,797 of record VBSM01000605.1, read on the forward strand.
ATTTCCTTCACTTTCCTTATTCTCTCTGTCCTGATGCTAACACATGTCTTTTTGGGGAAACTTTTAACAGATCAGTTTTGAAGTCCAGCATTTCGTCTTCCTTTTAAAATACAAAACCCAGGAACTCAGTCTTTTGTGGGCTCCCTGCTCTTTGTGTGATCCCAGGGGAGGGGAGGGGGAGAAAAGGGGAAGGGGTGAGTAGGGAGGTTATTGGCTCACAAAAGTCCAGACAGTATTTGACTAAAAAAATGCAGAGCCGGGAAGCAGGGTGGAAGAAATGAATCAGAAATCCTACAAACAGAGGAGGGTTATTTTTCCTTTAACAGATTAAGGATCATAGGTTTTCATGCTTACTCAGATGGAACAAGAAAAGATTTTAACCTCTTTGCCTCATTCAGTTTGGGTCTCAACAAAATAAAAGTTGAGCACATTCAAAACATCCATTAGAACTTTCTTCTTCTGTTTAAGATGGTGCGACAACATCTGGTGAAAGATTCAGGGTTGCGTTCCAGTCAACAACAATCACAGGGAAGAAAAGGCGAAAGCCCACCAAAAACAGAAAGGGAGACGGAAGTTGTGCAGCTTTCCCCTGCTTTTTACGTGGACAGATATTCTAGGAGAAGTTTCCTTGCCCTTGTGAATTAAATTCCAGTTCCAGCAGGGCACACCAATTCTAGTTCAAAATGCATAGAGAAATTCGCACAGCTATCTTATTAAATGTCCAAAGGTGCACGAGCTGTTTCTTCTGAGGGAAGGAACCATATTTTCCAAATTAGTCCAACTGGTAGTTGATGGGCTGAATGCCCATTTATCTACATCGATAATGAACTGGTGCGCTTGATGACTAATAATGCCTTCAGGAAGTAGTTAAACACCACTATGTTGTACACTGGCCATGCACAAGATAAAAAGCAAGGGAAATAGGCAAATGAGGAGAAAGAGGAAGTTCAGGCAGTAATTTTGACAATAAAGTGGAAAGAGTTTTAAGTGCTCAAATTACGACAGGGGTTCAGTCCGGCCTTAGCAGCCCTCTGTGTCTTCAGGAACAATTTTGGACAAGTCTGTTCATTTCCCTAGTAGTCAACTTCCGAGTAATGGCAGTTTCTTAAAGAATTTCTCTTCTCTAGCCATACCTACTGCATATTATATCATCGGGAAATCGAGATCTTAAAAATTAATATAAATCTCTGATCACAATAACCAGGCAGAACAGGAGGTAATCTTTGAGGGGGCAAAAATAGAGACAAATAACTGATTTCAAGAGCCAGGACTATAGAAAGAACTTTTTTTTTGCTGATCTTGATGCTATAATTGGCATATAATAGATTCTAATTAAACATATAAATGAACACGAAAGCCAAATATCTTAAATTAGCTTTATACAAATTTCCTTTCCTTAACCATGTGATAGTAATAATTTGTAAAGCATTTAATAAGTTAGAAGAGCAAGTAGAATTACACTACTTACCTACTAACCAATGTGCTTCTTTTAATCATTCAAATGAAAAACAATGACACTGTCAGAAGTTTTAAAGAATGTTGAAGTATTTTTAAATATCTTTGGGTCAAGTTTAAAGATGTCCTGTTGAGACTGATGGGTAGGGAAAAGGTAAGGAATGCCTCTTACATTACAGGATTATATTCTCATATCTTAGCTCTATTTTTAAGCTGTCAAGATATTCATGACATCTTAAGTTTATGCATATGTTCCCTGAGAAGAGAAACAAGCTACAAGTTTTAAAACTCATTTAAAATAGCAAAATTGCAAAACAGTGACTCATTATCCTAATCCTCCTGTCCCCATAGCTTAAGACACACAAAAAACCGATTTCTCTCTGAACACAAAGAAAGAAAAAATACCTTTAAATGCTGCCACATAATGCTGAAATCCTTAAAACAATTTGGTGTGGAAGATGCAGGAGTCTTTACAGAGCATATTGCATCCAGAAAAAAAGGAAACAGGAAGAAAGAAAAGAAAAAGAAAAAAACAAACATACCCCCAACAAAAACAAAGCCCCAACAGAATATGCTGCAAAAATCCAAAGCCTCTGGCACTATTAGTGCAAGGATATCTACACATCCTGTGTTTCAAAATATGTCATCACATTAGCCTCCAGGGGAGAAGCAGTTACATGGCAGTTTTCACTGAAGAACTGATGTGCCAGGTCCTGATATGCTAAAGCAAAGTCAAACCATTTGAGTGTGGAGTGTGTTATGCAGTTTATTTCTTGGCTAGAAACATAGACGACAGAAATGACAACACAGGCCTTCTTCATATCTCGAGGCCCACCCTGCCTCCCACTGCATCCAGGAGTCCACTGCCCATGTTTCCCAAACCTGTTCCTCAGAGCCATCCTGCTACCACCTCCTCGCCCTCCACCTGCATGTGCCCGCACCCCTGAAACTAGTCTACGGCCTTCTTCATCACCTAGCACAGTTTAACCAGTTGCCGGTGCTTCTGGTGTTTCAGTGAAACCATCAGTAAGTTTTACTTCAGTGCTTTGAGGCATTATTCTTTTTTTTTTTTAAGTGGGCTACATAGTCATTTATTCTGCTGCTAGGCGTTTGATTTACATAAAGAAATGAAAGTCATCTTAACTTTTAAACAAGGCTTTGCTAGCTCTATTCTGACTACACCAATCCACATAACTTTTCTGTCCATGTTTATTTTTCTTTGTATAGTGCAACCTGCCAGTATCTGGCCTGTATTAACAAAGTATAACAAAGCTAGGATGCCCTCACCTCCTCCCCAAAGTCCCCTTCTTTAGGAGAACCCAGGCTGCCTCCCTCCGCAGTCCTGGGGTGCAGGCTCCCCACTGAGACTCCCGCTGGCTTTGGTGCAGAATCATCTGGTGCTGTTTTGCTGCTCCCTGCGCCTCTGAGATGCTCTGCTCAGAGGCTCTGCTGTCCCCCAGTCTTGCCCCCTCTCCATGCAGGGAGGGAACACCCCGCCCCTCCTCTTGGCCTAGCATGACCTGTCCTGAAGGAAGATGGAAGGGGACAGTGCTGCAATGGCAGTCCCAGGTTGTCACTAACGAAGAGTCCAGTCAGCGAGGCAGCCAAGAGCTTCCTGCCCAGCCTCCTGCCCCGTGCTGGGGCTGCCCCAGGTCCACAGCACACTTGCAGGCTGTGGTAGAGATAGGTCCTACCACAAATGCAAGCCAAGTTTTAAAAATGAGACCAGGGAGAAAATGGAATACATCAACCCAGGAAAGTAAAGCCTGAGCGGTGCAACAAAGGGGCAGGTTTCCTGAGCACCTTGGGATGGTCCTGGAGACCCAGAGCTACAGTGACAAGCCTTTGGGAGGGCTCCAACAGCGATCCAGCTACCAGCGAACGGATAGTCTGGCCACTGCAGTGACCACACTAAGAGCACAGTCTCAGGTGCACTGACCACACTGTCACAATATAAACAGTGGGGGGAGGGACACTGACCACACTGTCACAGTATGAGCAGTGGGGGGCGATACTGACCATGCTGATGCAGTAAGAACAGCCAGAGGCTGGGGAGGTGGCACCAGGAGTCAGGGGAAGAACACGGGGCGGGAGCGGGGCAATACTCAAGGACAGGCTAAAGTGGTCCAGGATTCTCTACTCCTTTTTCTCCCTTCTTCCTAAACTTGAGCAGCAGAAGAAAATCACGTTTCTCTAATTGAGAGAGAAAGGAAAAGAGTCCTCTCAATGACTCTTGAGTGCCTCACCAATGGGCCCAAGGCCGTCAGTGCCTCTGTCATCCAGTCTTGAGGGTAAGGGAGGCAGAGGATGTTTTTTCTGGCCTCTCTTGCCCCTCCTCCCACTTATATGCATTTGTAAAGTCCATCAAACTCTGAAGATATTCAGCCCCAAAAAGATCCATGTTCCAAAGGCACACATCTTACTGAGAAGACGAAACCACACCTTGGAGATGCATTTACCTCCTGTTGCCACCACCACCAACCACCACTCCCTATGTCTTTTCCTTACGCATAACTGATACTCAAGCAGATGGCTGACAAAGAAGCCCCATCTAAAAGGCTGTTGAAGAAAGGTTTAGTAATTGACCTATAAGCGGAGGGCCTTTTGGCTAAGATCACATGTAGATTATCTCCATATAAATGGCCGAGTACATTTGCTGGTCACCAACAATGTGTCAGGCATACCACAGCATACAAAGAAGCCCTCTCCCCCCTTGAGGGTTCACACTTTTAAAAGACAAGAGAAAACAGTCCAGAGCATTCTTTTCAGTGCTATTTGTTTCCAGCTTAAGATGAGAGAGGCCTTTTAATGCAGCCCTTCAGCCAGATCTACGGGAAGACGACAATTTGATGGCCCTTAACATTCTGCTTTCGCTGTCTCTCATGGCAAGGCCCTGTCAAACTTCCGGAACACAATTATGTAGAAAGAAGTCCTCAGCATTCCAAAGCAGAACAACAACTGTCTTGAATATTTGGAAAACTAGTGTGTTTAAATTAAATATTCCAAAGGACCCAATTTATATTGATTGGGCTTTGGGGAATACCCATCACAAAACTCATTAAAAGAAGTATAATTGTATAATGGGATCTGTAATATTAATACTAATGTCCTCTTTAAGTAGAGAAGACCAAAGGTATCATTCCCTGTGAGATCTATCCTAAGATAAAAAGGACAATTTTCTTCAGCTCATGTTTATTACAAGTTGGCCATAGGAGAGGACAAACCCAGATCTCTTGCTTGCTTATCTTTCAAAGGAAACGGATCATTTGCTGGGTAGCCTCTTTTGCCACTTCCTGGATCCTAGATATGACCCAAAGGAGGTTTGTTTGAGGGAGAGTTAGATGTGTTTGTGTTTATTCCTTTTTTCTACTTAGTTTCAGGAGATGAGGTGCCCAGAGGACCAGGATCCTCCGATTTTATAAGAAGAACTTCTATCCTGCCTGCCCTCCGAGACCTTTGAAAAAAAACCTGCAATCCTGGAAGAAATGTGGAGGGAGGCTTGATTTTGTTAAGGAAGTTCTTTCTTCTCCGCAATTACCATGCTGGTTTTGTGAAAAGCAGCATTCAGAAGAGGAGGGAAATCTACTGTAGGAAGTATTAAAAACATCTGCAATTAGGCTGCAAACAAGCAAATGAGGCAGGTATATCCCCAGACCTAAAAAGTCTTTGAAGTATTTTCTACAGGAATGAGGTTCTGAATATACTCGTTTTTTTGTGGCACAGAGAAAGGAAAGACCAGGTAACTTTCCTGCCCCTCAGCATGTGTAATGGAAATGAGAAATGCTTGCTGCCCTATGGATGCCAATTTCTTAGGAATTGGGGTGGGGGAGGGGCATCGATGGAGAATGCACCTGGGCCAGGCCTGCGCTGCTGCTGCTGCTGCTGCTGCTGCTTTACCATATTCCGAATTTAATTTTCACACCAAGTCCTGAGCTGCTGGCTCTTCCCTTTTCAGGGGAGGAAAAGTACACGACAGCCTGTGGCCTTTCCATGACACCCTTCTGCCTCTGTGGACCTCTCCAGTTTTAAATCTTGAGAAATCTATCAATTACACAACTCCAGTTAGCATTCCAAAAACTAGGGTAAGGCCCAGAGTAATCCATTCAAAGATATGCATCAGAAAGAACATGTTTACCCCACGGAGAATTCAAGCTGATTATCAAAAACTAGGATACTTAAGGGTTTCCACTATTTACAATAATCATTATAAATTAAGTCAAAAACAAATTACATTGATAAGTATAACAATGATGTTATAATAATATGAGCTGGCATAAAGCAGGAGTTTAATAAATAATAGTCAATGAATGAATGGGTTCTTAATCTGTAAACACTATCAAAAAAGAATCAATGAGAAATCTATTATAACATCTTATTAACTTCAAAACAATAATTTAAGAAAACTCTTATGATTGGCTATTAAACTTTTAGTAGTAATTATCATGAAACATACTCTAAAATTAATTCTGAAATCTTGCATAAATTTACATAAACATATCTGATGTGTAAATTCATGAAAATAAACCCAACTATACTACTTTCAACTAAAAAACAGATGCTTCGACTAGAAAAGAAGAGATTCTATCTATCCATACCCAAAACTATGTTCTTAAATCAGGATTATTAACCTGTTGCCTTCATGCGCATGTGCAGTGGCTGGATTAACTGGACAGAAAGCAACAGCCCTAAGAACCGACCCAGTGTATCGACTAATCCAGAAATGAAGGAGGATTTACACAACTACCACGATGCCTCCCCGGGAGCCCTTCGAGTCCATCAGACCCAATCCAACTTTTCGATGGAATTGACATGTATAGATACCGAATACATCTTGCATTTATAATAAATAAATATTACATACATTTCCAAAATCAGCTTATAAAATACAACAGGTATATGACTGACTTTTTAAACTACACACTTTAAATATACCCTAACCTGCCTTTATATCAAAACAACCAAAAGAATTAACATTCCCCACTGAGTTTCTACAGCATGGTACTAAAATGTTCCTTCCTCTCTCCGAAGGCCTCTCACAAACAAGAAAGTTGGTAAATAAAGAAAACAAATGACAATGGAATCAGGTTTCCTACCTGATCCTGACCAGGATCTTCAACTTTCCCACAACAGCCCAAGGGAAAGCTCACATTGTTGGCCCTCACTTTTCCTTTTCTTGCTTTTGTTCTCCTTGACAGCCATCCCTGAAACTTGCCCAGGCTTTGAGTTTCTGAGTAACAGGCAGGTCCAGGATCTCAAAGAAGTTAACCGTAAAATCACCATCTTACTTACTGTTGGGTCTTTCCTTCTTTTACATCAAGATTTTGTTTCTGCCACCAATGTGAAAGCAGGTTCTTTCCAAGGCAAGATCCCAGATGACCGTCATGTTTAGAGACCAGCCTGGCTTGTCAAGGATTACAGAGCTGTCTGCAAAATACGCTCCTCTTCCCTATAACCACATAGGCCCGATAAATGCTAATACTCAGCAGGATGCATCAAGAACTTTAAGCCTCAGCAATGGCTAAGAAGAAAGTATCACAAATTTACTGAAATTATTGGTAGCACAAAAGAAAAGAGAAGGAATTAATCAAAGTCTCTCTCTTAATGCAATGCTTGATTGAACTACCCCAATCCCTTTTTAAATAGGATACTGGTGGCAAGTGACCCTGACGACATGCCCCAGCAAGGTACACAAGGAACACTTGTTCCATTTTTTTTCTTTTATGACCTCATTAAGGAGGATTTTGAAGACTGTTCCTGAATATGAGAACAAAGTGTCCTAAGACATCTCTAACTTTTTATGTCTTTAGTCTTTTGCTGCTGTGATGGCCTTTGAGTCTGTGTTTATAACTCTGTTATGCTCTACTCACATTTGCCTCTCCCCCAAAACACGAATCAGGTGAGATGGTCTGGATGAACACAATCACAGCTGCACCCCTGTAAATGCAGAGATGTGCTAGTTTCTCACGCTAGAAAGTTTTGCCAAGACCAACTTGGGATCCATTCTTTTTTTCATCCTCTCTGAGTAGTAGCTGCCATTAATTAGCCCTGGGGGCTGTTTCCAGACTCCTAGCAAGGGAGGGTGCCGGCTGCCAACCCTGCCTGGTGTGAAAATACTCCACCGCCAGCAACATTTTTTCTGGAAGTGTTTGTTGATTCCATGCTTCGATCTAATATGGAAGATTATATTTTACAATCAGAAACAAACAAACAGATTTATAACCGAAGACTTGAAAGGCAAGCAGAGGAAAAGCAAGCCAAGGACTGAGCCTAAATGTAGTATTTTTATTGACTTCTTAGAAACCAAATAACCTGGCATATTAGTGTGTGCATTCTGCAACAGACATTCAGCCCCATTGTACTACTTAGAAGAGAATAAAAAGAAACCCTACTGTTTGAAACCCAGCGGAACATCCCCACAACAGGGCACAACTGTTCCCTCATGCATGAATGGGAAGGAGATGAAAGAAAAGATGGACTTCTGAGGTACAGCAAAAAACAAAGACAACAAAAGTGCTGACCATGAGGGAATGACACAACTCATTGCGGCGAAAAGGATAAGAGAAAGGAGCTCAGACAATGGCGAGGACAGCTAAGTGACACGTAGGAGAATTGAAAAATCTACACAAGTGTCTTTTCTCTCCACCCTTGATGAAAAACAATTAAATGTTGGTACATCTGTCATAAAAAAAGATCACTGAAACCTGTAACCGTCATTATGTATGGTAACTTAACTACCCAAACTGTAACTCTCCAATTAAACCTTGTCACCTCTGTTTCTCACTTACCCTTCTAAAATGGAAAGTTTTCATTTCTGTGACAATTTACAACATCTGCTGTAACCAATTATATGTGTGTATGGGAACACGAACACAAAGGATTAAAACACTCTATGTCAACGATGGGCCTAAAGACATTTATAGAGAGAAACTCAGCTTTTGCTTATAAAATATTTTCCTCTTGACTCACATTATACAGATATTTAATCTAAATTTCAGATTTTCATGTAGCGGCAGCTCCAAACATTTTGGCTTTAAGTTTCTTTGTTCTTGAACCCCATTGCCAAGAAGATATTATTTGTAAACATTTAATAGGAATGAAGGAAGCTCATGACTTAATGTTACTTTTAGGTAAACGCAGTCGTTGGTATGTGATGGGAATAATTACCTTTTGATGTTTCTGTTTTTCTTAAACAGAGGCACACCTGTCCACACTTCACTAACATTGAGCCCTGCTAATGAAGTGTTCAGTGAGAAAACCCCATCGACCAAATATATTAAAAACCCACCATATGAAATCCCCACTAGATGTTTATTGCTCCGGAAGTCCACCAGCCTGGGAAAGTCACACCGTGTTTTAAAGTAAGCTCCTGTGCCTTACTCCTTGCTTGATAACATGCAGCCCTGCACGAGATCCAAAAAGCAGTTATTGACCCTGTCAAAACGCCTGATTAATGGATAAACGCTGTAATTGATTAGCAGAGAGGTGTGAATTAAAACAGGGCATGGCATCAATAACCAGCCTCTGACAACAGCAGTTGACGTAAAATGTAAAACAAGAGCCTGCGGCTATATCTCATCAAAGGCATGCTTTTCTTAAAACAAGGAAGAAAAGGGGAAGCAAACAGGCCTAGTGTCCTGTTTTCTGCCATCCTTTAATCTTTCCTCTTGGTAATGATGCTACATGAAGCCACCAGCAAACAGTACGGGAACTCAGTTGTCAGTCTACCTTCATATATCAAGCAATGCAAGGCAGCTAACTGTTTCTGTTGTACCAGGACTTAAAGAAAAAGCACATAAGAAGTCTTATTCTCTCTTCATTTTTTTCACTCGGAATTCTCTTCACGTGTGTCCCCATAGAAAAGTAAATTCTACTTGCTCCCAAAGGGATAGGAGGCTTCCATCTGCTTCTGGAAGTGAAACATTCATTCATTCATTCATTCATCCAGCATCTGGCATGGACCAGTTACTGTTCTCGGCTGGAGAGTACAGAACGAATAAAGGTTGTAGCAGGCTGAGTTGATGCAGACCCGCTCCTGTTTACAAGACACACAAAGGTGGAATAATCCAAAGCAAAAATTTTTTGAAGAGATTTCATGCATAGCTGAGCTTGACAGAAAGAGGAAAGGGAAACCCCCAAGTGTCAGAAACAAAGCAGAATCTCCAGGGCTGGGAAGAAACTTCCAGTTGATGTTGTGCCCACTGAGGGCTGTCAGTTCTTGAAATAATAACTAGAGGTCAGGAGTGTCAACACCCACCAGGGACAGAAGACACCACTTCGGCCTATGCAAGGTGAGGAGGGAAGTGAACCAAATTGGACCCTGTAAGAAGCTGCCCTGCCCAGACCACAGAAAGGGGACTGGAAGAACTATACTCACCAAAGAAACAGCAAGGTAGCCTGAGGTCTGGCTTGGGCTCTGTGAAAGTAACTAAAGCCTTTTGTGTGAGTGATCAAAACAATGAGCCTGTGCTAAAAGCAAGTGCAGGGATTAAGTCTATACCACCTGAATAGGTTGGAAGTTACAAATAGAGAAATTAAAATTAAAAACTCATTCAAGATCCTAAAACAACTAAGCCTTGGTCAGCAGAAAGAAATTGCAAAGTGGTGCTCCAAAAATGTATCCACAGGGGGCATGGGCAATATACGTAACCTTAACATTTGTACCCCTATAATATGCTGAAATAAACACAACACACACACACACACACACACACTTAAAAAAAAAAAAAAAGAAAATCTAAAAAAAAAAAAAATGTATCCACAATCCAAGATACATGGACTCCCAGAGGCAAAAACAACCCCTGCTAAAGATGAGCTCAAAATAAAGAGTTCCAACCACGTGAGGAAAGAAACCACCATGCCTAAGTGTCAGCGACTACAACCTACAGGCCAGTGGATACTAGGAACTAGGAATAGGCAAAAACCTAAAAAAGAATCTGATATATAGATGTTTAGAGTTATTAAAGTGATAGAAGAAGGACTAGCAACCATTGAATGACTAGGACATTGTTGAAAACAAAAATTCATTTGAAAGAGAACCAAAGAGCAGTTTTAGAAGGAAAACACAAAGTCACTGAAATTAATAAGTAAACCAGCAGATTAGACTTAGGGATCTACAGGATGGATGGAGGGAAATTACACGGAACATGGCACAGAGGGGCAGGAGACAGAAGATGTGAAGATAAACAAGAAGGGCAACGTGAAATGTTATGATACAACAAAGTCAAGGGCAGAATAGGAAGAGTGAGGATTAATGACTGGGGCTTTTTCAGAACTGAAAGATACATTTTAAGTTCTCAGATGGAAGCACAGTCGTGAGCTGGATAAATAATCACAAATCAACACCTAAAGATATAATAGTGAAGCTATAGAACACACATCATTAAAACAAACAAACAAAAAAAGTAACCAGAGAGAAAAGACAGATTACCCATATAAAAAGAATATTGTTGCACAGTACAATGTTCCTAAGCAGCAAAATAAACTCAAAAATAATAGAATAATATTTTCAAAGTATTGAGAGAAAATAGCCTTTAGCCTTGAATTCAACTAAGTTAACACTCAAGAGAAGGGGCAAAATAAATACATTTTCCAGACAAAGGCTGAAAGAAGTTACTACTGTCATACCTTTACTGAGAGAAGTGACCAAGGATACATTTCAAGATAAAAGAAACTAAATCCAGAAGAAAGGAATGGGATGCAAGGAGCAATGGTGAGCAGAGAGGCTGAAAACATGTAAATAAATCTATATATATGAGCCTTGACTATAAAAAGGACAGCAGCAGCAATAACGATGTTGTCATTTAAAACAAAGTACTAAAAAAACAAAAACCAAAAAAAATTAAGTGCTAGACTCTGATCACATACTAGACAGACAACATGAAAGACTGGGGTTGGATAACAGGGCTAAAATATTCTAAGACATTTTGGTCATAAGGAGAAGAGAAATGTATCAGTTAACTTTAGACTTTGTTAAATCAAATATGCATATTAAAATTATAAATGTAATCACTGAAAGAAAAAAATAGGATATATTACTTCCAAATCAATATGAAGAAATAATTAAACTAGAAGGAATAAATAAAATCAAGTAAATAAAATGAAAAGCAGGAAAAGAGGAAAAATATAGCAAATAAAAAGCATAGCAATAGAAATAGTAAAATAAGGTGGTAAAAATAAATTTAATTACATTAGTAATCACAACAAATACAGGCAGATTAAATATCCCTGCTATGAGGCAGAGATTAAATTTAAAGAAAAACAAAAATAATCCACTTAAATACTGTTTATAAGAGATATACCTAAAACATAAGGTGGGGGGCTGAGGCAGGAGGATCGTTTGAGCCCAGGAGTTTGAGGTTGCTGTGAGTCAGGCTGATGCCAAGGCACTCTAGCTTGAGCAACAGAGCAAGATTCTGTCTCAAAAAAAAAACAAACAAAAAACCAAACACCCACGTTTTCTACTCAGGACATTAAAAAAAAAAAAGAATAAAGACTTACCCCCAAAAAAGTAGAAGGAAGAAAGAATAAGAGTGAAAATTAATGAAAAAGCATAAGGAAGATTATTAAATTTAAAAACTGATACTTTCAAAAGACATAACATAGACAAACTTTTGGCAAGATCAAGAAAAACACAGCACAAATAATATTAGAAATAAAAAAGAAAATACAGAAAAGATTAAAAAATAATAAGAGAACGCTAAAAACAACTTTCAATGGAAACAGTTTTCTAGATAAATATAAGTAACAAAAGTACTATAATTCAATTAGAACTAGGAAATCTGAAGACATCATGTTATTAAATATATTGACTTAGTAGTCAAGACACATACATTATTTATTATACAGCTATTTCTAACAAGTTTTAACAAACCTTTAAGAAACGGATAATTCATATCCTATACAAGCTGTTCCAGAGACTAGAGTAAGAGGGAAAGTTCCCCAAATAATTTTTTCCAATTCATTTTTTAAGAGAACATAAAGAAACCAAGAAGGTGAACACAGGAAAAGTATAGGCCAGTCTCACTTAGAAGCAGAAATGTAAAATACCTGAATTTTAGCAAACTAAAATCCAGAAAAAGAAAAAAAAATGATGCCTTAGCTGGGTGCAGTGGCACATGTAGTCCCAACTACTTGGGAGCTGAGATGGTATGATTGCTTGAGCCAAAGAGTTCCAGGCCAGCCTGGGCAACATAGTGAGATCCTGGCTCTTGAAAACAAAAAGATGTCTTACATCAGTAATGCAAGGATGATTTAACATTACAAAGTATATTATTATTTAGAGACAAATAAAAATTTATTCTTGCAATTCTGGCCAAGATTGAAGGGGAATAAAATATACTGATTTTATTTCCGTCAAGATAAGGTAAGTTATTTTACATTTTATGAGAGGGATGGTAGTAGTTTCTACATAGCACACATGAAATCCCTTTAAAATTTATACTAAAGAAAATCAACTCTAAAATATAGAGGGAGGAATACCTGTTCTCAAACTTTCCGATAAGAATTATAATTGAAGAATTTTAAACATTGCCTAGGCAGGGCATGGTGGCTCACGCCTGTAATCCTAGCACTCTGGGAGGCCGAGGCAGGAGGATCGCTCAAGGTCAGGAGTTCGAAACCAGCCTGAGCAAGAGTGAGACCCCATCTCTACTAAAAATAGAAAGAAATTAATTGGCCAACTAAAAACATATAGAAAAAATTAGCCGGGCATGGTGGCACATGCCTGTAGTCCCAGCTACTAGGGAGGCTGAGGCAGGAGGATCGCTTGAGCCCAAAAGTTTGAGGTTGCTGTGAGCTAGGCTGACGCCACGACACTCACTCTAGCCTGGGCAACAGAGTGAGACTCTGTCTCAAAAAAAAAAAAAAAAAACATTGCCTAAAACACCGGGAGCCTTCCATTTTAGCTAATGATATTATTACTTGCTTTTGTTAGTCTAAAATTGAATTTGTAAACAGAAGGTTGGTTGCTGAGTATGGAACTGTAGCGGGGAAAGGCAACTCAACTTGAGGACATGTCATCTAAGCAAAGAAAAATATCTATGTGCTTGTCTCTGACCCACTTGCATGACAGATTTAATTTTCTTACCTCCTGGATAGCGGAGGATAAACAATTCCTATAAAAACAAAAGCATCGTATTTATTATGGGCTACACATTCCTCTAAGGACTTCATAGGTTTTACCTCATTTAATCTTTACACAACCCTGTATCCTGGATCTTGCTATGTTGTCCAGGCAGACTTGAACTTCTGGGCTTAAGCAATCCTCCTACCTCAGCCTCCCAAGTAGCTGGGACTACAGATACAAGCCACCATGCCTGCCTATAAAGTATATTAACCATTGTTCGCTTCACTAAGAGATAGAGAAGAAAAGCCTTTTGAACATCTCAAAAGATGCAAGAAGAGCATTTGATCAAATTTAATACCCATTCATAATTTTTTAAAACACCGAATTAAAAAGCTCATAAAGTTTGCTAGATAACATGACAGAAACATGGTAGACTACTGTGTTTGTCTCTGCTTCCTTTCTAAAACCCACATTAAAGAGGGGAGGAGGATAAGTCCACAGAAACAGATATAATAGAAGAAGAAACCCCTTAGAAGAGATGTCAACAAACTATTGGAAAATGGAGAGTGGATCAACCAGGGAAAAAGCTACCCCACAGCAAGGGGTCTGAGAGAGATGACAGGCCCCAGACAATCAAGCTGATTTCTGCAGCAGCACTCTGGAAAAGCTTAGGAACTGGAGGTTCCTGGTACCTCTGAAGGCAGGACTGTGGGTTTGAACAAAATAATTGTTTGAAAATCTATATAAAGAGCACTTAGACCCTCCCTCCACAAACCTCCCCCATTCCAACAGGGCAAAGGAAATAACTTCCTGGAGAACCAAAACAGCCTCTGACTTGCAGATGCAAAGCACAGCTGAAATGGGACTAAGTGGAAATTGGCATATGGAAGGGTGCGAATTCCCCAGAACACTGGCAGCCAGGCCTTAATCCCTGAAGCTAAGAGTACAGGACGCCTGAGAAACAGAAGGGCCAAGAGAACAACCCTACGGACACTGCTACGTGCTGATCCCCTGGGGAAGCTGGCAGCTCCCTGCCCTGGGTCTGATAACCTTACAGTGAAGCCCATCAATTAGCACATACAAAGAACTCTCCATCGATTTTTTTTTTTTTTTTTT
>VBSM01000605.1:13616531-13632523 GCA_008086735.1 Cheirogaleus medius
GCCTCCCAGAGAGCTAGGATTACAGGCGTGAGCCACCGCGCCCGGCCTCTCCATCGATTTTTAAGTTCTTCATTCTTAAATATGGATTTGACAGTCAAAGATCACCAGACATTTGAGGAAAGCTAACATGAAAGATAAAGACTAAAACAAACAATCAGGAAGAACACTCAAGAGGAACAGAGACAATGCAGAGAGGAGAAGAAAAAGACCAAAACAAAATACTTAGTACTCCAAGAAATAAGACCATTACATATAAAAAACAGGAATCATTTATTAAAGAAACATTAGAGAGCATGGAAAAGCCATTGGAAATAAAAATATGAAAGCAAAATAGTTTTTTAGAAAAAGTAGTAGAAGATAAAGATGAAGAAATCTTCCAGAAAGTTGAATAAAAATACAGAAAATAGAAAAGATTTTAAAAATCAGATAATAAAACAGGTTCAACATTCAAGCAGTGAGGGTTCTGGAAAGAGGAACTATAGGAAAGTAGAAAAAAGGAATTTATTAACAAAATACAAAGAAATCTCCTAGAACTAAAAGACACTGAGTTTTCAGACTGAAAAACCTATTAAGCACCTATATAATTAAGGAAAAATGACCCCATCAAAGTACATCAATGCAAAGCTTGAGAGGACTAGGGATAAAGAGATCTTAGAATTTTCAAGAAGGGAAATAATTCACATAAAAAAGGATCAAGAATCAAAATGGCACCATTTTGAAGCAGTGACGTCATCAGAAGCAAAAAGATAAGGGAGCAATGCCTTTAACATTCTTAGGGAAACATAGCTACTAGAAGATATACAAATCCCAAATGAAGAAATACGCCAAGGAAGAAGTCATGGTTTTCAGACACTAGAAATTCAGAGTAGAAAGGGGCAAACACCAGGATTATGGTCAAGGGACATCCTAGAAACACAGAAATGCATCTGGCCTAGAAAGTTCAGGATAGAAGGCTTCAGAAGGAATTCCTTAAAAAAAAAATTCAAAAGTAGAAAAGATATATTGCTTAATATTGACAACTTTGTCAGAGAGTTTGAAAGAAAAAAAAAGTTTTAGCTAAAGAATCAATTACTAACTCCAGGGGAACAAAAAGTTATACAAGAAAGGAAACTTAAATAATATAGCATACTATGTGACTCAGCTGTGAACAGTATTTTCATTGGCATAGTATAAACACTGAAGTGTCTATCAGGGGTACAATATGACAAAAAAGAACTATGTCTTCATCTTTCACAGTAGGAAGTCAACAGAACTATAGACGGAATGTTTCTGTCCTCCCAAAGTATGTTGGAATTCTCACCGCCAATGTGATGGTATTTGGAGATACAGCCTTTTGTAGGTGATTAGATCATGAAGGCAGAGCTCGCATAAATGGGATCAGCGCCCTTATAAAAGAGGCTGGAAAGAGACTCCCTCACCCCCTCCACCATCTGAGGACACAGTGAGAATCCCTGCATCTGTGAATCAGCAAGAACACCCCCACCAGACCCTGAATCTGCCAGTGCCTTGATCTTGGACTTCTCAGTCTCCAGAACTGTGAGAAATAAATTCCTGTTGTTTATTAGCCACCCAGTTTATGGTATTTTGTTATGGCAGCTCAAATAGACTAAGAAAAATGGACAATGCCCCAAATTGAAATAAAAATCAAGAATAACAGTACATTATTTAGAAGCATGGCCCTATATGCAGATGAAACAGTGAAGAGTTCAAAGTGGTTACCTTGGGGGAATCAGACTTTGAGTTTTGCATGTCTTATAGAATTATTTGACATCTATAACTCTGTTAACTTACATTATTTCATAAAAATTTAAGTTTGCATTTTTAAAAATCAAGCAACATTCCCATATATCAGCAACAATCAAGCACAGGTTTTTGTGAAAAAAACATAATTCCTACTTTCTTGATTCTCAAATTTTACTTGGATTGACAGATATGTTACAAATGGTAACACAACATGGTAAGTGCTAAAACCGAGCCATTATTTAGACCCAAAATCAGAAGAAAAGGATGGTTTCAAGCAAGCTAATAAATTCAGTTTGGCACATACAAAATTTGAGCAGCTATTCAAACATCCAGGTTGAAATAAGCTTCCGGAACCATCATAAATGTAAAAGGTATAATTGTCGAGGGAAATGATCTGCCAGGAAAGTAAAAGCCACACTGGGCAGTATCAGGATTTTAGGGTCCAATAAAGACTAAAAAACCCTTTTAGGAAACTAAGAAGGCCTGATCAGAAGGATAAAAATCCAGGGAACCTACCTAGTATCCTTAAAGTGAAGGGGAGAGTGAGGAGGGAGTTTTGAGACATGGAGGATGATCCAGCTTCAAGAGCTAGAGTCAGCTAGTCTGAGGACTAAACATGGGGCCTTGAATTTGGCAATTATGAAGGCATCTGGGACCTTCAGGAACAGTTTCAGAGTCAGAGGGGATGAATATATTCCTAATGGGCTGAGAATTCAATAGGACTTCGCAGGAAGTAGGGAGGGTGGACAGAGACCTCTCTTCAAGAACTTAGGCACCAAGAGAAGTTGGGAGATAAGTCAATAGCTTGGAGAAGATGTGCATACAAAGGAAAGTTTATTTTTTACTTCATTTTGGACAGAGCTGTATGTAAAATATTTTTGTAGGCTTTTGTGGGGAAGAATTCCACAAAGGGACAAGGAGTCAAAAGCCAAGAGAGAGGGAGAGGTGAGATGGTATACCAAGATTCCCAGAGGAGAGGGAAGAAAAGAGGAGGGGTTGACACGGAGAGGAGGAAGGCCACCTCTCATTGGAGAAAGGCAGGCAAAGAAAAGGACTGGAGGAACTGAAGGGGTTTGGGAATGCAACAATCAGCTGGAAAAGTACCCTCCTCTTTCACCTCTCTCCCTGCCTGCATAAAAACTCACAAGTTCCCTCATGTCCTACATTGTCTCTGTAAGTCTCAATGACAATGACGCTGAAAAAAGTGCTCTGCAGTATAAATAATAACAGCTTTATTATTCCCCCAGCTCCACTGGGGCAGAGAAACACAGCAGACGGTCCCTGGGAAGAACAAATGCCATGTGCTGCTGCCATGACCGCCCACCCAGTCCAGAATGCAACCCTGCTATGTTGCTCTGGGCCGCTGGAGGGGAAGGAGAAGCGCTGTCCAATCTCAAGTTTCTTTAAAAACAAACAAACAAAAACCCAAGCCACCAATATAAAAATAGCTAAGAGTGAAGTCAGCTACTGAATGCAGTGACACGGCTCTCTCCTTGACAAGATCTTTCTTCTGGCTTTGTTTCATAAAGCTGCTTATCTGCATTTCCTTTTTATTGAAAGAATTCACACATAAAAGTCGCCAAAATAAACTCTCACTTCTCATTAAGAGTTGGGGGGGGGGGGTGAAGCAATTTCTAGGAGTCAATAATTTATAAAGGCTTTCGATCTTTCAAAGAAGGAAAAATCAAGCTGAGAAAGTGAGAGGAATTCGGTAAGAAAAAACAAACTCTCTTTTCAACTACAGGTTTTTAGGAAGAGACACAGGAGTGAAAGGGCAAGGAAATTTCTTGAGCACCTGTTTTTGCTAGGAACTTTTTTGCATGTATTTCACAAAAAAGAAACAAAAAGGACAGGAATACAAGCTGAGAAGGAGCAAATTTATTTCCCATTGGCCAGGACATGGACAAAGGCAGGTTCTCGGGTCAATGAGAAACACAGTAGGCTGAGGATGATAATGCTGGCTGTGTTAGTTTGCTCATTAGCTGTGACAGAGTTCCACAAACTGAGTGGCTTACCCAACAGATACTTATTGTCTCACAGTTTTGGAGGCAGGAAGTCTGAAATGGAGGTGTCAGCAGGGTTGGGTCCTTCTGAGGGCTGGAAGGGAAGGATCTTGTTCCATTCCCCTTTCTCTTCCTGTGTCTCTTCACATCATCTTCCCTCTATGCATATCTGTCTCTGTATCCAAATTTCCCCTTTTTGGATTGGATTAAGGCCCATCCTAATCACCTCATATTAACTAATTCCATCTGTAATGACCCTATTTCCAAATATGGTCACATTCTGAATACTGGTGGTTAGGACTTCAACATATGAATTGGGGGTGAGGGGAGACAGAATTCAGCCCATAACAACAGCTAGTATATATTGGGCTCTTACCATGTGCCGGGTACCATGAATGGACATTTCATGTAATCTTCTGACTTAGCCTATTATCCCAATTTTATAAATGAGGAAAATGAGGCATAGAGAAGCTAGGTAATTTGCCCAAGATCAAACGACTGGCAATTAACAGAGCTAGGATTTCAGAACCTAGTCCTTATGGGTCCAAAGAGCTAACGACTATTTGTCCTTCACTCTGTATAAGACAGTGTAAAAATCCCAGTGTTCCACAAACTCAGATATCTTTGTAAAAAAATCAATAAATAAATGGCCAGGTGAGTGAACAAATGAATGAAGTATATGGGAATCTTGCATGATACCACTACACCAGCGGCGCTATGAATGAAGTATATGAATGGGGAATAAACAAACTTGGGGGATGACTGAGAATTTCTACACAGTGAAGCAGGACCATTGTCTAAAACACCCAGCAAGTTTCTTATAGAGTCCTTAAGTCCAGAGTGAAGGCTAATGGCACCTAGCAGGAAGCATATAGGCTCTGGAGTCTGATAGAACGTGTGGATACGTGCGTTCATGATTTCTGTTTGCCTCAATTCTAATGACACAGTTCTGAAATGATTTTCACATGTAAGGGGAATGATGAGCCTGGGAAAAGCATGATTTGAGCAACTATACACATCACCAGGCTTTATCAACATCCTCATGCCAAGTGAACTGTCATTGCAGCAGCAGCATGATTAACTGCCGTTGCAGAGAAACCTATTTTTTTTTGTTTGTTTGTTTGGGGTTTTTTTGTGGTTTTTGTTTTTGAGACAAGGTCTCACTCTGCTGCCCGGGCTGGAGTGCGGTGGCATCATCATAATTCGCTGCAACATCAAACTCCTGGCTTAAGCGATGCCTCAGCCTCCCAAGTAGCTGGGACTATAGGCACACGCCACCATGTCTAGCTAATTTTTCTATTTTTTTTGTACAGAAGGGGTCTTGCCATGTTGTTCAGGCTGGTCTTGAACTCCTGGCCTCAAGTGATTCTCCCACCTTAGCTTCCCAAAGTGCTAGCATTACAGGTGTGAGCCACTGTGCCCAGCCTGAAACTTGTTTTTAGTAATTAGTGTTTCAAATTTTTAATGTGTTTTATTATAAAACATATCACTATAAATGAGTAATTTGAAATCATTCATCCAAAAATCAAAGCCAAACCTCTTTGAAAAATCATATCGCACATCTAGTTGAGCTCAAATTCAACTACCGGTGCTTGGAAGAAAAAAGTCTAAAAAGAAAGTGAAATAATTTGAACAATATGTCTGGATCAGCCTGCCACTTCACCCACTAAGAGTAAGAAGAAAGACATAACCAGTTTATGAAATTCCCTCCAGATAGTCAAGTTTTGGGGAGCCTTTAACCTGTCTTGGGGGCTCAATGTGATGCCTGTGTTTAAAATCAAATTTCAAAATACTCTTCTTCCTTGAGTTTGACTCTAAATGTAGCCATCTGCTCTTTCGGACACTCAGCTGAAAGAGTGGAGATCTGCTCCAGTGCTGGAGGGAACTATATGTGATCAACTTAGCGACATGTGGATCTAACATAACATCATGAGAGATGTGAACCTGACTACACGTGATTTTCCTGTTACTCCTGACTTTAGACCAAATGCCCAAGAAAGCAATTCCTCCACATCACTTTCCACACAATAATACCCTATCAATAAGCTTTGGTTTCAGAAAAACATGGCACAGATAATCCAAAATTACTAAGAATCTGTAAGTCTTCTCTACTATATAGCATAGCCACCATGCCTACCTGTGACCCTGAAATTCTTGGAGCTCCATCAAAGAGGAGACTGACTGTCAGGAGGCAAACCAGGCAAGAGTATCCTGAGGGCAGGAGACCAAATTTACAAAAAACATTTGACATAGTTTTTATATTTTTGCCCCTTCAGGTATATAATATTTGGCTCAGAGGTATATTATATTTTTCCCAGTGGCTTTGCTTTTATTATGTTTTTTTTTAGTAGTGGTAAAATGCATATAAGATTTGCCATTTTAACCATTTTTAAGTATACAGTTTTATACTTTCACAATGTTGTACAACCATTACCACTATCTATCTCAAGGACATTTTTGTTATTCCAAACTAAAACTCTCTACCCACAAAACACTAAGTCTCCATATCCCTATCCTCTCCCTTCCCCAAGGCCCTGGTAACCACCATTTCAATTTCTGTTGCTATGAATTTGACTACTCTAGGTACCTCACATAAGTAGAATCACATAGTTCTCCTTTTGTGTCTGGCTTACTTCACTCGGCATAATAGCTTCAAGGTTCATCCATGTTATAGCAAGTATCAGAATTTCATTCTTTTTTTTTTTTTAAGGCTGAATAACATTCCATTATATGTATATAACACATTATAGTTATCCATTCATCTGTTAATGGACATTTGGGTTGATTCCATCTTTTGGCTGTTGCGAATAATGCTGCTATGAACTGAGGTGTACCAGTATCTGAGTCCCTGCTCTCAATTCTTTTGGGTGTCTACCTGGAAATGAAATTGCTGGATCACATGGTAATCCTATGTCTAATGCCTTCATTGTGTTTTGCTTATACATAATGTTGTAAACATTGTACATGTTATAAACATAACATTGTAAACAGATGCATGCTTGCGGTATGCTGGGTATAGTGGAGATAGATGAGGTTTCAAATTTCCTTAGATAACTAAGAGTCACCTTGTTTTTTTCTGAGTTTGGCTGTATGTACAATGCTAGGAAAGATTAAAGGCTGTGCTTAGGATTCCTGCATAGGATGACCTATGCATATGAAAGAAGCCAGTCTATTGACAACAAAGCCTGTAATATTCTAGGACAATGATGTACTATCATCTCAAGTTACTTCCTTTAAATTAACTTCATAAATTTAAACAACTGACATTTATTGAATGCTGACTGTCAAAAAGTCCCCAATCCTGGGGTGTGGACCAGGCCCTTCTAAGTTTGTACACAGTTGACTGCCTGGCTCATAGAAAGTACTCGACACATGGTCAGTTTTCCTGTTCACAGGTCATGATGTGAATACATAACGGTAACCTATCAAAGAAAGAAATGCATTGCTGTTACACAAACAATTTAATAAATTGTTAGGATCGTTATTTGAGTCCTAATTAACATCCAAATTAGTTTGTCATCATTATTTAGGTTTACAGGAAATCAACGTATGGAAACCAGGCTATTTTATAATTCAGAACTGGACTTTAAATGTTCTCAGAACATCCCTATAACTAACTGGGTCACTGGACTTCCAAAAAGAGAATGAAACTATCAAAGTAACAAATTCCGAGAACATCTCTATAACTGGGTCACTGGACTTCCATAAAGAGAATGAAACCATCAAAGTAATATAAATAAACCTTTCCCTTACTCTTTCCTGAAATGTGTCAGAGAAAGGAAAAAGACATCTGAAGGCTTAGAGGAAATGAATGACAACACTCATTCAGAGTGACAACCTTCATTCAGAAAAAAGCTCTGAATGTCATTAACAAAATAAAGAAGTCTTACTCTCTCATTGTGGGTTTGAGCATTTACATAAATAAGTTTTACATAAATAACCTCCACAGGTGCTTTTCTCCTTACAGCAACTGCTTTCTCTAGAAGTCACTGACAAGTGCAAACACAGGACTATTTCTACATGCATAAGCTTAGGTTTTATCACTGTAAAATGTATGAAACATAAGCTTTATATATATCTTTATGCATGCTACACATTATTATTTGTATACAACTTTTTTTATGCCTGTTGACATAAAAGTAGGAAAGTTTCTAACCTGTGGATGAGAAAAGATTAAGGCCAAATTTTTCATTCTACTCTAAACCCAAAAATGAGCTTTCAAATAAAAAAACAAAAGTTTTGTACAAAATATGACAATCTGAAAAAGAAACCAAGAAAGTAAAAACAAAATAAAAAAAATAGATAATTTTTCTGAATGTATCTCCTATGTAGAGAAAAGAACATATATTAAAAACAAACATCTTCCAAAGACACTCACACATTAAAAAATAAAGAGAGCTGAGGCAAGAGGAACACTTGAGGCCAGGAGTTCATGACCAGCCTGAGCAAGAGCAAGACCCTGTCTCTACAAAAAATAGAAAAATGAGCCAGTGTGGTGGCACATGCCTGTTGTCCCAGCTACTCAGGAGGCTGAGGCAGGAGGATTGCTTGAGCCCAGGAGTTTGAGGTTGCAGTGAGCTATGATGATGTCACTGCACTCTATCCCAGCTGAGAGAGCAAAACTCTCTGGAAAACAAACAAACAAAAAAACCAAAGAGAATGCAGGAAGAAAACAACTCTGATATCATAGTAAAGGCTATGGCCAATGAAATGAAGGCACTGTAGAGATGGTGGCCCAGGAAGCAAAGGGTGAAGGAACAAATGGAAACACAAACAGGGTGGCACAGCGACTCACAAAATAAAAGAATGAATATAGAACGAATCATGTTTGCTTGAAAGTCTGGGTCCAGTCAAATTTTCACTTCAACTAGATTACCTGAAGTGTTTTTTAAGAAAAAAGCGCTAATATTTTAGGACAATGAATACAGCGTCTTTTTCTTTTGAAAAGACATTATATTCACATGGTTCCGGACAGGTGCCAAAGAGTTCACAGTGAAAAGTCTTCCTCTCACCCATCCACCCCTTCATCCCCAGTTTACCACCAGGAAGCCAACTGATGTTGTCAGCTTCTTGTGTAACACAGCAAGTACTCATATATAAATCCAGAAGTACTAGAGGCATCTGCAGGTGACCACAGTAAAGGAGAGGGAGCCAGGATCGGTTATTTTCCAGGGAGCATCTTAATCTTTTTCTTCTTCTTCCTTTCTTTAAGGCAAAAAGCCTCAGGCTCTCAGAACAATTTTATCCTGAACTATCCTGCACTTGCAAGGAATTCTGCATGAGGCTTGGTGTTTCAATGGTAAGTCAATTTTTTTTTAAAGTCCCAATTAAGTAAATTAAGTTAAAAAACAGATTTAAGAGACAGATGTGATGAAAACCATGCAAACAGTGCCTAACATATAGTGGATAATCGGTAAGTAGCTGCTGAATGAATTTGCGTGTGGCTCTAAAACCTGACATGCCTGGGTTCAAATGCTGCTGCCACTGACTTGGGCAGGGGCAGGGACACGTGAGTCTCACTCCACTCCTTTGTTAAATGGGGATAAAATCACATCCTCACACAAATGCTGTTATCTTGCTAGCGCTATTTTTGTTGATGTTGTTCCTAAGACCTTGTTTTTTAATTTTTTTTATTTCAATAGATATAGGGGGTACAAGTGTTTTTTGTTACCCTTGTTGGACTTAAATGAGACAATATATATAAAAGGGTTAGAGGTCCTGATATGCGTTAAGTGCTGCTACATGGCAGTTACCATTACTGTGGCTGTGGGCTATTTGAAATCCCCTACATACTTATCATCACAGAGATTATTTGGAGATTTTGTGCCCCTTCCAGGGCACCCAAGGCCATCACTGCACCATCTCTAACCTTGCACTATACTGGGGTGAAGTGACTACTGCCAGGGGCTCCTGGCTGTCTTACATCATCCTCTGTAACATCACTGAGCCAGTGCCGACTTCCTCTCTACTGAGAGGAAAAATTCACACTCCAAAACTGACATCCACAAAGGAATCTTGACAATGAGATGGAAAAAAAAATCCAACTTTTCCATAATGAATACTGAATCATTCGTTTTAAAGTCCTTCCATGCTGTGTTCAGAGAGACAGAGAGTATATTGACAGTCCCACATATACCCCTAATACCAAAAAGAAAAGCATTCAAATGTCGGTTCTTGAGGCTGACTGCAGCCCAGCTCATTCCATCCACAAAATGCAAAATGACCAGAGAGGCCTTTCAGCATACAGTGTGAGAGGAATATCAAGGCTCCTGGGCCACTTGGCTGCTGGGTACAAGTTGTTTGCTGTTAGACTTTGTAGCATGAGGTCTGTGTCAGCCTTGAAACTTGAAGGAGTCAAAGCACCAGACTTCTCGGTGCAAATACCACCTCCTCAGGATGGTCCTCACCTCCCTATATCATGGCTCCAAGGCCTAACCAGGGATGTTTACAAGTAGCCATTTAGCACCTTCCTTGGCCATATTTTTACACCATGTTGTTGCCCTTCCTGTGAAGAAGAGAAGAAATGAGAATGCTGAAGCCCATTTTCTTTTGCGTGTTGCAGTTTAAAACAAGAAAATGTACTAATATTAGCTTGTTTTTTAAATGGCAATGTTTAAAATTTCTTCTATGTCAATGATGAAGGAAAAAAAAAATCCTATTCTTAAAAGTGACTCTTTCATAGAACATCAGGGTTAGTTTCTGAGTGGCACGTTTTAAAAACATTTAATCAGTAATCTGAATATATGTCAACACCTTCTGGCAGTGTGCTATAAAATGTGAACCTTGTCAACAGCAACAGAAAAAGGTGACACACTTGGGACACGGAGCTTTTATGCTGACACACAGTAATAATATAATTTTAAAATTTATCATCTGTTTAGCTGCAAGCAACAACAATTAATCTTTTTGACAATTCATACAATGCTTTAAATAACACCTGGGAAGAAAAACAACACATTCTAATTTTTACTTTCATCATCTTCCAGGGCTTTATAGCTACAAATGCATATAAAGCCACACACAATAAATTTTGTGATTAGGATTAAAATGTTAGCAAAAAAATATTTCCCTTGTCACCGCATGCCCCTCCTTTCCTCAGTTAATAAAATTACTTAACACAAGAACTGGAAGTGAGAGCAAGTCCCAGAGGAAATGTGGGCCTCAGAGGGTTCATTTCTGTCACGTCAAATGACATTTTATTCCCAAATCATTTAACCTCCGACTTTGCATAACTACTTATAGCTTGAATGTAATCCTGGTGGGGGCCCAGACATGACACTGATCCCTCAACTATACACTCCATCAAGGCACAGCAATACTGAACCCATCTGATTTAACAATTAAAAAAAAAAAAGCCAGCATGGTAAGATGTCTTGAAAATGCTCAGAAGCATGTGAATACATATGTGTTGTAAGAATTTGTTTCATGTGTCCTGTGAGATTTCCTGAACTTTAGTGTTAGACCACATTAACATCCTTAATTAATCTCTTTCCTATTACACATGAAACCCAACGCATGTTGCCAAATTCACCTGCTGACCTGGTGCCCTGCTGCCCTGTGGCTGTAAAGGCCTGTGGGGCAAAGCAGAGCCAACATCAGCACCAAAGAGGATACATGTGAGACTAAATCAAAAGCTGGTGACATTTGCAGATAAAACGGGAAGGTTGTTGCACACAATCGTAGCCGAGCTGTCTGCACACCGCTTTACAAATACCCTTCCAAGACTTTGTACCCATTTCACAGATGAGGAAACCAGAGTGCTGCAACTCAGGGGTTCTCCAAGTCCAAATCCCATGTGTTTTCTACTGTTACACACCCTAAACATCAACTAAGACCTTGAAATAATAAAGAAGCTAAGAGAGCTTAGCCAAATGGGTTAGGGCATTAGAGTACAATGGCCCATGATTTGGAAAAATAGAAATAAAGAAAAATAGAAAAAGATTAGCTCAACTATGAAATGTAGAGAAGATAGGATCAAAAGAGGCAGTAGGTTATAAAATATAGGTGTGTACATTTGTGGTAAAAAATAGAGATTTAAGCTCTTTGCCTACAGATATTTCCTTCCTTTCTCATCCTTCTTTTCATCCTTTGCTTTTTCCTTCTTCCCCAAGGCTAAGCCTCCTAGGATGTCATCAAATTGATTTTCATGGTGTGCCATGTGTCTTATGTATTGGGACCTAAATAGTGGATTTGAAGTTCAATAATTTTTTTTTTTTTTTTTTTGAGACAGAGTCTCACTCTGTTGCCCCGGCTAGAGTGCCGTGGCATCAGCCTCGCTCACAGCAACCTCAAACTCCTGGGCTCAGGTGATCCTTCTGCCTCAGCCTCCCGAGTAGCTGGGACTACAGGCATGCGCCACCATGCCCGGCTAATTTTTTCTATATTTTAGTTGGCCAATTAATTTCTTTCTATTTTTTAGTAGAGATGGGGTCTCGCTCTTGCTTAGGCTGGTTTCGAACTCCTGAGCTCAAACGATCCGCCCACCTCGGCCTCCCAGAGAGCTAGGATTACAGGCGTGAGCCACCGCGCCCGGCCTCAATAATTTTTACTAATGATCTTTGATACATAGTTTTGGTGTCAGACTTCTGTATGCTCCATAACTTTATACACATGTTATTAGCAACAAATTATAGAACCTTTTCCAGAAAAGATTTGCCAGAAGTGAGTTTGCCATTCTACATAGAAAGTTGAACTTTCTTTGGTGGCCACTCTGACTTAGGGATCATTACTCTAAATTTCTATTTAAGCCTCTCAGCAAAAATTTCATAAAGGCTTTCTTCATCATTTGTTACTGTCAGGGCTCAGATCGCGATAGCCCCAAATATTCAAGTTGTCATACTGAGTATCTTTTATTTATTTATTTATTTATTTTGACAGAGTCTCACTCTGTTGCCTGGGCTAAAGTGCGGTGGCATCAGCCTAGCTCACAGCAACCCATACTGAGTATCTTTTAAGGTAAAAGAAATTAAGAAAACTGCAGAAACAGGAAGGTCACCCTCTTTCTCCCTCCTCTCCTGAAGACACTTATGTGACAGTTGTTCTGCCCTGTACCCAGAGGGAAGAAATGTCACATGGGGACACCAAGAAGAATCTGAGAAAACATGCCTTGCTAAGTTTCACCAGTTTATTACCAATAGATCATACTTTTTGTCCTCTAATCATACTTCTGCATGACTGTCCATAAAAATATACTTTTCCTTGGGTCTTCATATCTGAAGGCGCCCATGTCATGTAAAATTTACATTAAATAATGGCCAGGTATGATGGTTCATACCTGTAACCCTAGCACTCTGGGAGGCCAAGGCAGGAGGATTCTTGAGGTCAGGAGTTCGAGACCATCCTGAGCAAGAGGGAGACCCCATCTCTATTCAAAATAAAAAAATTAGCCGGGTGTGGTAGCATGCACTTGTATTCCCAGCTACTTGGGGGGCTGAGGCAGGATGGCTTGAGCCTAGAAGTTTTAGGTTGCAGTGAGCTATGATGATGCCACTACACTTAAGCTGGGGCCACAGATTGAGACTCTGTCTCAAAAAAAACACCCAACTTCCATTAAATAAGTCTACATGCTTTTCTCTTGTTAATCTTTCTTTTGTTATATGAGTATCAGTCATGAACCTTGCAGAAGGTAAAGAAAAGAAAACTTTTCTTACTTACAAAATGAACTGATTTCCCAGAAAAAGGGACCCAATGACAAGGGACCCTCCATGCCCTTGCTCCTAAGAGCTTCTTGTGTACTATCTGAAACTACAGCAGGAACTTTTAAATATGGATACTTTATTTTTGAAGTTAGAATTCCAGAATAATTCTAGAGCCACACTGCTCTCCTGATGGGAGGGGTAAGATACTTGAGACTGAGGGCTTCATGAGAAATTGCTGAAATCCCGTTTCCTGATCTCCCAACTGCCCACCCCATGGCCTCTCCTCTTAGGCCTCCACAACGCTTAACCACTTTCCTATCTTTAAAAGGAGGAAAAATTACTTTCCCACTGAGGAGTTCTTTCTCCCAGCTTCCAAAGAGGAAAAAAATCCCCCACACTTAATCAATTGATATACAAGTTTCCTTTTATTTTGACCCATTATTAATATTTGAGTGTAAGGCTGGTCCAATGGTAGTGGGTTATCAGAACTTACTAACATTAGTGTCACTAACGTTGGTATACAATCCCCACTGCTAAATTTGACTGGCTTAAAAAAAAAAATGTGAGTGTAAGGCCTGAAACAGAGCTCCCCAGCTAATGGGCAAGGCACCAACGTCCACGGCATGTCCGCAAGAGAACAACTCTTCAAACGTGTTTAATTACAGGGAGCCCCTCACAGCGTGGAACTGGGGCTTGAAGATCTCAGAAAGCAATTTTCCATTTAGACCGTGCTCCTCAGCTAATTAACAAACCAAACAGGCCAGCAATCTGGACAAGGAGACAAGGAACACTCCCCATGTTACAACACAGGTAAAGGTACGTGTGAGCATGAATGGAAATGGAACCTGCAGGAACCAAATGTGAAAACAGCCTTTTATAGCAGTGGCCCTGAAGGATGGGCAAGTGCCTGGTTGGTGAATGACAGGCTGCCCTCTCGCTTCCAGGCTGAAACATGGAAACACTAAGGCCATCTGCTGTGTTTGCCAAGGTCCCCAACGCAGACCTATAAAAGGAAAATGCATGCTTTGGTTGAGGCTGTAACACATACATGCTCACAGCTGATGTGTGTTTTGCTCTTAGCTCTGCCAGGCTATTAGGCTCTACCCTCGATGACTTATATTTTCCCTCAATTGTTCTATCAGAATCCCCAGGTTTTTACAGGAATTGGTTTGTGTAGGGAGTGCTGGACATGCAAGGCAGGGAGGACACAGAGTGGCCACTGACTTTCAAATGAGCTCAATTCTACTGTGACCATTGAAATGCCTCACAGATGAAGGAAGGAGGTTCCAGTGCCTTGATGGAGTTTGTGCCAGCCATAAATCCTGCTTAGCTTCCTACCATTTACAGTTTATTGCATTAACATTTCTTTTGTGCTGGCTGCTGCTGGGAACCTATTGTAAATTTGGGCAATTACGACTTTTGTTCCATCTGTCCCTCCCCTCCTCAGTACTGTAACATCAAAGGTGGCCAATTCAGTAGAGGCCAGCTCTGCCTCTTAAATCCAACCTGAAATACATGTTAGAAATCACAAGCTCTGAGTGAAAGGTAGCAGAATAAATCAGAAAGATGCTGCTCTGGCCTTCTGAGAAAGTCTTAAAATAATCTTTCTTAAACCTCCTGCACAATGCTTCCAAGTCAAAGCCCGGATAGGTATTTTAGTGCCTCCTTGTCCAAATCCCCCTTAAAGTAGATGTATGAGTCATTACTGAACCATGTCAAACAGGGAGTATGCCCCCCAAATACTGCGGTTTCCACCAGCCCTGCCTCTGCCTCGGTTTCAGTGGTACTTAAAATAATCTCCCTCAAAGTATCTGCATAAACCACAGTGGGTCGCATCACTGCTGCTGTGGGGATGAGGCAGCCTAGAGAAATCCCAGGATCCTGGAGAAGGCCCCACAGCAGATAAGGAGGGTCTGCTCCCAGCTGGAAGGCTTGATGGGTAATACTGAGCTGCTTCTATTCCTGATAAGCTGTCTCTTGTTACAGGGATGGGAGGGAGGGGAGAGAAAGGGAGAGAGGGGGAGAGAGAAAGAGAGAGAGAGAAAGAGAGTCAGTGTCATGTGTGCTGGTGATTTCAAGGGCAGGAAGACATTGCCTTGGTCAGTTCCATTCTCAACAGTTTCCTGAGCACCTACTAGGTGCTGGACTGTGGAGATACAGAGATGAACAAGGACAAGCCCAGTCTCAAGAAACTTAAAACCTGGTGGAAGAGACAGGTCTAATAATGATGAACAGAAGTTGCTTCATAATTAATTTCATAATATGGGCACAAAATGCTATGCATCCCAGTTCCTCAAAATGTTAAACATAGAGTTATAATACCATATGACCTGGCAATTCCATGCTTAGGTATATACCCAAGAAAAATGAAAATATGTCCAACCAAAACCTTGTACACAAATGTTCACAGCAGCATCATTCACAATAGCTAAAAAGTGGAAACAGACTAAATAGCCATCATTGGATGAATGATTAAACAAAATGTGGTATACTCCTACAATGGAATGTTACTCAGGAATAAAAAGGATATATACTACAACATGGATAAGCCTTGGGGAAAAAATTTATATATATATATATATTTTTTTCTTTTCTTTGTTTTTTTTTT
>VBSM01000605.1:13632623-13650786 GCA_008086735.1 Cheirogaleus medius
TCGGCCTCCCAGAGTGCTAGGATTACAGGCGTGAGCCACCGTGCCTGGCCATGCCTTGAAAATATTACACCAAGTGAAAGCCAGGCACAAAAAGGCATAATTATATAGCACCATTTATATGAAATGTCCAGAATAGGCAAACCTACAGATTCAGAGAGCAGATCAGTGGTTGTCAGGAGAAGGGAAGAGGGGGCATGGGGAATGACAGCCAATGGGTATGGAGTTTCTTTTGGGGTGAGGAAAATGTTTTGGAATTAGACAGTGATGATCATTGCACAACTTTGTGAACAGACTACAAACCACTGAATTGTGTGTTTTTAAAAATGTGAATTTTATTGTATTTGAACCATATCTAAAAAAGGCCATGATTTTTAGATGGGATGGGGGCTTAGAGTGGGAGCAGTTGTGACTCGGGGGGCAGGGCTGGCATTGAAAACATGTGGATTCTAAGCACTTTCTTAAAATCAAAGAAGGAACCAAGGAAGAAAACAAGTCACTGGGTTTGTTGCTTCCTTCCATACCTCCTGTCTGTGAAGGATGGATACTGAGTTGCTACTTTTTGAAACTATTATTTGGATACAATCCATAGAAACAGCATCTTAAAAACTCAGGGACTTGGAGCTCTGGGCAGCACAGTTTTCATGCTTTCAGGATTCCGGAAACACTTGCTCTGTGTTCATCATGTGGGTCATCTTGTATCCGTCCTTTACACTGTGAGCAATTTGGGGGCAGTGACTACGGCTTTTATCTCTACATCCCTACACCTGCAGCACACAGAAGGGACTCACCAGGTGACTATGGAAGGAAGGAAGGGAGGGAGGGAGTCACTATTTCATATGAGGAATTTATGGTCCAAATCTCAAGCGTTCTCATTTCTCTATTTCTCCATTTTCTTATCAGGTAGTGTAGGGGTCCCCAACCTACAGGTGAGTTGTATAATTATGTCATTATATATTACAATGTAATAATAATAAAGTGCACAATAAATGTAATGCACTTGAATCATCCCAAAACCATGCCCTATCCCAGCCCGTGGAAAAAGTGTCTTACATGAAAATGGTCCCTGGTGCCAAAAACATTGAGGACCGCTGAGGTAGCCTGATTACACTGGTACGCTAGTGCTGTTTTGGGGGGGTTAGGTCAAAATTGGTCAAATAGTGACAATTTCATATGGCTCAACCCAATTCAAAGTCATAAGAAAGAATATCTTTTGGATCCTATTTCATTACACAAAAGGATTTTTAAACTTAGAGCCCCGAAGCTCCCTTTGGGCAGCACCAACAGAGAGGTAAATGGAGTGACTCTACTCACCAGCTGCCCCCTCCCTCCCAAAATTTTTAGAGTTTCTATATAACAGCTGAGTTGAACAAAAGACTTGTGTCTAAAAATTAGTCTGTACAGCTTATTTACAACTCTAGATCAATTTAGATATTAAGAAAACACCCCCCCCCCAAAAAATTGTTCCTTAGGTCAAGGAAACAAGACTTAAGCTCTGTGCTTAAGCTTTTTGCTTTCTGCGCATTTGAAAACCACAGTGCTCGCCAATTTTCACACTGTCCACTGTCAGTGTGTCTAGGGAGGGGCATCTCTGGATGAGGCTACCATGTTGGAAATTCTGGAGTGGGCAGTGAAAGAAGGTTAGCTACTCAAAGCAAGTAACCCAAGAGTTAATCAGGAAAGACACTAAATCCAGAAAGTGCTCATTAACCCAAGCCTTTCTGCATAGTGTCTCTACCACCCTGCTGCCTCTACCTAAACAAAACACTGTAGGTCTCAGAATGAGAGAAAGCTTTTGTTCAAGTAGGAGGTTGACAGCTATTTGTGATGAGGGGTTTTTGTTTGTTTGTTTGTTATTCAAATAACTTTTTCCCCTGAGGAAATTGAAAGGGAAAATGTCAGAAGTATGTGATTAATGATTTTTTAAAATGGATGGGATCTCCCTGGTTGAGTTGAAAAGTATGTATTGAAAAGGAATCCATCCCATTAAATGGTAGATTTTCATATGTAAGTTTGATATTAATTCTTTCAAAAGAGTTGTGCTTGCAAGTCAGATAAATGACAGGAAGGTCTGTCTAAATACCAACATCCTTGGAAGGGCAGCTGTTCAGAAACATTCTCCAATCATAATGATAAATAGAACTGCAACACTGATGATTCCATCAATTGCTGGTGAGGGAGTCATCCAATTCTGTCTTATCCTCCAAGCTGTGCAGTATTAATGTGCTTCCTAAAATACTTTCAAAGTTAAACAAATAAACAAACAAAAAGCCCAAGCTGCTGGGGATGGGGGAACTGGGCTGGAGATAGAGAGGGGAGAGAAACCAGGGAAGATTCAAGACAAGAAAAACCTACACCAAAAACTACCTCCTCCTCCTCATTTTTTAAGGTTCCTTTTATTCAGCTCTTAAAGCAAAGACAGAAGCTCAAAACACTCCATGTAAATAAAGAGCAAAGAACTCTGAATGCTTAGCCAACCAGAACACCGGATGGAAGGAGCTGGTCTGGTACCGCCAGGCCTGACCAGCTTTAGTGGATTTAACAATAAAAAAAGAAGATGGCGCCAAATGACCAAACTACATGCAACCTTCCCTTCCAGCAAAAAGAGTGGATAAAACTTTCCACTGGGGTGAAGGAGGAGGTAGGGGATCGGTCCAGAGAGATAAAATGCTACTTAACACAACAATGTGAATAGCATTTAGGCCACATGCAAATTTCATCCACAGAGCTTGCAAATGGAATGCAATTTACTGCTCAGAGGATGCAACCTATTTGAGTCTCAGAGAGCTAATTAATAAAACAGTCTAAAAAAGAATGCAGAATTAATCACCATCTATCTCCTGGGCTATTCCAACTTGGTTCTTTACATTTGCTGCTAAACAAAATTCCAAATGTCATTAAAGCAATCAGTTATTATTTAAATCTCTCTTTAAAAATACTTGAAAAAGTTGAAGCTGCTCTTCTCTTCAGAGCTTGTTCTGTGATGGATAAAAATTTCAACTATAAAGGTTTCAAGTCGGGTCATATCTAGATTAGTAAATAAATGTAACTATTTAGTAAACATTTTATTTTCAATGACTCAAGTTGAAATAATCGAATACAATCTTCAAAAACCATATAGATATGGTTGGGCACCATGGGATTTAAACCATGCTCTATCACTGCTGTGAATCACGGAATTAAAGATAACAATGATTTTTATCTCCCGTTTTCCTCTCAACTTTTTCTTCCCATAAGCATACCTGCACCACATGATTTTTGTTTTTCACTGATAACAAGAGAAGTTTGAGCCAAATTGTTTTGTTTGGGACAACCTGTCAATAAAGGCAAGGATATAGTTCAGAACATCTTGCAAATAGTGTACGCCTGGCGCACCCTGGATCCTATCTCCCCTTGAAGCTTGCTGAAGGAGGGCATGATGCCTCTCTCCAGTCAGTCTTGGTACCCATGCTTCTGGAATCCTGAAACTAAGAATGAACTATATCCATTGTTCAATAACGAAACTTAAAATGGCACAGATTCCGTAAGAGATTTTTGAGTGAAGGAAGGTATTTTATGAATTTGTTTTAAGTCCCAAGTACTAGATCCTGGGACCCTACATTCCAGCCAGAGTGTAGTTGCTGATGATGGGAGGGGCAATGCCCAGGGTGTGAGGCTGATTTCCTGGGGAGTCCTTCCAAACCTGAGTGGGCAGACCTGGAAGATGCAGGTTTCACCTTGGCCTCAATCCCAAAGGTGCATCTGTACCACTGGCTTTTGTCAGGATGAATGATGGTGTTGAGTAATTTCAGGAAAGTAACTCATCTGCCAAAATATGACTGCCAAAATATTTGGAATAATATAATTTAGCACTTCAATGTAATTCTGTTTTATGAATTTACAAATAAGGAAAACGTTGCCTTTTAGACACTCTAGCTTTTGCATTTGCTTTAATTTCCAGGTACAGCTATTTTCACCATCCTCCATTCCATGCAGGAGCTGGAAGAGAGATAAGGAGCATATTTCTTCTCTCGTCTTCATGTCACCACTTTCTCATTCCCAGTTCACTTGTTATTCTTAAAGTAATGCCAAGTTTGTAACACTAAAAAAAAAAAAAAAAACACTAACTAAAGAAAAGCCAAATGGGAGATATCATTAGCAAATGCAAATAAGCTAATTCAGATAAAAATATAATTCTTAAAAAAAAACCCCAAATGGTCATATGTAAAATTATTTTAATGATATATTCGAGAAGAGAGAAGAATCTGGCATTATGCTGCCAAGAAGGCAATACATTTAAGGCAATCTTACAAAATATATGAAATCACAGACTGTAATATCCTGTAACTATTTTAATTTTAAAAGCTCAGTTTACAAATATATACCAATATTTTTCTCACTTTTAATCACTCCCCCACTGTTTTAGCATAAGAGCTAAAATAACCTAAACCAGCCCCCTAAAACACACACAGCAAGTCTGTTACACAGATCTGGAAAGCAAAAAATATATGAAGGAAAGAATTTTCAAAATAATCTGAAACACAGTAGCAAAATATGTGGTGGTTTCTAGGTTTTAGCTAACTAATAAAAAATTTTTCCTGGGAAAATTTCACTTTAAAGCAACACTAAATGAAAATGCATATAATTAAGGGAAAGACCATTGCTTCAAACAGATTGACTGTCTTTAACAAGTTTCTCTTTCTAGCTACTCAGATATGCTATATTTCCTAATTATCACCTTTTAAGGGCCATCTGGGCCCATTCCTCCCCATCAGGGGGCAATTCCATTTGCATTGTTCCTGGGCTTAGTCATGATCAAGTAGTCTGGTGGTAAAGTTCATTAGAAATTAGAACAGAAGCATTCAACCCAACACAGTAAACCAAGTATCTGATACTCAGGCACCCGCAGGAGAGATGATAAGCACATCAGACACATTCTCACATAACTAACAAGTCTTCAATGTGCATTTTATCCAATTGCTTAAAGAAACATTCAGCCTGGTCCCTGACCAAGTATGTAATGAAAATTTGATTAAGTCTCCTTACACTGCAAAATATTTTTCAATTAAGGCAACATAAGTATAGTCCCTTATGTCTTTTGGTTCAAAAGTCTATTAAAAACCCTTTAATGGTTCCCTCATTTAGCCCACCACTCACAAGCAGTAATACTACTTCCTTCCTGTAGAGAACACACAAGAATTATCCTAATTGTATTTTCTGTGAAACAAATGCACACTGCAGGAAAAAGCATATCCAACCAGACCGACACTGACTAACTATAGGTTCCAAAGGGCATTCCCTTTTGTCTTCCTCAAGAGATCATCCTATACATTCACAAGCTCTTTACAAACATGTTTGTGTGCAAAGGCGTGCTTGGCCCGTGGATATGCTAGATAGCTCAGGCAGCTGCTCTTCAACAGAGCTGATTGTAAAAGGTATGGCTAATTCAAGGCAGGCATATAAAAGGGTTCCCGCTGCATACCTCGTAAGGTCTGATACATAAAACCCAGGAAATCGTTACCTGCCTCATCTTGCAATTTCTGAGCCTGGCTTGCAATGGCCATCTTAATCCGCAACGCCAGCCTGTTGAGATTGAGGAGGAGTGCTCCATGCTGAGACCCACAGACTCTTGGAGCTACACCTTAGTCTTGCAAATGAAGACAGCTGCAGCGGGCCCTAATCTATGCAAGGCAGGTGTCGCCCTGGGGCTCTCTGCAAGTCACCCTTGGAGCTTTTAGGGCTGGGAAGTTAAGAAGTTACTGTTATAAAAAGAATTAGTTCATAGCCTCTCATTATCGAGGTTACTAAGCTTTTTAAAGGAACAATGGCTTATTTCCTCCCATTTTGTACCTCGATATTCTCCCCTGCCCTTCTGAAATTCCCTTAAACAGTCCCTAATTCTGACCCCAGCTGGGACACTTTGAATCAGTGGCATAGCTTATTCCCAACAGATGCTAAAAATTGGTTCTACGTCAAGTTCTCCATTTTTAAAACCTATCCTAAAATCTATTATCTAGATATAAGATTGTAGGAAAAAATAATGCTTATAGGATATTCCTGAGATTCAATAAATAATGTATAAAAATGGCAATTCAGTACTGCCTAGTAAATGAATCTACAGCAAAACACTGCACCACTGAATCGGAGCCAACGATAATTAACTCAAGAAGTACTCATTGAGTCAGTCTCTCTCTGAGTGTGATGAAACAAATACATCTATGTCTGAAGCCTGTTCCTGGCCTCAAATGTCCCCCAAAGGACCATGGAAACAGAACTCCAAAGATGTTTCTGCTCTAAGAGGAACCGGGCTGCATCCCGAAAGTCCTTGGTTGTGTGGCCAGCAAGGCCACCAGATGCTTGGAGGGGAGGTAACACTGACGCTGGGCCAACCCGCTGAGCTGAGCACCAGGAGCTGCTGGCTCCGGCAAGTCAGGCCGTGTGGGTCTGGGAGTGCAGTTCAAGTTGAGAGGTGTATGCTCTGGAAGAATTCGGAGTGCAGTATAGTGTGGATTGGAAGAAGGTCTCCTCCCAGGGCCCCCACCCTCTTCTTGGCTGAGTATGCCTACAGCTCCACACAAGTTTCTGAAAGCTGCTGCACTGTGTTCATACATGTAGCACAACATAGAATAATGGGGGAAATCTGGTCTCCTGAGTCAGACAGTTGCAGACTCTGAACCTCTGTTTTCTTAACTGTTTAATAGGAATAACAGCACCCTTATCACAGGGATGCAGGAGAGTGATGTCTATGAGGTTCTCGACAGAGAGGGGACTCAATAAACCTTAAGGCCATACTCTTATCCACTGGGAAAAATCCTCTGCCCACAACCATCTTCAGGAGTGCAACTTTGCTCCGATGA
Source organism: Cheirogaleus medius (assembly GCA_008086735.1). Taxonomy (NCBI): domain Eukaryota; kingdom Metazoa; phylum Chordata; class Mammalia; order Primates; family Cheirogaleidae; genus Cheirogaleus; species Cheirogaleus medius. Next base: position 13,639,457 of record VBSM01000605.1, read on the forward strand.
TGCTTAAATTATATAGGTTTTAGTAGAGGAAGTTGTTGAAAACACAAAATCATTGTATGTGATTATAGTGAAAATTTGTCATTAAAGGTCATTTTTTTTTAAGTTTGATTTTAAGACTTACTTTAAAAATCTGGGAGATGATATATTAATTTTGAAGTAAAGAGGATAAATATGTTTAAACATTTGGCTTTTCTTGAAGAATTATTTAAAAATTTTTTTTTCAGTTCTACTATATTTTTTCTAACCTTCATTTTTGGAATATACATAATAGGCTTTTTTTCCCTTCAATTCTTATACAACTGTTGAGTTTCCATAGAAGTATAAAATTTGAAACAAGTGCAGAAAGCCCATAAATGTACCAGAAATGCTGTGCTATACTTCCATACCCATTACTTCTAACAATTTCACAAGAAGGAGCACATTTTTCATGAGTCGTGTGATGTTTTAGCAACAAGACTCCTATGGGCTTTAATGGAAGTCACACAGCTAAAACTCCATGCACCACTTTGAAAATTTAAGAGTAATTGCTAAGTCCCCCTTAGAGGGTCATAGAAATATTAAAAACCAAAGTATTTTGCTAAGAACTCCAATTATGCCTGAAGGCTTACATCAGATTTCATAAAATGATTGGTCACATATATAATGTACTCTAATACTGTTTTATTGGCTAGTTGTTTTCTTTATAGAAGGTCTTTGTGAATTTCTGTTTGAACAGGAATATACAATACAGTGAACTTAAGTGTTCACTTAAACCCATGGCTCAGTCTTATGGGGGTGTAGGTATGAAAAATAAATGGCCTTGAGAACGTTTTATCTTGTTATTTATCATTTTGGAAGGCATCATTTAGTTCACTACGTCATCAGACTGGTAGATTTTGCAGAAACACATGAAACTGTTGAACATAATCAATCTGCTCTGGTGAACGTTCATCCCTAGAATTGTCTGTGATTGGCTCAGTTAGGAAGACTGATCCTCTCCTCTGGGGTGAAGCAGTGGTAGCATCAGTCTGAGAATCCTTGTCCTAGTAGAACCTATGATTTCTTTCCAGAATCATGTATAAGAAGGTTTATTAATCTGGGGGAATCCAGCTTTTCTATTTTAAATTTTTTTTCACTTTTAAATACAATCATGCACCACATGATAACATTCTGGTCAACTCTGAACTGCATATTTAACAGTGGTTCCATAAGATTATACTGGAGCTGAAAGATTCCTATTGCCGAGTGACATCCTACCCATCCTAGCATCATAGTACAACACATTCCCCAAGTGTTTGTGGTGATGCTGGTGTAAACAAACCTACTGAGCTGCCAATCATATAAAAGCATAGCACATACAATTATGTACAGTACATAATACTTGATCATTATAATGAACAACTATGTTACTGGTTTATGTATTTACTATACTACACTTTTTATTGTTGTTTTAGAGTGTATTCCCACTTATAAAAAAAGTTGACTATAAAATAGCCTCAGGTGGGTCCTTCAGGAGGTACTCCAGAAGGAGGCATTGTAATCACAGATGACAACTCCATGTGCACTGCTGCCCCTGAAGATCTGCCTGTGGGACAAGATGTGGAGGTGGAAGACAGTGTGATATTGATGATCCTGACCCTGTGTAGGCCTAGGCCAACGTGTCTGTTTGTGTCTTTCTTTTTTTTTTTGAGACAGAGTCTCGCTCTGTTGCCTGGGCTAGAGTGCTGTGGCATCAGCCTAGCTCACAGCAACCTCACACTCCTGGGCTCAAGCGATCCTCCTGCCTCAGCCTCCCGAGTAGCTGGGACTATAAGCATACGCCACCATGCCCAGCTAATTTTTTCTATTTTTAGTTGTTTGGCTAATTTCTTTCTATTTTTAGTCTCACTCTTGCTCAGGCTGGCCTCAAACTCCTGAGCTCAAGCAATCCTCCCGCCTTGGCCTCCCAGAGTGCTAGGATTACAGGTGTGAGCCACCGCGCCTGGCCTGTGTTTTAGTTTTTAACAAAAAAGTTTAAAAAGTAAAAAAAAAAAAATTTTTAATAGGAAAAGGCTTAAAGAATAAGGTTATAAAGAAAATATTTTTGTACAACTGTACAGTGTGTTTGTGTTTTAAGCTGTTACTACAAAAGTATTACAAAGTTAAAAAATTAAAAAGTTTATAAAATCCAAAGTTCTAGTACACTAGGGTTAGTTTATTATTGAAGAAAGAAAAATATTTTTTAATAAATTTAGTGTAGCCTAAGTGTAGTGTTTATAAAAGTCTACAGTAGTGTACTGCAATGTCCTAGGCCTTCACATTCATTCACCACTCACTCACTGACTCACCCAGAGCAGCCTCCACTCCTGCAAGCTCCATTCATGATAAGTGCCCTATACAGGTGTACCAGTTTTTATCTTTTATACTATATTTTTACTGTACCTTTTCTATGTTTAGATGCCAAATACTTATCACTGTGTCATAATTGCCTACAGTATTCAGTACAGTCACGTGCTGTACAGGTCTGTAGCCCAGGAGCAACAGGCTATACCATACAGCCTAGGGATGCAGTAAGTACGGTTTGTGTAAGTACACTCTATGATGTTTGCACAATGATGAAATCGCCTAAGGATACATTTCTCAGAACATATTCTTGTCGTTAAGTGAGGCCTGATTGTAATTTCAAACTAACAGAAAAGCTACAAGGATAGCATAAAAATTCCTGAACACCCTTTACCCAGATTCACCAAGCATTAACATTGTTAACATTCTGCTATATCTGCTTTATCATTATTGTTCTGTCTCTCTTGCTCTCTATTTTATAAATAGACATAAATAGATACATTATACACATACTTATTTATTTTTATATATTATGTATATGTATTTTTTCCTGAACCATTTGTAAGCTGTATTCCTTGTGTCTCTTTACCCCTAAATACTTCCCTAAACCAAGTACACTCTCCTACACAACTGCACTATAATTATCAAAATCAAGAAGTGTAATGGGGATATAATACTATTATCTATTCTATAAGCCTCATTCAGATTGCACCAATTGTCCCAATAATGTGCTTTATGTCTACTTTTTTCTGGCTCAAGATCCAATCCAGAATCAGTCACCACATTTAGTGTTCATGCCTCTTTAGATGCAGTAAATTATAGTACTACCTCCTTCTTAAGGACTTTGATCATAGACAAATGACTCCTCTCCTAATCTTCTGATGTCATGGCTCTGGTCCAAAATAATCACAAAGGGAAAATTAAAATTTACAGAACTATTCAAATTATCTTTTTCTTCCTTTCATGGTTTAGAAAGAGCATGTAGGATAGACCACAGTAAAACATCATAAAAAATGTGATACCTATCAACGAGGCAGTTTGTTTAGTCCCAGCCTGATGCTAACGTAACAAAGGTTTCAGGCTAGTGAGAGAAACCCAAGTGGTCTGTTCTAAGGCCAAAGACTGGGCCCTTAGTTTCAGCAGCCATCCACGTCTGTGCTACTGGTCAGAGGGAGAGCTAGATACGGAGCACAGGCATTCCATAGGCACGTGGCAACGGCACCAGAATTCCTGTGCTACCCAGGTGGGCCATTCTACGATGGAAGCACATTGGGTAACTCAAGGTCTTACTTAGGTATAAAACAAACAAGTTTTTTTCCTAATGGTGACAAACTCTGGGTTTTGGATTGAGGGTAGGAGTTTGACCAGCTCTTGTGAACTATGTTTGGAGGTCTCATGTAAATTACCTTTCATAAGGTTGGTCAACTTAAGTATCATTCTTTGATTTCCATGTAACAGGAGGATCAGTCAGACAACCCTGCTATCCTAACCCTACTAATGCTATCTCATCAGGCTAAGTTATTCACCTTCTAACTTGACTCACAGAACACTGCAAGTGGAATCTAGGAAGTGGGAGTGTGCTTTTATGGCAGGGTGCAGTGCATCATCAAAGACCTGCAGGCATGATCACAGAGAAGTATAGGGGGTACTCTAGAAGTCAAAGATGGGTATCAGATATTATCTTGTGTGTGGAAGAAGAGAGTGTTTGTAAAAAATGCGTGTTATTTGCTGTCAGAGGCACTGTAATATTGAAATTCCCCCATTAGTAGGCCACCTTCAAATTGACATTACCCATGAAAATACCAGCCAGTTTGTTTGCAGCCAACATTGAAATATAGAAGTTTCCAGCACAAATATTATAAAGTACAAAATGAGCATCCTAAATTTTATATTAACTATTACCCCAAGAAGATAACATCATTGTTTAATATTACTTAATGCCTAAGTACACACATTAGACAGTGATATACATAGCTCTTTAGGATGCTGTTTCTCACATCAGGACCTAGTTGGCCATTTTCTTTGAATGTCGTTTAATAATGTGCACCTGGAAATCTGAGGGCAGCTGTGGAATTTTCTATGTAATTAATGGCTAAAGGAATCCATAGACATGATTTTCTTCCCATTTCTACCAGACGTTTCCCTCCCACCATCCCATTCCCATTTTGGAAACAGAAGAAATATGGTTTATATAAAGTGGACTGTGGTTACTCATTACATGACATTTGGGCAGATGTGTCATTTGCAGATATAATGGGTCTGTGCTTCACCACCCCCTGCATAATTACTCAGATCACCATCTGAGGAGCAATAAGAGTGATTCACAGTAGACATCTGAGTAACACTGGTAAACAGAAACACAGATCTGTCAAGTGAGGAAGACTAAAGCTGAATACCCTAAAAGGTCACATTGTTAAAGAGCGGTTCTGGAAGATTAAGAGCACTTCTTGAGGCCCAAAAGTTCTATTCTCCGTTTATAACACGCATCCAGGGCAGAGTTTAATTAGCTATGCAACTTTGGTCAAAAGGCTCTTCTAATGAGCAATATATAAGAAATACAAACAAAATATTTTGGGTGAGAAAAAAACAATTGTTGCATAAATGCTTGGTTTTTCATTGCATGGAGCACATGTCCAGCATATACTAGGTCAGGAGTGGAGAACCTGTGGCTTCAAGGCCACATGTGGCCCTCAAGATCTCATTTATTAATAGGATTTGTTCTATAAAATTTGGGTTCAGTCAAAAGGCTACACTCAAGTAACTAGGTCCTCAATAAATGTCTGGTAAGTGAATGAATGCTATAGAATTATCCTATACCTTCCGTTTTTGTTTGTTTGCACTATTTATTTTTAAAGAGTTAACCTAAATTAAAATATCAGGAAAGTGAAATATTTTACACTAACTCTTACTGCCTACCTTTTCTTCAATTATATAAAAGACAATTGTAACAAACCCACAGTGTAACTCTCCTCAAACACAAAAGATAATAATACTTTCCTGATTTTAGTTTGGTCACAGAAAAAGGCAAATTGGTGCATAATTAACAATTTGTTGGTGCAAATTCATCTGCATCTTTTAATTGGTGTTAATTAGATTAGGACTAAAATTTCTTTAATCCTCTATCCTGCCTTTTTTGATGCAAACTAATTTTCTCAGCTGGATGTCAAAGTTTCCCATTAATTACACTTTTCTAAAGAGAGCTTCTTCAACAATGTAAGACTCAAACATATAGACCAAGGGCAGATTTCAGAAGAGCTTGGGAGCAACCTTTGGAGGAAACTAAGGTATGGTGAGAATTGACACTTGGGAGATAACGAGTGAATTCACCCAAATTCACTGGTAAATCAAGGCTTCCACAATTAGCAAATCAGGAACTGTCTGATACGTGAGAGCCTCCAGCATTTGGTAGCTGTAAATAACACCCTGTAACATAACTCTGACACAGTGCAGATGTTAGAGTAGGGCTTCTGAAACAACAATGACAAAATGTTTAGCCTTATGGTTACGAAGATAACCCACTTTCAAATACCAAGAATATGGATATGCTGCTTGCTGTCCTTCACCCCGCATCACCTAGGCACTGTTCAAAACACTGGCATGTCCATTTCAACTGGAAAACACATGCCAATGTAATCCATCTTAGGTGAATTAAGTTCCACATTTCATATCGTTTCCTCCAAATATTGCAACTCTTCTACAATGGTTAACATGTCAGGAGAAAAAGCCACAAAATACATTCAATATCTTTTATGGCAAGGTGACCTGAAATAAAATTTTATGTAGTCAAGGATTTTTGATAGTTCTTTATCCATAGCTTTCCTCTCACCATGCAGCAGTGATGATTGAAACCCGATGTGTACTGCAAAAAAAAAAAAAAGGCTATAAAACATTTTATGTCCAAATAAAACAGTAGCCATTAAGTTTTGCTATGATGTCTGAGTAGATATTCAGCATGAAAACATGATAAAACAACTGTAAACTGATTGTGATCAAATGTAATTACAATGACTTGTCTCCAATGAATGACATGAACTAAATACAGTCACAGACTTCTCCAAAATTACTTTGGGCAAAGAACCAAGAGAACACTATATCCTTTCTTCACTAAAGGCATTTTGCCAAATAAATCGCAAACACACAAGCTTTAATAACCACTGCCAAAAAAACACTTGGGAACTCATTATGGAAACGTTTAAACACGCACACACACGCGCACACACATACACATACATACACACAAGGACACACATGCACTCATATTTGATAAAAACTCTTTCATATTAATATAATTTCAATGAAAAACCTACATGTTTGAGATTTTTAATTGGTGTTCCCCAGAAGTAAGTCCAGGGAGTGATAGGCAATTACAAGCCTTTTTTTCCCCCTCTCAAAGTCGATGTATTTGGCTGCCATTCCTGGCATCTTTATCTTGGAGAGGCTGTAAGAAAATCTACTTGAAGATTTTTATGCAGCTAAAAGTAAACAATGACCTGGATTCTGAAATAACCTGATCTTTTTAATAAGCCAATGCAGGTGGATTTTCTTCCTCACTCCTTGCCCTTTTTGATGTGAGTTATTGCATTATCTCCAGAAACAGAATAAAGAAAAATGACCATTTAGATTGGAATCCCACTCAGCAGTGACTATGGCTGAAATAGCTCTATGAATCTAAAGACCTGGGAAAGAAAAGGGGACAACTTGTCTTCTCTGTCCTACTTTTCAATTTTGTCTCATTTTTTTGAGCTCTAGTCCTTAAATGTTGGCAATATTGATATAGGCCATTTAAGAATGTTATCAGTATATGCAGAAAGTAGAATATTATTTAGCCATAAAAAGGAATGAAGTACTGACACATGCTACAACATGGATGAATCTTGAAAACATTATGTTAAGTGAAAGCCAACAGTCACAAAAGGACCACCATATTTTACAATTCCACGTATATAAGGTGTCCAGAATTGGCAAATCCATAAAGACAGGAAGTAGATTAGCATTGCCTATGGCTAGGGGTTTTGAGGGAAATGGGGAGCAACTACTAATGGGAACGGGGTTTCTTTCTGGGCTGATGAAACAGTGATATAAATAAAATTGATCATGGTGATGGTTGCACAACACTGTGAATAGACTAAAAACCATTACATTAATTGAATTGTATACTTTAAATGGGTGAATTGTATGGGATGTAAATATCATCTCAATAAAGCTGACACACACACATAAAATATATAGACATATAGAGTATACATATATAAGGCAGAAATACTTTCTGGTCCCCTTAATGTGTGACAGTGGAAGATGTCATCAGTAAAGATTAATGAGTGCTCCAAATATGATTTTATTTAAATACTGTCTGCCTCTGAAGAGGAACACTATTAGGAAAAACCCATTCCATACTACCAAATCTGCTCTTGTCAAGGTCACCAATGACCCCCATGTTGCTAAATCCAATAGCCAATTCTTTCTCTTTTTTCTTTCTTTTTTTTTTTTTTAAGAGACAGGGTCTTCCTATGTTGCCCAGGCCAGAGTTCAGTGGCTACTCACAGGCACGATCATTGCACACTGCAGCCTTGAGACTCCTGGGCTCAAGGGATCCTCCTGCCCTAAGCTCCCCAGCAGCTGGAACTACAGGCACACACCACGCCTGGTTTTCAATAGCCAGTTCTTGGTCCCCAAATTATCTGACCCAACAGCAGCAGCATCTGGCACAGTTACTCACCCTTCCCACCTTGCTATACTGTTTCACTTGGTTCCCAGGACATCCATTCCTTGGTTTCATCCTATCTCACTGCTTACTCTCTCTTCTTCTCCTTTGCTGGTTTCCACTCTCTCCCACTTCCCCCTCCCCACCCTTTGATGTTCCAGTGCTCCACTCTCAGTCCTGGGTCTGTTCCTAGGTGCACCCAATCTCTTTGCTCTAAATACCATCTCTAGTCCTGACCACTCTCCCCCAAACTGCCTACTTCACATCTCCACTTATCATTCTAAGCAATCTTAAAATTCACCATGTCCAAAGCTGAACTCTTGACCTCCACTCTCCCTCCCCTCAATAAGCAGTGCTCCATCTATCACCAAACCCATCTCAATTGAGGGGAACCTTTTCCTTCTCAGTCACACAAGCCAAAATCCTTGACAGTCATCTTTGACTCCTCTTTCATTTCCAACTGAGAAATATTCAATCTACCAGGAAATCTTACTGATTCTCCTTCAAAATATATCCCCAATACATCCAGCCACTTCTCACTCTGGTTTGAGCCACCATCAGCTCTCACCTGGCTTACAGCAGCCGCCTCCTGACTAGTCTCCCCACTTGTACCCTTGTCTCCTATACTGTATTCTCAACACAGCTTCCATAGGGACGGACCCATTTAAAATATGAATCCTGCATGTTTCTCATATTTGCTTAAAAACTCTGCAATGACCCTCCATTTCACTTGGAGTAAAGGCCAAAACTCTTCTAGTAATTGGTCCCTGGTTACCAGTCTGGTCTCACCTCCTACTGCCATGGACCCCTCACTCCACACTAGCCCACAGGCCTCCTTGCTAACCTTGGACACACAGGGCTATTCTCTCACCTGGAGCACTCTTCTCTCAGATACATGCAAGGCTAAGTCCCTCCTCTCCTTTAAACCCCTGCACAAATTTCACCTTCTCAATGGGGCTCATCGTTACCACCTATTTAAAATTGCAACCTGCCCTTACCCCTATTTCCTCAGCCCTGTTGCACCTTCTCTGTCACCATGACATCAAACATTTTCTAAAATTGTGATCTACTTATTTGTCTCTGTTTATTGTCAGCCAGCTAAAATGTAAGCTGCAGGAGGAAGGATCTTGGTTCTGTGCACTGATGGATTTTCAGACCCTAGAACATGGTAGCAAATATAAATTTGCTACATGGATGAAAGACTGATGAAAATCCCCCTGGACTCATCACTTTCCAATATATGGTTAATGGGGACTTTATGGGTTAAGGGCATAGAGTTTTGCCACGCAGATTTTTAAACCAAATGAATAGCAGAGAAAAATGAGGTAAAAAGTTACTGCTGCTGTTTAATATTTATCAAAGCCCCGAAACACAGAGAAGACTCTGTATTTCAATCAAATCTACGAGTCTTACAATGAAACTGGATATTTAGACACTTAGACTCATTTGGCAACAAAAATTCACAGGTAAAGGAGATGCGCTCAAGATTTCCCAAGAGCTGAAGTCCCAACATTGGGAGTGGAGAGGAAAGAGGAGACGTCACTGGAGATGTCTGTCAGCCTCAAGTGATCTTCAAGATGTTCAGAGTTCTACAAAAGGAGAAAAATCAAAGTGACCTATCTTGTGTGTAACGCTAGTCTTCTTGTAAGCAAAATGCAGAGCTGAGTTTAGAGATGAGAACACATTTATCTTATTCACAATCTGCAGTTTTAATAATGTTTTATGACATTTTCTAATGAGACTGTTGAAGCATTGCCAGATTTTAAATCAAAATGTTATATATTCAAAAAATTTTTGCTATGGAGTTTTCTAATTAAGACTAATGAAATTCCTAAGAAAAAGATCTCAGTTGTCACAGTGTCTTTGTTTTTCCTTAAGAAGGGCTCTGATAAGGACTGCAGCTAGTAATAATGTGGCTCTGCATAAAGGAACGTATCATCTTCCAAAAGACGTGAGATGTATATGTCATTCAACAGTCACCCAGGAGGCCTGCAGTGCTTGCCTCAGAGGTAACAACTCCAAGGAGATGCATCTTGCCACCCCTGAAGGAGAGGGACAGGAAGGCACAGGGGGCTGTGTGCTTGGGGCTGGGGTATACACATCGGGGCAATGACTCCAGCCACAAGGGGAGTCTCTCACACATCCCTTCCCACCTACAAGTTTGGGTCCCTGTCACCTCTCAGAAGGACCTGTGCAGTAATTTTCTATTTCCAGCATTTCTGTTTCAGTCTTTCCTTTGCCTCCACCAAGCCCTTAAAGCTATCTTGTCTGCTGCTATGGATTAATCTCCTTAAAACACAGTCATATCCCTTGCCCTGATCAAAAACTTTCAGCAGCTCCTCCCTGTTCAGTTCAAACTCCTTAGGCTGCAGTGGGGAAGACAAAACATTATATGAGAAAACAAAAGACCAACCAAAACTCGGCAGACTGTGATAAATGCAATGAAGGAAAGAAACCGGATGCTGTGATAGAGAATCATGGCAGGGGGTGTAGGATGGTGGGGAAGGCTTTAGGGCCTCAAGACAAAATGGAGCCAGCTCCAGGGAGAATCAGGCAGCAGAACCAGCTGGTGCAAAGATCCTGACATAGGGAACAGCTCTCTGCATAGTGGAGGTGCTGAAGGGAGGGAACCCAGTGTGTCCCAGGGGCAGTGAACGAGGGGAGGGAGAGTGACATAAGACGACACAGGAGAAGTTGGCAAGAGCCAAAAATGCAGGGCCTTGGCAACCATGGTAAAGAGTGGGGATTTTATTCTAGGTTGAATGGGAAGCTTTTGAAAAATTATAAGCAGGGAAGTGACATGATCTGATTCCCTGGCTTGCTGTTTAAAAGGATGGAATAGGGGAAGTAATCACAAGATGAAGAACATTGGAAAAATTGAGATTTTTCATGGCTCAGTATCCCCAATGAGCAGAGACCTGCTATGCTCCATGGGTAGAGGGTAGGGTTGAACAGTAGAAAGAGACCATGGTCTAGCTGAGATCCGTGGGTTGACTTTGTAATTAATCAGTGTTTGCTTTCGTCATTACTATTGTTCTGGCCAAAAACAAACTGTACAATTCCAAAAATTCAGTAATAGAGAAAATTTTCACAGATTTTCACAAATGCTCAAACATTCTTGTTTTTTATTTAAGTAGTTGGAAAAAGATGCAGCTAGGGCACAGATTCCTAAATCCCATTAAGGGTGGGGTGGTGGATGCCTGTTTATAACGGATGTGTCTAGAAACTGCAGACAAGTTTTCTTTCAGGAAACATAGCTATGTTTCAGGAAACTGCCATGGAAAATTCCAAATAAGATAACTTGGATAGTGAGAACCTCCCCCCCCCC
>VBSM01000605.1:13650886-13697989 GCA_008086735.1 Cheirogaleus medius
CAGGAGTTTGAGGTTGCTGCGAGCTAGGCTGATGCCACAGCACTCTAGCCCAGGTGACAGAGCTAGACTCTGTCTCAAAAAAATAAAAATAAAAAAAAATGTGTATAAGGAAACTTAACAGATTGACTAAGCCCAAACTTGTCTTGCAGTTCCAGGAACTCTGTCTCTAACAGTGAGATGTGTGCTGTGTGGGGTACAGATACTGATTATATCTCAGTTGTAACAGCTCTTAAAAGCTAAAAATGGGGATGGGGATGAAAAAGTAACTTTACAACATCTGTGCAATTGAAAGTAGGCTCTCAGTAAATTAGGATATCTTTTTCAGAGGTAAAAAAAATGAAACAGTGTTTTGAGACTACCACTTAACTCTCTATTTCCTATTTGGAAAACTAGGGTTCCTTGGAATATCCAAATGTTTCAAGGCTTATGATTCCCCCGACTCCCCTCTCAAAGAATTACTCTGCAAAGAGCCTATAGAATTTTTGCAAATGGCTAGAGAAGGCTCTAGAAGGAAGAAAGGACAACACACCTGTTCCTCACAGTATCTTAGTACCCCTAATACCTCTCCCCATTCAAAGCTGAGGCCCTATAAAAACATCCCTGGTTCTGCTTAGCACCTCTTGGGGATCTGCCTCCTGCCTTTCCCCCCACTGAACCACCTCATCATGTACTGGGGCCGTGGTGCCTTTGAATCTGGCTTCCCGGCCCCCAACTCTTCATTTAGATTTAACACTTTGATTCAGCCATATCATGGCCTTCAAGAGATCACTTAATCGTGTGGTATTTCCTATATTGGCTCCAGCAACTCAGACTTGGCCAGGCCACCCCCAGCTCAGCATCCCCATTGCAGAATCCAGGCAGGCTAGGGGTGTTACACCATCTCCATGCCCAGGGAGGGAGTTCAGACGTGGCAACGGACAGCATTAGTTCTCCTCTTTTCTCTATCTACCAAAACACATTCATCTTGTTCAAATAGCCCAAATTTTATTAAAGGTGAAGATTTATTTTTGCTCCTCATCTTTTCATACTTAATTACTTGGCAAGTATTAATGAAAAAGATTTATTTCTTAGGTGATCACAGGATTCTTCAAATATATATATATATACCCTTTTGTTCCAAAATGGACCATTAGAAAGTTTTCAGTTTTTGGAGGAAATCAGGTGAGTGTGAAATGTATTAACCAGTAAAATTTAAGAGAGAATGTTTATTTCGACTATCAGGAATACTAATTGTGTCAAAAAAGTAAGAAATTTGTTTTTTAGATAATATCAAATACATTATATGACTTCATCAAGGTAATTTTTAATGCAGGCACCACAAGTTGCTTCCCCTAAAATGATCAATTATACTTTGTAAACATTACCAAAACCTACCTAGGAAATTGAAGCCAATGTGTACACACAAACACACACACACATTCTTATGTCTTACTGATTGCCATCTAATCCTAAACGTGTTACAAAGTTAGATACAGATGGCCTTTCCACTCTTCCATCAATAGTTTATTCTCTATAAAAAAAATAATATTCTTTTATAAAAATTAATTTTTTTTTTTTAGTGACAATGTCTTACTCTGTTGCCCAGGCTAGAGCACAGTGGTGCAATTGTAGCTCACTGCAGCCTGGGCTCAAGTGGCCCTCCTGCCTCAGTCTCCCTGAGTAGCTGGGACTACAGGTTTAAGCCACTGTGCCCAGCTAATTTTTAAAACAATTTTTCAGAGATGGGGCCATAAGTTGCTCAGGTTAGTTTAAAACTTCTGGTCTCTGGAAGTATGAATATGGTTTCTGGTGTCTAAAAAACAGAAGTAAAAAGATAAAAAATATAAAATTAAAGAAAGAAAATTTGAAATTAAAAAAAAAAAACAAACAAAACCTCCTGGTCTCAAGCAATCCTCCAGCCTCAGCTTCCCAAGTAGCTGGGACTACAGGCATGAGCCACAGCACCCAGCAAAAAAGCAACATTCTTTAAGCAGGACTATACTGCAATCCTTTCCATAATCTGGTTCTTGGGGGTAGGTGGGGGGGTGTGGAATCCCGGTCGTTGCATGCTTATAGAAAATTTAAGATGAAAATGATACATTACATGCTTGATGTTCTTCCATCCTGTTTTCAACACACCTAACTCCATCCCCATGGGATGGTTACAGGTGGCATTTCTGTGGAGAGGTTTTCATTACAAGTGTCAGCTCACAGACCCTGAGTCCTCAAACCCCCCCCTCCAAACACTACATCTTCCAAAAGAACCTCCCAACACAACTTGCTGCTCTGCTCACTTTTGGGTCTATGTAAAGGTCATTTAATTTGGGAGGAAAACCCCTGTAAAACATAATTCTAACATGTCCTTAGTGTGGACATTTAGGTGGGGCACAGGTCATTCAGACTCATGTCACATGAAGGCAGAAATGCATCACCACACCTTCCATGAGACCCCTCAAAATAGGCAGCATCACATGACCCCCAGGAAAACTATCATAGGGCCACCCCAATATCACCAAGAATGTTTTTAAAGACAGCCGGGCATTTTTACTTTTGTTAATGTAGGTGGGTTTGTCCATCTCTGGTGGCTCTTTGGGGCAGTGGAAATTTTCACATTAATACTGTAAATTCTGCACCATATTTTGACACCTGCTACATTTGATTCAAATTCAGTGAAAAAACCATGTGTGCATAATGAAAAACCATTCATTTTTCCCTTTCCCATCCCAGCAGGAATAGAAAGCAATTCCAAGCCACTCTGCAAATGTATCTGAGGATAGAGATTTTAGAGGGAGGGGCTGTCCAACATCTCTTACCCCAAATCACTGAAGCATTTCAGCAGACTAACTCAAAATGATAATTTAAGAAAGAAGGGAAAAAAACCTTTAAGATTTGTGATAGTTCTGGTGCAGAACAGGCTCTTTCCAGAACCATCTCAGAGAGGCTTATCACGTTGGATCCCATCTTGGGGGGGGTCTGCTCCAGGCAGCACACCCACTGAGTCATCCCCATGCAGTGAGGGGCAGGCTACTCAGAGCACCCCAGTGTGGTCACAGCCGGCACTCAGCCCCTTGCTGGGATCTAAGCTTGGCAGTGGCAGTCGCTTCTCTGGACAATATTAGTATTTATCTCCACCCCAGGCCCTCCCCAAATGTCCATCTCTTCTTCCCTTAACCCCCATCACTACTACTCTCCATGTGGGCTTTCTGGCCTTGCTGCCCATAAAATGTCCCAAAGCCTATGGTCCACCAGGCCCTCCCTGCCCAGGTCCCTCTAGCAGGCAGACCTGCGTCCAGGAGGCCTCGTCATTCTTCTCTCCCTCAGTTCCTCCAAGTGAAACCCTCAGTGAATCCCTCCCCAGACATATCTTGGAAAAGATTAATCTCTCAGATTAACTGAATGGGCTCAAATATAAAAATATTTTTAAAAAACAGTAGGGTCGTTAAAGAGTGACAGATTTAAGCGCCATCTGGGCTCGCTGGTCAGGGTGGCGCGAATTCCATCAAACGGCTGAACGGTGCACGATCTGAGAATCCCATCTGTTTTATCTAACATGAATCAGTCCAACAGTTTGGCCATTTTGATGTTAGAGTTGTTTAAAGAAAATCATGGACATATAATACTGCCTCTAACTTCTAGAATGCAAAATGTATACTTGATTATCCCAATTAAAGACAGAAATTAAGCACCATTTGATTCTAAGAGTAGCCCCAGTCAAATTCCAAATAGACTTCTTTTCATAAAATGATTATTTCCCCAGAGGAGTTTTATTTTTTTTAAAACCTTTGGGACCATATGTGGGGACTTTTCTTAGGGTTATAGTGTGAAAGTTTACTTAAATGGTTTTCTTCACTGAAAACTATATTGGTAAGATTTTGGATCTTGTAAAATAGAACATGTTTTGTTTTCTTTATCATTTTAATTCTTCCTTCTCTGTTCCCCTCAACCAAAGTATTTTTATGAACATAATACGAAAGTATTATAAAAAGTATCCAAGAATATCACTTAGACAATTTTAATTATTCCTAAAAAACATGTATTTCTTTCTTTCTTTGTTAAACAAGGTCTTTTCCTAGTTTTTGTAGATAGCTCTTAACCTTTAGCGCTTTGGACTACTTCCCTGTCTTGCTGTGCTATAATAATTCTTAGAAACACTAATCAGATTTTCCTGTGCCCAATAATACAGTTCTGTTTCTGAATGTTGGCAGTGAATTGCTCCAAAACAAATACCCTGGCTGCTTAGTCTTTAACAAGTAGAAGAAAAAATTATTATTTTAAAGACTAAATATATTTTGGCTATTTTGAGATTTCATAAGAAAAATATCATATTTTAACTAGACCACCTTTTAATTGGAAAACATTCTTCTGCTATGATATTGTGACTATAATTTGTCTTTAAAATAAGGAGTTATTATTTGTTATGGTATTTTATAAACACACAAAAACTAAGCAATCATAAAACCAAGATTCACACAATTATGTGCTAAAAAGGAAATTGTATATTGTCACATAATTTTATTCTCCTGTTTTTTTTGTTATCTTTTATAGATATCTAGAATCAAAATAACTTCTTCTATCCCAGGTTTGTGTTTTCTAGCTATTTGATATACTAAATATATTAAAGCACTATTCTCTGATATACTGATACTATGGTGATACAAAGCTGATACTATGTGGTATGTTATGAATTTTGTGTCTTTATTGTTTCTCATCTACAAACCTGGATAATAGTATCATCCTGTAGACCTTATTCAAACATTATATGTAATAATGTTTGCAAAAGTGCATTAAAAATTATAAAGTGCTATGCAAAGGTAAGATATTTTTAGAAATCATAACTTAATATTCTATGGCACAAAAACTACTGAAAAATAAAACATCCACTCTCCAAATCTCCCTTATGATTAAATAAAGAAGTTCATTTATATGGATTATTTCTAAATAGCATTTCACAATTTTCTTTAAAGTATCCACTTCAGGGGATTACAAAGATTCCAGAGAAAAATTACTTCTACATTTGACAAGTTTTAAAATACAAAAGCAAACAAATTTCAGAAACTTTATTTGGACCTTCTATTTTCCTAAAAGTTACTGTAGCTAGTTCAGAATTCTAAGAGGACGGGAAAACTTTTGTCCAAGGAGATTGGTCCCAGAGCCAAATCTGCATCAAGCTTGATGTCTATGACACTGATTTATCTTGGTAAATGTCAGTGGTCAAGAGTTATAATCCATTTAGATCACTGGACAAAGCAAATGCTGGGATCACTCACTTTTTCTCTTTTTCTTTTAAGTTTATAAAATAAATCACAGAAAGAGAGAAATAACACTTGAAGGATAAATGCTATTTACAAAGTCCTTAAGGAGAAAAATTGTATCGATTATTATTTTTATTTGCAGTTTTATTGCTCCCTGTAACACCTGAAACAAAAGAAATGAGTTCCAGCATCAGGGTCCTGGTTTATTCTTCCCCTTTCCCTTTGGAAACCAAGCCTGCAATATGCTCTGGAAGAGGCAGCAGCAACACAGGATCCCTCCGAGCCCAGCTTTAGTGAAAATGGAGCAGCTCAGGTTGTCCCTGTGAGATGCCAGCTGGCTTCTGCATAAAGGTGACAAGCTTCCTTTGTTTGTTGCTAATCCCTTTGGCTTTCTTAGTGTCCCCAAGTCACACAGACATGCACCGGACATTTCCATCAGGTAGACATAGCACTGATGCCTGGTCTCGATGCTAGGCAGCACGGTGCCCAGGCCCCTAGGTGTGTCCCCAACTCTACGCACTCATTCAGTGGGCACACCAAAAAATAGGTCGGTTACACTTCCTTATGAGCCAATTCTGCTGCCCAGCAGTGGAATGTGAGGACACACTAGGCCGTGGGATAGGGGTGGGCGGTAGTGATGTTGCAGGTGAGGATGACAACAGTTATCGTTGAGCGAGAACTACCACAGAGACATTCTTTCTTGGCCAGGTAAAATGGCCCTAATCAAGCAGCACACACTCAAGGATGCCAACCAGAAAACGTTATTATTTATACCCACACATGGGGCTAATATCAAATAACACCGTTTGCTCCAGTTTCAGGCATTGTTCAATCAATGGATGCATATCTTTAGGGTTTATAAAGTAGGAGAAAATATTTCCCTTGGGGTTTATTTAAATAGCACAACATGAGCCAAGAGAAGTGGTGAGCTTGCACTGCCCTGTTTCCATTATAGCATAGTCCTTGTCATAATCATATTTTGAAACCACAGTTCATTAACTGTATCCCATTCCCTGTATTTGGATATATTTGAGTAATTTTATTTAACTTTCTCTTAAAGAAAATATTCAGTGTCCAGCATCCAGCCTGAGATGTTTTTCCTTTGTACCAGCAATGACCCTCTCAGATCACATACCATATTTGAAGTCTCTGAATAGTGGCCAGTTAAAAAGTAAATATAAGCAACAAACCACATTACAAGAAAGAATAACATCAATAAAGGAACAAGGAAAGTTCTTGTGCAATCTGAAAAATACTTAATTCTTAATGTTTTATTATCCCTTATCAAAACTGGTGTAATGCTCAGTGAGAATGGGGAAATATTTTATAAATGTGCTGTATTTTATAAATTATTAAATTGGACAGTGGCAAAGGATAAAGTGATATTTATTACCCATTTGTCACGTTATCCCATAAATCTGTACTTTTAAATATGACAATTTGTCAAATTTGTTACTAGCAATACTAATGAAAAATATAAGTCTTCTCCTAAAAAAATCTTTATTTTCGACTATAACATTGTCTGACAAAAAAAAGTTTTAAAGATTACATAAATCTATTTCTTAAAGCATAAATTCAACAAAATAGAACCCATGGTCTAATATCCATAGCTAATCTGATTCTCTACGACAGTAGCTAAAAGGAAGAGATACTAGAAGATATTTAGATTTTATTTTGGATCAAAAGTATTGATACAATTCCATTCCCTTTAAAAAAAAAACTATAAATAGCTTTTGCCAGATTTTTAGAAAAGGATTCTGAGTGCTAACATCTAGTCAAGTTACTAAAAATTACAGAGCATAATTAAATCTGTGATGAGATGGATCTTAAATAATCCAAAACTTTTGAAACTTCTGTGGCTTTTAGTAAAAGCATCACAAAGTAAACGACAACCAGGGTAAACCTCTTTAAAGGGACAAAATAGCAAGGAAAGGTCAGGGAGCCAAGCGGGTCAACAAAGTCCTTCTTCCCAATTTGGGGTCATTCTTCCCTCCAGCACTGATTGGTCTCCCAATAAATTCCACATTAGCCCCTCCCTTCAGCTGCGGCAGAAACACTTGAACTGCCTTCTCTCTCCACAAAAGTTTAGTTTGCTGATTGGGCCTGAAACAAAGGGAAGACAGCAGGGGCACAATTTATAAGGGGGCAGGGGAGGCTGACAGGCCATTGTGCTCTGGAGGCATCCACAAGCTGTTAATTCTATTTTAACGTCGTTAATAAGACTGTTAACACATCAGACTTTGTTTAGAGACCTTGAAAACATCAACAAACTATCAAACGACCCACCTGAAATAAAATAGTATCCACTGTGGAAGCATCACAATCATGCCTTTTTTTTAAGTCCTTAAAATACAAAGAGTAAAGAAAAGGAAAAGGAAATCTATTTCTGTAAATTGTGTGCAAAGTCTCCAAATTCTTGTTTCACGCACTTGGAATATCCTTTTTATTATTTTGATTATATCATCTTTAATCTGTGGGTTTTCCAAATAAAAATGTTATACCAAAATGGAATCATTTCCGTGTATATGTAAAAAGGAATGAAAAAACACACAATGTACAGGTTTAATAAAAGTTTTAACAGTAATTAATTTTGCAATAGAATAGAAAAATGTTTTGATCTCAGTCTTTAAAAAATTAAGAAAACAATCTGTTATAGAAGGTAAGTTTTTGTCCAACTCTCATGTCCAACTAAAAAAACTGTTGAGTAATTTTAGTAACAGTAAAAAGTTTTAAAATTCACGGTTTAAGGGATATACAAATTTCTGGAAATTCTTTTACTTTTTTTCCCTCTTTTGCTTAGCTTTAGGGATTAAGACTATTCAAAATAAAAAGTATTATGCTTAAAATTAAGGAAACCAAATAACTCAGTAATCAACATTCAACAATCTATTGTTAAAGAAGAAATTATTTCATTTGAATTGTTCATTGTAAATACGTTTTGTCAAACTTTTTTTTCAATTATAATAGCTTATTTCTTATGGGATGGTCTACTGAAATTATTGTAATTGACATTTAACCATCTTTTCATTTAAAGTAAAACACTCAAAATATATTGCAAGGAATTTTCAGTAACACTTTTTAAAACAATTTTTTGGACACTGTATGCATCTGCAATCTTAATGAATGAAAAAATCTGAAGCACTCCGGATGTGGCTTGAAGTATTGATTTTCCAACACATTATATACACATTTGCACATGTTAATTTTAAATATCCTTGCCTGTGATTTAAAGGAACAATTATTTAATACTCTTGCCTGCACTGATGAGCAAAAAAAAAACCCATGAGAAATTAAAATGCAATCCAATTATGTAGAAGGGACATACAGCTTTTAGAAGAAAGCAAAGACTTCTAAGGAATACTTAAATATTTCGACTCCTTTAAGTGTGGCTGTTAGTTGGTGGCCGTTGGTGGGTTAGAATAGGGGGAGATAATGAATGAAAAGACTAGAGAGACTACTCACGAACAAGGATATTAATATGAGAACACAGGAGTATAAACTTATGGGTAAGTGCGGAGGCGACTCTAAATGCATTTCCACATTGAACACAATACAGAGATTGTGTTCTCAACAGGTCAGACAACCAATGAGCAAATGCTGGTACGAGGCATGGCGACTTCGGGCGACACAGTTGGTGAAAGCATCAATCACCACACGTTTTTAAAAGTGGAAACCGAGGCAGTTACCCTGAAGGATGACCGCCGGAGGAATAATATTTGGCTACCACTGTTCAATTGCCTTTCCCAAACACAATGCTGTGCTTGTTTCTCTGGCTTCCTACAATCTTTCATGTTTCAGATACACACATTTCAATCCAAGTATTTCAGTTGCCATAACAACTTCATAAATTTGTTCTCAAATGTCCTTTTTAATCACATCATTTAAGACAAGCTGGATGTGTCGGTAGAGTGCCTCAATTTATTCCATTCACACCTAGCTTGTGAGGGGCCTGGTATTTGTTTCTTTTTCTCCAAGAAGCTCAAACACCTGAAAATAACGTCACTGTCTCCTCTCTCTCTCTCTCCGTAGGCAAAGGAAATTTTTAAAAAATGTGTTTATGTGTGGCCTTATTACCAAGTTTTTAAAACCCAGGTGATGTAATGCCCAGAAAGCGTTCCCTGGTTCACAGAAGAGAGACTGCTAACGCCACCCAGGTCTGTACAGCAGGCCCCTGCCCAGACAGCGCTGCTTTATTTCCAGATATCAATTATTTATGCTGCCAAACAGGTTTTTGATAGAATCCTAGTGGTTTTAATTGGCTTCTGGCGACTATTACTACACACTACCTTTAAAATATCATCTACCTTATGATGGGAAAATAAAACTATGCTAATGTGTAACAGTTTCAACGGCATACATTAATTTTTAAACTACTCCGGGATGCTTTACGATTTCATGCCAATAAAGAATAAGGCATAGTAGCCCTGGCAACGTTAAATAAATGACTTTTGCCAACATCAACAAACCAAACAATAGAAAACAGGACGCCACCAACAAATGGAGAAGGAGGTGTCAAAAAATTCAAGCCCAGCTTTTTTGCATATGTAGTGAAACCGAAGGCACTTCCCCAGCTAGTATTGAAATGCACAGATAAGAACACAAAAGGCCTTGAAGTGGTTTGGAGGGTCACAATTTGCTATTAAACCAGCAGATGGAAACCTGTGAAAGTCCACTTAACTGAACTTAAGAATGGCTCCAGTGTAAAATCAAATCGAGAGTCAGCCACAAGTCAGGGTGATCAACAATTCTAGACAGTTTTATTTTTAAATTGCACTATGAGTTTGTTAGAAAATATATAAATATATTTAAGCTTAGGGGATGAATTAGAGGAGGAAAATACTGTTCATAACCCCCATCTGTGGGAAATTAAAATGCAGGGTGAATGGCATGCAACTAAGTACCAGCAAAGAGTAAATATTGGTTATATTTAGGAAACAGCACAAAAACAAATGTGATATAAAAAGTTAGACCTTTTACATCAAAAAATACTAAGCGACTAGTCCTTTAGCCACTGGGGGAAAAATCTCTTTTAATTATGCAAAAAGTGAAGAGACGGTAGTAGGATTCTTTACCTTTGAATACTAAATTAGAGAACAGCAGTATCAAAGGCAGGCTTGATCTGTTTTGCCTGAAAAATTAATAGGCTTTACAAGTCCTTTGCAATATAGCCTAGACTTGCAAAACAAGAGGCTCTGGTGACACCAACAGTCCCGGGAACAAAATGCAGCTGTGGCGGTGGGTTTGGGGTTGGGGGAGGGTTTTTGTTGTTTGTTTTTGGGGGGATTTTTTGTTTGTTTGCTTTTCTTTAATCAAAATGGATACACCCTTCAGCCGAAACTCCTCGGAGGACCTGCAAGCACAATGCTGCCTCCTTCCCACCTGCCTCTGGCCTCCTCTCCCTCTCCTTCCTACCCTCGCCGCCCCGCCCCAAGGCCTCGCCACCCCAACTCGCACTTTCAAAGGGCAGGGAGTTGAAAGGAGGGGAGGACCGAGCGAGGGAAAGGGATGCCGTGTAGGAAAGACCTCAAGTCAGCATTCCTCGCGGCTGCAGAGCTTCACCCTTGTTTTCTTTCCCTTCCTCCCTCCTGGAAGGGGGAGGCACGACCCAGCACTTCAAAGGGGACACTTTCTGGGTGCGTGGAAGGACTTGTTATCTAGTGCCCGTTCTGCCCAGCAGCGCGAGGAACACTGAAGGGGGTTATTATCGTCGAGAAGGCTGAAGTTCCCTCTCTTAGAACCCCACACCACTTTGCATCTCCCGCAGCCTGCCGCTGCGACTACCGGGCGGGAGGGCGACAGCAGCGTGGCCGAGCCGGGGCCGGGCGCCGCTCCATGGTGGGAACCCGAGGGCAGGATGCGAGGGCACAGTCCTGGGTTGTTCCTGGGACGAAGGAAATGTAGAGGCTAAGCCAGTACCTCCCCACGAAACCACCTTGGCTTCGGTTCCCGGGAAACGCAGATCAAGAAACTAGCTGAAGATGACTATTCACAGACTAACGAAAGCCGAGCTGCTTAATTCACTCCACAACAAATCTTAATTGCTCAAAACAAAGCAGCTAAGTTTAGAGAGTGCTTCAAAGGCCCTTCACACTGGAACGTGCAGTACAAAGTGCATGCAATATTTCAGTAAAAAATAAATAAATAAATAAAGTCAGGATCAAGGATCAAGTTAGAACTACCTTAATCTTCTTTTAAAGGGTTTAATTTTTTCACCTCCCCCATCCAACTAGGTCAGAATTTAGATAATGTTATGAAGATCTAACTACAATCGGTTATTTTACTGCCTTTTTAGAAGAAGAGATGAGAAAGAGATGTCTTAATCCTAAAAAGCCCCAAATCTGAATTTAAAAGAATAACATTACTAAACAACTGTATGGAAAGTCAAGAAAGATTTTTTTAAAGAGCTATCAAAAGACAATATTTGTATAGAATTCCAGCATTAGCAGTGAGCCTGACACAGCAAAACCATTGTATTTTCCACTAGTTTTGTTTTGCTCTATACAGCTGTGTTTTCACAGATGCAAAGCCATGTGTCTCCACCAAAAGGTTTAGCCCTCCCTTCAGATGTGAATGCAGATCAAAGGTTCAAACGTAGAAATACAAGATCCTTTTCCCTTTGGAACATGTTTTTATTTTTCTGCAGTGGCTGCAAACCAGAATTTCCATCTGTTGTCCTTCTGCAGTGTACAGGTTAACCTTAGCAGTGGGGCTCGGAGCACTGTTATCTCAGCTAAGAAGTGCACAGATGAAGCATGTCTGCATGAACCATCAGAGCAGCTCCCCGAGATGTCCACAAAGCTACGAGAGAACGGAACCAGGCAGGAGCAGAATCCATTTTAGTTGACATACAGAAATTAATTTTTATTTCTGTGCAGCATCAGAACAGACAATGAATTTAAGATGGGGTTTTGCTTTTACATCACATGCACCTTGGTACAGAAGGGGTAACATCAACTGGGCTTCCCTGTCTCTTCTCCCTCCTGGAGACATCTTGCATTGGAATCTCAGTCTGCTGAAAATTCTCTCACAATAGAAAAGGATTTGATAAAAACAACTCATTAATCTTATATATATTACAACTTACTAACCCATAATTTTGAATGGAAATATTTTTAAAACATTCTTGTTACCTATAATCTTTTAAAAAAATTCTTGCCCCATCAATTTCCATTCCTTTTATTAAATATACCTTCAAAATGACTGAAAAAAGAAGTACATTTCCCTTTGCTACCTACTCTAAAAATGGATTTACTGCCATGTAAACATTTGCTTAGGAGAATAGTAAAAATGCAGCAATGTAGCTAACAGGGTGGGAGGCTCTGAAGGTGATTTTGCCAGGTTTTAAAAGTCACTGAATATTGAGAGAAAAACCAGAGAGAGACATATATATGCCTATCTACCTATTTGTAGAGGATCAAGAGAGGCTAGAGGGATGAAGGGATGGATGGAGAGATGACAGATACAAAGCTTTGGCTAGTCCCTTGTGAGATTTTACAGATGCCCAAAGTGCAAAGTGTCACGGACAGGTCTGAACACTAGTGTGCGAGTGCCATCTAGTGGTCTGCCTAGAACTGCACCCTGGTCTATTCACCTACAAACGCTCGGTCCTAAGGTCTAGGCTCCCATTTCCCCACCCCATTCTGCCTCACTCCAGCAGTCACAACCCTGCTGCCCAACACTGTAGCTTTTCTGCCCTAATTACAAAATAAACTAGAAAGCCGAAAAGCTTCAGGAAACTTAAAGCAGGAAGAGGGATGATCCAAAGGTGGGGGTGAGTCTGGCAAAAGCAAAAGTGTGGTATCAGAGGTTTCCCTGCTGAGTGCTGTCCCCAGGCTACACAGGGAAGCTTAAAGGGGCTGTTTCTACATAAGGAACTGTCTTGACCACACCTGAGGACTAGACTAAATGAACAGGGAGTTCTGCAGTCCACACATGCCTACTCTCTGGAGTCGGTATATTAACCTTCCTGGAGGAAAATAATTAGCTCTATAACTGGGCGCTCATAAATAAACCCTCTTAGGTACTCTGTAAAAAGTCAAGTCTAATAGGACACAAGTGGCACTGGTGTTGGTGACGTGAGGCATCAGGGAGGGCTGTGCTGCCAACTGACAACAGGCCCCAGAAGCAAGGCTGACACAGCTTCCCAGGCTTCAAATACTTGCCCAATTTGTACACTCCATGCTGACCAACCCAGTGACACGCCGTTCACTGGGATGAGAGAGGGCGCCACCCTGGCTCTTCCAAGCACACCTCCAGGCCCCGTGGAGGCATCAGAGCCTGGGAGAGAGGCCCAGAGCCCACTAACCTGCATTCTGTCCCAGCTACTAGTGGCCACTGAGCTATCTTCATTCTGAGTCACACTTTTGTGTGCAGACACTTGGAAGAGCATACGCTATCCTGACAGTAATGAAATGCAACACTGTAGCACTGGGCCATCTCTCCCATGGGTTCTTAGGCCTGGCAGGGTTCTTCTGATAGATCAGCCATTGCAGAGAAAGAATGGGCTTTGGAGCAGGTATAGGCCAGAATCCTGGTTCTGCCAAGCGTCGGCATGAGATCTCAGCAAGATACTTAACTCTTTGGGTCTCATGCTCATCCAGTATGAACGAGGGATGCTAATACCTATCTCACAGGGCTGACATCAGAGTTAAATGAAATGATGTACTCAACAAGTGCCCAGCTCAGAGCCAACCTAGGGGTAGGACTCAACACATATTCATTGACTGACAGAAAGAAGAGAAATGGCCAAGGGATGACAGAGGTGTGCACAGCCATGGGGAGTACCCCTCAATGACTCCACAGCACTGTTCATGTTTCCCCTGCCCATGCTGAATGGGGCATGTGGGCACCACTTGAGCCTAAGAATCCAGGTTCTCAAGGGAGGCAGATCCAGGCACACAGGACTAGCTTCTCACCTACTGGCCCTGTGACCTTGGTCACTCTGCTTCCTCATTTGTAAAACTGAAGCTTCTGATAGGACCAAGCTTATAGGACCATGCAGAAGCAGAAAAGCAGGGAAAGCCCTGAGTGCAGCCTGGAACACGTGGCAGTGTGAGGTTTGAGATATTAGTCTCTGCATTTGTCCCGGTAGGGTTAAATATCAGCACTCATATTTCCCATTGTTACTAACAAGACAAGCTTCCTACATTCCAGTGTTTCCTGTTAGATTATGGCAAGGAGGACCCTTGCACATTTTAATTTTGTTAAAATGCTACTTATTCTAAAAACTGACTTGTGCCGCCATTCGGCTCATTACTGGCTTTGAGGCTGTCGGCTATGTGCTCTGTCTGCTTTTATTTCACCCACTGTGATGACATGGAAGCAGCACAATATAGCAGGAAAAAACACTTGGGAGCAGAGGACTAGGGTCAGACGGACCCCTGTTACATGCGAGGTTTGGGGTGAGGGTACAGCAGAAGCCCCAAGTCCCAGCTGGCCTCTCCTCTTCATACCACACACGTGTGACCTGTCAGCTTGCACATCCAAGCTCCCTGCCTCACTCCCCACCCCCAGCACACCCCTTAGCTACCCCTCGGGTCTGGGGCACAAACGCTGCCACTGACACCATCTGCTCTCTACGATGGATCCAGAGAGAGGTCCATGGATGCCCAGCTAAGGAAACATTTCCCAGCCTCTTCTGCATCTGGGTGCATTATTCATGGCACAAAGTTCTGGTTGGTGGGACGTGGTCAGGGTGAGCAGAAGTACGGCATGCCTAAAAGGAAGGAGCATGTTCCACTGCCCTGTGTGATGGGGAAGGCCTGAACAGCCATCTCAGGGAAGACGTGCACCATGTCTGAGGATGGCAGAGCTGCAGGTAAAGGAGCCTGGGTCCTCACTGAGACGTATCAGCCTTGCACCACCTACCCACATTTAAGTGAGAGAGAAAGAAGTTATCTTTGATAACATCATCCTTGAATTTGGGGCCTTTTTGATGATCACACCCAAACCTGTATCCTCAATTATATCCTAGTTATTGGATGAGTTGCACAAAACAGTTACCTCTAGCCCACTGTGCCTGGCATATCATCCTTGAATTGATCTAAAATTGAACAGAAGGAACAAGTGAACCAAAACTACTACTCCTAGCTGGTCTGCTAGGAGATCTGGACCATTATGAGATGACAAAGTAGAAGGGAAGGTTAATAAAAACTAGCATGGAAAAAAAAAAAAGAAAAAGAAAAAAACTGGAGAACAAATGGGAAGCCAAGAAAAGGAGAAAATAAGAAAATAATCACAGCAGTTTCTCTTGGTGTTTTTGAATTTTCAGATAGATGCACATTATTAAGTAAATTGATTTTAAAATTAAACATTGTTTCATTTGATTGTAACAATACTGATGAATAAAGACCATTACCTTCAGATACGCAGACAGAGGGACAGACACCTGCCCATGAGTTTCGAGGGAGTTGGTGAGACCCACAGGTCTGGAACCCAAGCATCTCAGGTGTTCTCTTCTACAGGGGATCTTTTTTCCAGCCAGTTCTTTTTCCCCAGGTTCCTCATGACACAGATGACTCAGCAGTGGCCAGCTACTTAATCTTGTTCTTTTATTTTATTTATTTATTTTTTGAGACAGAATTTTGCTATGCTCCTCTCGCTAGAGTGCAGTGGCTTCATCATAGCTCACTGCAACCTCACATTCCTGGGCTCAAGCGATCCTTCTGCCTCACCCTCCCAACCTCTGGAACTAAAGGTGCACATCATCATGCCCCACTAACTTTTCTATTTTTAGTAGAGATGGGGTCTAGCTCTTGATCAGGCTGGTCTTGAACTCCTGACCTCAAGCAATCCTTCCATCTAGGCCTCCCAGAGTGCTAGGATTACAGGTGTGAGCCACTGAGCCTGGCCAATCCTGGTCTTTTAAAAACAGCACATCCATCATGATACTCCCATCTGAAGCATCCACCGGCACTCTTAGCAGCATACAAAGCAACATCTAAAATCCTTCATCTAGAATTCAAGGCTCTCCACAACATGGTCCAAATGCAACCTTCCAACATCATTCTCCACTGCTCCCCCATACAAACCCTTCTTCCCCTTAAAATCAGCATCTTTGCCTTTTCCCAAAACACTGCACATGTTCCTGCCTCCCGTGATTTTGCACATGTAGTTCCATCTCCCTGGGGGTAGGCCCTGCTACCACGCATGTGCAAGGCCCGCCATAGTCAAGCATTATTTCCTGCCACCTGCTCGCCATCTTCTAGGCTGTGTTTCCCCCAGCTCATGACTACAACTCCTCCCACCTTGTATCAGTCACACAAAGTGGCCAGCACAGTCTTCCACTTGGTGGAGGGGTATCCATTATTTTGATTGATTTAAAAAGAGAAATAAGCTCTAGGAGTATCCTCACCTCCAAGACCCAGCCAAGATCCTGCCTGTTCTGAGTGGCTTTGCCCATGACGGTGGAGATAAAAGAGGACACTATGCCATTTGTGGTTTAGGTGGCATGGCTGGGACATCGGTGACCCTTTAACACCTCATCTGCCTCATGTCTTCTCTGTTCCCTGCACCCACAGGTCCTACTTTTGGCTAATCAATGCTGGCAAGCAGGGGCTATGGTATCATCCCTTTCCAATGGGTACCTGCATTTTAATAAATGACTTCCGTTCTTGCTTAGAATCCCTGGAAAATCACACCAGACAGGTCAGCCAGGGTGCTCAAGTGCTAGAAACGAAGGGTTAGTACCCTGGTGAACATTCACTGGTTACTGACTGCCCCAAGATCCACTCCACCACTTTCAGGAACTGCCTCATCCTACCCAGAGCTTACAGTCTGCGGGGAGTATCATCAAGGCGCCCAGCTCTCCCACAGCCAAAAGGTGGGCCCGGTTAGACTAGACACCCTCTCCCTGGAGCCTGCATCCTGAGCAGTTAGGACTGAGCCCCCTGGCAGAGTATGTCTCTGGTGGCTGTGCGAGGACATGCTGGAGGAGCTGGAGCTGCCCTCCCACCAACTCTGAGTGTGCCCATATGCTTCCAGGAGACACCTCGTTTGCCCAAGAGAGCCAGATGTGATGTCTGTTGCTTTCAACCAAGAATCTTAACTGACAGAAAGCCACAACCCAGAATTCCATTTCATTAAAAAAATATTTATTCAATTTTTGCCATGTGCTCAGCACCAGAACAGGTGCTAGGCTTTCAAACAGGTACAAGAAGTAGCCCTACACTCCAGGAAGTTGAATCTAATATGGGAGACAGCATAGGATGCAAAGAGCAAAGAGTACATATAAACAAAGCCACCAGAATGAAGCAGAAGGGTGTCTGCTGCCCACGCTGAGTGTGATTAGCAGGATCTCGCCACATGGGGGGTGGGAGGTGGCTCTGCAGCAGAAAGAGCAGGTAAGTGCCAGCACAGGCAGGAAAGAGCTGGGGTGGCTCATCACAGGGAAGATTTTAACATGACTAGGAGGTCAGGGATGTGGGCGGGGAAGGAGGTGATTCTGGAAAGGTAACCGAGGGTCAGAGCGTAAAGAGCACTGCACGGCCATGGGGAGGTCTTCACTGCTCAGTGTTGAGAGCTAGTGATGCTTCTGGAGAGAAGAGCAATGAGGTCTGTGTTCAGAGAGCTACTTCTGGAAGATGGATGGAAGGCGGGAGGGACCAGAGAGGCGGCGGCCCAGGATGGCTGGAGCCATGCTGAGATACACAGCACCAGGGATGTCAGCCACAGGATGTGGAAAGGTAGTGTCGGAGTCCATGGCCTTGATTAGTGCAGTGACCAGAGCACAGCTAACACAGGAGCCTCCCCACTTACCCTACTCTTCAGAAAAGCACATTCACCTTTGGCCAAATCAAGACTCAACCCCACCCCTAAGAATTTAGTGACAGTTTCTGTCTTTCTGGGCAGTGACAGCAAAGGTGGATGGACACTCGAGGTGCCTAACACTGTTCTTACTGAGTCTTTTGGAAACTGTTTTTTTTTATGAATGATCACAAAACATTTAACATATAAGTCCTTTATCACTGTTTCAAATTTCCCATCCCATCCCCTTTTAACAGCAAATAAGTAAGATCTGTCAACGACACTGGCATTGTGAAGGCACATCTAACTGAACTGTCTGACTGTTTAGCTTTTTCACCTTTCACTTCTATTCTTCACAAAACTGTACCTGAACTATCACATATGAAATACCAATTAGTAGTATTTTAGTTAAACTGCTTTCCCGACATCATTGTCTTACTCTAGAAGTGAGCTGGCATGAACAACAAAGGGTTGCTATTAATAGTACAACACAGAACACAAGTGGAAAACTTGAGTGAAATTATGTTTTCTAAAACCTACTGTTTAGTGCCCAGAATAAGGACAGACTGTACAGCGTCTGTGCTGGGGGGATCTGGAACTAATAAATCATTGCCATTTTTACTATGCACAGGCAGAATTTCATGTACATCCAAAGCCAAACACATTTGCTGTCCGAGAAAAACGATTTACGTTCCAGGGCTTTTTTTCACTCAATTTGAAAGTTTATGCATTTAGGCATCCAGGATGATTTCATTAATATAACACTTCTGTACTTACTAATAGTTTTACCGGGCGGGGGGGAATAAATTAAATTTATGAATGAAATATTAATATTAAGCATATATACATCCTAATGTTTAAACATAAAACACATTCATTTCAAAGTCTGATTTGCAGATGTAAAACCATGAAACGTGTAAGATTGGGCTAGAGAAAAATGATACATTGGTGCATGTAAAAAAAACTACTAGTTTTTAAAAACTATTAGTAAAGATAGATGGCTAATTTTCTATTATCAGTTCAAGAAACCAGTATGAAAAGCATATCTTTTTACTGAATTAATTTGACCAGAATCAAAACATTTTCAGAAAAAAGACCCTAAACATCAATGATGATGCAATATCCTTCACTAAATGACAATCTTATGACAATTTCTTAAGCTTTAGGCACATTTGCCTGTCCTTTCTGCTCTGGAATACAGAAATGTATTAATAAAAAGGGGGCTTCTAAATAGTATCATAGGCAGTTCCACACTAATCAGATGATTACCGCCAGGTACTGACAGCAAGAAAAGTCACAGAAACCAGGGCTGACAGGAACATTGTTTCAGAATTCAATGAACAACGGACTGTTTACTTAGGCATTCCACATCATTTTACTTACATACTCTTTCTAGAAAACTGGTAAAATTCAGGAAGGCAGAGCCTAAAGGGTTGATGCATATTCAGAGCCTTCTGAACAGTGGTGTTGAGATTTTTGTCCTAGGACTTGAAAAGTTAAAGGCATGGTCCTGCCAATTGTGAGATGCCCTCTCCAACACAGACCACCCACAACTACGGATTTTCCATCTGGTGAACAAAACAGACAGCTCCCTAATTATTTTTAAAAAGGATTTTTTCCCCCTAACATACTTTCTTTATTTGTCTGTGACCTGGAACTTAATGGAAAACCTGGTGCATGCCAACTTCATTTCTTATAATGAAACATCTTACTTTATTGTTTTAACTGGTTTGTTTTAAAGGCTCTGAGATAGAAATTATTACCCCCAGAGCCAACACACCAAACCACCAAGATAATTCCAATGAACAACTGTTTTCTCTGAACAGAGAATATCTTGTTTAAATATAAACCACTGAAGTTTTCTCTCACAACCAACAAGATGAAAATAGGAGGCAAATTATTTGCAATCCTTCTCAACTGGGCACCCATACTGCTAGTGTCAAAATCTATGGCTTTTCCAACAAGATGGCCACCTCTGCCAAAAGCATGCTCAGAAATGCCAACTGTAATTAAAATCTGGCACCTGTCTTGGGCACCAAATTTGCTTCTAATATCTCCATGTTGAAATGTGTCTCAGCTTTGAGAGGACGTAAGATGCTTCTTGCTCTCTGCCCTTTGGAAAAACACTCGAGTGGAAAAATTGACGGCTGTTATCCCCAAAATTACTTTTTTTTATATCTTAACTATCCTAAATCTTCTCTGCTTTCTCTCTCTGAATCTGTTTGTTTAATTAGTCCCAAGAGAATCAACATACATTCCCTTCACACATTTTGTTTTATAAACCTCAAGAAAAATAGGCATGAAAATAAGTCCTTCCTACTATGGAGTTGTGTTTAGGGGTGTGTGTGACATGGATGGATTTTGCAAGGTAGAACTGGGGAACTATAGGTGGGGGCGGGGAGGCTTCCGTAAGGTTTTTCAGAGCAATAAATCTTGGTTTGATGCACACTGTTGTGATCTTCTCGGACTGCTGTTTATGACAAGCTTATGTCCTACCTATTGTTTTGTTGAGCTGGGGTGCTAAAAAATCTGAAGGTTTTTTTGTTTGTTTATTTTTTAAGGAATCTATAGCATTTCTCAAGAAGGAACTCCTCCCGGTCTTCTTATAAGCCTTTCAAACACTGGCTACCTGGCCCCACTTAAGTACGAGCAGAGTGGTCCTCAGGCCCCATGTGCACTTTGGAAGGCTCAACCTACCGCACAGCACCGTGCCGGCAGACATGCGCACGGGACCGAAGACTGGAGTGCACAGAGGGCCCAACAGCAGCCTCTCCAGGGCAGAAGGGACCCTGCCCACCTTGCTCCCGGCTATATCGCTGGGCCTGGAAGAATGCATGGCACAGACAGGTGTTCAGAAATATTTATCAAAGGACTAGCAGGCAGATCTGGGGTGAGCTCACCTTTGTAAAGAGTGCCTTATATTAAGAGCTCTGTGACCACATGGCTTCCGTGGTCAGAGGAGCTTGACTGGGTAAATTACAGTCATAAATGAAGAAGGATCCCTTCTCCGCAAGCTTGGTGAGGGGCACAGACACCTGGCCAACCGCGAGGGCCTAGGGATGTGGGCCCTTGCTAAACCTCCCTCTCAGAAGCTCCATCCTTCAGTGACACTTCTTTGCCAAGGCCACCCTGCACTCCTATAACGTATCACTCTTCATTAGAAATTAAAAGGGGCTAAAGGAGTGCAACAGACTGCTTGAGGTACTAATAGATTTACTATTAAATACAAAAAATGTATAAAAGCAGTGCCCAATTGGCACAGGGTCCTACTCAAAATAACTCACCAAAAATTTGCTTCTTTGGAACTAAAAATAAATTTTTCCCAATGGAAAAAAATGTCAAAAATGACAGGCCCCCAGGACAGCTAGTAAAAGCCCAGGGAACCCTACAATATCCTAGGGTACCACTATTTGTAATAGCATGTTCATGGGAAAAAGAATCCTAAGTTTATTTATTTATTTTTTGAGACAGAGTCTCACTCTGTTGCCCGGGCTAGAGTGCCATGGCGTCAGCCTCGCTCACAGCAACCTCAAACTCCTGGGCTCAGGTGATCCTTCTGCCTCAGCCTCCCAAGTAGCTGGGACTACAGGCATGCGCCACCATGCCCGGCTAATTTTTTCTATATTTTAGTTGGCCAATTAATTTCTTTCTATTTTTTAGTAGAGATGGGGTCTCGCTCTTGCTCAGGCTGGTTTCGAACTCCTGAGCTCAAACGATCCGCCCACCTCGGCCTCCCAGGCGTGAGCCACCGCGCCCGGCCAGGCATATGGTATTAAAAAAAAAAAAAAAATTAAAATAAATGAGGGAATTCGTCAGTTGCAGGAAAGAAGATATCCTGGACATTGCTAGTGGCTTATTAATGCCCCATACTCCTTAAAGAAAGCCATCTCTCTGGATCAGAAAGTCCCCTAAAGTAGTTTTCAAATTTTTTTTTACTGCAACCCACATTTTATATTAAGAGTCCACAAACATAAGCACATACTCCCCAAATATAAGAGAAACAAAATGTGTGATGGACTCTGAATAGAAGAGTTCCTATTCTGTTACAGTTCATTTTTTTTAAATGCTCATCATGATCCAATAAATTAATTTCACAGCTCACTCATGGGTTGGAACCCACAGTCTAAACATATTGCCTTGAATGGTCTGACTTGTGGAGCACAGGGCAGTGAGTGGTAGCTACTGACATTGAGTTCCCACAATTTCCTTAACCAGACATTGAAATTATAATGTAATTATGAACAAAAATGTAAAATTGAGACAGTTTCCTGAAAATGTCTCAAAAATGCATGTGTCCCTTGGTTCAGGCTTCTACCTATTTTAAGAATTCCTTTCTCCCCTTTTCTCTCTGGTTGAAGATGTAGGTGTTGGCAGAAAATCTCAGGATACAGATTATAGGCAGTAGGTGACAAAGACAGAGACTGCGAATCATGCTGATGAAAAGCCTGAAGATCTGTAAACTTCAATAAAAATGTTTTCTGGTCATTCAGAATGCATGGATATCATTCCAATGAAAATGGGCTTGGGCACCAGAGCAGTGAGGCAAACCGGCTGGTTGTGAGAACCAGGGCATTCTTTTGAGTCGTTCCAGAAGAAGGTGGAAGCAGGGTATCCAACACCTTCCAGCCTCTCAGTAGAGACCTACTGCATTTTCTCTCCAGAGGAAAATCTAAAGAGTCTGGGTGAAAGGGTGACTATGGTGACTCCAGAGACAATAAATATGTCAAAAATCATAATCCCATGTGTAAAGTCCTCATGAAGGCCATGCCTGGCAGGCATTTGAACTCAGTATATTAGAAATGAGCCATTACTCTGGTTTTTACCCCTGAGATGGATGCAAGTAACATTCCCTAGACCACTGCCAGCCCTCCCACAACTGGCTTTGGCCGATGGTGACCGAATATCACCCGTGACCAGGGTCTTCCTCATAAGAGGTCTGCATTAGCCAAAGCACAGTACTGAAGGGTCAGAGGTTGCAGCAGGCTGAGGCCCCACCTACCCAATGAGTATGGGCTTCCCGACCAAACCTACCCATAGTTGGTGGTCATAAAATGGGGATCCTTCCCAACAATCTCTCAGAACCATCTTTCACTGTGTCTCTTTTTCACATCTCTCACTGGGACCCTCACAGGTGTTCTTCTGCAGGGGCAGTTTGTCCTTGACACTTGTCCTATGGGTTTTCATCCCCATACTTGTTTGTTTTTTGCATTCTGTCACATTTTTATTTAAAGACTCCATTCAAGAGATTGAAGAACATTTTCAAATTTAATTTTAAAAGGTTTGATGACATTTCAAAAAGGAAAATGTACCAATCTCAGAAGTATTTTCTTGACTGAGTTCATCTTTGATTTTTTACTTCTGTAGTTTCTTTCCTTCTTCTTTTGTTGGACTATTTTTAAGAAATAAAGTGGGTTTTTTGATATAATAAATAATAGGAAGATGTATACAGTATCAATACCAAAATATATATAGCTTTGATTCATTTGGGTTCCTACTTTCATCTACTTAACAATTCATTTTAACCTATAGGTTATAAATGATTAATCACTCATATTTTAAAATCAGCAAAAAACATATTATATCAATTGGGGTTGTATGAACTACAAAGTGTGACTGTAGGCTCACACTGGTGATCTGAGAAAAGACTCCCAGGGAGATTGAAGGTAAGAATTTTCAGAGCACACTCAATAGAAAACAATTACATATCTTTCACATTTGTCATTTGTCAGTATGACACATAAAACCAACTCATGAAAATCTATGTTAGAAAAACAGTAAATGTGAAGCAAAGTAAAACTAGCCACTGATTTTTTTTAAGTCCTTCCATAAAGGGAACATTTTTTGGAACTGAGTAGTCTGGATTTGCACTGACTACCACATACTCATACATCCACGTGTATATTTATGTACACGTGTCTATATCTGGGTATGTGCATACAGATTTCCTAAGCAATAAAAATCTTATTGGCCATAAGACAAAATAGCAGGGGCACTGCCCATTAAGTTCTCAGTTCCAGGCCTTCACTTTCTAATTGACAACTTCAGGGCTACTCTCATCACATGTCAACTTGAAGCTCACACTCAATTTTTCCTTTTAATCAATGTTGCATCTGTAATGCAGCATTGTTTCTGAAATACTGCAGCATGTTCTGCTATGAATATTTCTTTAGAAGCAAAGCTCAACCGAGAGTGAAAGGAGGGTAACCTGCTAAATGTTTTCACACCTATCAACTACTCAAAAGAACACTGTGGGGAAAAAAACACATATTCACACTTTAAATATTTTCCACTAGCCTTAGCAATAAGGCAAACTTTAAAACAAGTAAATATAGATCTAAATAAAATACAAAAGGGTATTTGTTACAACAAAAATACCTGCAGCCTAACATAGTGAAACATTAAAGATCATATTTTATGACAATTAACATAGAAAAACCATAGTGAAATATACTTGTCTCCAAGATAAATAATTTTTAAAACCCATGAGATGAGCAAAAATATTAAATAGTTAAGTATGCAATTGTCCAGTCTATTAGATTGCTTTTGTGTGAAAAAAATAAAATAAATGAACAAATTCAAAACTTACTTTTATAGTATCAAGAGAGATTAGGGGTAGGGGGTGGAGCAAGATGGCTGAACACAACCCTCGAACAATCGTCTCTCTGCACAAATACCAAATTCAACAACTATCCACGTAAGCAAGCACCTTCAGAAGAACCAAAAATCAGGTGAGCAATCATACCAGCTGGTTTTAACATTATATCAAGGAAAGAGGCACTGAAGAGGGCAATCTCGCATGGCCTGCGCCACCCCACCTCCATCCTCAGGCAGTGCTGTGCCTGTACCCGAGTGGAGAGAGAATCTGTGTGCCCAGGGGAGGGAGAGTCAAGAGACTGTGGGACTTTGCCCTGTAACTCAGGGCCACCCTGGCACAGGGGAACACAGCACAGGGCAGAATTCGGCCGGTGCCCACAAAGAGAGCATTTAGACCAGCCCAGCTAGAGAGAAACCTTCCACTCTGAAACCCCAGTTCCTGCGAGCCGCTACCACCACCAGCTGACATAAAACAGCCTGGGGCCTGGACTAAATTCAAAAGACAGGTCACAAAGGCTGCAGTCCTTGGGCGATTCCTGCAGTTGTACTGGCTCAGAGCCAGTGGACTTGGTGTGCAGGTGATCCAGTGAAACACTAGCAGTGGTGGCCAAGCCAGTGTCTGTGTCACCCCCCTCCTCAAACTATAGGCAGTGTGGCTCAGGGAGTCTTCTTCCACTTGAGAAAGGAAAGGGAAAAGTTCAGAGGACTTTGTTTTGTAACTTAAGTACCAGCTGAGCCACAGTAAAGTAAAGTACCAAGCAGACTCCTAAAGCCCCTAAGTCCAGGCCTTAATTCCTGGAAGGCATTTCTGGACCCTCTGGGCCAGAAGGAAACATGCTGCCCTAAAGGGACGGACCCAGACCTGGTAAGACTCACCATCTACTGACTAAAGAGCCCTTGGCCTTTGAATAAACATCAGAGGTAGCCAAACAACAGTCACCACGGGCTTTGGGTGAGACTGGGCTGGCTTCAGGTGTGACCTGGTGCTGGTGGCCATGAGGGAGTGCCCACATCACCCCTCCCCCAACTCTAGTAGCCAAGCACAGAGAGTGAGGGAAGAGAGTGAGAGGCTTTGCCAGATAATCCAGGGCATTTTCTTGTATCTCACCCAAGTTCACCAAGGCAACACCACCAGGGGTCTGCAAGAGTCACAGCATTACTGGGCTTGGAAGATCCCCAGTGCTGATATGACTGAAGTGACCAAAGACTTATTAGATTACAACACTCAATTCTTTTTGCATATCTTGAAACCCTTCTCAAGAAAGATAGGTTCAATCAAGTCCAGACTGAGAAGATTAAAATAAATATCTAACTCTTCAATGCCCAGACATCCATGAACATCCACGAGCATCAAGAACAACCAGGAAAACATGACCTCACCAAATGAACTAAGTAAGGTACCAGTGACCAATCCTGGAGCCATGGAGATATGTAACCTTTCAGACAAAGAATTCAAAACAGCTATCTTGAAGAAGCTTAATGAACTTCAAGAAGGAATGCAGAAGTCCGTCTGAGAAATTTAACAAATAGATTGAAATTAAAAAAAAAAATCAAGCAGAAATTCTGAAGCTTAAATAGGTTTGTTCAAAGAAATAATAACAGAGAACTTTCCAAATCTAGAGAAAGATATCAATATTCAGGTACAAGAAGGTCATAGAACACCAAGTAGATTTAACCCAAACAAGACTACCCTAAAGCATTAATAATCAAACCCCCAAAGGTCATGGATGAAGAAAAGGTTCTAAGGAGAGCAAGAAAAAAGAAAAAAATAACATATGAAGGAGCTACAAATGAATAACATATGAAGAAGTCTAGCAGCAGACTTCTCAGTGGAAACCTTATAGGCCAGGAGACAGTGGCATGACATATTCAAAGTCATGAAGGAAAAAACCTTAACCCTCAGATATTATATTCTGCAAAAACATCCTTCAAACATGAATGAGAAGACTTTCCTAGACAAACAAAAGCTGAGGGATTTCATCAACACCAAACCTGTCCTACAAGAAATGCTAAAAGGAGTTCTTCAATCTGAAAGAAAAGGACATTAATGAACCATAAGAAATCACCTAAAGGTATACAAAACTCACTGGAATCAGTGAGTACACACATACATAATACTCCATTGCTTTAATTATGGATATAAACCACTTATATCTTGAATAGGAAGACTAAAAGACAAATCTATCAAAAATAACTACAACTTTTTGAGAGATAGTATAAAAAGATATGGATGGAAACAACAAAAAGTTAAAAGCAAGGGAAGGGAGATGGAGTTAAAGGGTAGAATTTCTGTCAGACTTCACTTGTTTGTAAGCACAGTTGTCATATGTTTAAAATAATAGGTTATAAAATGTTTTTTTGCAAGCTTCATGGTAACTGCAAATCAAAAAACATACAACAGATACACAAAAAATAAAAAGCAAGAAATTAAAACACACTACCAGAGAAAATCACTTTTAACGAAGGAAGACAGGAAGAAGAAAGAAAGGATCACAAAACAACCAGAAATCAGATAATAACATGGCAGTAGTAAGTCCTTACCTATCAGTAACAACATTAAATGCGAATGGACTAAACTCTCCAATCAAAAGACACAGAATGGCTGAATGGATAAAAAACAAGAGCCAACTATATGTTGTCTGCAAGAAACACACTTCTCCTATAAAGACATACAGAGACTGAAAATAAAGGATAGAAAAAGATACTCCATGCAAATGGAAACCAAAAAAGGAGTAGAAGTAGCTATACTTCTATCATATAAAATAGATTTCAAGACAAAAACTGTAAAAAGAGACAAAGAAGGTCATTACATAATGATAAAGGGATCAATTCAGCAAGAGAATATAACAATTCTAAATATATATGCACCCAATACTGGAGCACCTAGATGTATAACCCAAATATTATCAGAGCTAAAGAGAGAGACAGACCCTAATACAATAACTGCTGGAGACCTCAACACTCCACTTTTGGCATTGGACAGATCATCCAGACAGAAATCAACAAAGAAATATTGGACTTAATCTGCACTATAAAACAAATGGACTTGATAGATATTTACAAAATGTTTCATCCAGCAGCTGCAGAATACACATTCTTCTCCTTAGCTCATGGATCATTCTCAAGGACAGACCATATGTTAGACCACAAAACAAGTCTTTAAAAATTTTTTTTAAAAATTGAAAAAAAAAAATTGAAATCATACCAAGTGTTTTCTCTGACCACAATGGAATAAAACTAGAAATCAATAACAAGAGATTATACAAACACATGGAAATTAAACAACATGCTCCTGAATGACCAGTGGGTCAATGAATAGATTAAGAAGGAAATAAAAAAAATTCTTGAAACAAATAAAAATGAAAATACAACATACCAAAACCTACAGGATATAGCAAAAGTAATAATAAGATGAAAACTTATAGCAATAAATGCCTACATCAAAAAAGTAAAACAGCTTCAAATAAACGACCTAACTGTGCATCTCAAAGAACTATAAAAACAAGAAAGAGCAAACCAAACTCAAAATTAGAAGAAATAACAAAGATCACAGCAGAAATAATTGAAATTGAAAACAAAAAACCAATACAAAAGATCAATGAAACAAAAAGTTGGTTTTTTGAAAAGATAAGCAGAATTGACACGCCGTTAGCCAGACTAAGAAAAAAAAAAGGATCCAAATAAATAAAATCAGAGATGAAAAAGGAGACATTACAACTGATACTGCAGAAATCCAAAGGATCATTAGAGATTACTATGAGCTAATAAATTTAAAAACCTAGAAGAAATGGATAAATTCCTAGAAACATACAACCTACCCAGATTGAACCAGGAAGAAATTTAAAACCTGAATAAACCAATAACAAGTAAAAGAAGCAGTAATAAAAGTCTCCCATCAAAGAAAAGCCCAGGACCTAATGACTTCACTGCTGAATTCTACCAAGCATTCAAAGAAGAATTAATACCAATCCTACTTAAATTATTGCAAAAAATTGAGGAAGAAGGAATACTCC
Organism: Cheirogaleus medius; assembly: GCA_008086735.1. NCBI lineage: Eukaryota > Metazoa > Chordata > Mammalia > Primates > Cheirogaleidae > Cheirogaleus > Cheirogaleus medius. Next base: position 13,679,469 of record VBSM01000605.1, read on the forward strand.
CAAACTCATTCTACGAGGCCTGTCTCACTCTGATACCAAAACCAAAGACACAACAACAACAAAAAAGAAAACTATAGGCCAATATCTCTGATAAATATAGATGCCAAAATCCTCAACAAAACCAAATTCAACACAACATTAAAAAGATCATTTATCACACCAGCCTTGGGACAGAATGAGACCGTCTCAAAAAAAAAGTGTCCAGATTTGGATGATAAATGCTAAGGCCACCCTACTGATTAATATATTAGATTCACAGATTGATGGTTTCTTTCTTTCATTCTTTTTTTTGGGGGGGGCCCAGGCTGGAGTGTAGTAGCCCAATCACAACTCACTGCCATAACCTCAGAAGGAGGTTAACAGGTATAGTTTAATACCGTGTTTCCCTGAAAATAAGACCTACCCATAAAATAAACCCTAGCAGGATTTCTAAGCATTTGCGCAATATAAGCCCTACCCCGAAAATAAGACCTAGTGATGGGCGTGGCTACGCAGCGTATCTACACAACCCACGCATTTCGTCCTGGAGCGGTAAAGAAGACGAGCAGCCCTTCTCATCTGCCCCATTGTGACAGCTACTATCCCAGAGGTGACTGGAAAGGTGCGGGCAGCCCCACCAACAAGGTCGGCTCCCCCTGTCAGGTCCCGGCCATCCTGTGTGTGCTGCAAGTTGAAGCTTTGAGGGGAAAATAACACATCCCCTGAAAATAAGCCCTAGGGTGTCTTCTTGAGGAAAAATAAATATAAGACCCTGTCTTATTTTGGGGGGAAACACGGTAGCATTGTTGAACTGACTTCAATAACTAGAGAAGAATGTTCTGTAATTATCTTATTTGTATGCAAATTAAGGTAGCTGCTATGCTTGAAAATTGTCCTCTAAAGCTTTTCAGAAATATGAGACGGTACATGTATATGAACACACACAGATACACACACATCATTCACGCATACACATACACACTGTAGGAATTTTATGATTTAAATATATATATATATAAAACATTCTATAGCAATTTTATTTCTTCTTTACCATATCTTACTGGCAAGACAGGAAGTACACAGCATGCTGGAGAGATCAGGTTTGGCAGAAATGGCTTAGGGCAGTGATAACACTGCTTTGCTTGATCCACCTCCAAAGGTGAGTTTTCATGGTGTATTTTCTTTTTTTCTTTTTTTTTTTGAGGCAGAGTCTCACTCTGTTGCACTGGCTACAGTGCCACAGCATCAGCCTAGCTCACAGCAACCTCAAACTCCTGGGCTCAAGCAATCCTTCTGCCTCAGCCTCCCAAGTAGCTGGGACTACGGGCATGTGCCACCATGCCTGGCTAATTTTTTTTATATGTATTTTTAGTTGGCCAATTAATTTCTATTTTTAGTAGAGACGGGGTCTCGCTCTTGCTCAGGCTGGTTTCGAACTCCTGACCTTGAGCGATCCTCCCACCTCAGCCTCCCAGAGTGCTAGGATTACAGGGGTGAACCACTGTGCCCGGCTTCATGGTGTATTTTCAATGCAGAGAGAGGAGTGGCTTATAATTTGGAATTCTTCCACTCAAACTTAGTATTTTGGGGTTTGAGTGAACATGCTGCCAACTTGGGCAGCCTTCACCACCCTGGCATTTGCAAAGATAAAAAGTGGCCTGCACCACCACTCAGGCCCTGTCCTGCTAATGCTCCATATTGCCACTGTGACTACAACAGAGTGAGCCAGGACATAAAGAGAATCCAGAACCATGCATTTTAATTTTAACAAGAGTTATGGGAGAAGAGAGCAAGACCACTTAGTCCAGCGTGGTAGGGAATAGGTAAGGCTTCTAGGACAAGGAATTTCTGGAGCTGAGAATGATTTGCTGTGTGAAGATGACAAGAAGGGAATACAGGGCAACGGAAGAAGCTGAGCAAAGGCAGGAGGTGTGAAAGTACGGTAAAGGGAGCCTGAAATGGTACAGCTGGAGCCCAGGTACGGGAGACAGGCAGGACTGGCACAAGGCCCGGGCTAGGAAGGCCCAGGCTAAAGACTGGGACCTCACCCTGCAAACAGGGAAGCGTCACTGCAACCCTGGGAAGGCAGGGTGGATTATAAAAAGGATGACAGAAAGAGGAGGCAGATTAGAGAAAGACTTGAGTCAACCAGCAGGACCTGGTGATTGTTAAAAAGGTAAGTCAAAGAGGACTCTCAGGGGGCTGGCTTGGGTGAGAGAGCAAGTGATGGAGCCATCATCTCAGGAGATGAAGACCCCAGGAGCAGAACCAGCTCTGGTGCCCTCAGCAGCCACTCGCATCGGAGTAAGACTAAGCCACACTGCAGTAGGAATAGAGTGTTGAGGTGCTTCCCTGGAGCTGTCCCCTAAATGAATGAGGAAGTCTGGGGATGGAAAAGCAGCAGCAGAAAAGGAAGAAAAGTGTCCGGGGCCAGAGAACAGTATCAGACACCTCCTTCACAGCCTTTGTCACATGGCACACTGTCTTGTTGACAAGGTAGGAGACAAATCTAATGTCCAGACTCCCAGTCTACATTTTCTTCACTTCTGTCATATTCCTTATAAGATGGAGACAGAATATTATTTTTCCACCTCATATCAAGTATCTATTTTTCCCAGCTATTTCATGGCATTTAAATTTTATTTAAAAAATAAAAGTGATACATGCACATTAAAAAATATTCGAATGATCTAGAAGAGCGCAAAATAATAATTTAGTCTCCCTTTCCTTACTGCAAGTTCTCCATCTCTTCCCTCTTTCCATGGGGAAGGTTACCACTGTTAAAGGCTTCTTTTGGGCATCCTTCCTGAAAAAAATTGAATACCTTTATATGTGCTTTTAATTACACAAATGGCTATGTGCACACTATTTTGTACATGTAATGATATATCTTATTATTTGTTCACGTAATAATATATCTTGAGAGGCAGTTTGGCATAGTGATTGAGAGAACAGCCTCTGGAGTCCGAATGCTGGGTTTGAATGCTGCCCCGTCACTGACTAGTTGTCTGACGATGGGCAAGTTACTCTGTGTGTCACTTTTCACCTCTGTAAAATGAGGTTAATAATGGTACTTATTCCATAGGATTGTTCTAAGGGTTATGAGTCAATGCATCTAAAGCACTCAGAATACCAACTGCTATATAAACAGTTATTATTATTACTATCACATGCTCACATCAACACATATAGGTCTCCCTGATTATTTCTGTCATCATTCTGGTGATCATAATTTCCTCCTGTAGATCCAAGTTATTACTGGGGGTTATTTCCCTTCAGTCTAAGGAAATTCCTTTAGCATTTCTTGTAGTGAAGACTCCCTGCAACAAATTAAGTTTTTAATTGGAAAGGTCTTTTTTTGGCTTCATTTTTGAAGGACAGTTTTGCTGGACATAAATTTCTGCGATGACATTTTTTTTTCTTTCATTACATTTACCTTCTACTCACCATTGCTTCTGATAAGAAGTCTGCCGTAATTCATATCTTTTTCCCTTATATGGATCATTTTTTTCTCAGGTAGCTTTCAATACTTTATTTTTGGATTTCAGCAATGTGGCTCTCATGTGCATGTGTGTTTTAAATTTATCTTGCTTGGGGTTTGTTGAATGATCAGTACGTTTATGTATTTTATCATGTTTGGAAAGTTCCTGGCCATTACTCTTTCAAATATTTTTTTCTGCCCAATTCTTTCTCTTCTTTCCTTCTGAAACTCCAACTATACACGTTAGACTGCTTGAAATTGCCCCACAGGTCTCTGGCTCTATTCACTTTTCTTCAATTTTCTTCTCTGTTCCTGAAAGTGAGTACTTAGTATTGATCTATTTTTTAGTCCCCTGACTATTCTGATGTCTGAAGTCTGCTATTAAGCTCAGTGGTAAAAATTGCAATTTAGTTAATATACTTCTCAGTTCTTTCACTTCATGAAATTCACAGTTTTCACCATTTTAAAGTGTACAATTCCATGGCATATAGTACATTTCACAATATTGTGCACGCATCACTAGTTCAAGAACATTTTCATCATCCCAAAAGGAAACCCTATATCCATTAAGCAGTCATTTCCTATTCCCTCCTCCCCTCAGCCCCTGGCAACCACTAATCTTTCAGTTCTTTTTCATAGCTTCTATTTCTAAGCTGATATTCCCTATCTGTTCATTCATTGTGTATACATTTTCTATTAAGTCCTAGAACATATTTATGATAGATGCTTTAAAGTCCTTGTCTGTTAATTGAAACATCTGTATCATTTAGAAGTCGGCTTCTATTATCTGCCCCCCCACCCCGTTCCTTCCTCTAGTGGTTTTTGATAGGACACTGGACACTCTGAATATGTTGTAGAGACACTGGATTCTGTACATTCCTCTGAAGAGTGATTTTTGTTCTAGTAGACAGCTAATGTGGCTGAACACAAACAACAAACTGTCTCCCTTATGGTGGAGATCTGAGCAAGATCTTTACTCAGTTCCTTCAGCTTACAGCTACTACTTTTTCACCAGGCCCCTTGGGGTCTCCTCTGCACACACATAGTTTGGTGGCCAGCCAAGGATTTGTGTCATTTTATATGCAGATTTTGGTGTTCACCTCCTCTGTAGCTCCCTCCTCTCTGGGATATCCCTCCTAACTTTCTGACTGCTCTGCTAGTCTCTATCTCTGCCCTATAACACCTCAACACAGTAAGGCTGTGGCCACAGTTAGGATTTGGGAGTACCTTCAGGTTAAAAGCCAGGATCTTACAAACCTTATAGCCACTGCAGCTTGTCTTTCAAGGTAGATTCCCCTCCAGTTTCTGCCTGATTTTGCTTGCTTTCTGGTACCTTACAATAGTTGGTTTTTAAAAATATTTTGTATAGATCTTATAAATCCACACAAAACATAAAGGATTAGTGCAATCAAGCTACTCTACCATTCAAGAGAACTACCTTATTCTTTTAACAGCTACACCATTACTAAGGTATGACTATTCCATAATTTATTTAATGAATCCTCAATTTATGGGCATTTTATATTAGTATCTTTTTTGTTTTTTGGTAATAGTAAAAGAGTTCTCCTTTCTAAAAGGTGTCCAAATTAGATAGCTGAAACATAGTGGTTCAACAAACAGGCTTCAGAAATAGGGGTTTGGCTCCTGCACCATCCCTTACTAGGTACGTAAATTTAGATAAGTCAGTTAACTTCCTGGAATCTCACTTTCCTCATCTGTAAAATAGGCAAAAGAATACTTTCCTCATGATAATACTAATGTAGATAAAGTACAGTGCTTGGCATGTAGAAAGAGCTCAAGGGACTGTAGTCTTCCCCAAGAAACCAGAACAGGATTTAAGAGACGGCAGAGCTGGGGTTTAAGATCAACAGTACAGGGCAAATGGGAACAAGAGGGCTCAGCTGGAAGGGTAGGTCACAGGGGAAAGGTGAAAGAACAAAAGGAGGGAAGTAAAAAGAGAGGCCAAAAATAATATGTCTTTGTACTAGGTAAGATTCCATCAAACGCTTTTCTTATTCAGAACTACTTTAGTCAAAACTTGTGAAATAGGCAAAGTTCATCCTTGCCAGCACTCCCCTGCCCCCAACCTCTCCACTTTTAGCACTTCTCTGAACCCTCTGCGTTCCTACCAGCCTGGTGCCTGTGTTATAAATAGTCATTTTTTTTCAGGGACTGTACTAACCAGCAGCCCTACTAAAGCCTCCCTCGACTCCAGGAAGGCCACTTCTCCCAAATACATTAATATTTGCGTGATGAGTGATTCCAGAGTAAAGAAAGAGGAAGAGGAATAACTGTTTTAAAAAGAATGGATTTAAAAGAGACATTTTACAATTTAACAGGTTAATATCCCTTTTGGAAAAGCATTGCTTAAATGGCTTACAGGACAGTTAAACAGGTAATGTCCCAAGCTGCATGTGAAGCAGAAGATGAGGACTTGTACCCAGCATTAAAACATGCTTCTGCTAGGTGGGAACAACCCACTTCCTGCTTGGGCCCCCATCCTCACGTAACAGAGGGAACGGCCTGAAAAAAGGGTAAAATGTTTCATTGGGTGTCTCTTTAAAACTCCCCCCAGCTCTTTTTGGAAACTAAAATCTGCATCCCTGCCTGAGGCCAGTAATCAGAGGGGTAGGGGAGTGTCCTTTGTACCACAAGAGATGGTTCAATGGAATTGTCTGGGCAGAGGTCACGTCTTTGCTAGAGATGGCGTCCATCAGGACCATCAACTATAGTTAAACGGCAATAGCCCTAAGCTGAAAACTCCTTTTAAAAGCTCTGTATTTCTGCTTATGGATAGGACAATGGTATTTTAAGACAAGAGTCTCCCATCCTTCCCATTTGCTGGCAAATTAATAAACTTCTCTTTCCTTTTCCTCAAACCACTTGTCCTCGTTCTTCGGATGCGGCCTCGGGGACAAGTGCTGAACTTTTGGTAACACTCACAGGGGTGCAGGACTACTTAAGTAGAAAAGCCACATCCAACCACCTCTGGGCACTTCTCAGGGCCAGTGGGAGTGAGCAGAGCCTTTCTGACAACACAACTGGAGAACACTCTGTACCTGGTGACTCTGAACAGGTTCATTAGTAGAGGTTACAGTCAAACCAATAAACACTGTCTGCAAGCAGAAAGGTGCTAGAACATTTTGAGATCCTTAAGAGAGGACCAGTATAAAATCTCCTTGGTAAAGGAAGAAGGCTTAACAAGGAACCGGGCTCAAAACAGGAACCCTGAGCAAAAGGAGCCCAGGGCCCTGTGAACTAAAATAAATATTAAGCCCTCCCCAGCTGACTGAATAAACCCCCTCTTGGCCAAGAGGACACCAGAAATACCCTTGCTGGCCAAGAGAAGGGAGGTCAGACATCCCCCCTCATCATGTCCCCTCTCCCTCTCTTGGAGATATCCTTCTAACTCATTAACAGGCCTAAGGCTAAGAAAGACAAAGCTTAAACCATACCTGCAGGTCCTCAATTTAAATAACAAATCACTTGAGTCTGGTTATATGGCCATTGGCTTATCTCTGATTAACAGACTTCCTTATCCTAATTTAAAAACATTCCAAACCTTTAGGCAAAGCTTCATTTCTTTAACCAATTACAAATCAAAGAGTCTTTAAACCCACCTATAATCTGTAAGTCCCCCCCCCCTTAGGATGTCTCACCTTTTTCGGCCAAACCAATGTACACCTTCCATGTATTGATTTACACCTTTATGTGTAATTCCTGTCTCCCTGAAATGTATAAAACCAAACTGTAACCCAACCACGGCAAGTCTACTTGCTCAAGGGTTTCTGGGAGTGGCTCCAGGCCACGGTCCTCAAACTTGACTCAAAATAAACCCCTTTAAATTATTTTAGAGAGTTTGGGGGTTCTTTTCCATTGAAAGCCCAGAAGGTACAGTGGTTTCACCTAGATGATGTTGATCTCTTGGGGTGTAGCCAACTCTCTCCAGCCCAGCTCCATCTGTGTCCTCTGGAAAGAAATGTATTTTGAGATGAAGGACTGAAATATTACTGAAGGCCTATATTTTACTTTGTGGGAGCCCTTCTCAGCTGCCCTTGAGAATCAGAACAAATGCTTCCTATTGGCCAGAGAAAGAGACAAGTGGTAAAGTCCACAGTATAGAGAAGGGGATACAGATAGAACCAGTGTCTCTCAAGGCAAGTTTGGTACTTGGCCCCATGGCCAAACCTAGAATGAGGACAAGCAGTTTGAGGGAAAGGAAGGAGAAGTTTATTAATTTGCTGGTAAAGAGGAAGATGGCAGACTCTCAACTTAAAGTACCATTGTCCTATCTATAAGCAGAAATATAGAGCTTTTAATAGGAGTTTTCAGCTTCAGGCTATTGCTGTTTAACTATAGCATCTCTGGTGAAGACAGTCTCCCGTCCTCTGCCTGGACAATTGCACTGAGCCATCTCCTGTGGTACAAAAAAAACAAAAGACACTGCCCTGCCCCTCTGATTACTTCCCTTGGGCAGGAATGCAGGTTTTTGTTTTTTTTTTGAGACAGAGTCTCACTCTGTTGCCCTGGCTAGAGTGCCGTGGCGTCAGCCTAGCTCACAGCAACTTCAAACTCTTGGGCTCAGGCGATCCTCCTGCCTCAGCCTCCTGAGTAGCTGGGACTACAGGCATGCGCCACCATGCCCGGCTAATTTTTCTATATATATTTTTAGTTGTCCAATTAATTTCTTTCTATTTTTAGTAGAGATGGGGTCTCGCTTTTGCTCAGGCTGGTTTCGAACTCCTGACCTTGAGCAATCCGCCAGCCTCGGCCTCCCAGAGTGCTAGGATTACAGGCATGAGCCACCACGCCCGGCCCAGGAATGCAGGTTTTAATACCCAAAAAGGTTAAGGGGGTTTTAAAGAGACAGCTTGTAAAACATATTACCCTTTTTAAGGCCATTTCCTCTGTTATAACAGGACCCACAAGCAGGAGGACCACACCCCTCATCAGGGACAGCTCTGACCAAATGGGGGAGGGGGGAGGGGCCAACCAGGGGCAATTCGGGTAACACATCTAACACCTGGAGGAGGCAGGATGGGCAGACAGGTGGGGACTTGGACACTGAGATTTAAATAGATACAATTGTACTTGTCAGGAGACAAAGCCTGGAGCACCCTGGATACACAGATCACTACGCCCAGGTAGATTCTGTAGACTGTCCTCAGGATATAGAACGGGTTCCTGAATTCTCACCTAATCTTCAGTTTTCTTCATGGCTTCAGTTAAAGAACCACTCTTGGGATTGTCAACAGAAATACTGAAGCAGGGATGGCCCACCGTCAGGGACAGCTGTTGTTCCCACAGACGGCCAAGAATCTGCACCCTCCAGCACATGAGCCAAATGGAAGCTGGAAATGCTCTCCCCTTCCCCTGACCCCAAGGGCTCTCTCTGTCACACACACCTGCCCCAGCCTTGGAATTCAGAGTAGCAGCACAAAGTAGCAGGAAGTGTGTGGCAGTAGCATTGTGGAGGTAAAAACCACCATATTAGCTGTGACACTTAGAACCTTCCTCATGGTAAACTTTTCAACTAATAAAAATATTTACAATTTTTCTTCTTACACTTGCAGCACTGGCCCCTCCCCTTCCCCCACACCACAAAGGAAGAAACAGAAAATAACAATATCACAATAATGAGAAGGAAATAACTGGCCATTGTATTTGTCTTTTACAGACAAATCCCAAATCATGGGATTTGCCGGCAACACTTAAAGGCCTATTTGTGATTCTGATAACCTAAGACTTATATTACAAACTGATTGCTGCCCAGAGCCTCAGGCTCTAGTTTACAAGCCTGTTCTGCCTTCCTGCAGGCCCTCTATGCTTATAAATGACACCTTCCAGTGTCTTAAAGTATGAGAGGCAGCTAGTCCTGAATTCTCACGCTGCTAATGGTTACACATAAAGTGAGCTCCTACAATTTTATTACCGCCCTGGTGCAACTTCACAGGTGAGGAGCCACTAGGGAAAGGATGAGGACATGTCTCTCACTCCCGGCCTTCTGACTTTTCCAAGTTTAGGGAACTTTCCCACTCAGTATTTCAAATGATTGTTCTAACTCCCAGGGTCACTGATTAATCCAAATAGGCTCTACTCTGTTACTTAGAGAGACTAGGAGTAAGTCATCAAGTCATCTCTCTGAGGAGAGGTGTGATGTGAATTCACTTCCTAAATTTCACAACTGTAAAGCTAATTAAACAACTGATCCTTTATATTTTTACTTAAATTTATACACTTAATGGGTTTTGATCTTGCATGTTGGGAAATACCTAGTGGAAAATATTAAATTTCACATTCCAATCAGATATGCCAGACATCAGTTTGTACACAAGCTCACAACCCAAAAATTATTGTACTTGGCAAAGTGATTATGTTAGCAACACACATAAAAATGTTCCGATGGGTTCTGTAAACTTCATGTTTTAGTACTCCTGCATTTATGTAAAATTTTAACAACACAGAACATGTCAAATGCAGCACTGATGGGCTGCTTTTGAAAGAAAACAATTCCTAGACACCTTTAAACATGGCCAACTACCTGAAAATACATGAAATTCAGATGTTCAGGTATATCTAACTTTTTATGACCATTTTCTTCACTTCGGAAGTAACTGATGGCAAGCTACATAGATGAATGTAGGTCTAAGGTTTTTAGCAACTTTATTTCTCCTAAAAAAAACAACCTAAAACCATACAAACTAAAAATAATTTTTCAATTTTCCAAAGCAGTTGACTAATAAATATTAAATGCTTAGGGGGGAATCTTAGTTTTTCAGTATCTTTTAAAAACAGAAAAAGCAAATTAACTTTTAAATGCCAAAGATGTGAAAAACAGTTCAATGTGGCAGACTCTTAACTAGTTTGAAAACATAAGAATTTCAAATTCAAATAAAACAAAATTCCACATAAATGGCTTACATAAAAAAGCCTTCAAAAACCAACAAAATTGAACTTCAAACTCACACACAATGTTTCTTTTTAAGACCAAAGATCTTCCAAAATCATCTGTCACAGGCTTAGAAGTAGTGAAAACTAAACCAGCTGCCAAAAATTATTTACTTGGTAGCACAAACAACTAAGAATGTAACATACCCACTAACCGACCTGCAGAGAAAATGCAAAGTTAAACTATTTTGTATGTTTTTTGTTTTACTTTCTGTCAAAATAATACTCACTACCATACTCATATTCAACCATTTCTTCACATATTTTATCTTAATCAAAAAAACAGAGACAGCCTGTAATCTTAGCAGTCTGGGGGGCCGAGGCAGGAGGATCGTTTGAGGTCAGGAGTTCGAGACCAGCCTGAGCAAGAGTGAAACACCATCTCTACTAAAAAAAAAAAAAAAAAAAAAGAAAGAAATTAGCAGGACAACTAAAAAATATATATATAGAGAAAAATTAGCCGGGTATGGTGGTGCATGACTGTAGTCCCAACTACTCAGGAGGCTGAGGCAGAAGAATTACTTGAGCCCAGGAAGGAGTTTGAGGTTGCTGTGAGGTAAGCTGACGGCAAAGCACTCTAGCCTGGGCAACAGAGCGAGACTCTGTCTCCCCCAAAAATTAAATAAATAAATAGAGACAAAAGAAGGAACACAGAAAAAAGGAGGGAGTGGCAAGAAACAAATCAGGATTTCTGATTCAGAAATTTAAGATTATGCCATTGATTAAATCTATGATAAAGAGTGAATCATTAATACCTTTTTCCTCTCAAAAATGTGGGATTAAAAATTAGAACTAATACAATATTTACTACATTCTCAACATAATTTTATGTAGATAGTAGCTTTTGGACCTCTTCAGACTCAAAAGCAGCAGTCCAAACACAGAACCAGTGTGGACTTGGTGAATAGAAAGCTCTGAGCATAAAGCAGGTGCTACATAAGTCATAACTACAGACAATCCTACAAGTGTAGCCTCAACTGTAGCCAGCTTATTAGTCCCGAAATATATAAATTCTTTGTAAATGACGCTCTGGAATGTCATCTGTCTTAAATTACATCCACCTGGGATTACATTCCAATGACCAATATGGGTAGATTACTGGAACTTGAAAACCTCACTTTTTTTGGTAATTGACATTTAAACTGTTTGAAGTTTTTCATTGGGGTCTTTTAACAAATTAACTGCAGATGTAGGGAAGCTAAGTATTTAGTACTCAGAGAAATGAAGTCACCTGAAAGCTCCAAATAACTGGAACTATTTAAATGTATAATAGTAAGTACATCATAAGGTGAGGATCAACTGGCCTGCCCCATGGGCTGCAGAGTTCCATCACATCTTCTCTATTCCAATTAGGTTTCACAGCACATTCTGAATGTAATTAAAGTAAAAGAGAAAGGCAAGGAGCTGAATTGACATGGGACTACCACTTAGGCCAGGTTACAGAGTGAAGGGCTAACTTGATGGAGGTTGAAAGAAATGAAACATCTCCACTGGCTCCCTGCTGCCAACAGGATGTACATCTTAAATCCTGGGCTGGCCAGAGAAGCCCTTCACAGCTCAGCTTCATGCCCAGCCCCTGGGCACCCCATGCTCCACAATGACCTGCTCATAAATCCCATCAGGCCTTTGCACACACAGTTCCCTCTGCCAGGAACACCCTTCTCCCTCCTGTCATCCTTTAAAGTCTGCTTCCCTGAGTATAGTGAAGAGGCCCTCTGAAAGTCACCCCCACCTCTGCATTCCCACAGCATCTTGTACTTATCCCTCCTTCATCACTTGCATCACATATTCAGGTCATTCAACACTTACTTAGTATCCACCCTGGGCCAGATACTTGAAGATTAAGATATAAGAGTGGGAGAATTACTCCTTCAAGGGTCTCCTCCAAGCAGACAACCACCTCAGAATGCACACTTCTTAGAAAAGAGGCTGTAGCTTACATGAGATGTACAAAATAAAGCACTTTTTGGTGCCTGGCACAGAAAAGATCCTCAAGAAATTTTCTTCCCTTCTCCCTTCTTAGTTGCTGCTCCAGTCATGAATGGAGCCTGGAACTTAGTAGGGGCATAATTCTCATTCTTTTCAAAAGAATGTATAAATGACTGATTGAATAATAAAAAGAAATGCATGATAGGTACCTCTTACTTAAAAATAATACCACTGATATGTTCTAGAATTTTTTGTTACAAAAAAATTGTTATGTGAAGTAAATACTTTTTCCATTTACCTGCATAATAAAATCAATAGAGTTCTGCAAGAAAAGTTTTGTACTTACTAAAAACCAAATTTAAAAACAGAAAAAAACACATCAAGCAGTAAACCATATGGTTGTGAAGATAAAAAGATAAGTTTCTTATCCCTCGTTAACAATAATCCTGGAAATACTAACATTTTTACTAATCCCCCAAACAGTATACTAATTAATAAAATGCACTTGTGTCAATAGGCCTGTTTCTATAAGTTATTTCATTGGCTGATGCACGGGATCCTCGTTTAGCACATTAAATATTTGTGGAGCCTAAAAACTGCTAATCCTTGCTGGTCACTGGCTAGTTGTTAATGCTTAGTGGTTCCCACACAAAACAGAATGTGTGGCACCATCCGGCTGTTCTCAGAACCACGCTAGTTAGCACTCCACCCAGGTGCTGAGGAGGACAGAAATGAGTCAACATGGTGCCTTGTCCGCAAGGAGCTTTCAGCCGAATGAGCATCAAATGAACAGCTGAATTCCCAAGTGGGTGACTCGGCCCAAAACAGGCCCATGGGTTTATTAACCAGCCCCGGATGGAGAAGGCCTGGGTGAAGAGCAGCTCTTCTACGTGTTGGCCACACGGAGTTGACAGAGCCAAACGCATGAGTCCATGCTTTTTAATACACCTCATTCCAGTAATTACCAGGAGTATTTAGAGGTGGGACAATGATGAGGGAAAAAGCAAAAACAAGAGAAAATTTCAGGCTGAAAGTGAATGTTGTTATGGATCTTGCTAAGATGTCTCTACTAACTTTTTAACATACCTTCCAGATGCTGAGTTGAGGAATAGAAATGTGTTCAACAAGCGAGAAATTCTTAAATAAACAGAATATAGCTGAGACAGACACACTGGCTGGGGAGGAGCTTTAGACTACCCTGACTCAGACCTGCCAGGCTCTCCCCGGGGCACCACAGTGCTGGGGTAAAGCCACATGCAGACATTAAGGCTTCCCCACCCACAACTCAACTGCATAAATCAACAATGTGAACTAGTATGTACAGAAGATGCCCCATTTATACTTTTGATAACTGTTTTGCAAAAGAGAGAATATTGAGGAATCTGAAAACAACCCTGGCCTGTGTTCAAAAATTCAAGCCAAGAAAGAACCTTTAAGATTTGACATCTTAAATTAGGAGGAATGTTTAGACAAATCTATAATCTAGGAAAACATACATACACCCACACTCAAAGTATGCCTTTCTACCCTCTCATGTCAAATGCATAATTAGTAATGAATTCTGTTTTCTGTGATCATATGATGATGTATTCATTCAAGATTTAATCAGTGCCTATTATGTGTCAGGCACTGAACTGGGCACAGGCATAATGGGGTGAATGTGGAGTTTCCAGTCTAGTAGGGGAGACCAAACATAACAAAGAAATGCACCCATTCATAGTTCACAATGAGCCGTGTATGCTCGACAATGAATAGGATGCTGAGAGGAAAATGGTGGTGGGAGGCAGGACATGCTTTAGGTGGTCATCCCCCACCAAGGAGGTGGCTTTTCGGTAACCACCTGATTTCTCTTTCACATGCTCTGTTTACTGGCGTTCTTGTGAGCCAGGCGCCATACCTAGCACTTAGTGCCTCTGCTCATCACTTACTTCTAAATGGACCTTGGATCTGAACCCTCTGAGCTGCAAAGCCAGTGATCTTTGCCTTCCAGGACTGAGGAAACAGGAGAAGGCTCATGGTGCTTGGTGAGTGGAGTGTGTGAGGAGAATGGAAGGCACTGAGAGGAAGGTCTGGGGTTAGTATAAATGTAAGGAGAAGGATGTTAAGCAGGAAAGTGAAATGAACCAATTTATGCATTTAAAAATGATTTGGAGGAAACATCAATAAGATACCATTTCACATCCACTAGGATGGCTACTATAAAAACAATGAAAAATAGCAAGTGTTGGCAAGGGTATGGAGAAATCAGAACCCTCATGCATTGCTGGTGGAATGTAAAACGGCACAGTCACCGTGGAAAACAGTTTGGTGTTCCTCAAAAAGTGAAACATAGAATTACCATATGACCCAGCAATTCCACTCCTAGGTACATACCCCGAAGAACTCAAAGCAGGTAATCAAACAAATACTTGTACACGAATGTTCATAACAGTACTATTCCAATCCCCAAAAGGTGGAAACAGCCCAAATGTCCATCAACTGATGAACAGATAAACAAAAATGTAGCACTATACCCATACAATGGAATACTATTCAGCCATAAAAAGGAATGACATGCTGATGCATACTACAGCAGGGGTGAACCTTGAAAATATTATGTTACATGAAAAAAGCCAGTCACAAATGTTCATGTATTATATTCCATTTATATGAACTATCCAGAATAGGTAAATGCATAGAGACAGAAAGAAGATTGGTGATTGCCAGGGGTTGAGGAGAGGAGGGCTGAGGAGTGACTGCTTAATGGGTATGGAGTTTTCCTTTACGGTGATGAAAATGTTTTGGAACTAGATGGAGGTGACAGTGGTACAACATTGTCAATGTACTAAAACATCCCTGAATAGTACACTTTAAAGTGGTTAATTTTATGTCATGAGAATTTTACCTCAATTTTTAAAAAATATGGCTTGGAGAGATACCAGTAGATATAAAATATCCTTTTTGCAGTGGTCCAGAGGAGAGATGACAGACAACTAGGGTGGTGGCAGTGAAGACAAAGAGAAAGGGACAGACCCAAGAGATACTCTTGAGGCAGAACCAACAGGTCTAGATGCTAGAATATACATCTTAACGTCCATGAAGGCAGCATGTGACAGGAGAGGTGACGAGGGAGATGAGGCAGCCGATCAGACAGCCATCTAAGAGCTCAAACCTGAATCTAGGACTGTGGGGTGGGGACCCAGAAGATCCCAAAACATCTGCATTCTAATCTCCAGAACCTACCACTGCATTATGTTACATGGTAAAGTGGAATTAAGGTTGCTAATCAGCTGACCTTGAGCTGGGGAGATTAGCCTGATCATCCAGGTGGGCCCACTATAATCACAAGGGTCCCTGTAAGTGGAAGAGGAAGGCAGAAGAGAGAGAACTGGAGAGATGGCAGTGAGTAGGGAGAAGAATTCAACCAATTGCTGCTGGCTTTGAAGATGGAGAAGGGACCACAAGCCCAAAATGTGGGCAAACTCTAGAAGCTGGAAAACGCAAGGAAACAAATTCTTCCCTGGAGCCTCCAGAAGGAACCAGCCCTGTGGACACCTTGGCTTAATCCCATCAAGACCCATGTCAAACTTCTGACCTGAAGAAGCATAAGTTAACAAATTTCTGTTGTTTTAAGCCACAAAGTTTGTGATAATCTGTTACAACAGCAATACGAAACGAATACAATGGGAAAAAGAGTTGGAAAATGAACAGTCCTGGTAACGGACTGTCAAAGACAATTGGGAGTTTTGAGCCTGGCTCAAAACTTAACAAAGGAAAGGGTACAAGAGCCATCAAAGCAGGCTGAGGCGCTCTGGAAGGAGACAGATGTAGAAGGAGACAGATGGCTGGAGTGAGGCATTCGGGGAAGTATGGCTTCTAGGAGGAAGTGGCATTGATGACGGGCCCTGAAGGATGAGCAGAATTTGAAGGATGAGGGTGGGAGGGAGAATGTGAGCAAAGCAGAGAGGGGAGAGGGCTGAGCGAGTGTGAGGAGCAGTGGGGTGGACATAGGCCACAGGTGAGTGGCACTGGGGAAAACATCAGAAAGATGGACAGTGGCATCTGCAGGCCATGCTAAGAGGTCTGGGCTTTATGCAGCAGGTACTTGGAAGTCCTCGGGGAATTTAAGCTGTGTAGGGGGGTGGGCACTGTGATCAGAGCCCAGCTTTAAGAAGCTTAAGGTTAGTAAGAGGTGTATAAGTCAGGGGCTGGGGAGGGGAGGTTTAAGGGTAAGACTTCTTCCAGTCCTCAGCTGCAGGAATGTCACCACATCACCTGCTAAATCCCTGGTGTTCTGCAGTACAGGTAGACACTGATGCAAATGCATGGATGGCTAGGACCTTTGTCCAGAGGATGCTAGGGGGTGGAAAGGGTACTCCAGCCTCTCCCACATCTGTATTTTCTTCCCTGGTAGAGGAGAACAGCCGACTTCTTTGTGGTGTAGGCATTTGCAGAAGGCTACACGTTGGACACTAGCACATGCTCAGGCACACCGGGCATCCCTGGGGGACTGCTGGGTTATGGGACCTGGAGCAGGTAGTCCATATGACAGCAGTATGGTCCGGGCTCAGGGCATTTGTGGGCCAGCCTGAGGGCACCAGGAAGGCAGGGAACACAAAGAAGGGGCAGGCAAAAATGAGAAGCGTAGGATATAGGCAAAAATCAGGTATCCACTGAGTCAAAATCTTTTGAATCAAACTAAAATTTAGGACATCTATCTCTTCTTACTCCTGAGTTCTTTTAGGCTCTGCATCCCAGTACACCTGAATTATTATGTCCACTGGAGCTGCAGGCCTGCGCTGAGCACATGGCAGCAGTCCCTGCTACAGGGAGAGACACAGTGAAGACACCCCTCCTCCTGAGTACCTAAAGGGAGAGGATCAACAACACACGGCCAAATCTCCCTTGATGGAGGAAGGTGATAAAACCAATCGAGTGCAGACTGTACCCATAAGTTTGGGAGAGGCAGAGCTTTTATTATCTTCAATCTCTGGTCTAATTGAGTTCAAATGGACCAAAATAACTCGGAGCTCAGAAAGCTATACATTTTATATTTCTGAATTCTCCAAGGTTTTCTTACATGAGAGCAGTAATTCCTTCCTATACTATGGAATGTCAACTGGCAGGAGGCATCTAGTCCATTCTCTTTGTTTTAATGGTGAGAAAAATAAGGGACCATCTAGACAGGGCTAAATGCAGGCCAGCACTGGACCTGAACCCCAGGGTATCTACCCAGGACCTTCCTGCTTATAGCAGAGAGTTATCAATTTGAATTCGTTTTTAATATTTGCTAAGAGAAACCTGAATAGCACCAACAGGAATATTATGCCAATTCTGATTTTTAGGAGCTAGAATAAGTTTCTACTTTAATCTGAAGTAAAAGTATTTTTCTGAAGGCAGAAACCACCTGTCTTAGTGTGTGCTGCTATTAAAAAGTATCACAGACTGGGTAATTCATAAACAGCAGAAACTCACAGTTTTGGAGGCTGGGAGGTCAAAGACCAAGGTGCTGGCATGGGTGTCTGCTGAGGACTGCTCTCTGCTTCTAAGATGGCACCTTGTGGCTGCGTCTTCACATGGCAGAAGTCGTAAAGGCACAAGGGGCAAACTCCCTCTGAAGCCCCTTTATAAAGCATTCATCCAATCCTGAGGGCAGAGCCCTCATGACCTAATCACTTCCTAAAAGGCCCCACCTCTTGATACCCTCACAATGGGGATTCAGTTTCAATGTGAATTTCAGAGGGGTTACCACATTCCAAACCAGAGCTCCACCTGAGAGTGATCTGTGACTTGCTGGTATAATTCAAAAATATCATCACTTGTGTCAAGAAAATTCACTTTAGACTTAAACCTTAATATCACATTTCTGTGCTTCATATAAAACATGCACTAATAGCCAAAAGGTGGCAACAACCCCTTTGTCCATGAACACGTGATGGACAAGTAAAATGTGGCATATACACACAATGAAATATTATTTAAGTGGAGCAAGATGGTGGACGAGAAACACCGCCAGACAGAGTGTCTCTGCAGAAAAGACAGCTTCTAGAAGATATTAGAAGAAAGAAGCAAGCAGACAACCATACACCGGACGGGGGTCGGAAGGAGGGGTGCTGGAGACTACGGGAGGAGGTTGCGGAGGAGAACCGGAAGAAGAGACCTCCCGAGCCAGCGGCTTGGAGACCAGCGGCAAGGGTAGGTGGAG
>VBSM01000605.1:13698089-13715170 GCA_008086735.1 Cheirogaleus medius
TGAGTGGATTAACAAAATGTGGTATATGTATACCATGAAGTACTATTCAGCTTTGAGAAACAATGGTGATATAGCACCTCTTGTACATTCCTGTATACAGCTGGAACCCATTCTACTAAGTGAAGTATCTCAAGAATGGAAAAACAAGCACCACATGTACTCACCAGCAAATTGGTATTAACGGATCAACACCTAAGTGGACATATAGGAATAACATTTGTCGGGTGTCGGGTGTTGGGCGGGTGGGAGGGGGAAGGAGAGGATGGGTATATACAAACATAATGAGTGAGATGTGCAACGTTTGGGGGATGGTCATGCTTGAGGCTCTGCCTCGAGGGGGGGGGACATGGGCAATATATAGAACCGTAATATTTGTACCCCCATAATATGCTGAAATAAAAAAAAAGAATTATTTAGCCTGAAAAAAAAAATCTGACCCATGCTGTAACATGGATGAACACTGAAGGCATTGTCCTAAGTGAGAAACCAGGCACAGAAGGACAAATATTGCATGATTTCACTTATATGAGGTATCTAAATTCACAGAAACAGAAAGTAGAATAGTTATTACAAGAGCTGGGGGGAAGGATAAAGGAGAGTCATTGTTTAACGAGTACTGAATTTCAGTTTGGGATGATTAAAAAGTTCTGAAGATGGATGGTGATGATGGTTGTACAACACTGTGACTCTACTTAATGCCACTGAACTGTATACTTAAAATGGTTATAATGGTAATTTCGTTATTTATATTTTACCACAATAAAGAAAAAAACATGCACTAATCTCTAGAAACACAATGGAGTTTTCTGTTTGTTTTTTTATTTCCTCGACTTTTGTTTTTGGCCAAAAAATAATGTGGGTATATCTCCCTTCTCACAAAGAACACTATGAGATTAAATAACAAGACAAGTGTAAGTGCTCTCAAACAAGCCTGTACTACTTCCAAACCAAAGTGGTCCAAAGCATACATGTGCAGAGATGTCTTTAAATACTTCATTTCTAGGCCAGGCTTGGTGGCTCACATCTGTAATCTCAGCACTTTGGGAGAATGAGGCAAGAGGATCTCACTTGGGGGGCCAGGAGTTTGAGACAGGCCTGGTCTCAAACATAGTAAGACCCTGTCTCTAAAAAATAAATAAATAAATAGCCGGAAGTGGTGGCACATGCCTGTAGTTTTTTAGCTACCCAGGAGGCTGAGGCAGGATCACCTGAGCCCAGGAATTCAAGGTTATCGTGAGCTGTGATTGGACCAGGCCTCATCAGCCTGGGTGACAGAGTGAGACCCTGTCTCTAAAAAAAAAAAAAAAAAATACTTCATTTGCAATATCTGTTCTTTTTTTTCATTCTGCAAATTTATATCGGGCATTGCTAAGTACTGGTTTAGGCTCTGGGTATATAATAGAAATGGAATAAACCAAGTCCCTGCTTTAATGAATATTTGGGGGTTGGGGTCAGGTGCAGGCAGATAATAAATAAGCACATGATCTGTCTGGTGAAAATGGGGCAATGGAGAAACGTTAGTCAGGGTGGGGGGAAGAGAATGCAGAGGCAGAGGGAGGTGATGCTACGTTGTACAGGATGGTCAGGAAAGACCTCTCTGGTGACATCTGAGCTGGAATTTGAAAGGACAGATGGCCAAGGACACAGCCCAGAAGAGGCGGCCAGTGTGGCTGCAGCAGGGCAGGGAGAGCGGAGGTAACAAGGAGAACTGGAGCACAGAGCTATTTCTTCATTGTCTTATAGACTTTTAAAAGGAGCCCTTTCTAGGTCGGTATAGGAATATTTCCTCCATCATCCATGCATCTTTCGTTTATCTTAAAAATGAACAGGAAAACCAACTCTCCTATCTTCTAAAAGAGGCATGTTTGTAAGGGAAGCCTGTGGACCTCAGAGACCATTTACATCTCTCATCGCTAGAGCGCCCTCCAGTGCCTCAGCACGAAAACAGCATTTGGCATGCGGGTTTTCTGTTTGTTTTTTTATTTTCTAAACTTTTGTTTGTGGCCAAACAATAATGTGGGTATATCTCCCTTCTCACAAAGAACACTATGAGATTAAATAAGAAGACAAGTCAAGTGCAAGTGCTCTCCAACAAGCCTGCACTACTTCCAAACCAAAGCGATCCAAAGTATACATGTGCAGTGATGCTTTTAATGACCATATAAACTTTAAAAAGGTCCACAGAGAGGCCTTTATTAGAAAAAAATACCATTTTTTTTAGCGATGTAGAACCGTGAGTTAAAGAGTGAACATAGTCTTCCACCAAACTGTGGCCCTCATTTTACTAGGGAAGGCAAATAGGACAATAAAGTAGAAAGTGTTATCTTTTAAATTTTTCAATATTTGGGGGTTCTGAACATTAATATTGGAAAGGTACCCTGTAAATACTTACAGAGTACTATAGTCATTCTTCCTTCTCAAGCAGAACATACTGAGGGGAAAGTTAACACAGACTTGCCCATGCCAAATATTCTGCTAAAACAGAATCCTTACTTTCTCAAGAAATGGACTTCCATTCCTTTATTATTAACTCGCGCACCTCTGCCAATCTCAAAAGCCTAACTGAGAGAAAAACATTACATGTGGTGTAGTTCAGAAGAGAACCTGCAGGAGAAGTAACCTTCATTATGGCCGTTTACAGAAATGCCCACGGGCTAGGCCACTATGACAGCTCAGGCTACCCAGGGCAGAGCTACCCAGTGGCTGACAGGCAGGGGACAGGGTTCTTTCTAGGTCTGGTGCTGCCAGCCATGTGACCTACAAGACAGCTTGTGCTTACTTTACTGTGCATGAGCCTACTAATGCCAAGGAAAAGGGACACATGAGCCTCCAAAAGGCATACTGCCACGGGGGTCTATCGACACACCCTTTACCAGAGGGTGAACTGACAGCAAGCATCAAAAGGCTTCAAATGTCCATAGTCTTTGGCCCAGCAAGGTCACATGCCTCTTCACCTTGGGAGCTGCGAGAACTATTTTTCACGCTGCATATATAACTCATGCACAGAAAACAATAAAAAATAACAAATTTTTCATTAAATTAGAAAAGATTGTTTTGTTTTCAAAGTTTTTATTCTATTTTCATAATAAAGCACCATGGCCCCAAGGAAAAAAAAATTTTTTTTCTAGTGTGGCAGTCGATGTGTTAAACCTGTTTGAAATACTATGGATTTAAATTCACACCCAAGTGACGTACATGAAAATACAAATACTATTTCCTTGATATCTTCTTTATTGCCTAATAAAATTCTAAACTTCACCTGTCAAGATTATGAGCAATGTGCAGCATTAATGAGCAATGTGTAAAAACAGAACACAGCTCCAGTTGTATTTAGGGGGTAGGAAAAAATGTTTTTATAATTAACAGCCCTTCAAATCTTAAAAAAATTCATCAAACCTAGAAATAGTCCCTCCCCAAGGAGCCCAGTTTTCTCCCTTCTTAGAAACCTGCATTCCTAAAATTTCAGCCACAGGCACCTGCAGGCTTCCCCACAGGGAGTCATGCATGAAATGGCACCTCCTACTGAGGGGCCACGACAACATTTAGTTAAGGCAACTGTGTGACCAAAGGCTGTTTTCAGAAATTACATCCATCAGAGCTTGGCTGTTCCAAAGCCATCACTGAAGAAAATAATCATCCAGAAAACCGCCAATGCTGTGCGGTGTCGGCTGTTCTGTGGACACTACTTCACTAACGCTTGTACCTTCGGTCGGGCTCATCCACAACCAAGCCTATGTGCTCACCTTCTAAGCATCAGATGTAACGTCTGAGAATACTCTACCTGCAGATACCCCGTCTTTAGCAACTCACCACCATGGAGTATTTCTACAAGAATGAAATGCTTATGCCATGCCCCGACCCACAAAAAAATCTGCAAAACAGGGACATTTAGGAGAGTTCCTTATGAGGACGGAGTCTTTGCGGTAGCCACGGTTATTCAGAGTTGAGTCTAGCATGTGGAATGAAAATGTCCTCAACTCCCCTCTGGATGCAAGGGACAAAGAGAGAGAGGAAGGGGTCTGTGCAGTCAAGAGTTCATTTTCAGGTCCCAACTTCTCCTCCTGGCTCCCTGGCCGGAGCCATGGAAAGCATTTGGGCTGTCTGGTGTCCCGCTTATGCCGACATGCACACAGATGCCTCTGGCCCACAGCAAAACCCTACAACAGGATAACGGTTCAGTAGGAGCATGAGCCCTACAGAGCTGCAATAGAACCACAGGCCAGGTGATACTGTTCAGCAGGCGTGGCACAAATGAGCATCAGCAAACTTCCCCTTGCAGCTACACCTGCTCCAGGAGGCAGCCCGGGCACACGTGTGTCTTCTAGTTCAGGCCCAGTTAGCACCATCCATTCCTGCTCACCAGCTGGGCTGCTGCCCACTAGTTTTTACAGGGGAAATCTCATTTCCCACCAAGTCATCTGTCCAGCCCAGGCATGTCGCCTTCACCCAGGCTACTCCTGGTCTACGTACTGCACGTGCACCTGCCTTCTTGGTGTTGCCTGTTCCCTCAGTATCCTTTTCTCTTCAGCCCTACTCTCAGCAGTGGCTCTTCTTTCTCCATTAAAGCATTCTGAATACTCTCTCTCAATTCTAGAAGGCTCTAGCTCCAATTCCTGAGCCTACAGTCTACCATCTTAGATCTTCTGTCTTTTCATTCTTTCTCTCAGCTTCTGGCAATTACCTTCCTTCTGGGCTCTGTAGGCTGTCCTCTACTCATCCATCTCCAACCCCACCCTCCTCTCTGTTCATAATAAGCATCCATCTTCACCCTTCACTTCTCTAGGGTAAATAGTCATCCTAGTTTGCCTGGAACTGCAGGGCTCCCGGCGTGTGAGACTTTCTGTGATGAAACCAGGACAGTCCCTGGCAAATTGAGAAGGTTGGTCCTCCTATCTCCCTGGACCACTTAAAGTTACATCCTGCCCCACAACTCAAAACATCATTTTTGTTTACAGCATCTCCTTTCCCATCATGCATCTGGGCAACTGAAGTCAATGTCTAATGATGCCAATACACATTTTAAAATATCCAGCACATCACACTGACCTTTTAGTACAGTTCAAGTAGCAAAAAACACATATTCATTATTGTTCTGAGTTAGTTCTTTTCAAAATGATCATTTTAAATTTCTCAGTCATTTTTCCCCTGACTCCCCCTGAGTGAGGTATCACTCCTGTCTCGCTCATGGTTTCCATTCTTCTCTGCCTTTCCCTCCCCCCGTACTCCCTCTTCTCCCATTTCCATCCTCCCTTTAGTTCTCTGTCCTCCCTTCTTCACATAATGGCCTCACAGTAGTACAGAAGCACAGCAGTGGCTGTCACGGTAACCTCAGAAACCTTCAAAGGTGAGGCCCACTCTACAGAAAGGCCTACTGAGACCCCAGACAGGTGACCCTATCCAGGCCCTGTCAGGCCACTTCCCACAGCCCTCCTGTGGACATACTGTCCCCCTCCTGTTTACCCAGTCTCAGGTACTTAGCTTACAGTTGTCGCCTCTATAAACTGTCTTCACCTGGCTTTTTCCTTACCAGATTCCTCTCTACCCTGGCACTGCAAAGTCTGAGGTACCTTCTTCCCAGCACAGTCCTGCTGCTGCTACCTCTGAACATACAGTCAGTGAGCTCTTTTTCTCCAGAATTCCATTACTAGTTACTTTAGATAACAGAGTATCAAGATAAGAAATGAAAAGAGATTATAGGTACTGGAAATCTTGCAAAATTTGCTAGAGGCAGCTAAAAAGAATCCTTAGAAGAAATTTTATTAAGCGTTTATATTTCAAAAGTAGAAAGGTCTAAAATCAATTACCTAAATTTCCATTTAAAGAAACTAAAAAGGGAAAATTAAACCTAAAGTAAGCTGAAGGTAGGAATAAAGACAGAACAGAAATCAATGAAATAGAAAACAGAAAAACAATAGGAAAAAAAATCAATAAAACCAAAAGATGATTCTTTAAGAAGACCAATAAAACATAAAACTTTAGCCAGACTGATCAAACAAAAAAGAGTGAAAAAAGAATTACAAATATCAGGGATGAGAGAGGGCACATCACTACTGATGACATGAACACTAATGAGATGAAAGGATGGAGGTAAGGGTAACGTTTAATTGCAAATGGGTTCAAGGGAATTTTCTGGGATGATGGAAATTTGAGGGGATCTAAAACTGTATTGTGGTGATGGTTGCACAACCCTATAAATTTCCTAGATCATATACTTACAAAGGGAAAATTCTATGGTGTATAAATATACCTCCATAGAGCTATAACAAAAAGGATAAGAAGTTATCATGAACAACTCTATGCTGGTGAACTTGACAATTTAGATGAAATGGACACATTTCTTAAAAGATACAAACTACTACAGTTCATGCAAGAAGAAACTAGATAACCTGAATAGCATTATAAATATTAAAGATATTAAATTTTTAACTTTTTTTCCACAAAGAAAACTCCAGGTGAAAACATTTAAGGAAAAAATATTACCAATTCTATACAAACTGTTCCAGAAAATAGAAGAAGAGGGAACATTCTCCAACTCATTCTGTGTGGCCATCATTATCCCAATACCAAATGCAGATCAAGACAGTGTAAGAAACCTATAGGCTAATATTCCTTCTGAGCATAGATGCAAATAATTTCAACAAAATTTTGGCACATCCAATCCAACAATATATAAAAACAATACATTACATCAGTAGAGTTTATTCCAGGAATGCAAGGTAAGCTTAACTCTAAAAAAGCCAATCACTGTAATTCACCATAACACACTAAAGAAGAAATGCCATATGATCATCACAATAAATGCTAAAAAACATTTTATAAATTCAAATCCATTCTTGATCAAGACTCTAAGCAGGGGTGACTTCAGCAAAAACTATAGGAAAGGACCTTTAAAAATACCGTCCTCCATAAAAGCAATGAGAATCTTGGCAAAAACTGTCAGAATCAATCTTTTCAGAATTCTAGAAATTAACCAAAGGCTTGCAGCAATATGGGGAGCATTTGTCCAAGAAAAATTGATGAATCTTAGTAAGAAGAGCAACTTTTGTGGGGTTTTATCTTACCCAATCCCTCCTCCCCAGCTCTATGGTAGGCAGCCTTGAAAATCAATAGCCCACATCACAGTGAAAACAGCAGTCAGCAGTCACTAGAGAGGGGACAGAATAGGATTAAAACTCTTTCAAATCCCCATTCCTGGAGAATGTCACTATTTGACCTGTCTGATGGTTCCTTGGAAGACCCTACTTGCAAGGCTGTCTTTATTTGACCTAACACAGAGCTTGCACGGTGGGAACAGCAATTTCCTTGAGGATATCTGTCAAAACAATTAGAAGCAGTTATTTACAATTGCAGCTACCTGAGATGGAAGAGTTGGGGCAAACAACAGGCTAATAAAAAGCTTAAAAGGAAAAACTGGAGAATAAGATATTAATATAGGAGGCTTTGAAAAGCTATGAGATACTCCTGGGACTCTAGAAGCCATGCACATGTGTAGAACTGCGTGCATACACGGGGCTGTATACGTGCTCAGGAAAGACCTAAGAAGACCTTAGGCTTTCATGTCTAGCTAACCTTCAGTCTTTGTGCAAGCAGAAAGTGAAGGCAAAGGCAGAGTTGTAAACTGCAGGCTAAATGTTGAAGACATGCCCCAACACACACAAAGTCCTTCAGCAAAGACTAGGAGACATACTGGTTCTAGGCATTAAAGAAATCTCTACTCAATCATTAGCTGACTAATAGGCTAACTAAGCAGAGATTCCAGTGGTCACACATGACAAAGACAACAATGCAGAATTAGTTCATTAAAGTCACTAAGCAAACAACAGCAACGACAATAAACCCTGGGAAAGGGGAGAGTCTGATTTCCAGAGTTGCCATATTATATTATTGTGTAATAATAAAATGTATGGTTTTCAACAAAAATGTATAAAACATGCAAAGAAACAAGAAAGAGGAAAAAAAGTAGTCGATACAAGTTGTCGTTGAGGAAATCCAGATGTTGGACTTAGTAGTTAAATAAGCTAAAGGAAACCGTGTATAAAGAACTAAGACAAAGTATAAGAATAATTTCTCAGTCAATAGAGAATATCAATAAAGAGATAAAAATTATGGAAAAGAAACAAATAGAAATTCTGGACTGTAAAGTGCAATAACTAAAATGAAAATATTAATATTGAGCTGGTTAGATGGAGAGAGGAATCAGCAAACCTAAAGACAGGTCAATTGAGATTATCCAACCTAAGGAACAGAAAGAAAAATGAATGAAAAAAAAAATGAACAGAGTCTCAAAGACCTGTGTGACATCATCAACTATACCAATATACATTATTACATAATGGGAGTCTCAGAAGGAGGGGAAGGAGATAAGGAACAGAAAGATTTTTTGAAGAAACAATAGCTGAAAATTTCCCAAATTTGATGTATACACATCCAAGAAGCTCAACAAACTCCAAGCAGGACCAACTCAAAGAGATACACACACATTAAATAAAACTGTTGAAAGACAAAGAGAAAACCTTGCAAGCAGAAAGAGAAAAATGGCTCATCACTTACATGTGATCCTAATAAGATTAACATCTGACTTCTCATCAGAAATAAAAGGTGAGAAGATTAACACATTCAAAATGCTCAAAGAAAAAAAAAATACCTGTCAACCAAGAATCCTATATCCAACAAAACTTTCAAAGAATAAGGCAAAACAAAGACACTCCCAGGTAAACAAAAACTGAGAAAATATGTTGCCAACGGACCCACCTTACAATAAATACTAAGGGAGTTCATCAGGCTGAAAGCAAGTGGCCTTAGAAAATAATATTCACACACACACACACACACACACACACACAGCAATAATAAAGGTAATTATGTAATTATAAAAGAAAATGTAAATACATATTTTTTCTCCTTTCTTCTCTTAACTAATTTAAAAAGCAGTTGTGGCCAGGCATGGTGGCTGTTGCCTGTAATCCCAGCACTTTGGGAGGCTGAGGTGGGAGGATCACTTCAGCCCAAGAGTTTGAGGTTGCAATGAGTTATCATGCCACTGCATTCCAGCCTGGGTGACAGAGCAAGACCCCTCCTCTTAAAAAAAAGAAAAAAGCAGCAATTGTATAAAAGAAAGTTATATTGATAGGCCTGTAACATATGTAATTTATTTGCTGTTAACAGCACAAAGAAAATATGTGGGAGCAAAGATGTACTAAAGAAATGGCATCAGAGACTAACTCAAATCCACAGGAATGAATGAAGAGAACTAGAATGGTAAAAAAGAAGGTAAATATAACAGAAACTATAAAATATATGCATGTGTTTGCATCTCTTTTCTTCTCTAAGCTTCTTTTTTTAAATTAATTAATTAATTAATTATTTAAGAGAGGTGTTCTTGCTCTATTGCCCAGGCCAGAGTGCAACGGCCCCAGCCCCCAGTCATCTCATTAGCTTACAAAAGACATTCTTATCACTCCAGAGATGCCAAGGGTTTTAGAAGTTGTGTGCTAGGAAAAACGGACAGAGACCAAATATATGTTTCTCATTATATTACAATATCATACAATCCAATTAAGAAATGGCCAGAAGATCTGCACAGACAAGTCATCAAAGAAGATCTATAGATGGCAAATAGCATATGAAAAGATGCTCAACATCATTTGTCATCAGGGAATTTCAAGTTAAAACAAATTAACAAAACAACAAGATACCACTACATACCTATTAGAATGGCTGAAATTTTGTTAAAAACTGACAATACCAAATGCTGATGAGGATGCAGAGCAAAAGCAACTCTCAAATTCATTGACGGTGGGAATGTGAAATGGTACAGCCATTTTATTAATTTTTTTCAAAGATGAGGTCTCACTCTATCACCCAGGCTAGAGTGCAGGGGCCTCATGATAGCTCACTGTAGTCCTGAACTCCTGGGCTCAAGCGATCCTCCTGCCTCAGCCTTCCAAGTAGCTGGGACTACAGGCACAAGCCACCATGTCTGGCACAGCCACTTTAGAACACAGCTTGGTAGTTTCTTATAAAACTAAACATCATCTTACCACATGATTCAACAATCATATTCCTAGGTATTTACCTAATTCATTTAAAGACTTATGTCCATACAAAATGTGCACTTTTACAGCAGTTTTATTCATAATCAACAAAAACTGGAAGCAACCAAAATGCCCTTCAATAGGTGAATGGATAAACAAACTGCAGTACATCTACACAATGGAATATTATTCAGCAGTAAAAAGAAATGAGTTGTCAAGCCACAAAAATACATGGAGGAATGTTAAATGCATATTGCTAAGTGAAAGAACCCAGTCTAAAAAGACTACTTACTGTATGATTCCAATTATATGACATTCTGGAAAAGGCAAAACTATAGGGAAGGTAAAATGATCAGTGCATGCCAGGAGTTTAGGAGGAAGGGGGATGAATACATAGGTGAAGGACAGGGGATTTTTAGGAATTAAAACTATTCTGTATGATGTTGTAATACTGTAATAATAGATACATGACATTATGCATTTATCAAAACCCATAGAACTTTACAGTACCAAGAGTGAACTGTAATATATGCAATGTAAAGAAATCATTTGGGAGGTAGGGGAATCCAGGAAAGAATACAGACTGTGACAAGACAATCTAACCATATTATGAATGAATGAAGTAACCTCACTGAAGGAGATGGGAGAAAAAGGTTCTAACCTAAGTAACTTTGGAAATGAGTGCAGCCTATAAGACTAAAGGGAAAGGAACTGCACAGAAGCACTGAACGCTAGTTGATAAAGTTCTTTCCCATGGGGTTACAGGTTAACAATTCTGATACTGCTACATATGTATGCATGAATTGAACAATTAAGTAAAAGGATGGCAGATGGTGGGAGCCAGGTTTCTCCCTTGGAGTGAGTTATTTACAAACTAGCACAGGGAGGAGGATAGAATGATCTACTTGGTAATGGATTGAAGACATCAGTATAAACTCATGTTTAGTTTAACATAGCTACAGATGGTTAAATATAGAAATATTTATAGATATGCATATATACAAGGGTTAGTATTTACACATCTATTTCTTCGTTCTCTCAGCTGAGGAGTTATGCTCCCCCTCCTTGAGGGCAGGGTATTTACATGAGACAAGACAGACAAGACAGGCAGGGAAGCAGCAGGGGCAGCAATGCAACAGAAGCAAATATTAGAAGGTCGAGGAGCCCAGAATGACCCCTGCCTATCCAGCAATGATGCTGACACTCTAAAAACAGAAAAAAGAAGCCACCAAAAATAGCCCACTGGCCTGAAGCTGAAGCGCAACCCAACTGAGGTAGAAATTAAGGCATTGTTAAGCTGACTTTTCTAAATTGACATTTGCCTCCTTTACTTCTCCCATCCTGGTGTGTTCTGAAAACACCTGTGTGGATTTAACCCCTGGTAGGCTCCTTAAACCCCATGAATGAAAGCATGTAGGCATGTTGAGAGGGAACCAGCATGCTTAGGGATGTATAAAGCATCGTGACTTAAGCCCCAAGCATGTTGGAAGTGGTGACTGTGTGTGGTCACTGGACCCACTGCTGAACAGGTCACAGAGACTAATCCCTTCACAGGTCGGAAAAGATACCTTCTGGACAGGATGGAGTACACTGCTTCAGTGACTCCTCTGGTTCCAGAGGTGACCCCCTGAGCCAGGGCCCTGTGCCAGGGGTGGTGGAGGTAAATGGAAAGGTGGGATGCATAAGAGCAGGTTGGTCTCCCATGGGACACAGGTAATTGAAGAAGCACAGAGCAAGAAGATGTAAAAAGTTCGGGACCAGGAGCCATAGGCTTGGTTTTTGAACCAACTCTGCCACTACTGGTTATAGGGCTTTGAGAGTCACTTAAACTGAGCCTCAGCTTCCTCACCTTTATAAACATGACACCGGACTTCTGCACATGGTGGTCAGGGGAACCAAACGAAATGACGTATGTGAATGTACCTAGCAAATGGGCAAGGGCTAGAGGGATGGGGAACCTGCAGCCTTGGGGCCACACATGGCCTTCTGGATCCTTGAGTGCAGCCTTTTGTCTGAATCCAAATTTTACAGAACAAATCCTTTTACTACAGGGATTTGCTCTGTGAAGTTTGGATTCAGTCGAGGGGCCGCACTTGGCGATCTGGAGAGCCCCATGTTGCTGGCTCTGAGGCCACAGGTTCCCCACCCCTACGAAGGTTCTCAAAGTGTGGTCCAAGGCCACCTGGGGGTCCCTGAGACTCTTGGAGTGGTATGCTCCATCCTCCCTATCCCAACTAGTGTTTGCAAGAGCCCAGAATTTCTTTCATATACTTTCTCCAAAACAGCTGATATGAGACTCCAGTTAACCGTTATTAAACAAGGAAATTTCCGAAAATTTAAAACCTGGCCACTCTTCTCACCTCCTTTTTTCCCCTGGAGAATATGGTTATGTTTCGTTAGAGATGTCATTTGTATTAAAATGTAATGGATTTGTTATTTTCAAATGAATAAATAGTTGTAATATTTGTTTTAATTCCTAATACCATAAAAATAGATATAAGCAAAACCTTTTTGGGGTCCTCGATAATTTCTAAGCGTGTAAAGGGGTGCTGAGACCAAACCGTGTGGGAAGCGCTGTGCTGAACGAACGAGTGGGAGGGAGCCGCCTCTCGGGGGCGGGTAACTAGCGTGTGTACCCATTTTCCGGGTTAACCAAGCGCCCTCCCACAGGGAGGCCCCGGCCGCAGGCGACCTTGGAAAGCGGTCGAGCCGGCGCGCGGTGCTCCAGGCCGGCCCCGTTCCAGCGAGGGCTCGGGGACGCCGCGCCCGACCCGCGAGGCCAATCCAGGCGCCACCCCGCCGCGAGCCGGGCCAGGCCGGCGGGGAATGGGGACCTGCACTCACGGCCTCAGCAGCGCCGCCGCCGCTCCGCGCGCCGCCCTCCGCAGCAGACGTAGCGCCATCTTCCCGCCGCGCGCGCCCCGCCCCGTCCCATTTAGCCACGCCCGCCCCCGCTTTGCCACGCCCCAGCCACGCCCCCACGTGGCCCGGCCCTGCCGCGCCCTCCCTGCTTGGAGCACCCGCCCCGCCCCACGCGAGTCCGCTCTGGCCGGGTCTTCGAGGCCCAAGTCACCCGCCCCAGCCGGCCAGCGCTGTCCGGGCGCCGAGGACATGCCAGCCTGCTGTCATGCGGGGCAGAGCAGAGGATCCGAATGGATAGCTCCTCTGAGCGGTTTCTCTGGTGACCGAAACCAGCTCTCCCTGAGCTTCTGAGTTTGTTTAGGCGACTGTTGAGAGACTTTGCGTTTTTCCCAGCCAGAGACGCCAAATTTTCTAGGGATTTTTCTATGCTGTTTTTGCTGTCAAAATACCTCCTAACAAAGTTTGTGAGCCTCAACGTGTGCATATCTTGGTTAACAATTAATCTAGGAGTGATTAAGAAAATGCAGAAGAGTCCATTCTGGAACAAATATGCCTGGAATAGATCAGAACAGCTGTTAGCCCTTTTCTGGGCGAGAAAGTCTTGCTGAAGAGACTGGCAGCAGAGGCGGCTGTTTCGTCTCCCTCCTGCGGTCGTTCCACAGTGGTGAGAACGCCAAGAGATTGAAGCAGGGGCCGGGCCCTGCCTGGATGAACATCACCTGCCTTTCCTTCTCCTCCTTCCCTGATCCAACTCTGCTTCCACCTACCGCCCAGTACCTTACCCAGGCTACCCCTAACCATGTCTTTTCCTACCTGCTCTGCATTTTTCTTTTTCACCTGTGACTTGTTCAGTTCTTGCCCTGAATTTACAACTGAAAACATTTCTCAGAACCTTCTGGTGGAAGCTGAATTGTGCTTTTGGTTGCAAGGAGTGACAGTTTAAACAAAGAAAAACCTGTTCAGCCAGAGTGGATTCCAAGATCTTTGGAAAAGTGCAGATGACTGGGAACATGGATGCTGAACTTTTGCTGGACAGAAGTATTATTGTTATATCTGATGCCAACAGGAGCATTCTGAGTCCTTTGAACTGAAGGAGATTGGAATGACCTCAGAAGCCAAGTCTTTCTGAACTTTTGCCTTCCTGTCTCCTGCTCCTCTTTCTCCCTCTGAAGTGATTCATAGAAACTAGAATTCTTCTTCCCCAAAGCAAGCCATCTTCTTTCTCCCTTCTCCCTTGGAGACACTCATTTCAGAGGGGTCCTGCCCCATACCCAGGAGGAAGGAATGTTACACGGAGAGGCTAAGAAGAATCTGGACAGACAGTCCTTGCTGGCTTTCTCCCCGTGGCCTGTTACCATTAGATCATACCCGTTTGTTCAATCACATTTCTACACAGCTGTCTGTCCTTCATCAAACCTAACCATTAAAACAGATAGTTTTCCCTGGGTCTTTGGGTCTTCATTTTTGAAGGCTCCCCTGTCATGTAAAACTTTGGTTAAACAATAAATTTGTTATACTTTTCTCTTGTTAACCTGTCTTTTGTTTTAGGAGTGTCAGCCTGTGACCCTTATGATGGGTGAGCAAGTGTATTCCACCTTTCTGCCCCTACAGGTACACAGAGTGGGAGTGGGGTTTATATGTTCCTCTACTTTGTGTATGTTGGAAAATATTCTTAATAAAAAGTTAAAGACAAAAGTCAATTCAACTAATGCTTTGCATAGAAAGAACCAGAAGATGAATTTACCTATAGTCAATGGAGGTTAAGCCTCATGGGCCCATTACTTGTACAGACCCCTTCTGAGTCCCCAGCAATGTGTTCACAAGGCCATTTGTTTGGCAAAATGTACAAAAGTAATATACAACCATGACATACCAATTAAAAATACAAAAAATGTACAAAAGTAAGCTGTTTTAACTATAATTGGTTAAGATGTTTTCTCTGTCTACTCTGGCTTTCCCTCTCTGGGACTTCTCTTGTGTTGAGTGGTATTGTAGTGGCTGCAGGCATTTTTGGGGTCCAGCTAAAGGGAAGTTGATGGGGCATTTCTGGTTTAGATTTTGTAGAATTTGTTTATGTGATTTGCAACCACTTCCAAGTCCTGGTTTAGGAATGGCTTCCAGGAAGATGCCCACTACCCACTGTGTTGACTCATCTGCATAAAAGTGCAAGATCTATGGGCACAGCCCAATAAGAATGTGCCCCTAGGGCACCTTGCACCAGAAGCCACATAGTGGAGGAGAAACAAAGTTTGAAAAGTATGGAGCCAGAGACCATCTGTAGAAAACCCTTGTAGACATCAGATATGTAAAATTGTAACTGAACCAAACTTGGTTCATTTACTCATGCACAATGGAAAGCCAAACACTGAAGCATCGAGGTTTTGCAGAAGCACTGAGTTTATTGTCAGGCGGCTAAAACAAGGAGACCTGAGTCAGACTCAAATCTGTCTCCTTGAGCTGGGAGTTGAGGCAGGTTTTATAGTCAGAGGGTAATGAGGTGTGATCTGACTGGATCCTGCCATGGGGTAATGTCAGGGTCAATCTTATTGGATCCTGGGTCCTGCCATGTGGTGTCTACTTCTTAATTCAGTCTCCACTCCTTGGTCCAAGCACTTAGGTTCTGCCTGTGATTGCATGCTTGGTTCATCTGGGCATGTTCAGGTTATGTTGATGTCAATGCTACCAAGAGCCCTTCTTTTTGTTCTTGATAAATTTTGCCCCTTTAAGGACTAACCAGCGCCTAGGTATCTGCCCCCTGAGCAGTATGTTGAAATAGCAAACTAGGCTTTGTGCTTTCACAATGCTGACAAGATTATATGTTATGGGACATGCTGGAGGCCAGATGTTGCAAATGACCATTAAACTTTGCTAACTCTGTGATCTTTGAGTTCCTTTCCTAGGAAACAGTTACTGTCTCTCAAGATAACCTCAAGGAGCTAAAAATTTCCAGACCTTTGACCACAGACTCCATGACACCAAGACACTCCATCCATCACGGGCATTTGACATCTGAGTTAGCTCACCTGCTGATCCCATGACCTATACCCACACACAGCTTGTGCACAATCCCTGCTGCAGCACATGGCCACATTCTCTGCCCCTCTATAAAAGCCTCCATCCTCAGTTAGTTGGAGAGGTGGATTTGAGACTTATGTCCCATCTCCAGGCTGACACTATCTGCAATAAAGCTCTTCTTCCCTGGCAATACTCATTGTCTCAGTGATTGGCTTTCTGTGCAGTGAGCAACTAGGCTCTGACTGAGCCCCTTTGGTTCAATAACAATGTGACCTTCAACCTGTGGGTCCATGGCAACTGAAAAACTCACAACTTTGTTACATAAAAGTTAAACCAGGTTGATCTGATGCAGTTACAAAATCATAAACAGCGAATTTGGTTCTTATCTATGTCTGGTCAGCATGGAAGTTCCCTCCTATGAGGAATAAACTCCAATAGCATTGTGGTGGTTCACACAGTGTCAACTTAGTTCTGCTGAAACCACATCTCCCCAAATTTCCTTGCCTGTGTGGTTCCAGGTTGGGGTTGTTCACAAGAGACATTTGCTTGTGATCTGGAAGGTGGAGATGCAGCAGCCATGATGTCGTGTAGGTTGGCATGGGTCACCAGGCACTGTGACCATATGAGCCGCTGGGGGTCAGTGGGCTCACCCTGTGGGCGCCAGGCAATCAGCATTAACTTCCTCCCTTGTAGGATTGTTTACCGATCTTATTCCATTCACATCTACCCATTTTTTTCAATTCAAACCAACATCTGTTGACATGATTCCTGACCTTAGAAGGTATCTTAAAGAAATTCTGACCCATGTGGCAACATGAATGAATCTTGAGGACATTATGCTGAGTGAAATAGCCAGACACCACAGGACAAATACTGTATGATTCCACTTATATGAAGAACCTAGAGTAGTTACACGCACAGAGGCAGAAAGTAGAATGGGGTTTGCTAAGGGCTGGCAGGAGGTGGAATGGGAAGTTAGTGTTTAATCGGGACAAAGTGTCAGTTTGGGATGATAACAAAAGTTTAAGAGATGGATGGTGGTGATGGTTGCACAACAATGTGAATGTACTAATGCTATTGAACTGAACAGTTAAAAATGGCTAAAATGATAAATTATATGTATTTTATCACATAAGGGAGAAGAGATTTCTTTTTTTTTTTTTTTTTTTT
>VBSM01000605.1:13715270-13734303 GCA_008086735.1 Cheirogaleus medius
AATTTCTTTCTATTTTTAGTAGAGATGGGGTCTCACCCTTGCTCAGGCTGGTTTTGAACTCCTGACCTTGAGCAATGCGCCTGCCTCGGCCTTCCAGAGTTCTAGGATTACAGGCGTGAGCCACCTTGCCTGGCCAAGAAGAGATTTCTTTTCTTCGCCTATCTCTGGGTTCATGGCTGGGACTCCTGTAATAAAAGACAGATTAACAAAAGAAAAGCATACACATTTATCTAATATAAATTTTACCTGACATGGGAACCTTCACAAGAAAATGAAGACCCAAAGAAACAGGGAAACCTGTGTATTTTTTAGGTTAGGTTTGGGGAAGAGTGGATAGTCTGGAGAAAAATGAGTGGAGTACAAAATGGTCTGATCTAAGGGTAAAAAACCGAGGGAATTTAGCAAGGCCTGTTTGCTCCATTTCTTCACTGTGTCTTCACAGACAATGTTCCTTTCCTCTAGGGACAGGGAGGGCACTTCTTGAATGAGAATCTTATGACCTGCTTCAGAAAAGAAGGGCAATAGGAAGGTCAGAGACACACTCCCGCTTCTGCAGTTTTCTCAAATGCCAAGGTGCTATGTTTTGGGGAAGCATGTCCCGAGCCCTGTCAACTACAATAAAAAAATTTTTTTTTTTTTAAAGAAGCTATCTGCCTAGTGAAAGAGGCAGACAGGTAAATGGGAAAAGGATGGGTTCTGTGTTTTGCTGGTGATATGGGGACAGGGGTACAGAAGTAGAAAGGATGCTGCAGTCCCCTCTGCGTGAGAGAGGCAGGGAACTGGGGGCTTCACAGAGAAGGGGACAGTGACCTGGAACGTGGAGACTGAATCGGTAGAAGTGTTTAGGGGAAGAGGAGAGCAGGCACAGAACACAGCAGGGCTCTGAGGGATAGTCCGGGGCCAGACTGCAAATGACCTGAATGCTCAAGTCTTAGCCAGTGTTGCTCTCAACAAATCAGGTCTCCTGAATGGAAGTGAGTTATGTTTTCACCACGTGATCTTGTCATTGTAATGAAACTTAACTCTCACTGTTAATCTTAGAAATATTTGGCTTTTGTATTGGCTCCACCCAAAAGGATACTGGATAAAAATATCTAATCAATCTAATCAGTTTACTGTAACATTTAACTTTCAAGTCGGAAAGAACAGGAACGATTAAGAAAATGAAGCCACATTATTCTTTCGTTATGAACACCAAAGGCTCTTTATCAGAATCCATTTTTTCCTTCCTTTTGGTGTCTGGCCAATGTAGGTTATTTTCACCAAAGTTGAGTCTCAAAGGCTGAGCGGGGCCGGTGTCACTGATTTAAGACTTCAGAATACTGCACTTAGAAAGAGGCATATTAGAAGTTCTGTGGAATGATTTTTAAACAGTGTCACAGATAGAACTACACTCTGAGAACATCCATCCCTCCTGCTGCTATGATACAAAACCCTCCCAGCCTCACCTGGCAGAGCTGCCTTTGATAACGGTGATGACTCTGTCTGGCCTCCTTGGGGAGAGAGGAGGGGACTGTCTCTCAAATTTAGGCCAAATGCAGAATAACTAACGACCACACTGTGGGTCTTCCAGGGTCATACCTTCCTCTCTATAAACTGAGGCAGTTAAACTAGATGACCTCTAAATCCTTTGCTAATCTCAGCCGCCACAACTGTGCTGCAGCGCCCCCTACTGTCAGCCGGCTGATGGTGCCTTGCACCCCTTGGGGCTCTACAGACCCCTCCTCCCCTGGTCCCCTCTTCTTTTTCCTGGAGAACTCATTCACTTCTAATTACTAGATAATGCACTCGTGTATGATTGTTGAATGTCAGCCCCGTGAGAGGAGGGATGTTGGCCTGTTTTGTTCAAGCACCTGGCACCCGACAGACACCTAAAACATACTTGTTGAATTCAAAATGTTGAATCTGGTGGCATCTCCTACCACATTTAGTCCTTCTGTAATTTCCCCTGTTATCACTTTGTATGTTGATCATGATTTGTTCCCCAGTTGTTTCTTAATTCCCTAGTGTGGTTGACTGAATAATGGTCCCCAAAGATGTCCACGTCCTACTCCCTGGAACCTGTGAATATGTTACTTTGTAGATGTGATTAAATTCAGGATCTTGAGATGGGGGATTATCCCGCATTATCTGAGTGGGCCCGACGTGATCACAGGTTCCTCACAAGCGGGAAGCCGGAGAGTCCAGTCAGAGGGACAGAGGTGTGATGCAGAAGCAGAGGTCAGAGTGATAAAAGGCCCGAGCCAATGAAAGCAGGTGGCTTCTAGAAGCTGGAAAAGGCAAGAAAAGGGCTTGTTCCCTTGAGCCTCCAGAGAGAACACAGCGTGAGGGCTACTTCAGACTTCTGGCCTTCAGAACTGTAAATAGGAAAGTTATGTTGTGTTAAGCCACTAAGTTGGTGAGATGTATTCGTAGGGACCAAGGGAAGGCTTTCCCTCCATCCTCTGAAGGTTCACTGAAGATGAACTGACAGCAGACAGAGTACTAGGGGAAAAGGCATACAGATGTATTTAACGTGCATAAGCACATGTCACTGCCTGAAATCATACTCTACGTTTATGTATTGCCTGCCGTTACTGTCGTTTGTTTGTTTATGGTTCGGTACTTTCCATGAGGGTGGGAACTGAGTTGACTTTGTTTGCTGCTGTATTTTCAATGCCTAACATGATATTCGTTGAATGAATGACTGAGAAGTTGACTAAGAAAATGCACGAAATTGTTCAGCAGCACTTTGGCCTACCTCTCGGAAGAAATAAGGGATAGCAACCTAAATGCAGTTTTAAATGATGAGATAAAAAGAAAAAACAATGCAGCGGTCCCAGGTGGTTAGTCGTAAGTGTGAGGGGGCAATTGCAAAGGAGACATGTAAGGGCAGCGGAGGCCCAGGAGTTACGTCCAGCTTCAGAAATAATCCCTGGGCTCTGTCTCTGCAATTCAAGTATTGGGAAAATAAAAGAGGATGTTGGCTTATTACAAGAATCTATTAAGAATTTTGGTTTTTAGCTTACAGAATCAGTGAGAGAGTCCCCTGTCTTGGCCACTACCAGGCAACCCTTTGAAAAATAAATAATATAACATGGGAGAGAATGTGTGTGCAAGGTGATTCATTGCATCATTATTTGTCATAGCAAAATATTGGGAAAATATCTAAATGGCAACCACCATCCTTCATGCTGTCCCTGTGAATCTGACTACTGTAGGGACCTCATATAAGTGGAGAATATTCTTTTGTAACTGATTTATTTTACTTAGCATAATGTCTTCGAGGCTTATTCATATTTTCTTGTATTCATTTTTTTTAACTCTGAAAGGATAAAATAGTGCTGATGACAGGAACTACCTGTCAGGAAAGGTAGGAATAGAGCAAGAGAAGATAACGGATAGGAAAGGTTTTCACTATATTCTTTTTTGCAATTTTTAAATTTTTGAGCCACTGAATTAACTTACTCAAAATGCTAAATTTTGAACAATTTGAACAATAAAGTGAAGATAAGAAAAGAGAAATTGCATTCTCACCTTCCTAAAGGTGTGGGTCACTAACTAGACCTGACCCAGAGCCCCCCAGGCACCGTCTTTGTATACAGAGGGTGATACATGTTTGCATCTTTGTGGCTGCTGAGTTTTGTGTTGGTTGCACATCCCATACAAGATTAAAAACTCCTGAAGTCCAGCCTGTGTTTCACACAGAGTGGGGGCCCAGTGACTTGCACCATTGACCGAAAGAACTGGCAGCCTCCGCGGAGGTGACGCTTAGTAAGATGTGTAATGTTGAACCATATAACGAAGGCTGTTTGGTTAAGGCCCTCTAGGTTGTGTGGAATTATCTATAATGCACCAGACAAGAAGATTGTTAACCAGCCTTATTACCAACAATTTCCTATTACCACGGTAGGGCAGGCAGATGATTTGAGGATTATCCAAACGCTGACAAATCCCCTGGGCCCTGACAATCTCATTTAGAAAAGAATCAAATCTGTTTATTGCTGATAATAGATGGCATGCCCGCAGGTTTGCTTGTAAGGCATATGCACATTGCTTTTTTTTTTTTTTTTTTTTTTTTTTTTAGCAACAGGAGTCAAACTTGAATTCGTCCTGATAAACTAGACATTTGGAACTTTATATAATCTAATTGCTCTGAGCTATTCCTTAATCCCCATTTGCTAACCCTTTGCACTGCTGCCCACATGACACAAACTTCTTCCATCCTGGATTGCAAACTGGTCCATCCAACAAAGGAGCCTCATAATTGTTCATATGCCTGAGATTCTCTAATGTACTCTTCCTTGTTTTTGTTTGTTGTTCTAAGAACTATCTAAATAAAAGAGCAAAGCAAATCTTAAACTTGTCGCTGTGGTAAAGTGAACTCTCCGGAGTCAAAGTCCATTTCTGCATTCATCTGTGCTCACAGCAACAGGTACAGTGGCAAACGCACTGTGTTTGTTTTTTTAAAGTAAACACATGGAGCCATGTCCGCACATTTCTGCTTGCCAATATAATCTCACAAAGCCCTTGACTCTGCGATGATGACATGTAGCTCTCCAGAAAGATGCTTTGAAAACAAAACAGGATAGAGCACATGGTCCCCACATCTCTTGTCTGAGTCACTATAGTCCTTAAAAGATAAATGACCCCAGTCCCTGACTTTTCCTATACATAAGATAATGTCTGATGGGGCTAGTGATGATACTTCTATAGTCTATAACCAGAAGTACCCTTACACCCAAACCTTGATGTCATTCTGCTTTAATATAACTTCTGAGCTAGTTTGATGTGGTTTTGTGCATACTGAACCCCCACCCCCTGTATATAAGCAGTGGACTGACATACTGTGCAGAGCAGTCTGATAGCACCTCTCTAAAGGGCTGCTCCTGGGCTGTAGGCCTCAGTCTATAGTTCTCAGTAAGACTTCTAAATAAAACTAACTTTAATTCTTTAGAAGCTTGACTATTTTTTCTTTAGTCAACAATATAATATATTCTCAAAAATGTTTATGGGATTGCCTTGTTCATAAACTATCATAATCGCTCCAGTGAAATGTTTTCAGATATCTGAATTTTGGTAGACAACATTTGGAAAACAGAATAACAATTAATTTAAATTAGATCTGTAATTCCTTTTGATTTATAAGAAACAAAATGCCGCATGCTAAATTCTAAACCTATGCATGTTGCTAATATTTAATCCTATATCCATAATATTGCAATGAATGTGATTAATTTTTAAAGTGTCTGCACAAGAAAAAATTTCTAAGTATAAGTTAATGTCTCCCTTAGCAGGATCCGCCTGACCCTTAAAGGTCTTTTGACCATTTCCATATGTAAGTTGCAGATGAAATTCGATACAGAAGCCCCAGACTCAGGTAACTCTAGGTGCCTATA
Source organism: Cheirogaleus medius (assembly GCA_008086735.1). Lineage (NCBI taxonomy): Eukaryota > Metazoa > Chordata > Mammalia > Primates > Cheirogaleidae > Cheirogaleus > Cheirogaleus medius. Next base: position 13,720,649 of record VBSM01000605.1, read on the forward strand.
CTGCTCCTGCTCCACTGGAGCCCATTAGTACTATCGTAAGGAGGAAGGCCAGTTATTGGCATCTAAGCTCATCCTTTTTCATCTCTTCCTTCTTGGTTCTAATTTTCCACCAAGTGAAACAATATCACTAGCCATATGATTTCCAGCATTCAAACAAAGCCCCCAATGGAGGTTTTGTTACTAGTTTCCTTAGAATTATAACAGTTTTAGAATTTGTCAGGTGAAAATGGCAAACTGTTAAGCATCTGTTTCCCCCTTTTTAAAAAATCCCATTTAGTATGACATAGGTAATAATACATGTTTATTATAGACAAATCGAAACATGCAAAAATAAGTAAGTAGGGGCATGGCTAGAAAGATAACACCTGTTATGGTTTGACTGTCCCTTCCAAAGCTCATGTTGAAATTTAATTGCCATTATATTAAGAGGTGGGAACTTCAAGAGGTGATGGATTAATGCCACTATTCTGGGAATGGGTTCCTGATAGATGATGAAGCCCAGCCCCATTCCCTTCGTGTCACGCACTCACTCACCTTCTGCCATGTTATGTTGCAGCTTTAAGTCCCTTGCCAGAAGCCAGAGCTGTGCTTTTGGACTTCTCAGCCTCCAGAACTGTGAGACATAGATTTCTTTTCTTTTAAATTGCCCAGTCTGTGGAATTCTCTTACAGCAACAGAAAATGGACTAACACACACCTGAAGGTAACTATTACTATAGTGACGCCTTTATTATAGACATGTCTTATGTATTTTTAACACATGTGTGTATATCTCTCTAGATAGATAGATGACAGATAGACAGAAAATACACACATGTATAGTCCTTAACAAAAATAACATCACAAATATATACTGTTTTGAAACTTATTTTTCTCCCTAAAATAAACCGCTGAAACATATATTTTAGGTAATATTATAAAACCCCAATACACATGAGAATATTCAGATTTTTGTGGGAAAGAAAAGAAACAAAATACATATGTAAAAATACTAAAGACAAATCCAGAGGAAGTGACCATGTAAGCTGAGAAAATAAGTTCAGAGTATTATGAAGTTACTTTCCTTTAATTCAAACTTTTTTACTCTGGTAAACTTTGAAAAATATGTTACACCATAAATTCTTCATAAGAATATAGCTGGGAAATTCTCCTACTGCCATGCAGTCTTAAGCTTAAAGTTTGCAAAATCTAGTTTTTGCTTCTTCTTTTTCTTCTTCTTCTTCTTTTAAAAAAGCCTTTTAATTTAACTTATTGACCCCAGTATTTTTGCTACATCCATTGCTAGGATCAAATCATTATACTTTTCAAAAGCGTTCCTTTAACCTGAGGTCAAACGAATGTGAAATATGAGGAAGTTATAAAAAGACTGAAATCTAGAACACCCATAACCCTGATGTACTTTATCCAAATTTTTATAACTTTGAAGTGCACTGAATACAGAAAGAATGCAGAGCTTTTATTTTTCCAGCCAGAGAAACCACACACAAAAAAAGAATAAAAAAGTATTTCTTTCTCTTTTCTGTACTCAACCTCTCAATCCAAAAAAAGGAAGTGGGGGAGGATCCAAGTCAAGCCAACAAAAATAAACTGTTGCCATTGTTTACTGAGAAAATAATTCCTGGGGATATTTTCCCCCAAAGAGCCAAAAAAAAAAAAAAAATCACAAAGAAATCCCTGGCTCAGTTTATTTCCTAGAGGAGAAATTGTTTAACATTTGTTTATTTTGTAAAAAATACCAATAACAAGTGGGCCCAGAAAATTGCTCCTCCTCTTTGTGTTGTGGGAAAGCAGGAGTCAGGCGAGGCTGGGCCTGCAGTTGGAATAGTTTGCTGTCTGGAATTGCCCGATCTTGTCTGACTTCTGTAGGATTCTCCACGTCCATGAACTGTGTCCCAGATGAATAACTCAAAGTCCCAAAGTGAGAGGTTGAGTTGGATGCATGGGGTGAGACCAGACAATGGAGGACTTTGAGGTCCAGGCGGTGGAGTTTAGACTTGACTCTCTCTGTGTGTGGAGGATTGAGGATGATGCCAATTCTTCCCTCTTCGCTGCATCCACACCTTTGTCGTTGGCTCAGTGTGGGTCGAGTATACCTCCTTGTCCCTTCCCTTTGAGCTTGGCCAGTGACTGTGTGTCAGCTCCAATCATAGGCCTTGCCCTGCTGTGTTGCTGCCATCGCAATGAGAAGAGCATGTCCTAGCAAAGCCCATTACGGCAAGGAGATAGTCTCACTGTGAGGCAGAACTGCCAGCTGCCCCACTTGCAGCAGAGCCCGCCACCCAGCCCAGCCAGATTGGCCGAACCTCAGCAGACACACGAATGCATCAGCAATAATAAATATCCACAGTGTTAAGACCTTGAGTTTTGGAACACTCCGTTGTGCTGCACTGTGCAGTAATACAAATTGATACATACTTTTAAGCAAAAAGAACCATTAAAAAATACTGTATGGGCTGGGCACGGTGGCTCACACCTGTAATCCTAGCACTCTGGGAAGCTGGGAGGATCGCTTGAGCTCAGGAGTTCAAGACCAGCCTGAGCAAGAGCAAGACCCTGTCTCTACAAAAAATAGAAAAATTAGCCAGACATGGTGGTGCATGCCTGTAGTCCCAGCTATGAAAGAAGGAGGCTGAGGAAGGAGGATCTCTTGAGCCCAGGAGTTTGAGGTTGCAGTGAGCTATGATGATGCTACTGCACTCTAGCTGGGATGACAGAGCAAGACCCTGTCTCAAAAAAAAAAAAAAACTGTATGTAGTTTAATGTGTGGCTGGATATAAGATAGACTGAGGTGGGGGGCAGATTGTTCAGTGGTCGAGATGTCAGGCGATGAGCCCATGAACAAGTGCAGACACTGTGGAGGTGAGAAGGAACGGGAAGAGTAAGGAGAACAACAAAGGACTGGCTGCAAGGATGAGAGAAAAGCCTGAGTCAGTGGAAGATGATGCCAAATTTTCACACTTTGGAGACCAAGAAAATGGTGATAACTTCTAGAGATGTTAAAATTTGGACACAATTTTAGGAAAAATACTGAGCTTACTCAGGACATGGTGGGTTTGAAGCGGCAGCACATAATCGGACGGTAGTGTGGCATAGTGGAGAGAGCACTGGCTTTAAATAGTGCTGGCTGCTGGTTCTGGGTTGGCCTCTTGCAAGGTGTGGGGCTTTTCCAAATAACTTAAACTCTATGAGCCTCAGTGTCCTCCCCTGGAATGACTGTCGGGGGTGACGACTGTACAGGTGGACGGTGAGGTGGACCTCGTTGGGTGTTTGGTCTGCTCAGCATCTCTGCCTTTGGGAACAGCCCTCCACTGGCTCATGGGACTGTCATTCACATGACCACCTCCTCTGCCACCATGAGGGAGGCTGGCATGGGCACATGACCTAACTAGGCAAGCGGAGTCTGTGTTTTGGGGATGATATGAATATTTGGGGAGAAAGGGGTCTCTTCTGATATCAAGAGCAGTAAGGACACTATAGACCTGCTAGTATTATCATCTAGGCCTGCGGCTCCCAACGTGGCCCATACTGGTCTATGGTCTATTAGGAAACGGGCTGTGCATCACTGCCTGAGCTCCATGCCACCACCACCCTACGACACCCCACCCCAGGTCCGTGGAAAAATGGTCTTCCATGAAACCAGTCCCTGGTGCCAAAAAGGTTGGGGACCGCTGCTCTAGACTGCTTTGGGGAGAGAAGTTGCCTGGGAATGACACTCACGCAGAAAAAAGCAAAGATGAGAAATGGAGAAGGAGAGAAAGCGCGAGAGAGTGCCTTATTGATATTGTTTGAGCCCTTAGATTGAACAATGACATTCATTGGACTTTTCAGCTCCATGAACTAATATGCATATATTTTTAAATTAAGGTAGTGTGTGTTGAGTTTTGGCTCTTAAAACCAAGAGTCCTAATTCAGCAGGTATTCAAGACACAGAAGCTAAACAACATCCAGTGGGGAATGGCCCACATACAGTTTGCCTGACTTTATATTCCCTTCTGCTTGCCATAAATGGCTTAAAGCCAAATGGCAGCAGAACAGGTATGAAGTCTGCAGCATTGATACAGACGTGGGTTCATGGGACTTTGAAAGGGAGGTGAAGAGATTCACACCACCAGATACAAAGGCATAGCACAAGCTGTAGTAATAACAATGTGCTGTTGGCAGAAGAACCAGCAAATAAACCTCGTGGAGCAGAAAAAAGAGCTCAAACACAGATCCGCTGACATGTTGTGGGCAACACCACCAACCTGAAGGAAAGGACAGATTATGTACTAGGTGGTGCTAGGAAAACTGGTTTACTCTGTGGAGGAAAATAAACACTAGATACAAAGGTCAATTTTGATGCGTAAATTCTAAAGGCATAAGCTATGAGGGAAAAATTTGACGTATTTGAACGTATCAAAGTTAAGTTGTTCTGGTCAACAAAGGACACTACAGACAGAGTGGGAGAAGAGAGCTGTATGTCAAAATCCAATAAAGAATTCTATCTAGAACAGAGGGCAGCAAACCATGCTCCATGGTCCAAGCCAGCTCTGCCATCTGTATTTGTAAGTAAAACCAAAGTTCTGTTGGATCATAGCCCCACCCATTCATTCCGTATTGTCTATGGCTGTTTTCCTGCTACAGAGCTGAGTTGATGCAGCAGAAAATATCTGGTGTGCAAGACCTAAAATATCCACTGTCTGGGCCTTTACAGGAAAAGCTTATCAGCACCTTATCTAGACTATACAAGGAAACCCTAGAATACAAGGAAAATGTCTGGAGCCCAGTAGAAAAATGGGCCAAGGATATAAAAAGAAAAATATGAAGAAATGTTCAACCTCACTATTAGTAAGAGAAATGCAAATTACATAAAACAATGAAATACCACCTTACACCCACGATGTAGGAAAAATTAGAAAGTCAGATGATAGCAATTGTTAACAAGGTTATAGGGAAATGGATATTATTATGCACTACAGGTGGGAGTGCTGACTCTGTAGTCTCCTGGAGAATAGCCTAGAAGATCTCAGTAAAATTCATGTGTGTTACCCCATGATCCAGCAAGCCCACCCCTGGATGTAACACTGAGAAACTTATACCCAGGTCTGTAAGAGAACATGAACAAGGATGTTCGTCCCGGCAGTCTGTGGCAGCCCGCTGTTGTGCCGGCCCAGCAAGGTGAGGTGGAGGAAAGGACAAATAAAGCATTGCTGGTGCTCACAGACAGGCCAGGCAGCAGTTAGCAATGAACTAGAAGTGTACATTCGGCCGTGTGGGTAGACCTAAAAACATACAGTGGAGGAGAGAAGACAGAGACAGAATGAGATCCATAGCCCCACACTGTGTGTGTGTCTGTCTATGTATCTATCCATACATGCAGATACACACATAATACATACACAAAACCATTCTATGTGCTTTTCAAAATTCTGTACGTGTCCAAGAACATACATCAAAGACATTACAGGGGATGGTGGTAGAGTGGAAATGGGAGTGGGGTTTAGAAATTAAGAGAAAATTAAAGTGAAAGAAGGGAAGGGCCTCACACACAGAGATGATAATGGAATGAGCTAAACGCTGTGAACCTGAGATCCACATGTGTGGCTGTGAGCCAGAGGATCAGAGGAAGTGGCAGTGGCTTCCAGACTGGAATTGAACTTGGGCAAATAGGTGGGGCTAGAGATGAAGATCTGAGAGTTCTTTGCAGAGAGCTGCCACTGCAGCCCGACGTGAGTGCACGTTCACAGGCACACATTAACTCGACTGGCCCTTCCATTGCAGGGGATCCCGTTTGCACCAGGTACTGTTTTATGGCCTCTGAGCTCCAGATCACGCTTCCTTGCCCTGCTACGTGACACTGGAGCTGGATCCAGCAAACGAGCCTCCTTTGCCACCTGCCACAGTGTTAGGTTTAGTCAGGGGCAGGCCCTGGAGAGCCCCTGCTGGTGGCGGGCTATCTCCCTGGTCCCGGTGTTTTTCCTCTTGATGCTGCAGCACAGCCGCCAGTGGGAGACCCAGGGACACAAATATTCCAGGAAGTTTCACTGTCACCCAGAGGGTGGCCTTCGGAGAGTTTCACCAGCACCCAGTGGGTGGTTTTCCGCTTGCCAGCGTGGCCCGCAGCGCCTCAGCAAACTCCTGCCCCAGCATTGGCCACGTCACTTAATCAGTGCGTCCTTCCTCGCAGCCGTGGAGGCGCCGTCTTCCACGTTTGTCTTCCTTGAGCGTTTGGCCTCAGCCCTAGAGGTGGCTGTTTCTCCCTACATCTGCTATTCCTATATTGTGCTTTGTTTTGTTTTTAATCGAAGGTCCCTTACTGGTCCTACTCCCATGAGTGGCCGTGACCAGGGAGAAAAGGGAAAGGGACCAGCGGCGTGGGGAGGGCTCATCTTCACAACACTCCGTTTACACACACAACCGAACAGACAAACATAGAGTCACTGTTGTGCTTAGAAGTTGGTAGAATGGGGGGGAGGGGACAGGGAGGAATTGGGGTGTCACCAAAAAAAACACAGTCTCCCCCCAAACTAGGGTGCCTGGTGAGAACTTGGTCTACTTCAATCCAAGAGGAATCAAAAGATCAAAAGCGGTTTGGAAAGGCCAGACAGTGGGGATGGAGGGAGGAGGAAGGTCCAGGATGGGGAACCTGTTTGGAAACTGGGTGAAGGGGTTGCCCTCCCCCATTGAGATCCCCCAACCCCTTCAGTCTGGGAGGAAAGGGCAGCCTGCATTCCCCCAGCCAAGTCTGCGGCTGCCAAATGCTCCAGGCAGGGGGCCGGAGGGGCTCACGAAGGCTTGCCCTCGGGAATGACGGCAGCTTCTCTGCCGGGGCATGGCGGTCCTGGACCTCCTCTTAGCAGTTTGCTTATGAATCATGCTTGAGCCTCATCAACTTCTCCTTGATGATGTCCTTAGAGCTGGCAGAGGTCATTTTGCTCTTAAGGGGTGCAGACTCAGGGGCCCAAAAGGTAAACAGCAGGTCCCCCTCCTTGCTGTCCTTGGTCTCATAGATTGGTCACAGAGGGTGGCTTTGTCTGGCAGCATCTTAACAAAGGTGGCATAAGGTCATTGACAGTCTGGCTGTCACCATGCTGCCCGCCGCGATCTCTGTGCCCTCTCTGGGATGATGTTCTTCTTGTCCCCACTCAGGCAGAACAGCACTATCTTCTCCCACTTCTTCACCTCCTCTGACATCAACCATTTGTGCACCTTTGTGTCATCAGACACCTTCACGTTGCCGTCAGAGACAGCTGTACTGGAAGCCATGTGTCTGGACGTGAAAGGGAGATGTGAGCCACTGCAGCTGCCACTGGATCCTCTATTCCTGCATTTTTAGGGTTCTCTTTACTCCTCTTAGTAGTCGTGATCCTTTATCTTACGTGTCAACTTGACTGTGCCACAGGGTGCCCAGATCTTTGGCCAAATGGTTTTCTGGTGTGTGTTTGTGAGGGTGTCTCTGGGTGAGATTAACATGTGAATCGGAAGACTGAGATCAGATCACCCTCCCTAATGTGGGTGGTCCTCTTCCAGTCAGCTGGAGGCCCGAATAAAACAAAAAGGCTGACCCTTCCCCAATTAAGGGGGAATTCTTCCTGCCTTCAGACTCAGACAGAAACATCAAAACATCGGCTCTTCCTGGGTCTTGAGCCTGCTGGCCTTCGGACTGGAACTATGCCACCACATCTCCTATCACTAGATTGGGACTCGCCAGCCTCCATAATCTCGTGAGCCAATTTCTTGTAATAAGTCTCTTTCTAATCTACATATAATACATAATATTATAATATTATTACACAGATAACCCTTCATAAATATATGGTTATATGTAATATGTAGATATATCCTGTTGGTTCTGTTTCTCTGGAGAACCCAGACTAACACAGTGGTTAATTCTCTTTTCACTAATTTAATAATTCTTTTTTTTGAGACAGTGTCTCACTTTGTTGCCCGGGCTAGAGTGCCATGGCATCAGCCTAGCTCACAGCAACCTCAAACTCCTGGGCTCAAGCAATCCTTCTGCCTTAGCCTCCCAAGTAGCTGGGACTACAGGCATGCGCCACCATGCCCGGCTAACTTTTTCTATATATTTTTTAGTTGGCCAATTCATTTCTTTCTATTTTTAGTAGAGACGGGGTCTTGCTCTGGCTCAGGCTGGTCTCGAACTCCTGACCTTGAGCAATCCTCCCGCCTCGGCCTCCCAGAGTGCCTAGGATTACAGGCGTGAGCCACCATGCCCGGCCCTAATAATTCTTTATATTAAATTTTCCCTGTTGAAATTGCTGGTGTGGTTTCTTCCCTTGACTGGGCCCTGACTGCCACACCATCCTCACAGTAAAACAACAAGCAACAGCACAAAACAAACCTTCCCTCGTTTTCTTACCCTTCACAGCTGACCCCCATTGACTCCTCTGTCTCATCTTCTCAGCTCACTGCATCAACTCTCCCCATTGAATGTGACATTTCATCGGCAAATTCCTAATCGTCCAAAGAGCCACCTTACAGAATTTTCTGTTACTCACCTCCTTCTGAAAACACCCTTCTCCCTGGTTTCCCCACCATGTTTCAGACCATTCCCTTTGGAAGCCAATATCATTCCTATACAGTAGCAAGAGCAAGAACGTTGGAGTTAGGCAAAATGGTACTGAAACCCTTGCTCCGACATTAATACGCGGTGTTACCTTGATCTTTGTGAGCCTCGGTCTGCCTTCTCATCTGTAAATCTGGGGTAGTAACGATAACACCTAGCTTGCAGGGTTGTTTTAAACAATAAGGTAATTTATGTAAAGCATCAAAGCCTAGAGCCTGGCAAACAGTAGGTGCTCAATAAAGGTTAGCTGCTGTGTTCTCCTGAGGACCCTGGTCCACCCTTTAGCAGGTGTCGGTGACGCTAGGCTCCCTCTTCTCCCTCTCTCAACTCACTTTCCTGAGCAACCTGCACACACGTGAGGCTTTAACTACCGCCTAGTGACACAGGCACGACTCTCGAGTCTATACGGTCCTCCTAGACCTCGCGTCTAACTCAGATTGGGGTCTAATGTCGCCTGAGCACCTAGCATACCCCAAACTCCCTTTGTGAACCGTGCAACCTTCAGGGGTTCCTTGCCTGTGTCTCCGTGCATTTCGGCCACAGGGCACCGGACGAGGGACTGGCGCTGGGTCAGGAGCCGCTGTCTCAGGCCATGGCGCAAAGGCTCCACCCACACGGGGCTGTGCTGACACAGGACGTGGAGGACTGGGTCAGACCCTCTCTGTGAATGTGACAGGGAGAGGAACTCGGTATTAGCAGCCAGAGCTGAAAGAAAACAAGAAAATCTAGTACGTAGCTCCCTCATGGCAATGGAACCTAGGGGTAAGCGGTAGCAGTGATGAGAAGCTCTGTGACACACGTGCGGAAGCCCTACAGCCGGCAAGGGACACCTGATATTGAACTGCGGGAGTTCCTGGGAGTTACTGCTTGTCATGAAGCACATTCCAAGATGCCATGGAGCCTAGATGTTGAGATAATTTCCTGTCTTTTTACTTCTCATTGCTTCTCTTCTCTCTTTCATAGGAAAAAAAAATATATATATATATATGTGTGTGTGTATATATATATATATATAATATACATTTTCCTAGCTGAGTGCGGTGGTTCACGCCTATAATCCTAGCACTCTGGGAGGCTGAGGTGGAAGGATTGCTTGAGCTCAATCCTCTTTTTTTTAGGAGTTCGAGACCAGCCTGAGCAAGAGCAAGACCTTGTCTCTACTAAAAACAGAAAAATTAGCTGAGTGTGGTGGTGCGCTCCTGTAGTCCCAGCTACTTGGGAGGCTGAGGCAGGAGGATCACTTGAGCCCAGAAGTTTGAGATTGTAGTGAGCTACAATGATGTCACTGCACTCTACCTGGGGTGACAGAGTGAGACTCTGTCTCAGAAGAAAAAAGAAAAAAGAAAGTAAAATTATACATTTTTCTGTATACATTTTTTCCTGCAGTAAAAAATGCTCATGCCCATTGTTTCTCTGCAATAAACGCTGTCATCTGGAAAAGCTGAAAAAGTCTTTGCTCCTTACAAGCTGAGAGAGCTTAACCAACACACCTTCAGAGCTTCAGATCCATCTAGATTCATCCACCAAACTGACTATAGGTAGGTGACTAAAGATATCCTTTTCTGGATGAATGAATGAATGAATGCATGAATGTATGCATACACACATAAAAGCAGGGATTAAAGGAGGAATGAGCCAGGACAGGACATAGTGAAGAAATAGATGGAAAGGCAGGGAAGAATTAAGACAGTGCACAGGCCGGGCGCGGTGGCTCACGCCTGTAATCCTAGCACTCTGGGAGGCCAAGGTGGGCAGATCGCTCAAGGTCAGGAGTTCGAAACCAGAGCGAGACCCCGTCTCTACTAAAAATAGAAAGAAATTAATCGGCCAACTAAAAATATATAGAAAAAATTAGCCGGGCATGGTGGCGCATGCCTGTAGTCCCAGCTACTTGGGAGGCTGAGGCAGAAGGATCACTCCAGCCCAGGAGTTTGAAGTTGCTGTGAGCTAGGCTGACGCCATGGCACTCTAGCCCAGGGAACAGAGTGAGACTCTGTCTCAAAAAAAAAAAAAAAAAAAAAGACAGTGCACAAGCGCAGTGGCATGCACTTGTGGTCCCAGCTACTCAGGAGGCTGAGGCAGGAGGATCACTTGAGCCCAAGAGTTGGAGGCTACAGTGAGCCATGACTATGCCAGTGCATTCCAGCCTGGGCAACAAAGAGAGATCCTGTCTCTTAAGTAAATAAGAGGAATTAAGACAGTGCATTGCTGCAGATGGCAATAGATTCAAGCTTTGGTTCTCAAACATCAGAGGGCATCAGAATTATCTCAATGGCTTCTTAAAACCCAGGTTGCTGGGCCCTACCTGTGAGCTTCTGACGCAGTAGGTCTGGTTCGGGTCTGAGAATCTGCATTTCTAACAAGTTCTCAGGTGAAGCTGACACTGCTGGTCTGGGAAGCCCACTGAGAGCTGCCAGTGTTTCAGAAAGAAATGAATGTCTAAGAAAATCAAATACCTCACAGGCCTGGCAGGAAGTAATGAACGGATTGAGGGGATTTCTATGTTGTCAGTCCAGAAAGTGACTTCCAGAGGATAGCAGGTTTTGCTGTTTCCTGCCTCCTGAAAAAATACCAAAATAGGTATTCCTGTCCCATTGTTGAACTTGGCAGGTAGGGAGGGTGAGTCCTCTTCATTCAAGCTGTTGTCACATTGTCCTCGGCACCGGGCCCCGACTAGGAGGACAGTCTGTGCTGGTTAATGGGTCATTCAGCGTCTGTCTTCCTCAGAATCCTGCACTTTCAGCTATAACCCACCCCAGGTCAAAGGTGTTCAGTGCAATAGAGGCATGTGTGCTTGCAATCCGAATTTCAATAGAGCAGAAACTAAAAATAATCAAAATCACTTTGAAAGGAGGTGGAGAGAGTTATGTCCTGAACACAGCTATTCTTTGCCAGTCATCTAGGTTAGCGTCAAATTAGGACTGAGGCAGTGAAAGCTCTGGAGCTCCCTCAGATGGACATTTTTATTTCAATTCTGTCCCCGACTCAGAGCATATTTCATTGCTTACTAGCTATAGGACATTATTGGTTGCCTGCTGTATGCATTTCCTAGGGCTGCTCTATAAAGTACAGGCACTGGGCAGCTTAAACAACAGGAATCGAGTCTCTCACAGTTCTGGGGGCTACAGGTCTGAAATGAAGATCGTGACATCAAGGGCCGCGCTGTCTGTGAAATCTATGGGGGAGGGTCCTTCCTTGCTGCTTCCGGCTTCTCACGGTTTGCTGGCGATCCTCGGCCTGCCTTGGCTTGTGGCCTCGTGGCGCCGATCTCTGTCTCTGTCCTCACCTGGCATTGTCCTGTGTGTCTCTGTGTCTGCATGTGGCACGCTCCTGTCCTTACAGGGGCACAGTCATACTGCATCAGGGGCCCACCCAGCTTCCGCAGGGCATCGCCTTCACCAATTACATTGCCAAGACCCTATTCCCAAATAAGGTCACATGCTGAGGTGCTCGGGGGTTACCTAGTACCTTTTTTGGAGGGAACACTATGCACAATTAACATCTACCCCAGACCCTTTACCATTTTCTCTTTTCTAATAAAACCCAAATTTTTCCAAAAGCATATTAACTGATACATCTGTGAATAAAAATATACAGACAGAGACTGGAAAGACCCTGCCCATGCGGCAACAGCTTGTTGTGCACAACACGTCAAATTCTTGTGCACGACAACAGGTACTTGGGTAACCCGCAGAATATGCTCTTGAAGAGCTTCTAGCAATGGAGAATCCAGGCAAAGCAACCAGCGTTTAAAAGCTGGGGCTGTCAGAAGGCCATGTACAGCCACGGCATTGCTCAGATAATTACTGTGCTAATCATCGGTGTTCCTGCCTGTTCTCCGCATCAGGGTGTGAGACTGGCCTATCTACCCATCTCAGCTCTCTCCGTAAGGAAACATAGAATAGGCACTTGAATACACATGGTTCAAACATTTTTAAAAATGTTTACCTTGCTAAATCCGTCTTCTGCCCCGTGAGCTGTTATCTGCCCCTGCAATTGAACAAGCACTAAGACAACAGAGCAGACACCAGTTCCCCCAACTCGGAACTAAGGAAGTGGACACAGAGCTTGGGGGACAGCCATGGGTGACCCAGTTGGGAATCCCAGACTGTTGGCAGAGGATCTCTGTTCCCCTTGGGGCACCGAGTGACAGTCCCCAGGAATGCAAATGAGGACCAGGTGAGGTTTGAGTGGCTTGGCCGGGGGCTGGCTAATGGCACAACTTCAGCTCAGCCCAGGAGGACAGGCTGGACCAGACCCACAGAGATTTGAGTTCAGCTACTGCTCCGGGCTGAATGTTTGTGTCCCCACAAATTTACATATTGAAGCCTAAATCCCTAATGTGAGGGTATTGAAAGATGGGGCCTTTGGGAGGAGTTAGGGCAGTTAGGTCTTGCAGGTGGAGCCCTCGTGAATGGGACTAGTGTCCTTACAAGAAAAGATACAAGAGAGATGACCTCTCCCCGCTCTCTGCCACCTGAAGAAACGCTGAGAACCAGGAGGCAGACCATTGCCAGACACCAGGTCTGCCAGCACTTTGATCTTGGACTTCTAGCCTCCAGAACTGGGAGAAATAAATGTCTGTTGTTTGAGCCATCTGGGCTATGGTATTTTGTTAGAGCAGCCCGAGCTGAATAAGACTTATACAGTCAGGGATTTAGGGACAATTTCCTTCCCATCCGTTCCTGACCCACAAAGTTGGGTGTGAAATCAAGGAGGGCTCCGTGGACTCACCTACATATTGCAAAATAGATGTGCCGGGAAAAATAGTCAAAGATGAGCAAAGGAGATTATTAGTGTCCTTTCACTGAAATGCTGGGGGTTATCCCTGCGACTGTTTGGGATTACTGGATCCTACAGGACTGCGTGTGCACCCGTGATGGTCTTTGATTGAACTAGTTTAGAATACTGTAGAGATAAAAGTAAACTTGTAGAAAACTGATAGTCATGCAAAGATTTCCTGTTCACAGCAATGCAAACGATCTTGTTCATAGTAATGCAAAAGAATTTTGCCAGCCGGGCGTGGTGGCTCACCGAGGTGGGAGGATTGTTCAAGGTCAGGAGTTCAAGACCAGCCTGAGCAAGAGTGA
>VBSM01000605.1:13743938-13785953 GCA_008086735.1 Cheirogaleus medius
CAGAGACGCTCTATCTGGCGGTGTTTCTCGTCCGCCATCTTGCTCCGCCCTCTCATTTTTTTAAACACATAAATTGGCTGGGATCACGTTCAAGCTCCTTCACATGGCAAGTCAAGCCTTCCTGATCAGGCACCTGGCTCATATCTCTGATGCCTTTTCTGTTTTGATATTTTAATCAGATCTGAAATAAGGCCTTTGGTAGCATGAGATTCACATCGGTACAGAACTTTGAAGCAACTGCATTTGAAACACTTTAAAGTTTATCTTCACTTGTCACCAAAATCTGTTACAAATTCCAATATGCTATAGACTTTGTGTAGTAAAACAAACGTGCTTATGTAAGCCCTTAATCTCTTCTCTGTGTTTTAAGATGTTTTAACAGTAAAATTTCTATGCTGTTTTGTTACACCTTTAGGAGGGCTTTTCCTAATTTCCTAAATTAGAGAGACCACATGCGCAAACGTGTTGGCGTGGACAGAGGTGAAGGGCGGTGCGGCAGCTCTGGCAGGTTTCACTGTGGAGGAACGTGCAAGGAATGGGGAGTAGCCAGTGTCACTGCAGTTGTCCCAGGCGGTGTCCCCACAGACCCCAGTGGTGGAAGGGCGGACGGGAAGCCATGGATCTGAGGACTTGGTCAAATGCATGATATTTGGTGACTAATTGAAGGGAGGTGCCCTAGGGCCTGGGAGCCTGCAGCTCTGGGCATTAAGTAGATCCCTGAGTTTCTACGGAGATGGAGAATCCGGGAGGAGCAGCAGGTTTGGGGGATGGAGGGAAGGTAAGTTCACTTTTGTACATAGCGATCTGGGGGTTCCTGAGAAGCACGGAGGTTGCTGCAGCTGGAGACGACAGTGGAAAAGGACACCAAGTGAGAACAGGGCAGAACATACATCAACTCTTGAGTGGGCAGAAGTGAAGCCCCCAAAGGAGATGGACAGAGGCAGAATTAGGAGGAAGAAAACCTTCAGTGTCCCCTATTTTAATGTACCTCTCCAGAACATGTGTAGGGTTGGGACGTGTTTGTGACAATCTCCTTGAGATTTATGCAGGTGGGTTCAAGCCCAGACGCTGAGAAACACTGCTTTCAGGACAAAGTTTCCAAGAGACAGAGTATCATGTCAGCAAAGACCTGGTGAAATCAGGGCTGGAAAAGGTGATTAATTAGGTGGGCACTAGAGACGTCAGCAACATTTCCAGTAGAATCCGAGGCAAGTGACAACCCAGGAGGGCAAAGATGGGCAGAGGGAAGGAGGAAAAGAGGCAGAAATGGGTCAAAGGTTTTGTTTTTGAAACCTAGCAGAGAGTTGGAATATATTTACACACAAAGCAAGGAGAGGAAGGGTTCAACACACAGAAGGGAAAATGGAGGAACCAGTCTTGAACAGATAGGGAGAAGGCGGTTGAGGATGTAACCAAGTCTGAGATGACAGCACAGCTGGAGAAAGCAAGGGAGACCAGGGCAGCCAGGTGCTGCCGGGAAGCTGGTGACCTTGCTGACGTGCTGGCAAGCAAACGGGCTCAGATAAAACGCCCTCTTTAAACAGTGCTCAGGACGGCCCTGCAACATGGCCAGATCTCTAGAAATGACCCAGGTGGACAAAAGGAATGAATCTAACATCTCTCCAGCGGGAAAATACTGCAGTTACCTTGTTCCAGGTTCCGGCTCCATGCCCCCTTCCTCACGACTGCTTCCAGCTATTACGGCTCAAGCGAGACTTCTCCTTGGGGTTCGTGGTCGCTCAGGTCTCACAAGGAAACAAGACTGTTTTTGTCCTGGGCTACACTCAAGCTAAGGAGAAGGACCCACGTGTTCTAACCAAGCTCTTGCACATGCCATAAACAGGGCACTGCTTTCCCGGAGACTCCTTAATCACAGCAGCTGAGCCCTGGGACAGTCGTGATCAAAGTCGTGGAGGGGGCTGTTTCCCCACTGCCCTCCTCGCCTTCCTCGTCAGTCTCTTACCTCTGCTTTCCTCCCTCTTGTCTCCATTGTTTAAGTGTGAAATACAGTTACTTCAAAGTACAAATAAAAAGTTATACTGAAACAACTGGTTGACTGTTTTCAATCACTAAGCTAATTGTTCACTGAAGGGAAAATAAAATCAAAGAAACTTAACTTTGACCAATAAAACTAATCTGGTGTCTGAAGCAGGAATTAAAAAAAACAAACCTCTTTGTTTAACCACCTATTTCAACGGCACCTTCAGAGAATTAGTCGGCCCTCCACAACTGCAGGTTCTGCGTCTGTAGAGTTCACCAACAGCACACCAAAAGTATTCAGAAGTAAATAAAAATACAATAAAAATAATACAAATAAAAATATAACTATTTACAAAGCGTTTACATAGTATTAGGTATTATAAGTCATCTAGAGAAATAGATATGGGAGGATATGCTTGGGTTATATGCAAATACTTTGCCACTTTATGTCAGGGAATCGGGCATCCATGGATTTTGGTATCCGCAGGGGTCCTGGAACCGATCTACCATGGATACCAAGGGATGACTGTACCTATAAAAATGAAATACACTACAAGAGATATATGAAATAAATTTAAAAGAAACTCTTCTATCATAAATCCTTTATGAGAGGTTAAAAATGACTACAGCTCCTCTTTCATTATTTAAAACCAATAGGTTAGTTTTTGTAAAAAAGGATTGCAACATAAAATTAATCGGTAAGAAAGAACCCAGCAACATCATATAAGTGACAACTAGTGATTTTAGTTGTAAGTTTAATGACAGTATCTGATTTGCTCTCATAAGCAGCAAGCAGTGAGCCCCTAAAATACAAATGAATATTCTCATAAACAGATTTGATGCCTCCAAAATCACCCCACATTTCTATATTCCACATAAATGAATTTCAGTTAGTCAGATGAACGTGAAGGAGAAATAGTGCATTTCTTAACTCCAAGAAGTAAAATTGTTTGTGAAATCTAAGTTAAAACAATGAAATCATAAAGATGACTTGATAGTCATTGCTAAGGTATAGATCATAAAACTTGATTTTTAAAAAAATTAAAAATACTGTATTTTGAAAAACAAGTCAAAAATAGAAGCTTCTTAATGACAATGTAGTAAGGCCCACTTTAAATATTAGACTTATACATAATTCATCTGACTAGGTATGCATGATCACAATTTTCATTATTGCCTCACAGTGAACATTTTAGACAAAGTCCCAAAGAGTGAAATTTCATTTAGATCAAAACTCAGAAAGTGTTACATTAACAAAATTCAGTAAAATCTGATAAAATAGTATAAATCATTTTAAAACACCCTTGGTAAATAGATTTGTATTTACAGAATCTCCATGAATATATAACAGGTAATGATGCAATGAAGACGTTTTTACAATATTTATTAAGATAACAAATTTATAAATTGAAAGACTCAGAGGCACATAGTTTAAAAGGCCAATACCATGGGAATAATGAAGTCAACACAGAAAAGTAGAAGATATGAACAGTTACAACCAATACAAGATCTTTTTTAAAAGCCACATTCCCCCAGTGAACACATCATAGGAATCATCCTTCAAAATTACCATGATAAAAAGTTATTTCCTTCAAAGAAAAATAATTCTTTCCACCTACCGAGCCTAGAAAATCCTATTTACAATGAACTGTCCTGCATTTCATCAGTATTATTTAACATGGCCTCTTCTACTCTGCCATTAGAAGTATGGAAAATTTTATAGCTATTGTATTTACAAATGCACATAATATTTAAATTTGCTCTTCATTGAGCACAACTGAATATATACTTAATCAAATCACAATACAAATGCTTTATAGTGTTGAAGACATTTTGTGGGGAAAGGTGTATGGGAAGAGGTGTATTTAGAATTATGTTGTTTCTGAAGGATTACTAGGCCAATAAGTCTGATAAAACTCAAGGTAGTCACAAAAACAGGTCTTTGTTGATGAAGAATTTAATTTATTTCTGTTTTAACTGGACACACTGGGCTTCTTCAGTCAACCTTCACCACACTGTATATTTTGGTAACAAACCAAAAGCATGCAAAGAAGCCAATTGTTCCTATAAAAGAAAAAACAAAAATAAACATTTTTTCAAAGGAAGTTTCATAATTTACACAAAAATACAGACTTAAAATGACTGGTTCCTTAAAAAAGTCACATAACTATAAACTATTACCTACCAGGAATATACTACAGATCCATGAGCTCTTCTAAAAAATGTACAACCACCTCAAATCAAGTTTCTTCAGAAACTGATAGAATTTTTTATACTACAGGATGGGCCTAAGCTTTCTGTAACACGTATTATTTTCCTTACTACATAGAAAAGACTGAAATTAAAAAATGAAAAGGATGCCAATGGTCCTTTCCTATTGAATATATTTTATAACAAAAAGAGAAACCCCTACTGAAATTTTTTCAAGGTATGATATGAATACTTTAAATTGAATATCAGACTCAGAATTAAATGGGGATATTTTTTAAGTAAGAGTTATCGAAAGTTATCAGTTTTCAAAGAATTATAACAAAATAATTCAAAAGTTTTTACAAAATGTTAAAAGTGACATAATTAGGATAATAACAAAAATGCATCCCAGCTAAAAATGAGAGGTACCACAGTACCAGAGGACAGAGCAGCACTGTCATGAACTGTGTATATATCACCCTTGGACAAGCTGACTGACATGTCCAAATCCATTTCTTTATCTTCTTACACAGGAATAAATTTATCAGCCTTAGTTGCCTCCATAAACTGTTTTGTAGAGTAAGTGAGATAATTCATTAAAAAAAGTATACTTTGATTTTCAGGTATCTTCACCAATCTAGATCCCAAAGAATTTGAATGCTAGATGGGGGACACTATTTCAGTGTGACAAAAATGAGACTTAAAGGGGTCAAGTGACTGTCTCATGGTTACACAGCTGGTAAGTATGGCCAGAACTCAATTTTTTCTGACTTCAAGTGTAGTACTCCTTTAATTATAACATGCTTAGATTTACTAAACATAAATTCAGACACCCTGTTTTGCAAAAGAATATATGCTAAATTGTGAAATTGCCTAACATATTTTAACTGAAGCATGCCTTTTTTTCAGGATTATCCCCTGAGAAATATTCAATGGGTAGGGGAACAGAGGCATACAGACGGGGATATACATACCCCTTGTATAAGTTTTATATTTAAAGTCCCAACAGTTTTCACTATTGTTTTAAATATAATACACAGAAAAAGCATTAAAGGAGATTTTCTAAATCCAGAGACTATATGTGCAATATTATCATGAGAAGTTATAAACATTATTATATTTATTCTTACATTGTACTTACATGTACTGAGGACCTACTACATGCAAGGTACTATGTGTATTTTGGAAGGCATACAAATAACACCTTTTAGATATTCAAAAGGGTCATTTTTAAGGCTTGGGAAAAAGTTGGAGTTAATTTCAGAAAAGCAGTAACAAAACCAAAAGTATATTTAAATAACCTGCTTATTAGCAAGAATTTCAAGATGACAGGAGATATTTTAAGATGAGAAAAACATTTTATCACTATTCAGGCAGCAACTCTAAGCTTAGTTACTTTATGTTGTTGCTAATATAGGGTGTTAGGGCATCTTTTCTTATGTGACAGAGTATTTTTGTTTCGTAAAATGGATTGACTTAAATAAAATGGTGCTGGTTTGGAGTTCTGAAGCAAATACAGACATATTCCACATAAGAGAAATGTAAGGCATTTAAAGGGCTCACTACTCCCTCATACAGAACCCCATCCACAAAGTGAAATACCCTAAAAGTTATTGGTTTAACTGGCTGATTCAATCTGATATGGCTCCAGAATTCAGACTGCAAATTTGCTTAACTCTGGATTAATGAAAATATAATACTTTAAAAATCAAAAACAATAAAATTTATGAGATGATTAAGCTATCATTTTCTTTATCATATGTCTGGAAAAACAATAGATATTCACTATGATCATTTTAGGTGTGTAAGCAAGGGACAAATTATTCTACATATGCATTTATGGGAACACAGATATAGAGATACAAAAACAGCAATTCCTGTCTCATAGGCCACTGCTGCTTTACAGACCATTAAGATTTATGGCTGTGGCCCTAAATCTATCATACAGTACTAGGATATGTACCCCATGTCTGATCAATGACCTGGAATACAGGACCAATGTAAGTGCCTGAAGCCTGCTATATATACCCTGAGACAGCAGCTGGGGCACTTCAAAACCCTAGCTCACACTCTGAAATGTTAACAGATGAGTAAAAAGTAGAATGGTTTTAATTAAAAAAAATTTTTTTTTCCATTTTGGATCCTATATTTTTTCATATAACATGCAAGACAATCAGATAAAATGTTAGATGCATATTTTGTGCAATATTACTTTTTATGACAAAGAAAGGTCCCATTATTTTCTTTTTTCAGTTAAGTCACTCACTCCACAAATGTTTACCAAGTACCCACAGGGCTCTGAGAAACAGAAAACTTTTTTTTTTTTTTTTTGAGACAGAGTCTCACTCTGTTGCCCTGGCTAGAGTGCCGTGGCGTCAGCCTCGCTCACAGCAACCTCAAACTCCTGGGCTCAGGCGATCCTCCTGCCTCAGCCTCCCAAGTAGCTGGGACTACAGGCATGCGCCACCATGCCCGGCTAATTTTTTCTATATTTTAGTTGGCCAATTAATTTCTTCCTATTTTTTAGTAGAGATGGGGTCTCGCTCTTGCTCAGGCTGGTTTCGAACTCCTGAGCTCAAACGATCCGCCCACCTCGGCCTCCCAGAGTGCTAGGATTACAGGCGTGAGCCACCGCGCCCGGCCAACAGAAAACTTTTATCTAGTTGAATGGAGAAGATATATACATATATAAAATAAATACCAATACAATATACACTATATTCCATTAGGTACTTGGATTTTAAAGCAGAGATAGAAACTTCTAATTTAAAACTTCTAGAATAAGAAGTATCCTATTATTATCTTTTCTTGCTATCACCTACCCTCAGCCTCATCTTGATTTTACCTCCTCAATCTCTACTTTCTCCTAACTCATAGTGCATAGCTTTTTACCCTATTTCTGAAGTGGGTGAAAGACAGACCATGTTACTTCTGAGAGGTTAACAGAGGAAAACCATGAGATATACTGGCCTAGGAGAACCTGTGCTTTTAGCACAACCATGAACCCTGTTTAGTCTTCTTCCCTTAGCTTCTGTTTTATCACCTTTATGCAACTCACTGGTGGGTAGACCAAACTATGCTTAGTTATGCTGGGGACTAAATACAGGAGCACTGAACAGTAGAAGGCTTTGAGGGTTTTGTAAAAGGCAAATATTTATAAAGTATTTGTCAAAGACATACTAACTAAAAATAATCATTTTAATTCTATTTTTACCTGTAAAAAGAAAGAAGATCAAAACCATTATCATGGTATAACCAAAGTACAGAATTGTACTTGCTGTTCCTGTGATTTGCAGTTTTGAAAAGAAATAGTGTATTGCATATATTAAGAAATAAACTGCAGTAAAGCCGCTGGTAAGGAATGAACGCCATTGCCAATGATAATCCTACATAGAAAAGAAAAAAAGAACAAGAATTACTTTCCAATTGATAGTTAACATATAGCTGAATAAAGTTACAAAGCAAACATAATTAAGTGAAATAGGTTTTGCCCATTTCCTTCTTTACTGAAAGTGCTAAGAAGCACCCTCTATCTTTGGTGGAGCTACTAAAAGACTAGCTAAAAATGTTATAGAGAAAGCTTAAATTGCTTATGAATAGTAAAGCATTAGATTGTATTTCAAAATTTATGCTACCCAAAGAAAAGCAATGTACAAATGGCTTACTCCTTACTTACATGGTTCAACATTAATATTACTTATATTAAAGTCCAATCAACTCTAAATTAGGAAGATTATTCTATTAAGGCCTGGTTGAAATCCATTTTCAGTTATTACTAACATAATTTAAACAAAGCAGGTTATTAAAACAGCTCTTCTTTCTTTTAAGTAAAGTGTCTTATAGCTTAGCAGAAGATCTTTTAAAAGAGGTTTTAAAGATTTCACTATTTCTCTTCCCCTTTGGAATATGTGAAAAATAAATATATTTAAAAAGCAAATCAAGATTAGAAAATCTTAAAGAATACACACACACACAAACTACAATAGCTAATCAATGAATTCAGTAAAGTAGCAGGGTACAAGATCAACATATGAAAATCTGTTGTATGTTCACACACCAGCAATGAATAATCTGAAAAGGAAATTTAAAAACAATTCCGTTTACAATAGCATCCAAAAGAATAAAATACCTAGAAATAAATTCAACCAAGGAGTTCATGGAAGACTTACACAATGGAAAGTATAAAACATTGCTGAAAGAAATGACAAAAGACCTAATCAAATGGAAAGATACCCAATGTTCATGTACTGGAAAACTTAATACTGTTAAGATGGCAATAGTCTTCAAAGTGATTTACAAATTCAATGTAACCTGTATAAAAAGTCCAATGATTGTTTTTGCAGAAATGGAAAAGTTAATCCACAAATTTACATGGAAGTGCAAGGGGCCTCAAATAGCTAAAACAATCTTTAGAAAGAAGAACAAAATAGAAGGACTCATACTTCTTGATTTCAAAATTTACTACAAAGCTATCGTAATCAAAATAGTGTGGGTACTGGCATAGGATAGCATACAGATCACTGGAACAGAATTGAGAATCCAGAAATATACCCACACATCTGTGGTCAATTGATTTTTTTTTTTTCTTTTTTAAACAGGGTCTTGCTTTGTTGCCTGGGATCGACTGTAGTAGCGTCATCATAGCTCACTGCAACCTCAAATCCTGGGCTCCAGTAATCCTCCTGCCTTAGCCTCCTAAGTAGCTGGGATTATAGGTGCGTGTCACCAGACCTGCTAATTTTTTTTTTTCTGTAGAGACGGGGTCTCACTTTTGCTCAGGCTGGTCTCAAACTCCTGACCTCAAGTGATCCTCCCGCCTCAGCCTCCCAGAATGCTAGGATTACAGGCGTGAGCCATTGTATCCAGCCGTCAATTAATTTTTGATAAGGCTGCCAAGACCATTAAGTGAGGAAAGAACAGCCTCTTCAACAAATGGTGCTGGAACAACTGGATATTCACATGTAAAAGAATAGAGCTGGACCACTACCTCACACAATATATAAAAATTAACTCAAAATATTATCAACAACCTAAAAATATGAGCTAAAACTATAAAACTTAGAAGAAAATACAGGGGTAAATTTTCATAACCTTGAATTTGGCAATGATTCTTAGATATGACACCAAAAGCATAAGTAACAGAAGAAGAAAAATGGATAAATTTGACTTCATCAAAATTTAAAACCTTTGTGCAAAGGGCATTATCAAGAAAGTGAAAAGAACTTACAGAATAGGAGAAAATATCTGCACATTATAATCTGATAAAGGTCTAGTATCTAGAATATATAAAGAACTTATAACTCAACAAAAAGACAAACAACCCAATTTAAAAATGGTAAAGGACTTGAATAGACATTTCTCTAAAGAAGATATACAAATGGCCAACAAACACAAAGATGCTCAACATCATTAGTCACTGGGGAAATGCAAATCAAAATCAGAATAAGATACCACTTCACACCCACCAGGACAGCTATAATTTAAAAAAATGGAAAATAAGAGTTGGCAAGGATGTGGAGAAACTGGAACCTTTGTATATTTCTGGTAGAAATGTAAAATGGTGCAGCCAGTGTGGAAACTAGTTTGGTGGTTCCTCAAAAAATGAAACAGGGCTCACGCCTGTAATCCTAGCACTCTGGGAGGCCAAGGCAGGTGGATTGTTTGAGCTCCGGAGTTCGAGACCAGCCTGAGCAAGAGTGAGACCTCGTCTCTACTAAAAAAATAGAAAGAAATTAGCTGCACAACTAAAAATATATACATAAATATATACATAAAAATATATACATATATATTATGTATGTATATAAAAATGTATGTATATAAATTTATGTGTATAAAAATATATACATAAAAAAATTAGCCGGACATGGTGGTGCATGCCTATAGTCCCAGCTACTCGGGAGGCTGAGGCAGTAGGATTTCTTGAGCCCAGGAGATTGAGGTTGCTGTGAGCTAGGCTGACGCCACGGCACTCTAGCCTGGGCAACAGAGTAAGACTCTGTCTCAAAAAAAAAAAAGAAAAAAAGAAACAGAACTACCATATGACCCAGCAATTCCACTCCTAGGATACCCAAAAGAACTGAAAACATGTACTCAAATACTTGTACACAAATGTTCACAACAGCCAAAAAGTGGAAACAACCCAAATGTTCATCAATGGATGAATGAATAAACATATTGTGATATATCTATACAATGGAATATTACTCTGCCATAAAAGGAATGAATTACTAATACATGTTAGAATGTGGATGAACCTTGAAAACCCTATGCCAAGTGAAAGAAGCCAGACACAAAAGGTCACATATTAGATCATTCCATTTATACAAAATGTCCAAAACAGGCAAATCTATAGAGACAGAAAGCAGAGCGGTGGTTGCTAGTCTGTGAGAAGAGCGAAATGGGGAGTAACTACTTAATGAGTATGGAGTTTTAATTAGGGGTGATGAAAATATTTTAGAACTAGACAGAAGTGGTGTTAGTACAACACTGTAAATGTACTAAGTGCCATTGAATTGTTCACTTTAAAATAGTTCATTTTATGCTCTGTAAATTTATCAATTTTTAAAAAAATCATACTAAGTTTAACAAAGTTAGATTTTATCTCCTATACCAGAAAATAATATAAAAGAAAGCATTTAACACAATCTAAATCTTTAAAGATCAATTTTAGTTATTACATAAGGATGGCTATCATTTTGGCATTGTCATGAATAGAACTTATTAAAATATAATTATAGAAACTTTCAAAAATAAATTTTCTCATTAGTTTATTAAATTTTCAGTCTAGAAATATATTGTAAAAGGAATACTAATTTTTAAGTTAGACAGTTAAAAAACTCAACAGTGAAAATTTTGTACAACATGCTATTCTTGGGAAATTAACATTTTAAAATTTCTAACAGTAAGCTCTAACTAAATATAATGAATAGTGAATATATCTTAATTCAAACCTAAAGAGGGCTATATTTGATTTAGGAATACAGGTGAAGCCCTGTCATAATAAACACAAATCTACAGAAATTATTTCAATTTAAAGTATTTAAATTGCAATATGCCAAAGTTATAAATACTGTCTACAAGTTAATATAAATGAATACTAATACATACCTCCGCACATAGGTGGAAATAGCAAAGAAGTATAGTTGCTTCAGAACATGTAATAACCAAAATTATAAACACCAGAAATAGGAAGCCAAACATGTAATACATCTGGTGTGACCTATAATCAAACATATCAAGAGGAAGCTGTAAATATTTTCTCTTTGACACAACACATGACACAATCTTTTCATTTTTCTCATACTGAAAGGCTTGTTTTTCCTCTCAACTAACCACACAACAAAACTTCAGAGGTGTGGATGGTGATGGGGTTGTGGGGGGGCAGGAATGAAAGGACATGGCAATGTCATTGGTCATTACCTTCCTGCTCAGCAGAACCTGAAACTTCTATTTGATCAAATATGGTTAGGCTACTTGTCTACAGGTGAGCCAGACATATTTGATAAAAACTTAATGAAAAGGCAGAGCCAAACTAAGAAAAGATTACATTTGGTACATAAGGTTCCTTATCACATATGATAAAATCAGATGAATTTGGAAAATTACTATAATGATCAGGAAGGAAAGATGTTCTAAATCAATAAAAAGCTCATATTTAGTTCTAATTTTGGTACTTTCTGTGACATATGTCAATGTGATCAAATAGCAATCATAATACGCTATTATTACTACTACACTATTATATAATTATACTATTACACTATTATATAATAGAGTGGCTCAAAATTATTACTACTACTACGATTTTTTATATGTAAACAAGAAATTAGATAATGGAGGCATCTGGGGATCGGCAAGGACTTTGAAAGTCATCTACATCAACCCTGTATCTTATCCCCCTCCAACAAGTGATCAGAGAATCTTCTCTCTGGAGTAGTGCAGATAAATTAGTTAAGAACACAGGGTTGGAAAGACTTAGGTTTACTTTCTGTCACATGACAGCTGTGTGACTTAGGCACACTATTCATCCTCCAAAACCTCATCTTCGTCTCTGTAAAATGGGGATAATACCTCATAAAGTTCTGAGAATTAAGTAAAAGTAAGAATAAGCCTTCATTTAATATTTGCTGTTATCACTATTATTCTTTTTCCCACATAGAAAAAAATAAAATAACCTTTGGCTCTTAAGATTTGTGGCTATTGGAGAACTGCTTACATTTTTTAAGATACATATAGTAATCCATATCAACAAACAAAAATCGAGTATTACATATAGTGGTAATGAGAATAAGAGGACTTTGTCCTTAGCTTACCAAATACTATTCAGAATGAAGAAAAGCTGTATAAAGATGCAGCCAAAGGGCAAAATCCCACCCATGATAATACCAGGCAAGGGCTTTGTATAGAATGACTGTTCCGGAATCTGACGTGGAATCTGATTGGTTCGAACTGGGTGTTCAATGGCCTTCAGGAAAGAAATAAAGAAATGATTCATAATTATATATCTATTTTTACAATTCTTCTCTATACAAGATTAGCCTGCTTTTTTCAGCTTCTATGCTGACACTAATGGCAACAAAAGTCTACTTAAGTCATCAAACTGAAATTTGTATTTAGAGGCAATGAAACAGACACTATAGGTACAATCCCCAGTTTGTCTACTGGAATGAGTCAACACTGCCTCCAGCAGCTATCCACTGACTAATGGCTTTAGACAAAATAGGAAATACACAGGAGATAATATAGTACTTGGAAAATAACAGTTAATAAAACGGTAGAGTTAGGTTCTTCATTTTAATTATATACTTCCTGTAAGAAATCAGCTGGTTCTGAAATTTTTGCCTATGTATTTTTACTTGGAGGTGGGCAATGTCATCTTTATTAAAATTGCTCAATTTTACTAAGATTTAAGAACATGAAGATGACAATGAATGGCTATATAAAGCTTTATGACCACAAGGAGCTGGTGATGTCCTCAGTTCTCCCTTTCATGACACACTACATGGTGATATAAAAATAACTGGAACCTAAAGCCCCCAAACACACCTTCATGAGGTGGAAAAGGGTACAGATGTAGAAATTCATTTTCTTGCAAAAAATTCAAAAACATCCTTCTATAGTTTCTGTAATAAATCAAAATTTAAAACTCAGTATTTTCATTTAGACGAGACTTCTGTGGTCTAGATTATTTTATGTGGTCTAGATATACATGCCCACAGGCACATAATCATTATATCATTCTTCAATATTTATATTTTTAACCAGTATGTTTTGGGATTTTAAGTACTTAATATGTAATTAAAAAACTCAAACTCTGTCAGTTTACTATTTATGACATAATAGATTTAAAATCATAAATTAAACAAAATGCAAAAGAAGTGAAAAATCCTTTCGTAGCCTGGCATGACTATGAAAGTACAGAGGTGACGATGACGTAGTGCCAGCTTTGCCAGGGCATGCCAGGTCCTGCTCACCAGTGTGCTAGCACATAGCACTTCTTTTAACCCCAAGGACTTGACATTTTCAAAGAGCAGGGCTACTGAAGTGGGCTTAGAGAAGGATGCGGATGAAACAGAAGAATAAATTCTCATTTTCCTCTTAGCCTGAGGGCAGAAGGCGGCACAAGTGGAGAAAGGAAGACTGGAGGGTGGGAGAGAAAAAGGGAGGAAGGACTGAACCTTCATTATAATCTTCCTTCAAATCAAATATTAGCAGGGAAGCATATAAAATTTATTTCAAAGCTATGCCTTAAAAACATTTGCTAATCTTACTCTGCACTCGCTTTTCTTACAGCTTCATTTCCTAACCCATCCTCTTTGCTTACTTAAGCATTGTGTACCAGAAACACTTATTGCTAAGGAAAAAAAATTAGACTTTTTTAGGTTAAAAAAAGTAATAAAATATATTTAATGTCAAAAATTTATTTTCATTAGTTTATATCAGCATTTCTTTCCTAATTAATCTATATTAGTTTCCATCTACTTAAAAAAATTTGAAATCTAAGTTTACATCTGTAACCACCTCTCTACCACATTCCTAAAAATACTATTTTAAGAACTTTCTATGAAAAATGGGCCAGGTGTGGTGGCTCATGCCTGTAATCCTAGCACTCAGGGAGGCCGAGGCGGGAGGATCACTCAAGGTGAGGAGTTCAAGACCAGCCTGAGCAAGAGTGAGATCCAGTCTCTACTAAAAATAGAAAGAAATTAGCTGGACAACTAAAACTATATAGAAAAAATTAGCTGGCCATGGTGGTGCACGCCTGTAGTCCCAGCTACTTGAGAAGCTGAGGCAGAAGGATTGCTTGAGCCCAGGAGTTTGAGGTTGCTGTGAGCTAGGCTGACGCCACAGCACTCTAGCCCAGGCAACAGAGTGAGACTCTGCCTCAAAAAAACCCAAAACCCCCCCCAGAATTTTCTATGAAATATGGATCTTACAGGACAAGTCTATATCTTTTATACACTTTTATGATATATTTCAAGGTAGCCAATTTCCACAGCTAAAATTCATGTGAGTAAGTTAACAACTATAGACTTACATTCTTCTTAAAACCAAAGTATGCACCAATAAATGTCAGCGGCACAGATATGCAGAACCAAAGGGCCAATATGGCAACCAATGTTCCAAAAGGAATAGCTGCTGAAGATCCTTCTCCCCAGAGGATCAGATTCATTATAAAGAAGTCCGCAAATACAATTCTGAAAGACACAACAGGCTTTTGGGTAAAACCAGAGTTAGAAAAAAAGTGATATATTAACAATAATATGTAATTAATATTACAACTTCTATGTTTCTAAGATATATAAAAAGAAGAATTGCTGAGTCACAGGATATGTGAATTTAAAACTTTACTAGAAACTGCCAAATTGCTGTTTAGATTGGTTTTGCCTGACTAAAACTCATACTAGCAGCTTACGAAAGTTATCTCGTCATATATTTTCAGTATATTCAGAATTGTTTTAACTTGTATTTCCTACAGAAAATTGCAGCGAGCATCTTATATTTGTTGGCTTTTTAGGTTTTACCTTCTATGACGTGCTGGTTACCTTCACTGTTCATTTTTCACTTGAGTTGCATGTCTTGCCAAGTCATACATATGAGTCGTTTATATACTCTAGTATTACTAATTCCTTGTTAAATGTCTTGTTCTCCCAGTCTGTAGCTTTTTCAGAAAACAAACATCTGAATGTGCATAACTAATTTCCTTTCAGTCTTTCTTCTGAGTACATTTTAAAAAATATGGCTGTAATCGTACAATAATCACTTCTACTTATCCCATATAGTTTTTAAATGCATCAATGTTTTTCCTTTATCCTTTGTGTACTTTAAGATAAGAAAGTCTTTCTTAACCTGGCATCATGAAGATGTTCTTCTGTATTTTTGTTCAAGAGTTATGCCTGTTACATTTTAGACTTTAACCTACCTAGAACTGATTCTGTGTGTATGAGATAAGAATAGGCTTTTCTCCCTTCATAAAGATAACCAGTTGTCTCAGCATCATTTATCTAACAGTTCCTTTGGCTTGTGATGCCATGTCTAGCATGCTTTCATATATATATATATATGGTCTATTTCTATATTCTCTGTCCCAGCAACCACGGACATTCAAACACCTTCACAATACTTGACCTTTTCATCAAGTAACAAGATGAAGAATTTGTGTCTCTTACTAGTTAATAATCTTATAGACTTGTCATATGGACCATGCAAACTTTGAGAGGTTATTTCAGGTATTGTGTAGAAGAGTCCTCTTCCCACACAACTACCACTACCATAAAATATTGAATTGGTTATTGTTGGTATTTACCATCTTGGAATATTAGTTGATATCTAGCCATTTTGCCAAAATCTTTTTATTAATTCTACAATTTTTACAGTTAAATTTTTTGGGTGTTCTTTGTATACAAATCACGTCACCTATAAATAATATGAAACCTACCTTTTTGAAATATATTCCTTTTATTTCTATTTCCTGCCTTACTGTGAGTAGAACTTAAGTAACAAGCCATAAAAGTGATTTAATGGGAATGAATGTCTCTAGTGTTTTATTATCGTTAAATGACGTTGGTTTTGAATTAGAGATTTTTTTAATATGAGGAAATATTTTTCTTTTCTATTATTTTTTTAAAATCTGGAAATAATGCTCAATATTATCAAATGCCATTTTATTGCATCTGTTGCAATAATTATATGCAGGTGTTTAGTTATATAAAATTGTTTGACTAGGTTTCCTGTTATTAAATGATCCTTCTCTTCCTAGGTGAACACCAAGTCCCCTAGGCC
This sequence comes from Cheirogaleus medius, assembly GCA_008086735.1. Lineage (NCBI taxonomy): Eukaryota > Metazoa > Chordata > Mammalia > Primates > Cheirogaleidae > Cheirogaleus > Cheirogaleus medius. Next base: position 13,760,394 of record VBSM01000605.1, read on the forward strand.
TGGGAATACTTGTGTTCTTAGCACACATGCACTTGCTCTCGAGCTATGTACCTCACCATCCTGCTGGTAAACAACTACTTTTAAGGGTGGGTTGAAGACTATAAATCACAGAATGGTTGATCAGAAACATAAAAGCAGCAGCATAGGATAATTTCTATGAAGCCAAAAAAGGAAGAAGTTTCAAGGAGAAGGTAACCTAATGTTAGAAAATATACAGAGGCCTCTGAGACATAGAAAATGGTCTCTAGATTTAAAAATGGGAACATTATTGGTATACTTAGAAGTTTCAGTAAAATGATTGGGAAAAATATGAATTACATGGGTTTACACTGCAAATGTATGCTGAGAAAATGAGAATAAGAGTGCAGACTATGTTTTCAAGGAATTTTGTTGGGAATGGAAAAGAAATAAGATAGAAATGAGAGGAAGATGCTTATGGGAAGCTCTTGGTAGGACATGGGACATCTAAGCATATTTGTAGGAATAAGAGAAGAACCACATGAACAGAACATATGGGAAGAGAGCAGAAGATGTGAGAGATTAGGAGGGGGTGGTTGAAAGGCAAGATTCTGAAGGAAACCACAGGGACAGTCTTTGTAAAGAGAGGCACTTCTTGAGTTGACAGAGGGAAAGAAAAGAAAGGACATGGCTTGAGAAAAGCACAAAAATTTGAATGGAACATGAATGGCTGAAAAGGATGTGAATCTTCAACAGAGGTGATAATCAGAGAGAATATTTATCCTCAACAGGTATAAAAATAGCACTGCTATCACACTTTCATTTCTGGCCTACAAATGAAACAGTCCTGGTTTCCAGACTTCATCATCTTTGGCTTTCTTTATCGCTGCTGCCTGTTCACTGGCCTATTCTTACCCACCAGAAATTTGTGGGTTGGGGAGGAAGCAGCCTCTATTGCTAAGAACAGAAGCATATCAGATACTTGAGATAAGAAGTGGTCCTCCAGAAAGTCAGGGTTTTTTGTTTTGTTTTGATTTTTAGTGGTTGTTTACTTTTTATTTTTTGGTATGTGTTACTCTACACTTAATGGAATAAATTCTTAAAAAGTGGCAACACTTTGCATAAAAATGGGAAAATGTATGCTTGCCTGAACTATCTTCAGGTGAGGATCCTTTCCTGTGATTAAGTCAGAAGCTTTAAATGCAGCCTTTCATGACAACATGTCAGACTGATTTCTAAAGACTAAGACACAAAAAGACTTTTAAGTAAGTATTAAAACATTTCTCATGTCTAAAGGTACTTTTCCTCAGATAAGACAGGTAGTAATTATTGGGCAAATGTTTATTAAATATTTACTTTTTACTCCTTTTCAAAAATTAAATGTTTTCTTAGGTACATGATTTAGAGTCAGAGAGGATTAAAGACTTAAGAGACTGAAAATTTGGGACTAAAATATAACTACATTAAGAAAATAATTATTGAAAAATTCACTTACCCAGGACAAAGAAATGAAGTCAATAAAACATTTGTTTTCCACTTCTCACCTCCAAAGGCTACAGAAGAAAACAAAAGTGGTATAAATATAGACTTTTTCTTTAAAGCAAACCAAATATACATATCCCAAATAGTGCCAAATTGTCAGAGAGCTCTGGGTGCCCATTCCTAGAAATCGGTACTAGCAAATATGATACGACATGCTGTCATCAAATGAACCAAATCTGAGGTGTATAGCATGGGATTGCCCTGGATAAGTCCTGCTCTAGAGATTTTTGCTTTGGCGTAAAATAAGTTCAACATCAAAAGAGAGTCATACAGATTAGTTCTTCTTTTCTATTTTTTTCTTTTTTAACCACATAACAAAACAAACCCTTAAATCCTAGGCCAGTATCCATCAGTGGGACTGGATACAGAAAGGGCACACTGGGGATTCTTGTTTACCTTCAGTCAGTTTCAGAATTTGTCATAAAACGTGGAACCATCAAGCCTGACATGCAACACATTTAAATGTCCACTATGGTAGCCTGAATCTTCAGGGTTCCTCTAGCATTGTGCTTTCTGGTAGGAACTGGGGAGATAAGTGGGATCAGGCAACTAAGAAGAGTAGAAGGATTATGGCCATTTGACAGAACATATTTGCTTATAGTTTTTTCATTCTCCTTTTCCCCTCTCCAATTTGTTTTTTTGTTCTTTTTTACTTAAAAAAATCAAATACTGAAGTATCTAGAGTAAAAAATGAAAGTATTCCTCTGCTCCTAGTTTAAAAGTCGGAGATAAAATTGGCTGAGATGTGAGGACAGCTTTGATTTTTTAAAGTTTTAACACAGTTTTATAAGTAAGTTTAAGGGCCACTTGCCCTAAAAGAAAATGACAAAATTATATATAAAATCATACACATATGATTTGAATTCACAGTGTTATTGATAAAGAGACTGTTGTGAAATGATTAATTCTGGGTTTAATACAACTCCAATCAAAATTAAAATAATATTTTTTGAAACATTAGAAATGACTCTATAAAATATTTTTGTGATGGGGCCATGTGGCAGCACCTCTCAGTAACGTTCTGCTAATGATCATGCTACTTGATCTGAGCCTGGGACACCTGAAGCATGGGGAGGTGTGACCTGGAGGAGGTCCAGGGCGTGTATGGGCACGGGGCGTGGGAGGCAGGTGGGAAGGCACACATCCTGGCTGAAGAACTGACAGAAAGCCAGTGTGACTGAAATCTGGAGGAAGACAAGGGTCTGACTGGCATCTCATATGCATTACAATACATATGACCACCCTAAACCTATGTCCTTTAGTAAAGGATGAAAGAAAAAAAAGAACTGACAAAATTCACAGAAATTAAAACACATTTAAACACATATACATACGGGACTTCACATACTTAGAAGAGAATTGTGTCTGGCAAAGTCTAGCTAATATTCTATTTGGGGTTGAGACTATCTAATCCCACCTTAACACTGCCCATGTAACGCTCCCATGTATCACCTCACACATTTTTCATATCAAAAGACCTCAGAGAATCACTGTAAACCCCAGAAGGGCTTCAGCGTTCCTAAGCAGGCCAACTCTGGCACTTACTGACTCTGCTGAACTGCTTTCTAAGTCACCTAGTCACATCTCAGCCTTATGCTGTGGTCCTGACCCATTCTTTCATTTATTTTACTTTAGAACTTTATTAGAACTTACTTAGAACTTTATTTTACTTCTAGAAAGCAAGACATTACTTCTATACCAATGATATTACAAAAGTAACTTACTTCAGGGCTCTCTAAAATAGTGAGATCTTAGTTTACAGTTTTTTTTATTTTTATAAATATCAAATTGATACAACGTAAGTATGGTCTTTCATATGTAAGAAATAGGACACCCATATTTGTATACTTTTTCCCTTTATTAGTCTGAATATGCTTCTGTAAGTGCAGCAAATCTCAGTTGTTCAGCCCAACCTGTTAAGACAAAGCTTAAAAGACAAAGTAATGAGGGAATGGTGGGTAAGAGGCTCCTCATTTGCTTATTTCACTGTCTAAGCATTTTTGAGCAAATAAACCTAGGAACAGTCATTCACCTCACAAAAGAAATCACCAGCCAGGCTCCTTTTAACTAGGGAAAGACCCCTAAAGACATGCTGCTGACAGAGCAGCCTATCTGACACCCAGCTCAAACCCACCACCGCAGCAGTTGATTCCTGATCTGACGCCCCGTGACAGTGGCTCTTACTTACACTTATAGAATCTGGCGGCAACATAGCCTGCAGGGGTGCCCAGCAGCACCCACAGGACCACAGCACATGTCATTAGCGCTCCTCGGTTGGCAGGTGACAAAAATCCCAGGCAAGCAAAAACTAGAACATGAAAGGTTATAAATGTTATTACCTGTTTCCTTTGTTGTGAAATGATAGAGGAACCCTCTCATTTTTTAAACAAGATGACAAATACAACTTCATGAAAAAACATGCACTATCCTACCATGCAGCTATACTGAGTCTTAGTAATATTTGATGTACTGTATCAATATGATTGATCATACATAAGGCAAAATCCACTTTGGAAGTTTCTTGTTAGAATCCATAGACCTCATCTTTCCTGTGATCAGGGAGGCTGTCTGGATGCTCAAGAGTGTACTCAGCATTTCTGAGATTCAAGTACAGCTTTTAAAACAAACACAAATAAAAATATTCCCACTATGAAATATTCCTGCTTTTGTTTCATTTAAAAATACTGGGTTCTCTGGCTCTGCGGGTTAAAAAAAAAAACAAACTCTACAACACTCAAACTTAAGAGATAAGACAGAATCTAATCAAACAGCAAAACGGGGGAGAAAAGATTTCATAGTACCATTAGCTTTTCAAAAACAAATTACTGAAGGGGGTCTGGTCAATGACTCAGGGTAACTCTGGCCCCAATCCTTATTCAGTTGGTTAGCTTTGTTTGCTCTTCCCTATATAACTCTTCCTACTAGTGAGAATAAAAATGTCATCTTATATTTATAGACACTCCCAGCTTTCAGCTGGGGCTCAGAAGTTATGACATGCTCAGAATCTCAAAGCTAGTAAGATAGTGCCAAGAAGAGTTTCAAGTGGCTTTCTAATCCCAGCAGCAAGAAAATCCCCATTGTTTCCCTCAAAGCATGCACGACCAAGCATACACATGATGCACACCTCTGACTAGCACCATGATCAGCAGGAAACAGACCAGGGTAGCTTTACATGACCTACCAGGACTTCAGCTAAGATGCAATTCCCTTCTCCCCTAGCCTGAGAAATGGGCTGCCCTTAAGTAGGAAGTTCATATTTAAGGACTTAAGGAAAATCATTCCTATCATCTCCTATCCTAGGCTCTCTCAAACTTCCCTCTTTACAAGTTTACTTTCTAGCTGACCCCAAGAAAAACCAGACTGTGGCAGAAAGCAGCTCTGCCACAGAAATTTATCTTCAAGTATCCATCCTGCTCTAAGTCCACTGTGGCTCTATGGCATCTAGTGCCTTCACACTATCCTCTGTCCAAACCTCTTTTATGACACCTTCTCCTACCTACCTTCTTCAGTATGATATACTTACAAATTCTAGCCCTACCTATCAAAGCTGTATCTCCTTAAGTCATTAGTAGCTTGAGAAAAGATGTTCTAATTAGTCTTAAAATTAGGCCCAAATGTGTGAATCAGTGCTTCCCAAATTTATTCAGGTGCCAGATGTTTGGAATAATAATAATGCTCTTTGCAAGGTATTTATATAGTTAATTTTATCATAAAAATTTGGAAGAATTTTACTAACAGTACCTGACTACAGTGTTACGTATTTAAGGCGCAATCAAATAAGAACAAATGTTCATTAAGGAAATTACTAAAAGGCCAGCCAGGGCTGGGCGCGGTGGCTCACGCCTGTAATCCTAGCACTCTGGGAGACTGAGGCAGACGGATTGCTCAAGGTCAGGAGATCGAAACCAGCCTGAGCAAGGCCAGACCCTGTTTCTACTAAAAATAGAAAGAAATTAATTGGCCAACTAAAAATACATAGAAAAAACAATTAGCCGGGCATAGTGGCACATGCCTGTAGTCCCAGCTACTCAGGAGGCTGCGGCAGAAGGATTGCTTGAGCCCAGAAGTTGAGGTTGCTGTGAGCTAGGCTGATGCCACAGCACTCTAGCCTGGGCAACAGAGTGAGACTCTGTCTCCAAAAAAAAGAAGGCCAGCCAGCTATTTCTGAATTCTTCCAGTAATATTCATTTGGTACCACTTATCAGTAGCACACATCAATAAAGGAACATATGAAAAATAAACATAGGCCGGGCACGGTGGCTCACGCCTGCAATCCTAGCACTGTGGGAGCCCGAGGTGGGTGGATTGCTCAAGGTCAGGAGTTTGAAACCAGCCTGAGCAAGAGCGAGACCCCATCTCTACTAAAAATAGAAATAAATTAATCGGCCAACTAAAAATACATAGAAAAAAAAAAATTAGCGGGGCATGGTGGCACATGCCTGTAGTCCCAGCTACTCGGGAGGCTGAGGCAGAAGGATTGCTTGAGCCCAGGAGTTTGAGGTTGCTGTGAGCTAGGCTGACGCCACGGCACTCTAGCCCAGGGAACAGAGTGAGACTCTGTCTCAAAAAGAAAAGAAAAAGAAACATAAAATTTAACAAATTCTATTTATAAACTTTGTTTTCCTCTCACAATGAGGCAAACTGGAAGACTGTGGAATTAATGTATCCCTAGAGAGTAGTCTCAGAACCACCCCTGTAGCTGATCAATACCTCTAAGGAACGTCGATTTAAAATACAAAATAACAAAAAAAACCAGATTGTCCTGACAAATACTTACATAATAAAATTTCTGAAGATGTTCAGGTGGTACAAAGAAGAGACACTTTTTGTCTAGGAAGATCTTTCCTAAACACTGCTGGAATCCTCCCCAGATGAGAAAGGTCTACAGACAACTTCCTGCCCCACCCTTTCCCTTGTCTCCTCCCTCAGCAGAAGCTAAGAATGTCTAGGAATCCTAACCAGACTGCTCCTTCCCCTGAAGGCTGGGTAGAGGAGTGAACCTGAGTGATCTACTCACCTCTAGCCCAGTGCTACCACAAGAAAAGCTTGGTCTCCAGAGCTGAAGGGAGACACCAAGCATCAGCCTTTGGGTGCAGCTAACCCTTCCCCAAGTTACTTAGGGTCAAAGCATCCAGATTTTGAGAGCCAAAAGGACTCTTGGAAACAATCTTACCTAGCTACCCACTTAGGAAAACTGGTCTTCAAATAATTACTATATTTAGAAAAAGTATTTTCTACTTTTCAATTTTCCTTAATACTTACATAGTGTCACAAAAGTCATAATTAAAATCTGTGTCCCAGATCCTAGAAAGACTGACAGCAGCATCCCTTTTCTTGGAGGACGGAATATATCACCATGAACTAGTTTCCAGCCAAATTCTTCCTGGGCATCCTCCTAAAAAAAGAATGAAATCAATTCAGTTGTCATATGGCATCATCAAAACAACCAGACAGTTTGTTCACTGTTGAATGTGCTGGTAGTGAAAAAACATTAAAAAAAAAAACCTTATAGGTTGGGTGCAGAGGCTCACGCCTGTAATCTTAGCACTCTGGGAGGCCAAGGTGGGAGGATTGCTTGAGCTTAGGAGTTCAAGACCAGCCTGAACACGAGCAAGACCCCATCTCTACTAAAAATAGAAAAATTAGCTGGGCATCGTGGTGTGTGCCTGTAGCCCCAGCTACTCGGGAGGCTGAGGCAGGAGGAGGATCGCTAGAGCCCAGGAGTTTGAGGCTACAGTGAGCTGCACTGCACTCTAGCCCCGGGCAACAGAGTGAGACCCTGTCTCAAAAACAACAAAACCTAAAAACTTATGTTAATATATATTCAATTTTGAAGAATAGAGCTTGACTCAGAGTTTTCTACAGCTTTCTTGAACTGTTTTTAAAAGACTGTATAATCTGGGGGATGGTCATGCTTGAGGCTCTGCCTTGAGGGGGGAGGGGGGCATGGGCAATATACATAACCGTAATATTTGTACCCCCATAATATACTGAAATAAAAAAATAAAAAATAAATAAATAGATAAAAGACTGTATTAAGGTCTATAAATACAGTTACTGAGAAAACTACAAAGATAATATGATCCCTACCTAGTTCTACTCTAAGTCAAATTTTGTGAACCAACTTGATGACCCAATTTTTAATCACATGCCATCCTTTTTAATCTATATTAATTAATCTCCAAAATAAGCAAATGGTATTATACTTTGCTAGTACAGTAATGATAGCTGTAAACATAGTAATAAACTTGCATCATCAGACCAAACTGTATCCGTGATCTCCAGACATATACAAAGTACCCAATCAACAGCTCCACTTGGTTGTTTAACAGATATCTTGAATAGAATCATCCACAACTGAATTCTTGATTCTCTCTCCCCACCTAAATCTGCTCTTCCTACAGACTCCAATAGACAAGAACTCCATCCTTGTAGCTGCTTAGTCCCCAAAACCTGGAGCCATCCATGATTCTTCCTTCTTTTCACACCTCACATACAACCCTTTAACAGATCTATACTCTATACAGAGATATACTCTACCATCAAAACACATCCACAGGACACCCACCCACCATCACATCTTAGCTGGCTACTACAGTACACACTGAATGGGTCTGTCCCTATCTGTGCTCCATTCAGCCGTTCCTCAATATAGCAGCCAGAGGGATCCTTTTAACCAACCAGGCGGATTGGAGCAGAAACCCGGGGTCATTCACTGACTTCTCTCCAGTTTCTACGATCTCCAAAGCCAAATTGCTTCCCACAGGTTATACCACTTCACATTGTCATACACTAGGCATCAAAGTGCTCATGTCCCCAATCCCCCCAACAGGCTCATCTCAAACATTTTAATGTCTGCCAAAGTACCAGATGAGCAAACAATATTGCACTGCAGTTTTAACTTGCATTTCTCTTATTAGGAATAATGTCCCTTTTTTTAATATATTTAAGAACCATTTGTTTGTTTGTTTGTTTATTTATTTATTTATTTTTGAGACAAGAGTCTCACTCTGTTGCCCGGGCTAGAGTGGTGCGGCGTCAGCCTAGCTCACAGCAACCTCAAACTCCTGGGCTCAAGCCATCCTCCTGCCTCAGCCTCCCAAGTAGCTGGGACTACAGGCATGCACCACCCTGCCCAGCTAATTTTTTCTATATATTTTTAGTAGGCCAATTAATTTCTTTCTATTTTTTTTTTAGTAGAGACGGGGTCTCACTCTTGCTCAGGCTGGTTTCAAACTCTTGACCTTGAGCAATCTGCCTGCCTCGGCCTCCCAGAGTCCTAGCATTACAGGCGTGAACCACAGCACCCGGCCTTGTATTTTCTTTTTTATGGACTCTCTTTTCATGTACTTTGCTCAGTTTCTTACTAGGCTGTTGCCTGTTTTCTTAATGATTTTAGGATTTTAATATTTTTCCCTGGTTGAACATTTGTCTTTTTTACCTTATAGTAGCTAGGACTACAGGTGCAGGTCACCACACCTGGCTTTTGTTTTTTCCCTATTGATATACCTTTGTTAACTTCCAAATTTAGACTCATTATTACATTTTTGAAAGTGTTTACTTGGAATTTCTTACTTCACCAATCCTTCTAAAACTCCCTTTAGGATTAGCTTCACTTATTTATTTATTTTCTGCTAAAGTACTGTTTTTTTCTATTTTACTCAGTGGCCCCACCTCCACTGCCCAGTCCTGTTCCCATGGGCAGAATCAAGACTATTTTCTGCTGAAGTATTTCTATAAATTCCTTCAGTGAAGGTCTGTTTGTGATAAACTGTTTTTATTTACCTGTAAAAGGTATTTCACCTTCATCGAGAAACAGCTTCTCTGGGTACACAATTCTATGTAAATAGTTTATTTCTCTCACCAATTTAATAATATTTTATCTTTGAGACCCCACCGTCAGTCTAATTGTTTTTCCTCTGCAGTTGCTCAGTCTTTTTTTCCCTCTGGGTGATTCTAAGATCTTCTCCTTTCTCTAAGGTTCTATGGTTTTGCCAAGAATGATCTAGATGTGGATTTCTTTTTATTTATTCTGCTTGGGATATATTGTGTTTTCTTTATCTATGAATTCTTATCTTTCATCTGTTCTGAAAAATTCTCAGCTGTTACTTTTTCATATATTTTATACTCTGAGACTAATAATTCCAGTATCTGAAATCTTTGGAGTCCTAAATCTGTTGTTTATTGTAAATTTTTGTAAATTTCTAATAGCTCACATTTTGTTGATCTTAAATTGGAAGAATCCTGTGAATCTAAATGTGCTAGACTTTCTTTCATTGGATTTCTACTTGATTCTGCCAAGAATAAGAAGCACTCACTAACCTGGAACCATTTTGGCCACACTTTCAGAATCCAGGCTTACTTCAGGATGAGACTGAGGTTCAGCTCGTTGCTGCTGACCCAAGGGTTGGCCTTCCAACTGGTTAAGGACTTGAAAACAGCACTGACCCACAAGGGACCTCAACCTCTGAGGCTTGCATTCTATTTCCTGCTCTGGCCTTGGCTCACTTTTTTGGGTGGTGGGTTAGAGCAGGGGAGTCCTTGGATACCTCTGTTACCTACTATGAACCCAGCAATGTATCAACAAGTCTGGTACATTAAGAACTGACTGACTTATTCATTCATTCAACAAACATTTATTGCTATAATCCTGGCAATGTTTAAAACACCAGAGATACTATAGTGAGGGTTACCAAAAAAATCCCTGCTCTCATGAGTACATGTTCTCATTGGGAAGGCAAACTAAAACAAGTGAGAGAAAAGTTACAGTATGTTAAACAGTACTAAGTGCTACAGAGAAAAAACAGGAAGCATGAATGTGTGTGTAGGAGAGGATGTAATTTTACGTGGGATGGTGGGGAAGCTCTCAATGGGAAGCTCACATTTCAGTAAAGCTGAAGGAGGTACCAGAGCTAGCCATGTAAACCTCTGAGGGATGAACACTCTAAGCAGAGAGAACAGTGAGCGTGAAAGCTCTGATGTGGGAACATGTACCTATTGGAGCAGAGCACTGAGGTCATGCAGGGCCTTATGGACTTGTAAAGACTTCGACTTTCACCCTGAGGGAAAGAGAAGTCCCTGCAGGGCCGTGCTCAGGTGTGAGATGATCTGACTTCTGTTTGAGCAGATTCACTCTGACTGCTGTGCTAAAAGACTGAAGGGAGGACAAGACCGGGAGCAGGAGTGGAGGCAGGGGTGCCACTGGCCCATATGCCATACGGTGACACTGTGCAAGTTAAGAAAAAACTCCACTACCAGCAATTATTTGGAAAAGTCAATCATCAACAGAGTACTTTGAAATTACTTTAAAAAAAGAGACTGTAGAGAAATGTTAAAAGCTTATAAATATTGATATGTTATTCTTCCAATTAGAACAGGATAGAAAGGTAGCAGAGGCAGGGAGAGCTGAAGAAGCTAGGGAAGAGAAAACAATGAAAATCTGAATTTTCTGCATTTATTACAAATTACTGTGAATCTTATGAAAATTTTGCTATTGTGCTGCTAAAATGAAAATGTATAAAATGTATAGCATTAGGCAACTTAAATGCTTGAGAATAAATAAGGCTGGGACATTAAATTACTTTGAATATATCAAAGGGTTGAAATGATAAAAATTCAGTTAGAATTAATTTAAAAATATTAAAACATACATAAAAATTGCTGGGGAGTTTTCCATTCAGTTTTTCTGTTTCACAAACTGGGTATACATCAGGGCTAGGGAATCTGGCAGAGGTGACAGCACATGGTGAGGAAAGACAACAAGCTGTAGCTGTGTACCTATCACCCACCTGCACCGGTCTATTGACAGATGTAGCTGTGAACAGTTCAGCTTTGAATGTTGTGATGAAACTTTAAAGACTATCCTTGGCAGACCAAAGACCAGTTGAAATGTTTCCACTCACCGTAGAATCCATCTGATTGTATCTGGCAATATCTTTGTGCAGTGTCCGTAACATAATCATAGCTACCATTCCAGATAAGAAGAGGACAATGACCAGGGAATTCATTATGCTGTAGAAATAAGCATGTCATGATTAATCTGTACCTTAATATCAGGAACAGTGAAACTCTTTTTTAAACTGTTTATTGAATCACATTAACACATCATTAATCAAAATTAAAACTACCTGAAATCCAACAAATTCAATGAACTGTATTTCTTTCAGGTTTCCTTCTAGTAGATATATAATTTTATATACTTATCATTTTATAGTCTGTTTAGAACTAGAATTTTTTGTCCATGTTCAACATTATTAAATAACTACTGTGCCCAAAACATTGCAGCACAAGCTGCAAGGAACCAACAAAGAACTGGCTTGTACCCTCAAGAAATTTACTGAAGAACAAATTTACTCAGTAAATTAGTGAGTGTCAAAAAGACTAGTCAGCAAAATAGGAAAAGGACAGTTATGGCACCATGAACAGCTTTCTAGATAAAAGTTTTAAATCATGGTTTGAAGAGGAAAATAATAAATAAATAGTCATAATAACAACAGAAGCTTCTATTTATTGAGCACTCTTACATGCCAGGTACTGTCCTCAAATGCTCAGAACAATCCCATGAGGTGAGTATTTCTAGATCAAGAGACGGACTATGAGAGATTGGGTGACCTGCCCTGATTCAATACCAGTAACCTAAAGGCAGGATTGGTACCCAAGTCCAGACTTTTGAATAAATTGGAGAGGATTAGAGAATAAATGAGATGTTCTAAGGGATGAAGGGTAGAAATAGTAGAAAGCAAAAAGCAGACTAACTCTGCCCTCTTACCTAAACCACTGAATGTGAGTATGAGGCATAGACTCCAGAATATAGTCCCATCTAGATGCCCATCTGATACTTTTATCTTCCTGGAGGGGGAAGGAGAGGAAAAAAATCTCTTTAAATAAGCATCTGCTGACAAAACACTAAAAGTCTAAAAATTCTCATTCATAGCTTGCCTCTATTCAGTCAACAACAGCAATTTCTAATTATCATAACTTTGGTTAGTCCTGAGAATCAGGGAGTTTCAAATTTACTCAAGTCTAGGGGAAATCAGAATGAGATTAAGCAACAAATTAAAAAAACCCCCTAAGAATTCCTAATAATACCGACATACTTATGTTTTTAAAAGTCTTGCTTTAAATTATAACTAGTAAATGTTTATTTTAGATGTCAAAATTTAGAGCTATATATTTTTTTAGAAAATAACTGAATGTAATACTTTATTCTTTATGCCTACTGGACAGCTAGCCAGACCACAAAGTCCTACCAGGCACACTGAGCATTTGGCAGTTGTCACCCATACTGAGCTCTTAATATATAGAAATATATGCTGTTTACTGTGCTAGGCTTGCAAAAGGAAACATCATACGGGGATATTAAACATTACAACTATATTGGATTGTCAAAGGAACTCTTAAAAAATAGAGGTGGAAACTGCCTAAGATTCTAACAATGAACTTTAATTTCCTAAGAAACTTCTTTGCTAATAAAAACATTCCCTTTAACTTCCTAAGATAATCTACCAACAGGAAACTCCCTATTTAAGATCATATTCAAATTCTGATTTTCAAAATGATGTTTTCCCAAATGCTTTTTGAGTGTATCTTTGACGTTTCCATAGTATCCTCTATGCCTATTTTCTACCTTTTGTTTTATGTGTATCTTTTATGTTTAACACTAAATCAGGCTCATGTCTCCAATTTCCTGTATCTTCTCATTTAAACTAAGACTTAGTCTTGAAACTGATTATGTTGCTTGGTACACTAACAATTCTAAAACTCAGCTCATTAATAACGTATTTATTTGAGGAGCTTAATCATTAATGTTTTTAATTAGTTTAAGTAGTACAAATTTAAAATAAATTTCTAAGTTATACTAAAGATAAAAGCAAACTCACCTCGAAACTAACAGAGTAAGTATAGGCAATTTTGATCTCCCCAGAAGCCTTGTTACTTATATCCATGGGAGGTCCAGAGCAGTCTGGTTTATCTATATGGGTATGTTTGTAGCTGTGGGAAGAAACATTTCGGCAAGATGCTGATAAAGTACAGTTTAAAAAAATGGGGTGAAGTAAAGGTTAGAGATTTTGTACATATTTCACAATGCTGCTGACAAAGGTGAAATTATTCATGCCACATTTAATAGCATAAATATTTACTTAATACAATGGGCTTAGTGATGAGTATGTATACAAAATTATTACTTACAATTATAAACAAACTGTTGAAAACATTATACTTGAAGAGCACTTAAATAATCTTAAGGGAAAAAAATCACTGAGGGGGTTTAAATGAATTGCCATCTTATTACGGCATGCATTTCTTTACCACCAGTGCATCAGAAACTGGCTAATTCAAATGGTAGGAAAAGTCATGGAAAAAATGGAATATTCAATTAAAAAAGGATCTCACTAATAACTGATATGTACTTTCATGCTAAAAAAACTAGACAACTTGAAGAGATATTTCTTCCAATGGCTTGTCACATATTGGTTTCTAACCCTGCATGGAGGCTTTAGAAATTACAGCACTAATCAGCTCATTTGGGCCTTGGAGCAGCGGAAAGCTGCAAACATCTGAAGCAATGCTCTCTTCATTGTGAAGAGGACCACTATCCCAACCACTAGTCTTCTCCATTCCCCGCTGACAAATGGAAAAGCTGTCAAAACTTCCTGACTAAAAATCAAAACAAAAAGGTATCGTGGCTTGACTGCTTACCATCACAGGAAAATAATTATCTGTATGGTTTCTCTGGACAACCCATAACTCGATAAATCATGCTAAGGGTAGTTTTAGTAAAATCCTGAAATGCCAGAATACTGATTAAATAATAAGTTAACTGGGCTCCAAACACTTATGCTTTGGACCTAAACTTCACTCATATTTATTTATTTTTTATCTAGTAATATGATTACCTTTTTGGTTCAAGTTTAGCAGCCACTAATCTTGCTCCCATGGACCCAGTTTCAACAACATGATAGTGTATTTTGATGTCAACATGGTTGAAGATATAAAATGTATCTCTTTCATGGAATTCTGACTGTGGAACAGAACTTAAAGTTAAAGGTAGAAAACTGGCTATAAGAGAGTCAAAACATGAAACTTTAAAATGGGCTACAACAAGAACATTTAAATCTGAACAGAATTTTAACCCTTTCCCATTAACATGTTTAAGTTTTAAACTTAAACTCTTTAAGCCAAAAATTAAATGGAGACGGTATATACTTCTAAAAGTTTTAATTTTTACATAAAATTTTATTATTAAGTACCCCTTCAAAAGACCATTAATATTTTCTAGCTTTTCACTTAAAATAAAATAGAATTTAAAATATTATGTTATTGTGTTATGAGAATGCTAAATCTTATACATTTAAATGCTTTTCTTCCCTGGAAGTTTTTAACGTGGGACTAAACCAAAAGCCTAAATTATTCAACTATCTCTGATCAACTTTCACAAAAGCATTAACAACTGATAGAAATCAGTTTCATGATCCAGCTCATGCTAACTTCTATCAGACCACATATCCATTAAGAGATTAAATCAGGTTGACCTGATTACACAAAATTTATTTTTATCCCTACTTAGTTCTAATTACCTTCTATGTTAATGTCTCCATTTGATGAATCTATTTTTAAATATAAAAGAATGGCTCAAAGATAGATAGAACTTAAAAAGGGAATAATACCAAACTTTTGCAGTACAAATTTCATTAACTTATGATGAAGTCTTTCTGACACTCCACTCTACATTTTTTTACATATAAGATTTATGAATCTAACTTTTTTTTTTTTTTGAGACAAGAGTCTAGCTCTGTCATCCTGGGTAGAATGTAGTGGCATCATCATAACTTACTGCAAACTCAAACTCCTGGGATCAAGCAATCCTCCTACCTCAGTCTCCTGAGTAGGAGTACAGGTGCATGCCATGACACCTGGCTGATTTTTCTATGTTTAGTAGAGACAGGGTCTCCCTCTTGCTCAGGCTGGTCTTGAACTCCTGAGCCCAAGTAATCCTCCTGTTTCTGCCTCCCAGAGTGTTAGGATTATAGATACAAGCCACGGTGCCTGGCCTGAATCTAACTTAGTAGAGTTAGAACAAAGTCCTAACCCTTAGCATAGCACTTAACATACAGCAGACACTCTCAGTAAATGTTGAACTGAAACTGAATTATTTCAATTCTAGATTTTGATTTAAACATTATTAATCTGGCTTAAGTTTAAGATCCAAGTAGGTAGTTGTATTCAGAACATCATACCTGTACTGAGATTCAAAAAATATAATAATTTTTGTCCATGTAAAAAGACTGAATTTTTCTATCAAAAAGCCATGTTTCGAAAAACAACATACAGTTTATCATGAACTTACATTAATAACGCAAGCATCTTTTGCATGGCCTTTATCTGTAATGTAACAACCAATAGGAAATCCAGGATTACAAAACCTCTGATTATCTTCAACTTCGTAACACCATGTTACAGGCATATTATCCACAATCCTATGCACAAAAATAAAAGCCAAGTTAAAAGAGAACTCACCAAACATATCTAAGAATTACTGCCCAAATCAGTGTCATCACTTTGTACAATTTAAATGTATGAATGCCTTAAGATTCCAAAACCCACAAAGAATTTAATGAAATGTGGCATTTCATAAGTAATGACATTATGCTAGTATCTGATCCACTATAGTGAGGAAAGAAAACACTTTACAGGCTAGTCCGAGTGCAGTGGTGCTTACAACCAATTGATCATAACCAGTTACAGATTTCTTTGTTCCTTCTCCACTCCTACTGCTTCACTTGATTAGCCTTAAATAACAACAACAAAACTGTATAGCTTTCTTTAAACTATAAACGTATGTTGGAAAAGGGAGTTTTATAAATTAAATTATTACAATTGCTAATTTAACAATATTATCTAGACACTTCAGTATAATTTACTTTTAGCAGAACACTCAAAACTCTAAATAGGTACAAAGCAATATGCCTAGTTCCTCAGGAATAGTTTATTGAAGAATATAGAAACAAATGTCTTTTATTACCCAGGTAGTTCAATAAAAAAGAAATGGATATAATTGCAAGATACAGGAAAATATTCAAATACAGGGCCAAGCAAAAAAGTGAAATTATAGTACAAAAATTCTGTAAAAATTGTAAATCCATGTTATTTCTAAAAGAAATACTGCTATCAAGCTAGAGAGCTAAATCTTTCAAGTTTTACAGTGGAAAAAAACCCTCTTTTTTTTTTTTAAAGTTCTATGGCATTGTATAACTACATGAAAGTCCAAGTATGTGGTCCCCTATGCCCAGAGCACACTGCAGGATACAAATAAAAAAAATTACTCAAAATATGCTAGCTATATTACAGTCATAAGACAACACTCCAGGGCATGTTTTATTTGTTAATTAATGTATGCCTTAGGAAGTAAAACTATGATTCTATATTCACCCAAGGTGTACATTAATGACCCAATAAAACATGCCTCGTCACATTTAAATGCTGTTTAATAGTACCCAATGTACGAAGTTTTAGAATCACCTATACTGTTAAGCCACTTATTATTATAATCAGCAGGCTAGTAGTTCCAATGAAAAGACTATAAAATATTAGAAGCATAAAGACAATGCAATGTAAAATAAATAATTCAGATTTTCTAGAGGCCTAAAGAATCAGTTAATTGCTTTAATTTTTTAAGATAGAGAATAAAGTTCAATTAATGAATATATACTGGCAAAATATAGTATTGTTATGCTATCATTCAGAGAAAGTACTACATAAAAATTATAGTGCTAGTACCAAAATAAGGAATAAAGGGGCAATTTAGGTTTTTTAAAAGCCAATATCCTAAATGTATCATTTATATAATGATTTACATTCACAAAGTAGCCTTTTTCTGGTAGTAGAAAGCATTAAAAAAAACCCAACAAACCCTTCTAAATACATTTAAGAAAATTTAAAGTATCATTTTCAATTACTGTCTTCCTAAGTTAGGAGTAGTATTTATTTGAATTTCTAACACCAAAGAATTTAAAAATCTTATTTCCAATCTGATAAAGAAGAGGACTCACAAGGATAAAGGATGAATGACTAGTCTGAACTTTTTACCATGAAGAACTTTGTTCAGAGGAATTACTTAATAGGTACAATGTACGATATTCCAGTGATGGATACCCTAAAAGCCTTGACTTCATCAATATGCAATATATCCATGTAACAAAGTTATACATGTACCCCATAAATTTATACCAAAAAAAAAAAAAAGAAAAGAAAAGAAAAGGAACTCCTTTCCATTATTTCCCTCTACCTTCCAAGGACTCCATGTGAAAAACTTCCACCAATGTTTCGTTTATTAATAACTCATTTTCCCAATAAATTCATTCCCAAAGTTTCTGATCAGAATAGAATAACCCATGTTGCCATAATACACTCAGAAAATTGCAGACAAAAGCAACGAAACTTAGCATTTAAGTCATTCTGTGTAGTTTTAATGAGTAAATTTATACTATTCATTAGGATTTCAATTTATTTTTTTTTAGAGATGGGGTCTTGCTATGTTGCCCAGGATGGTCTCAAACTCCTGGCCTCCTCTAGCCTTGGCCTTCCCAAATGCTGGGATTACAGGTGTAAGCTACCACACCCAGCCAGAATTCTGAATTTTTAAAAATAGTACCTCATTCCCCTTTGCTAAATTGGTAGGATCTAGGATTGGGACTCACTAGCCTGAAGTATCTTCAAGAACCCTTTCTGTCCAATAAGCTAAAGTCCAGTGGTTCTATGACACTAAAATAATTTAAGTGCTTTGATAGCTAGTTAATTATACTTTTATAAATAAAATGTCATAAAGATTTGAACTAAGGGACAGGGGGCAACAGGAGGCCATAGGACCTGGTCAGGTCTAAGCTGAGATCCATGGCTCTTAACCTCACTGGGCGTGGGCAAACAGTTCAATCTGATACACTGATAGAATGAACATCCAAAAGGAAACACACGAAGGCAGTCTTCCCATTCACCACCTCCAGCATCTTACACTTTCTAGAAGAGGCAAAAACATATGTGAACTATGACCCCACACAGAATATAGGCATTTGCAAGCAAAATTACTTAGAATAGTTATATGTCAAGGCTGGATTTGGGGAGTCTTCTAAAATATTCTATGTTTGAATGTTATATAAAAAGTACATAATACTTTGGAAACAACAAAATAGTTTTAAATGTTTTTTTGATTTTGATACTAACTGGTACAGAACTTGTTAATGTTGCATCATGTTTGCAAAAAAAGGTTGAGCAAAAACTGCTTTATTTGAAGTAGATGCTATTTATCAAACATCAAAGAAAAGTTAAATTTTGTTTTCCTGTAATTTTTTTCATGGCTCACAAGTATAAAATAACAGTATTTCTCTAGAAGACTGATCCAGGTCCTTTCCCCAAAGCATAAACATGCTACTGTTAATACAGGCACATCTCATTTTATCGTGCTCCGCTTCATTGCGTTTCACAGATACTGCGTTTTTTACAAATGGAAGCCTAATGGCAACCCTGCATTGAGCAAGTCTATCAGCACCATTTTTCCAACAGGATGTGCTCATTTTGTGTCTCTGTGTCAGCGTTTTTTAGCAATAATGTATTTTTTAATTAAGGTATTTACTTTTTTAAAGATATAATCCTATTGCACACTTAATGGACTATAGTATAGTGTAACCACAACTTTGGTATGTACTGGGAAACCAAAAAATTTGTGTGACTCGCTTTACTGTGGTATTCGCTTTACTGTGGTGGTCTAGAACTGAATTTGCAATATCTCCAAGGTATGCTTGTATGTGAATAAAAGTAGTACTCTATATACCAGGTCTTTGTACTAAAAGAAGTACCAGATATCACAGTAATGTAAGCACAGTTAAAACATATTTTAAATGATGTTGCCAACTTTAATAATCCTCTGGCAAGTAAAAGTTACTACTTCACGCTACTTCCATTAGTAACAAAAAAGGAAATAAATTAATTTGCTATATTTTATACAGTCAATCAAATAATTTATACAGTCAGTGAAACAGGTTTCATCTTGAAAAGGATAAAGCCCCAAATCCAGAATCTCCACGTCTTACCAGTGATGTTGATAATTCAACAACATGCTTTTTTTCAAGAATTCTAACTTTTGTTTGTCTTCAGCTTTCTCTGTATGGTATGTTTTTGTACAAACAAGCTTACAGGTCTCCTCCTTATTAAATGTAAACTGTATCAAAAGAAAGTGGAAAGGAAATTATGAAAAAATATCCAGGTCCTTCATACTAACACCATAAATAGAGTGAAAGTACTAGTCTCATTAAATTACTTAAGTGCATTAATATTGGTATTTTAAAATTCCTCATAGCTCAGATTTAAATTTCAATCATTTCTCTATAAACTTAAGTCATCAACTTTTCCTTTAATAAGTTTTTCTTTTTGATAATTTCAATCTACTCACCTTTTAAATGTAAATGAGCCCTGGAAGAGAAAAAAACACAACCCACATGTAGAACAAAATGGAACATCAGTCTCTCCATGCTAATATCCCATGGTCATGTTTTAGAAACTCTGGAGTTGATGGCTTTCTAGTAATAAGCAAATTTGTATGTTCAAATATTCAACAGACATTCTTAAGTGCCCCTCTTAAATGTCAGGTAATGGAGATTCAGCAGTAAATAAGACAGAATGTGATGATAAAAGAAAAACTCAAATTTAGATGTCTTTAAAATCAGGGTAAACATAACTTTTTACTCATGTTTGAAAAGATTCTCAATTTTCAGGATCTTATTTTAATAATAAAGTTAAACAACAATTGGTAATTTTAAAAAACTGAGTTCAAAATTAAGGATTCCTCCAATTTTAAAGTCTAGGACTTATTCCATGTGCATAAAAACAATGACAGTCACAATAATTAGATATCTTTTAATAAAGTCAAACTTTATTATCAGTGCTAAAAAAATTGGATGTTTCACTTCTAAGCACTACACTTTTTTGTATATTACTTATTAACTTCCCTAAACCAGTTGCTGTATGTCAGCTGACAAGTGAATGTTTGAGTGTAGCCCACTACTGCCGCCTGTCTGCCAATAGTTTAATTTTGGCTACACTGCTACTTCTGTCAACACAGCAATATTTGCACCATTATTTGATATTTTGAACCTTATATGAACCCTAAGATTCATTTTTAAAAAGTGGAAAATGGAAAAAGTACACACACTAAGGAATCAGAAGCATAGGTGACAGACTTAAAATGAATTAAGCAGAGACATAATTCGTTACATTAAAATGGCAAATCTTACACCTTATCCAATGCTCATTGGGTTTAGGTGAGTCAATTTGTGTGTGAAGGAAATAGGAAAACTAAAGGTGACATTTATTAATAATAATAGTTAATGCTTATTTAGTGCTATTTTCTATGATCTTTTTATATGTAGCAAGCCTCATGTAATCCTCCCAACAGCCCTATGATGTAGGTATTCTTACCCATATTTTACAGATTAGAAAACTGAAGCACAAAAAGTCATGCAATTAAGAAATGGCAGAGCCAGCATTTAAGCCAAGGGAGTTGAGCTTTAGAGAAAATGCTCTTAAACACTCTACTGCCTCTCTCTGTAATATGTTTAGTTGGGAATTTTATAATATTTTAAACTATGTTTGGCTATGGATTTAAAAGTATTTTATTTATGTTTTGTTAAGGATTTTAAAATATTCTTGGCCCCCAAGGGAACTAAATCCTTCTTATGCAAGCCTATCATTGTTCTATTTTTTATTCAGGAAAATATACTGCTATACATTTTCTTTCTTTCTTTTTTTTTTTTTTTGAGACAGAGTCTCACTCTGTTGCCCAGGCTAGAGTGAGTGCCGTGGCGTCAGCCTAGCTCACAGCAACCTCAAACTCCTGGGCTCAAGCGATCCTTCTGCCTCAGCCTCCCGAGTAGCTGGGACTACAGGCGTGCGCCACCATGCCCAGCTAATTTTTTCTATATATTTTTAGTTGTCCAATTAATTTATTTCTATTTTTAGTAGAGACAGGGTCTCACTCTTGTTCAGGCTGGTTTTGAACTCCTGACCTTGAGCGATCCGCCCGCCGGCCTCCCAGAGTGCTAGGATTACAGGCGTGAGCCACCACGCCCGGCTATACATTTTCTTGAACTATTTCAGTGAGGATTTAACTTTCTCTTTGGAATAATTCTGTGGAAGTCATTAAATCAAATACTTTCATCAACCTACAGTAAGACCTGGGTATCAGCTCCATCTTGTGAGACCAGGGAAAGCTGCTTAAGCTGACCTTAGCTTACAACTATGTGTAAAATGGGTTTAATAATATCTGCTTTTCAGGGCTGGTGGATTAAATGCAGTAATGTATGTGCAAAATGTCTAGCATGTTGACTGACAAAAATAGATATTCCCTAAATGACAGTTATTGTTAGGTATCCCACCACCAGCTTTTAGCAAATGGCAGAAAAACTACATCAAAGTCCTTCACATCTGAGAGAAACCTGTAAGGTTGTGCTTTCCTGGCAAGACCTCTCACCTATGCAGCCTTTGCTGTCTCGACACTATCAGGACTAATCCCAATTTGCACCTTACTCCTCTGAATGTTAGTCATCACCAGAAGTCGAGGATTTCCATGTCATCCTCCCTTTCCCACATTCGAATCCCAAGACAGATACACGCCCCTCCCCAACTCCTCAGACCTTCCACTACGCCCATCGCCCATCGGAACTCATGTCACCAGCAGAACTCTCTCTCTACCTTCAACCTCTTCTTGGTATGTTCTCTGACACCTGTTCTAACAGAAACCTGGAAAGCTGGCTCTCCCTGAGAGACGCTGCCTCTCTGTAGTCATTCCCAGTGGCGACTGTTTTCTTTCACAGACCCTCACCAAGGGCAGATTATTCTCCCTCATCCTGAAACCTCCAGTGTTGTCTCTCATGTGATCAGACTACCCTGACCCCTACTCCTTGTTGCTGTCATCTACCAACCCCAGGTCACTGGCCCTCATCCCTTGAAAATATTAGCTCTTATTCAATCCTGATTTTTGGTGACTGCCACACTTACATAAATGATCTTTCCAAAACACTGTCCTATTGGTTCTCTGACCTCTTTTCCAGCAATTCTGGCCTTTATCATATCTTAAAGCACTCACTCTGCCTTGCCCTCATCGATCACAGCAGTCCCACCATTGTCTTCATTTCAAGCTTTCCAGGGTCAAAGTACCTCCTCTCATCCTTCCAGCTCCCTGGCTCAAACACTCAACTCAGTAAGCCCTGGATGCCACCTGAACTGACCATCGATGGATCCTACAGTCTTTTTACTATCCCTTACTCCTTTCATGGCCTCACTTCCCTCCTTGCAAGCTCATAGGTCAATGGTCTCACCACCGTTGGTATGGCCTCACATCCTTTGCTTTCCTTTCACTTTTTTGTACTAACTTGTCAAAACACAGAGGTGGTTAAATACAACTCTGTAGCGGTACAGCTGAAAATAGCCAGAGAAACACAAATAAGCACACTGGCTGCTCTTACTTCAAATTACCATCTAGCCATAGAGGGTCCTTAATGTTGCCTAACAATGACTCCATACTCCTCTGATCCACTCTCTTTCCTCCTTGAAGGAGATGACTGCTTTCTATTTCATTGAGAAATTAGAAGCAAGTGCCATGTTTACCTGCCAGCATCATGTCCCAATTCTCTGCCTTCCTTCCAGTTACTATGGATGAACGACATCACTGAGGCCAACCTCTCCACTGGTATAGCAGATCCCACCCCTTCTTGCCTGTACAAGGACACACTCAGCAATTTTTCCCTCTCTCTTGAATCCTCACTTTTCCTATCACTACTGGATCATTCTTATTCATGGACACACCTTGTTTAAAGATATACAACAAGTCCTTTTTGATACCATGCCACTCTCCAGTACTACTTTTTATATCATTCCCTATAAAATAAAGTCCTCAAGAGAGTTGTATAATGTCCATCCGCAATTAGTCTTTCCATTCTCTCTCCACCTGGCTACTCTACCAGAGCTGCCTTCTCTTTTTTATTTTATTTTATTTTTTTGAGGCAGAGTCTCACTCTGTCACCCAGGCTAAGAGTGCCATGGTATCAGCTTAGCTCACAGCAACCTCAAATTCCTGGGCTCAAGCAATCCTCTTGCCTCAGCCTCCCGAGTAGTTGAGACTACAGGTGTGCACCACCACACCTGGCTAATGTTTTTTTTCTATTTTTAGTAGAGAAGGGGTCTTGCTCTTGCTCAGGCTGGTCTCAAACTCCTGAGCTCAAGTGATCCTCCCACCTTAGCCTCTCACAGTGCTAGGATTACAGGCATAAGCCACTGTGCCCGGCCCACAGCTGCCTTCTCAATGACCTCCACACTGAAGGCTAAACCCAAGGTCTATCCTCTGTCCTCACCTTACCTGACCTCTCAGTGGCAGAGTGGCCAGTTCCTCCTCCCAGAAACACTTTCTTGTCTTGGCTCCAGGAACCACACTCAATCGTAATCTTTCTTTTTCACTATTGGCTCCTTCTCAGTCTCCTTTGCTAGATCCTCTTCATCCTCCTGACCTACAACACCGAGTGCCCCCTCAGACCTTGGAATTCTTGTCTTATCTATACCCCTCCCTTGGGGATCTCATCAATTCCATGGCTTTAAATACCATCTATACACTGATGGTTCTCAAATATATACTAAATATCTCTAGGCTGAAGCTCTCCTCCAAACTCCACATATATTTTAACTGTTTACTCAACATTTCTGCTTGGATGCCTAATAGACTCCACATAATTACCAAGCCCCAAACCAACTCTTCTCCATTCCCCCAAGCCTGCTCTTCCCAGACTTTCCCACCTAAGAAAACAGAAACTCCACACTACACACCACATCCCTCAGCATATTTTTGGCTCCAACCCTTTAAAATACAGCCAGATTTGGAGATCCCGAAAATTTCACAAGCCCTTCCTCTCTACCCCCATGGTCTAAATCACCATCAGATCATATCTGATGACTGCAAAAAGCCTCCTAACTGGTCTCCTGGCTTCTCTCTTTGCACTCCCATGGTCCATTCTCAGTATGGCAGCCAATGATCCTGGTAAAATCTAAGCCTACTCAAAACCCTCCAAAACATGAACCATCTCACTCAGATGTAAAGGCTGAAGTCTTTACAGTGGTCTACAAGTCACCCTAGGATGTGGTCTCATTACTTCTTTGCCCTCATTTCCTACCATTCTCTATCTTGCTCACCTGCTCAAACTGCACACCTCGGGACCTTGGCATGTGCTGCTCCCTTCACCTAGAACATCTTTCCCAGATATTCACATGGCTTGCTGTTTTACTTGCGTCAGGTCTTTTACTCAAGTATTACATCCTCAGGGAAATTTTTAAGTTTAAAATTTTAAATTCACCTTCTCAGTAAGCCTATTTAAAATTACAAATTCCCCATCCACCTCCCCGATTTGTTTTCAATAGTTCTTTCTTTAGCAACTTAACACACTATATATTATTTTGTCTCCTTCTCCCCATCAGCATAGAAGATCCACAAGAGCAGTGATTTTTGTCTTGTTCACTGCTATATCCCACCATAATGCTTGGCACAGGAAAGGTATTCAGCTAACATGTTGACCAAGTGAATGAATGAATATGAGTGGTTAGACCTGAGATGAGGTTATATGATCCTACGAAATGTGGCTCCAGCTTCATATAATACACACGTCTTGCACTATTGTTTCCTTGACCTAAACAGAAGTCACAGATAAAAGATGGTAACGTGTATCTGGGGTTTTATTTTTTTGCTGGTTGTTACCACTGTTTTTATTGCAGATCTAAAACAAGATAAAAATCTTTGAAAATGAAGGATGTAAGCATCAACAGTTAAATTAAAAATATTGGCCAATACATTTATGGCTGGCTTAGAAAAAAAATCTGATCTCTCAGCCCCATATTTCTGTTTACCTATGCTTTGGCCTTAAAAAGTGCCTGCTCTGTCCCTTTAAGCTTGGGACTTAAAGAATTTGTTTTAGGCCAGCGCGGTGGCTCACTCCTGTAATCCTAGCACTCTGGGAGGCCGAGGCGGGTGGA